>JAUPFV010000004.1:145810393-146429393 GCA_036936605.1 Limnanthes douglasii subsp. nivea
ACTTATGGACTCCATGAATCTAAATCGACACCGTTTGGCCATTATTTCTTCAAATTTTACATTGTAGAAAACACTACCCAGGTTCTCGAAAAGGCGCCAGGGTTCTTTAGTAGACATCCGATGTTTTTAGAGAAGTGGGAACCTATGAAAACCCTAGAAAAAGAGGCTCTCAAGGACATCCTGCTGTAGGTGAAATTCCATGGCATACTGCATCAACTCTGGTCCAAAAAAGGGGGCTAAGTATCCTCAATATTTATCTTGGAACACCAATATACGTACACATCCAAACTGCTAGCCAATCAAGACTTAATTACGCCAGAATCTACATCATCATACAAGCCTCTGTTGCTTTCCCCTTGATAATTACCATTCGCTGCCTCAAAAAGGATCACATCATTCAAGTCAAATTTCAAGTTCCTACCATTATCTGCACCAAATGTGCCTCATTTGGCCATGTTGTCGCTACCTGTTCGCACCCCTCTAGCCATGCTGCCACTGCTTGTTTACAACCCTTAGACAACTCCAGATTGGGCCTCTTCGTTTTGACGTTCAAATAAAGAGCACATGAATGAAGCATACCACCATAAGGTTTCCTTTACCGACTCAAGAGGCAATAATTCCACCCCTCTAAGCATTGGCAACATTCACCTAATGACGACCAAGCCCTGATAGACCAAAATCATGGTGATAGCCAACAATAACTCACCTGTTGGGCGCATCAGACTTGGTGAAAGAGAGAACTCGACCATGAACATGACTTCTCCCAGAATGTAGACTGTAACTTCTTCGGTCAAGATAACTATATACAGGGAAACCCCCATAATATGTGAATTGCCTGCTGGAATGTGCATGGCCTAAATGACCCAGTTCATCAAAAAGAGGTCCGTGATTTTATTTTCTCGAATAGTATTAATGCAATATATGCTTGAAACTAAAGTGAATGTTGATAATGTATCCGTTATTATGAAGCTCATACTTCCTTGGTGGCACTAAGTCACTAACTATAACTTCCACCATTATGGTCGTATTTAGATTTCTTGGAACCCTAGCGTACACAATATTTTGTTAAATAATGACACCCCCAATTCTTGCATTGCAGGGTAAATTGGATCTCTAAAAACCTAACTGCCCATATTACCGCAGTCTAAGGTTTTAATGACCCTACTGACCGTTAGCCCCTTTGGAGGGACCTACCATAACCCATACCAATACCTCGACCCCTTAGATTGTCATAGAGGACTTCAATACAATTTGAAGTCCCCATGAAAAATCCAACTCTCATAGCTTTTGGAACAATTTTATTACTTCATTCAATGACTGTTGTCGCGCTTGCGGTCTTGATGACCCTATCTCCACAAGGATTAGCAGAGCCCTTGTGAACTTCCTTTGGGATAACTATTTCCCAAACTCATTTTCCCATCTAGACCTCCCTTGTACCTCGGGCCACACTCTTATTATTCTCTACCTTACCACCCATTTCATGCCTACCCACAAACCTTTTAAATTCTTTAAGATGTGGCAATACCATCCCCACTTTCAAAGCATCGCCTCCGCCAGCTGAAACCTGTCCAACATTCGCAGTCCCATTAAGTCCATTATCTGTAAGCTCCCCCGGCTGGCCCCTTCTCTTGATTTCCTTAAGAAGAGGGAGTTCAACAATATCATTCACAAAGTTGATGAAGCCTAGATTGCCCTTGCCTAAGCCCAACAAGACCTTGTCGTTAATCCTTCTGATAACTCCCTCATTTCAAGTGAGAGGGAGGCAGTCAAAATCTACATCTTCTACAGCCGTGCTGAGGAACCTTTTTCTCAAGAAGAAATCTACATAAGTGTGGTTAAAGCTTGGAGACAAATAATAAAAGTTTTTCCACAATAATATTAGGGCCCGTAAGGCCAGAAACAACATCTTGTCTATCTCCACCCCTGATGGTAGCATTAGCTCATCGCATAGGGTCATTTCTGACACCTTCTTCCATCATTTTGATAATATTTTGGGCTCCCCATGCCCTTGCCATTATCGCGGGCCTGGCAGAATTATATCCCTTATTAAATCCTCTTACTCACCCTCTGATAAGTCCAATATGATTAAAACCATTTAGAATGAGGATATTAAATACGATCTTTTCGATATCGGCAGTAACAACGGGCCCGATGGTTTCAACGCTAGTTTATTTAAAAGATGCTGGCAGACTGTTAAGCATGACTTCTGCGCTAGGTTCACATGTTTTTTCCTTAAAGGGAAAATGAACCCTGATTGGAACCAAACCTTGATTACTCTTATTCCTAAAACTGACTCGCTGTCTTGTGCCTCCGACTTCAGGCCCGTATATTGTTGCAATGTTATTTATATGATTACTTCTAAAATCATGGTGAACAGAAGTAAGCTTGCCCTCCCGTCCCTTATTGACTCCTCATAATCAGTGTTCGTCATGGATAGATCTATTGCAGATAAGATCCTCCACACCTAAGACTTTTTGCATGGTTACCATACTAATCGAAAGGGTCGAAGACGTGCCCTTAAGATTGACTTGATGAAAGATTTTTACAACATTAGATGCGAGATCGTTCTGGAAATCCTCACTACTATGGACTTTCCTATCACTATGATTAATTGGATTATCTAGTGCATCACCACCGTCTCCCTTTATATTTTTTACTGTCATGCAAGTTCTCTCTAGTATACTCCACGAGAAGAACCATGACCTCTCATTTGGTTTCCATTGGAAGTGCTACAAACTCAAAATCATCAATCTTTATTTTGTGGAAGACTGTATGATTTTCTGCCGAGCCAACATCCAATCCATCAATCTTGGCCATGAAGGCGTCTTAAAGTTATCTATCCTTTTTGGTCTCCAGCTGAATCCGAATAAAAGTCACATCTACTTGTCTGGGACCTCACCTTCTACAAAAGTCGAAATCCTAAGGCTGCTTGGTTTCAATGAAGGATCCCTGCGTGTTAGGTATCTTGGGGTCACTCTCATCACCTCGAGACTCACCTACAACAACTGAAAATCCCTCTTTCTTAAGGTCACCAATCAAATTAACTCATGGACATCCAAGAAAATATCCTACGCGGGAGGACTCCAATTAATAGAAACTGTTCTCTTCGCCAACCAAGTCTAGTGATCTTCGCTTTTCATTCTTCATGTCAGATTCTTGAATGAGCTTAATCAGCTCCTCAAGCGCTTCCTTCGGTCAGGCTTGTAGATGAAGATCTTAGGGGCTAAGATAATGTTAGTTTTCCTGCAAAGGAGGGCGGCGTTTGGGATCCCAAATCCAAAGATTTGGAACCAGACTGCTTCCCTGAAGATTTCTTGGTTTATATTGACTAATAATAAAAATTCAATATGGGCTCACCGCACTTCACCATCAAAAGCACTTACACTGCCTTTAGGTGAAGAAGGTACAAGGTCACTTGGGCCTCTTTAGTCTGGAATAAGTACTCCATCTCAAGACACTCGTTTATCACCTGGATGGTCATCCTCATCAAGCTCACAACTTAGGATAAGCGTATCCGTTAAGGGCATAATACCCCGCCTGATTGTGTTCTCTACTCAAATTTCGCAGAGACTCTAGAACATCTCTTCATCCTTTTCCCTTACTAGGCCTCTATTTGGGAGGTCATTTCGAGGACACTCCTTATCACTTCTACTCCTTGCTCCTGGTCCTCCTGGCTCGATGGGGCGAACAATTGAGTTCCTTCCCATAATAGTCGCGCCCATCTTTTGCGAAATACTTTTTGCTCTATTATTTACTATATGTGGACAAAAATAAACACATGAATCTTCAAAAACAAACATGAGTTAGGTTTGAGCATCGCTCATCAGGTTCTCTCTGTCTTTCACTACCATTACGGTGGCACACATATTACATTAGCTTTGTAATGATTTTGAATGTTTGTCTATGCTCTCCTTCCTTATGTAAAGTCAATCAATATTTGTATTTGGGGCCATTCAGGCCCTAAGGACCATATCTAAACAATTTTATTTATATATGTTTACAGGTTTCTATAAAAAATTTATTATATAACTATGAGAAAGAATTAGCAAAACAATTTTGGTAATAAATCTAATTTAAACTTATTTAAACTTACCACATTGTATGTACCTGGTTTAACTACTCGACAGCCATCAACAAAGTCAAATAGAGCTACAACACAACAAACCACGATAACACTTTTCCAAATGATGGTAAAGATAAATGAATATCTTCTTTAACACTTCACCTGAAGTTTATCTGATTTAAGAAAACGAAGACTATAACCTTTTTCATCAGAAATACGAACTAGAGGAGTGATTGCATGCTCGTTTTTCAGTTCTGGTTCTTCAGGAAGTGAACATTGTTGGAAAAGTAGACTATTCTAACGTTGTTGTCATGACAAAGTGTGAATCTAGCTGGTCAGTTATTAAAAATGTTGTCTTGCAAATAAGTAATATGTGAATTCTAGAGAGAGAGAGATAAAGCTTTTAAAGAGAGAAAGGCAGAGCACAATTGGGTAAGATAAAAAAATATTCAACTCTTTTATTAGTTCAGCGTTGCCCTTTATATACAGGCGCTAAGATTTAGCCTTAAACTGAAATTGTTACACAGAAGAGGGTAAATTACCCTTAGTCCTTAATAATATTACATAGTTATAATTGTTCTCCTAAACTTACATTATTTACATTTTAGTCCTTAGATTCCTACTTCTATATCAGTAGCCCCCTAGTTCTCATGTCAGTAAATGAATGAGAACTAAATGTCCTCGAATCCTTCCATATGCCGTATCAGTTGTTGTGATTGAAAACTCGAAGTAAAAAAATCCATATAAAACTTGAAGTCCAAAACTTAATAGAAGATTCGAAGTCAAAAAAACTTAATAGAAAACTTGAAGCCAAAAACTCAATAAGTTTATTTTCTTTCTCCTCGAATCATTATGGAAAAAGTTTCAAAACACAATCATTAAATTCAAACTGGAGAATGGTAAGCTTCGAATTTCATCGAAAGTATACAAAAATGTAACCCTTTAGATCCATCATGAATGTCTAGCTACTACACCCATAACTAGCTAACAAGTCTGACAAATGTCGAACTCTTAAGTTTTTCACCGTTCTGTATTGTGCCCTATCATCATAGAGTCCTTTACACGTCTACACGTCTTCTAATCTTTCCATAAATTTATTAGTAGCCTCTTTTTCATTCTCACAATACAAATCCCTTGAGAGAGAACTCAAACCCTTGGCTACCTTTAACGCGTTCTTCATCTTTCTTAGCGTCTTCATTAGAAAACTCAAACTTTCCAATCAAAACCTATATTCTCCTATCAATATTCATCCACTTTATGAGAAAAAAAAATCCAAAAACCAGAAGATCCAAGGCTAACATACCCAAAAAACCCAAATCTCTGAAGCCTGACGACAATCTAGTCTTCGGATCATACGACTACTTTTGCATTACTGAAAGAGCAGAGGAGTATAAGGCTGCAGGATTAATCAACAACGGTTTTATTGGAACAACCACCAAAACCTCTTATTACGGTAATTTTGATCTAACTAAAGTACCTGCTTTTTCACCTTATCCTATAACTGAAGAGAGCCCTTCTTCTAAAGTTCAAACACCTAAAACACCTCGAGCCTCTTCTTCTCAAATCAAAGTTTACCCTCTGATTAGTGAAGAATCAAACGAATTTTCCTCAAAACAAATCTCAAATACTCCCCCATTGACTCATCTTCCGCCAAGTAAAAAGACAAAAACTTTTACAGCAATGAGAGATGATTCAGACGTTATTCCAATTCCTCCCTCGTCGAATCCAGCTACTCAGTCTTCTTTTTGGAGAGAGATAACTGAAGAAGTTCCATTATCTCAACAAAATCCATCCAAAAATCCTCCTCAAACAAAATATCCCTCATCAGAACCCGAAGTTCCATTGCCTCAACAAAATCCTCTCCAAACAAGAGGTGAAACATCTAAAGTCGATGAAGCTGATTTTGAGGCTATTAGATCTAATAATGAAGCTGAATCCAATGAGGGGGACACAGAGACTGTTGTAGAAAATAAAGATCTCAAGCATCAAAAAAAGAAAGAACCGAGCTTTGTTTCCAATGAAGAGAGGGCTTATATTGGTAGAAATTTGAGAGGTCTTGATGCTGACTATGTTATCGAACTGAAAAAGGTTTCATATATATATATATTCAACTTTCTCAACAACCATCTCTTTCTGATCAAAGTGGTAGCTTTACCTCCTCGAAATTTAATGTATGAACCTAATCCTCACCAAGCTTGCAAAAGATTAGTTCAACCTGATTGCAAGGTATTTTTCTTTATCCGCAAGAGATCGGAAATTCACCTTCCTCAGAAGAAAAAAGAAAAAGAAAAAACAGAAAAGAAGAATTAAAAGGCAACTAGTACATCTGGTGCTAGCTCTTCTACACAACTAAATCCTAAACCTCGCAAGAGAAAAGCAAGAGAACAGACTTTTTAACCCATCGAAAAAGAAGAGCAAGAACCTTCTTCGAAGAAAAAGAAAGCTTCCAGCATTCCTTATGGAAAGAAAAAGAAACAATTCGAAAGTACTGAATATGCATTGGCCGATGAGGAAGAAGTCACAACTGTTGAAAATCAGCAAAATCCTCCTCTTGAAGAGCAAACAACCAATAACGATGCTCTGATCATCATCGAAGATAATGTTGATGATAGGAATTAAAACACTGACCACTTTCACCCCGACAACTTTATCAATTTCAAAGAGTAATATGAACTTGCTAGAAAAGACGATATTGTCTTTCAAGAAATTTAGACTGGTATGCACCACTTTAGGAGAACAACAACCGTTGAAGTGTCTCCAGAAATCATCTGTCCCTCAGTTCCAACTACTACTTTGGACATGATTCCTCTTCATAGCTCAACAGATATTCGTCCTCCTCAACCTAATCCTGAAATCCTTGCTACACTCCAACCATTTTTCGATCTCAATGCTGCAGAAAGAGCACTTGCTTCCCAATTCGAGGATTCTCAAGATCATTTGAAGCAATTGGCCAAATATGGTCCGCTACAAAGGTCTTGCCGAAAATGAAAAACAACTAAGGGAAAATTTTCAAGGCAAGGTAGTCGAGCAATTCCACATGTTTGAGTTAGTAAGATCCGAGCTTATCTGAGGCGCCCTCTTCATGAAAAGTCATTTACGAACAAGATGAGATAGATAAGTTTAAAGCTAAACATGCAGATGAGCTAACTGCTGAAAAGGTCAAATCCGAAGGCCTCCAAACTTCTCTTGCTTCCAGCGAAGCAAAAAATAAAAAGTTGACTAATGAGATAACCAAAGTGAAGGGTGATTTTGAGAAGGAAAAGTAAGTTGTTGTTGCTGCTGCAGAAGCTGAATGTTTTAAAGACATGTTGGCTGCCATTAACAATGGAAAAAAAGAGACAGTCATCACTCTTCTTCGAGAACTTCATACAACTTATAAAACAATTAACCTCTCAAGTTTTTGGAACGACATTCCCATCGAAAGGCGTTCTAGTGAAGCCTTCGATCCTATACCTGACTCATCATCATCAGATGAGCAATCATCCGAAGACGAGTCGTCTGAATTACTTCATTTCTCTTTAAACATCCGTTACCATTTTTGTACTTGTCAAACTAGAACCCTTCTTATTGTACTTCATTTAATTAAACTTATTGACAAATGTTTGTTTATTTTTCATTTTTATCATCCTCATAAATTATTCGATGTTAACAATCCTAAAATAAGTATGATAATTTTTTAATATAATTCCTTTAATACGATAATGCACTTCGAAATTCATACAATATATAACTACAAATTACAAGTATACCACTTCTAATACCTCATTGCAGTTAGTGAACGTTGCACTTCAAAATATCATGGCATGTCTGGTTAATGTTGTACTTTGAAAAAATACAGTGCATTATTGAGTGTTGCACTTCAAAAAAATCACAACGTATTTTACTGAACGTAGTACCTCAAAAATGGTTGTTTATTCGAAAAGTGGAATAAACACGTCGGAAAGTTCTAATCTTAACCAACCTAAAATATGATTAGTCTTTGATAAGTTGTTAAGATAGTTTTTAATAAGCACTTGTAACAACCATTGGCCAAAAATGTATTTTATTGATAATATTGAATATGTACATGCCTCGTTAAAACCTTCATGGACCAACAGGGTAGGAAATAGTGTGCCATTCAATAGTAAAAAATTCAAAATACAAAGACAAATTTATTCCTAATAAAGTTTCAAAATCACAAAGGCGGATAAGACCCTGGTTTTATCCTCTCAACAACCCTATAAGGCCCTTCCTAGTTCGGAGCCATTTTTCCAAGGATTTTCTCCTTTGTATGTAAGAACACTTTGCTCAACACTTTATCACTTTCTTTAAATTCTCTTCTTTTCACCTTCAAATCATATTTGTTCCTCATAAGAGTTTGGTAATGAATTACATTCAAATGAGCTCGAACTCGTTTTTCCTCAATCAAATCTAAATTTTCCCTTTTAGCTTCATCATTAGATCTTTCATAATATTGATTTATCCTAAAAGATAACATCGTAGATTCTATGGGGGGTGACTACATCCATTCCATATGCCAAGGCAAAAGGAGTTTCTTTTGTATTATTTCTGGGAGTTGTCCGATAAGCCCAAATCACCTCTTGTAAATAATTTGGCCATTTTCCTGTTGCCCCGGTCAAGTTTTTCTTCAAGCCATCTAAACTTGTTATGTTTGTCACCTTGACTTCTTCATTAGCCTGAGGATGAAAAGGCGTCGAAAAACATTGTGGAATTCTTTTCGACGTGGAAAATGAAGCCATCTTTTTACTATTAAACTAAGGTCCATTATCTGTTGTAATTCTTCGAGGAACTCCAAAACAAAAATAAATACTATTCACAATAAACTTGATCATATCTTTTGCCTTTGTTCCTAATAGTGGTTCTGCCTCGGTCCATTTTGAAAAATAATCCACTACTACCATTATCATTTTCCTTCCTCCAGAAGCCATTGGCAAAGGCCCCACTAGATCAATGCCCCATCGATCAAATGGTATAACCTCGGTTATAGACATAAGTGCTACTGCCGACCTATGAATAACATTAGAAAATCTTTGACAAGTATCACAACTTTGAACGAAATGTTTAGCCTCATTGATGATTGTAGGCCACGAGAATCTGGCAAGTCAAACTCGACGTGATGAGGCTTTAAACCCGCAATGAGTTGACCCTTCTCCTTCATGTAATTCTGATAACACCTCCTATGATTCTTGTTTGTCTAGACATCGTAAAATGACCTACTTAATGCATTTTTTTACAATATTCCATCTAACACTATATATCCAAAGGCTTTACCTCTCAATTTTTTAGCCAACCTCGTATCATCTGGTAATGTTCCTTGAGTAAAAAATATTAATAATATATGTTCGCCAATCACCTCGTATAGCCTCAGATGTGACAAAGAACTTCTCTATACATTCGCCCTGACTAGATTGAGTAACAATTGAAAGATTGTTTTGTAGCAAAATCCAAGGATATTCCTCTTTATAAGAAATATTTTCTAAAGAATCAGCCACCATGTTACTCCTTCGGCCCATGACCCTAAGTGCCTCATGTAAGCTTAAACCATATCAAAGGCATTTGCTCCAAATACCTTGTGTAACCTTAAGCCGTATTATATGCATATGTTCTAACTTGCTTCATTTCATGCCACCTTGTTCCAGTTCATGTTCCCTATAACCGCATCCACGGGTAAATACAATTAACATGAAATTGATGTAAATATGGTAATATATCCATAAATTTGTTTTAAGATAATATGGTCATTAAATGCTTATTCGAAACAATGAAACCAGCCTAAATAATATTTTTCCCAAACTAAGTTAACTAAAGTTGGGTAAATAATGACTTTTCCAAATTTATACAAGTGCGTGTTAGTATGTGTGCTCAAATGTATCTTATCGACGACGTAATGTATGTTTTACATGTAATATACCATACTGAAACATTGCTTCTAAGGTTATATCTTATATATATATATGTGTGTGACATGTGTGTTGTTTGTCATATGTAATGTTATAGTAAATAATTTTAAACTATGAAAAAATAGACATTCTACTATATATAGCTTAAGTTTTTCTAATAAAAGTAGGGTATGAAATTCTATTTGAACTACTATAACTTGACTTCACATTAACGACTATATAGCCCACACTTTTCACAGAAGATAGTTTTCATAAGAAGAAGAAACGATCTGAGGCATGTGAAAGTCAAATAAGTTGTGTTTGACAATCATAAAGTACTGGATACCTTTGGAATTTTGTCGGGTTGTCTCGACTGAGATCACCCATGATTAATGAGGTTGAGAGTAAATTATTTTTGATTCAGATCTCTATCGTGAAATTTAATGGAAAAAGGATTATAAAGAAACATATTTTTAGAATTTCCATGATCATCTCAAAGTTAAAAACATGAAAGATTGTTCTTTCCGAAGAAGTTTTGGTATGGTTTGTGCTTTAGTCTTTTTTTAGCATGACAAATAGATAATTAGTATACTGAATTCTAATACTACTTAAGAGGGGAAAATACTAAAATAATAACATCCTCACGTGCATATGGTGAGCTCTAATTATGGAAACTAATATAATAGAAAGTATGATATATATGATTTGATAAGGCTTCCGGTTTAAGAGCAAGGAAACATAAATAATCATCTTTTGCATGTTGATATTTCTTTTGCAAGAGGACATAAAATCTCAAAAACTAATTTGAAAAGTACCAAACGTATATAAAAACCAACGATAATCTCCAAAATTTGGTATATTCAAAAATCAATTTCGTTTCAGTCCGAAAAAACACGCAGTGGGCTGATACGGTTCTGACCATTTTTGTTTCTATTTTTATGGAGGTTACAAAAAAAAGGTTGTAGTCTTAATGATGGTGAAAGATCCATTTATCAAGTAAAAGATAGTTCGTGCTTAGTTTATGTCATTTGTGATTTTTGTTTGTTGCTTTATAGTGAAATATTTCTTGTACTTAAGAAGGAATTAATTGTTTCCTTACAAAATACACTTATAGATATTCATATCTTCTTGGGAATAATAAAATGACTATATATGTACATGAGAATGTAAAGTACTTAATATTTAACAATGAATGATAATATTTTTATATAGAATACTATTAAGCATCACAAAGAAGCAAATAACTTACATGTATATGATAAACCTAATTTCTAAAGCTGGAAATTTTAAAAACTTTGACACAAACACTTAGATCGTATCTTTAAGGAAATAATAGATAATTTTCTGGTTGAAATGTTTATTAAGTTATCTTAATTATTCAATGTTTATATTCAATAACTTCACCAAATGTATCAAGGGAAAGCAGACTATAGTGAAAATGTTATGTACATAGAGCAGGAAAGAAGTCTTACAACTGAAATATAAACATTATATTGGACCATTCCAAGTTGTATTATCGAAAATAAGCAGTATAGTTCTTTAGAATATAATGTCGGGTTAGCATAACATAAAAGGCGTATCTCATGGACAAAATTGTATGCTTAAGGATGTAGTGAAAAGTATGATATTCATAGAACTCTACCACTATCAATCTGGGGATAACCCATCCAATTCGTTGTATACATTCTCAATATAGATCTCACGAAAAAATCATTAAGACCTCTCATGAACTTTAGATTGAGTGCATGCCTAACTTAAAACGTATGCATGTATGGGGATGTTCATATGAAGTAAAGTCATAAACCAGACCAAACCAAATTGGACACAAAAAGGGTTAACTAATAATTCATTGAAATTAAGAACATTAAAATGGATTTTAGTTTTATGATTCTTCCATTATAAGTATGTTTTTGAAGAGAAGATAAAGATTCTTCCAGTATGTTAAGTTTGAGGAAACTTAGGTACGAATAAATATTTATTTTGAGAAAGAATCCATAAAGATGCATGATTGTTCTAATAAAAATAGGGTACGAAGCCAACATATCACCAAAGTGATCCATTCTAGTAAAATTAAATTCAAAGATAAGTAGGTTATGAAGCTAACATATCATGAATATGATCCATGTCGGTGACCTGATACTCATCTATCAAATAATTTGGTTTCAATTATAATTATTAAAATCTTGTTAGAACATGAAGATACTTAAGATAATATTTACTTTACACATAAGAAACAAAATAAAATTGTTAAAAAATATCAACCTTTACACCCTTAAGAAATGCGAGCTGAATAAATAGTGCCCTTAATAAGTACCGCTAGAGATTGGAAGAATACTATATCTTTATTCATATAATATATCTTTATAAAAATGAAATTCATGTGGGGTAATGGTAAATGATTCGTCGTCTTTGTGTGAATATATGAAGAATTTTAATTCTCAGTTTTAGATCAACGTTATGTAGGAAGAGTATAAATTCAATGCACAATAACATGGTTTAGGAGATTGTCCCATCACTTGAAAAAATTGAAGTTGATTGGTCGTAAATAAATTTAAGAAACTAAATGGGAGTTGGGAGTCTAAGAGTAATGTGAAGAAACATACACTGATATTTGTGACAATAAGTCATACTTAACGTGAAATGATTTACTTTAAAGGTACATTGCCTCTAGTTTCATGAAGGAATATTTTAGGACATTTATAGCACTAGTTGTACATTTTGACCAAGAACTTCATCAAATTGATGCAAATACTACTTTTCTTAATGACGATATTGAGGAAATGGTCTATATGATACAACTTGAGAAATTTATAATTGTGTTTGAAACTAAATGAATTGAAACTTAAGAATTCAATATATTAGCTCAAATAGGATTCTCGATGATCATACCATAAATTTATTGAATTAATATTCTACTTATGTTTAGAGATGCACTCAGTTGATAACTGTGTGCATCAAAGGTTCAATTGAAGTAAGTTTATATTTTAGCGAACTTTTGAATACCCCGATTGAAAAAAAGAGAAAAATTAATTCTAAGTCAATATCCAAATAAAAACGTTAAGATTAAGGAAATACAATAGACTCCATATGCATCGACAGTCGGGAGTATTATGTATACTCAGGTTTATAGAATGAAGGATATTTCATTTTTTTGCGTGATTTTTTACGATGGTATGTACATCTAAAGATTGACCATTAGAAAACGATCAAAAGGTTTATCTACTATAAGAAATGAATAAAAAAGTAGTTGTTTTCATAGATGAATTCAAATAAGCTAGAGATCATTAGGTATTGCGGTTCAAATTTTGGTAGGTTATGTGTAGATATTTTGTAGCATTTCAGGAAACATATTTCTATTAATTGGATATACTATATTGTTGGAAAGTGTAAAACAATATTAGTTGCATCCTCTTATATGGAAATGGAATTTGAAATAATTTAAGACATCCAACCAATCACTTTATTCACATAATTTTTATCATTGGAAAATGGATATAAAATTTCATAAGTAATAAGAGCTCATCTAAGTCCACTAAAATCGATATTGAGTTGATGTATGTTAAAAGAAGTGTATAGATTTGTCAAATAATCAAAGAGAACATTGGTACAAATCCTATGGTGGCAGATCATTTTACTAAAACAATGATACCTACAGTTTTTCACAAACACACAATTAGGATGGATGTTATTTGTTTAGAGGATCATTCATTTTAGTGAGAGTTTTTTAAGAGGTCCTGATATATATTTACTATTTGGTTATATATATGTATATGTAATGTTTATTTACGTTTTATTGACTTCTCTTTCTCCTTACATTACGTAGATATTTACTCAATTAGGACTAGTTAAGAATATATATATATATATATATCGCGATCACCTTTAATATTATTTTTATGTTACACGCCATAATAGGGGTTGATTGATGGTGATAACGTAGTTAGTGTTGCATCTATTTTTCTCACACTGCATTAAAGATACCTTTAATATTTTATCGTTCATTTTCATATATGCGATTGTTTCGTTCATAAACAGAAATAAATTACAATATATCCATTATGTAGATATATCCTTTCATAGCATATGATGATCGATTGGGAGAGTGTTAGAGTGTTAGAAATTTATGAATTTTCACATATTTAATTATATATTTGACTATTGTAGATTATCTAATTGATAAGTAATCATATAAAAATAAGAATGAGACCAATAAATAAAAGTTATTTATGAAAATAATTGTATGAATATTGGATCAAATTATAGTTTTGTGAATGGTTGAATCCTAATATTGGCACTTGAATTTAAACATAAAATTTACATGCTAATTTGTGAATAAATAATTAGTCTAGTTATGATCATTTATCGCATCAACAACATGTAGGAACGTAAAGTTTAAATGAGCTTAAATTAAAACCTTAATTACACATTATATATAAATTATATAAATACAACTCAGTGGATTATTCCTTATATTCGATTATATACTAACTTCAAACCATGTTCTTAATTAAAAGACACACAATTTAGATTTTTCTTTTCCATTGAGATTAATATATCAAATGATACAATAATCAATTAAAAGAAAACCAAAATACCAAAACTTTGGTAGACGACAAAAATAATATCGTTTATATTCATAATTTTTTATTTTTTTATTTAGAGATTAAATCAATTCTAAATAGGATTATTGTTTATTAATGAGATTGGAGTTTATGCCAGAAATAAATAAAGCTTTATTAGGGGTATAAGACTATATGCAGCAGCGCATACGCTGCATCTTGGGCAGCAGCGTGTATTTCATACATGCTGGCAGCCCAAGATGGTTTGGGGTTTAAAAGATGAACCCCAAACCATCTTTTAAACAACCAATTGCAGCATGCCATTTGGCATGCTGCAGTCTACTTTTTTTTAGAAAAACAGTTTTTTAAAAGAAATGGGTAGTCAAATTTTTTTAAAAAGTATACCATTATTTATAATTTTTCGATATCTACGAGTAGAGACTTGGTTCGTTTCATTCCGACACCGAATTTTTTTGAGTTTTTTATTTATTTAGTATTTTCAAAATGATTTTTGGAACATTTTCGTAAGTTAAAAAAATAAATAAATTATACCATGATTTATAATTTCTTGAGATCTATAGATAGAGACTTGGTTTGATTGATTCGGACAACGAAATTTTTTAAGTTTTTTTTATTAAGTATTTCCGAAACAATTTTCGGAACATTTTTGTAAGTTAAAAAAATAAATAAATTATACCATGATTTATAACTTCTTGAGATCTATAAATAGAGACTTGGTTTGATTGTTCGGACAACGAAATTTTTTAAGTTTTTGTATTTCCGAAACAATTTTCCGAACATATTTGTAAGTTAAAAAAATAAATAAATTATACCATGATTTATAATTTCTTGAGATCTATAGATAGAGACTTGGTTTGATTTATTCGGACAACGAAATTTTTTAAGTTTTTTTTATTAAGTATTTCCGAAACAATTTTCGGAACATTTTTGTAAGTTAGCCACATATACACACAAATATATTATATATTATATTTTTAATTATTTCAATTTTATAGTTTTTATTTGTAAAGAAAATATATTATGTTAATTTAAAAAAAATATTTATTTTAATATATATAATTTTAATATAAATATATAGTAAATAATAAGAAAGATAAATAAAAATATATGGTAGAATATTGTATGGTAGAATGATGTGGAAGAGAGAGAAATATGGTGGGGTATGCTGAAAGATGAAATATGCACTGCTGTGGGGAGTGAGAATTTTTACAGAATTATTTGGAGAGTATGCTGATGTGGCGCTGATGTAGCGCGCTTTTGAGAGATGAAATATCCCCACTGCTGTGGATGGTCTAAGAGGCTTTTTTTTTGGGTTGATTGATATATTTTTTTGTTTTTAAATAAATTATACGAAAGGTAACCTATAGATCTTAAATTTAAAATAATATCGTGTCAGTAATTATCTTTCTTTTGTTTTTACATTTACTATTAAAAGTTTAGATTAGTAGCATAATATTTTTTGATTAATTTAGATTTTAAAATCAGTTGATTAGGATAATGTATAAAATGTAAAACTATCATGCCTAAGTATGTAAATTAACCAAAAATTAATCAATAGAATGAACAACTAATTAACGCAACAAATCAAGTATAAGTTTGAATTGAAATAAATATTAAAAACAAAATAAAGAATAATTTAGATTAACAAATATTTATACACTTTAATCTATGAATGAAAATAAAAAATTTATTGATTCGAAAAATTAGAGTCATATGCAATCAAATAATATAAATAAAAACTCAAACTATGGAAGAATTGATGTAACATTTACTATCCTACTATAACAACTGTTACTTTTTACTCTCTAATTAGTAAAAATTCTAAATCGATTATAAATCTATTGTTTCCGATATTATTCAACGGTTCGATCAAATACATATCATTGTTTTTGAAAAAGAAGTTCATAAAAAATTCAAAAATCGTAATTTTCTTTTCACTATTTTCAAAAATTTCAAACCTAAAATTTTACATTGTCAAATTTACTAATTATCGAACCGGTATTCGGTAGTTGATAAAAAAGTGAATCCAATTAGATGAGACAATAGATGCGGAATAGCTAAAAAATATGCTTAAAGATAAAAAGTTATATATATTTATTTATAAAATTCGGATATCGGATATTTCGAATACGGATATGACTATATCCATATCCGCTATTACGAATTCGGATACGAATATTATCCGTTTTTTTTCGAATATGGATATTATCCGTTTTATTCGGATTCGATATCGAATATTTCGGTCGGATATCGGATTTTTCGGATTTTTTTGACAGCCCTAACTACCTCCTTATCTTGGTACCATCCTCTTTCAGAACACTCGCCAATGTGGGAATATCAAGACTATCATTCCATAAAGGATGTACAATAGATAATATGCTCGAGGGTATATCTAGTGGTAGCTAATGGTTCTGGAACCGCGGTTAAAAGATGGAGAAATGTTTATAAACCGGCGGGTAAACTGTTTAACTAACCCATTAGAACTACAAACCGTTAGAACTGTAAACCGTTAGAACCGTAAACCGCCCGGACTGCATAAGGAGTAAACCGTCAGGACCGCAAACCGCGGTTTATTTGTAAATATTATAAATGTTTTAATTATTTTATAACCAAAATCATATGTTAAGTTATATTTAAAAAATATTGAAATATTGTATATGATTATAAAAATATTATTACATTTTGGTTAGTATTAATTTGTTTTGGTTATTAATATTTTAAGTGTTATAATTTATTAGATAATCCAAAATTTTAAATATTACTTATGTTATTATTATATTTTGAATATTATTATTATGTTTTGGGTTCCAATAATAGTAGTGTTGATATTATGTTACAAACCAAAACTATATCTTATCATGTTAAAATATTACAAATTTTATGGTTATAATTTTAATATTACATTTTCATTACTATAGTGAGTTGGTTTTAAATAATTATTTTAAACCAAAATGAGATCTTATAAGTATTTCATAATACAATTGTTGTTATTATAATAAAAGGTAAAGTTTTTTTTGGTTAATTTAGTGGTTCATAGTTTATACTCTTGCGGGCCAGGAGTTGTACAAATGTTTTCAAATTAAAATACAACATAGTAAAAAATTATTACAAACATCATTCATCTGCAGCTTTGTCTTCTTCGTAAGTAAAATCTTCGTCTTCGTCCTCACTTGATTCACCTTCAGCTTCGTTTTCTTCCATAATTTCTTGTTCAAGTGTATCTTCATAATCATCCGGATAATCTTCAAAGATGTCGTCTACGTTCACTTCGTCTCTAAACTCTCTGTTTTGCATCATTTTATCCGCCGCTGTCCAATCCTTGACTGCCACAAGCACTCTAAGTGATTTTCCCGTCAATCTTGTTTTCTTAATCGTGTATTGCAACCTCGCTTGGCTGAAAGCACACTCACTTGCAACTGTAGACATAGGTATTGCATAAATCTCTTTAACAACCCTGCAAAGAATATGAAACTCTTCAGTTTTGGTACCCAACCATCTTATGATATCTTCAATACCCTAGTCGGAAAAATTCGTAAAATCAAACCTAGTGCTCAAATATCTAGACAGCTCATTATTAGATTGAGGGGTTTTTGTAAATTCATTGTTTTGTAACATTGCAATTTGAACATAGTTAGTAGAAAATCTCCCTCTACCCCTATTGTTACTACTCCTTACATTTGTAGTTGTATTTGATCTATATCTTTCAGCATACTTATCATAGATATTATGCATACAGTCATATATGCTGATAATATACCCTTCAGGGTCAATTTGGTCCGTCGGTGGTCTAGTTGTAGAAAACGGTACAGATCGATAAAACCATCTAACTAGCCATTCAAATTTATCTTTTTCGTGAAAAAGGATCTAAAATGCAAGCAATTGAATAAGTCGCGTGGATTGGATGAAAATACTTTGTGAACTTGAATTCCATTTCGGGCACCATGTCTACGCATACAAAATTTGTTCTAAATTCATTCATATGCATGGCAAGATTAGTAATCGTGAAAAGGGCCAAATGAGCATTAGGTTGATTTTGTGAAGAAAAGGTTTGAGTGTTATCTTTAAAAAGTTTTAAAAATCTTAACATGTGTGCACAATATTTCCAATGATCTTTTTCAATTGGTGTTTCAGGATAAGACGTATTATAAAGCGTCATAATCTCTTCTTTAAAAACATGCGCACGTGCAAGCATTGCATAAGTAGAATTCCATCTAATATAAGTTTCTTATATTGTTTCCCATTTGAAGTAACAAGTGTTTTAAAAGCTTTTTTTTAGCAGCGGAGGTCGTGCAAAATAGGATCTCATTTTTAATAGGGGTAATATAATCACCCATAACCTTAAGTATTCTGTCTTTCGCAATTAATTGAAGTACGTGGCATAAACATTTGGTGTGAAACAATCTAGGAAAAATGGGATTGCAATCTTGTATAAGCAATTTTATAGCACTAATATTAGAAGATGCATTATCCAACGAAACAGACATAATCTTATTTCTAATGTCATAAATATTCATGCCAGCCATACTCTTCCTAATTAATTGTGCGTTATGCTTCCCAATAGATTCAAACCATATAATTCTCCTTTGGAGTACCAATTCGGGATCCATCCAATGAAGGGTAACACATACCATATCAAAATCAGTAAAAGTAGCTATGTCACTAGTAATCGAAACATTCCATGGCAAAGTTAGCATAGTTTGAATAATGATTTTTTTATTTTTAAAAAATATTTAAAGGCTAGCGATCGCAAAGAGCTACGTGGAATGCATTTTTCCTGTGGGTTTACCTCAGCTTGCGTCCAATTTTCGTATCTCAAAGAATCCCCAAAACTGAATGGTTGTAAACTACTTACTGCATAAATCATTGTTTCTTCCCTATACGTATCGTGGTTAAACTCAAAAGGAAGACCTGTTTGAGGGTTCATGCAAACATTATTTGGGTTAGGTTTTGTAGGATTATATATTTCATGTTTCAGTAAATGTTTTACCATAGTGCTAGTGCCCATATTTCTATTTCCACTTACGTGAAGATACCATCTATTGCACACTTTACAAATACTAGATAAATCATCTTGTGATGGAGTAAAGTGTTTCCAACTCCAAGATGTTTTCTTACGAGATCTCGATCCACCACTAGTACTTCCACCACCACTTTCGTGGGAGGAGAGTGTGTCAACGTGAGGGGAGTCATTAGGAAAATCATCTACGGTATTGAGATCCACATTAGCGGGTGGGTGAGTATTAGTATTTCTACATTTTAAAGCCATTTTAAAACTAATAACAACGTTTTTTTAAAATATGCAATAAAATACTAATCGAAACTAATTAATATTACAAATAATAAAAACTAAATTTCGACTAATAACAACTAATAACAACTAATAATATTAGAATTAAAAGAACTAATTTAAATAACTAAAATAAGCAAATAACTTGATAAATTATACGAAGCTCTTAATTAAGCTATTATAATGTTATCCCAACGTTATTTAAGTTTTTTTATGAAATAGAAACTATTTGCGGAAAAAAAATCAAACAATTCCGAAAGTAGAACTACAATATGTAAAATAATATATTTTAGTTTTCTAGAATATTAAGAACAAGTAGAGAGATTTAGAGAGAAGTAGAGAGGTTTTTGTGAGTTTGTGAGTATTGAGTTGGGGTCTCCTCTATTTATAGGGGAGACCCATCAAAAACAATTTCGAAAATTTTGAAAAAAAAAAATATCCGGACCATCCAGAGATTGATCTGGATGGTTCGGATAAACGGTCCGGGGCATCCGGACGGCAGATTCGGGCCATCCCGAGATTGATCCGGATGGCCCGGAGTATTCCGGGGAATCGAGACGAATCTCCGGATGCCCCGGACCGCTACGGCTAGTTAGATTAACTAGCCATTTTTCCTTGGAACGTGCGGACCATCCGTACGTCTGACCGGATGGTCCGCACGATGACGTCACAGATGACGTCATCCAACGACTAATTGAAAAAAAAACCCTATAAATACTACCCATTCCCCCTTCTATTTTTTCACACCACTACCAATCTCTCTCTAGTTACCTACACTTCTCTCTCTAAATTATTTTTATAATTTTCAAACAATATTTTACATTTCAGGTTACGTAGAATGTCTTCGAGAAGATCAAAGCAAGCCGGATTAGTGGAGAAGCTGAATCATCATCCTCGAGACGAAGGGGAGATGCCGAAAGAGATTTGGGGTATGAAGAGATGGAAGTAATAGAGAGCGTGACTTACGAACATCACGGCAAAGGGGAGGTTCGCGTCCATAATCCGCTAGCACGACGAGGTGTAACCAAATTTTGGGCGGGTATGTATTTGAACTATGATGAACTGATCGAAGTAGAAGGTATGCAAAAAAAATTCAAACTTATTGAACCTACTAATGGCCTAGGTTGGATGATACTAGCTAGATTCAATTGTGAATGGTATATCGAATTAGTAGCAAGTTTTATGTCACCGCACATTTAATTGAGAATGATCCAAATGGTAGAGGTTTGGGAATGAGTTGTTTGATTGATGATGAACCCTATAGTTTTTTTGAAACTGATTTCGACGAACTTTTTATCGTTCCAACCCGTGATATATATACCGGTGATAAATTACCTTCCATCACTTATCCTCGTTCGGGCTGGGGTGCTGATTGGCCTATGTCCTACGATGAAGTAGTAGAGCTTCTTACTTGTTCTGGTTCGGAGGCTCCAAAAATTAGCGGTAGATTTCGAGCCAAGCGAAGTAATTTGGATGCTAGTGGGAAATTAGCTTTGAAATTGGTAAATAATATATTTCTTCCCCCTAGTAACAATTATTCGCAGCTTTCATATTCAAACATTTTTAACTGCTTTTATCGTGCGAAATGAGGGGAAAAATAGTTTACCTAGCTTGATTATTAGGGATATGACTATGAGGTATCGTACAGATAAACTACCTTATGGGATGATAGTGAGTTATTTGCTTGTTTCGGAAGGAGTTGATGCGAGTATGTACACTCCGATGAAGGTTAGGCCAACTAGTGTTATAGGTAGAAACTCTTTGAAATTGCAGGAGATATACTCTTGGGATGGAGAGTTGATGTCAAAATTGGAGCCATGGATCCACCATAGGCCCGAGTTGAATCAGATATGGGCTGCGAACGGTCTTACAAAACCGCCAAATCCACCTACTCAGCATCAACTTCAGCCGCCTTTTGATCCAAATGCTATTGGTGGTTCTTCTGGAGTACCGCGACAAGAAAGACGAACCGATCGCGAATTTGCTGAGCATTCGCATGAGCAGCATATGGATTATATACACTTTGCGCATACTCAACAAACGGATTGGCATGATAAATTTACAAACTGGCAAACTGAATTTCAGCAGTGGCGGGGGGGGGGGGGGTAAATGACCAGCTTAGCCAGATACAGCAGTGGCAAGTAGGAGTGAATGATCAACTTGGTCACCTCCAGCAGTGGCATGGTCAATACGAGCAGTGCCATGATAGACAAGATCAATGGAATGAGCAATTTGCAAACTCTCAAGCCGAACAGTCGGAGTATATGCGACAGATGATGGAGAACATGCATTTGCAAGGTCCACCGCCTAACAACAATAACGATGAAGCTCCTTACTTTTTTACATTTGATTGTCTTAAGCATTGTCTTTGTAATGTTTTTCTTTTTCATTTGATTGAACAACTATGTTACTTGTTTGGTTTTTATTTTTAATGAATTGTTTGTTTTGCTTCTATTTTTTATTAAATGTTATTTAAATCACTTGAAGTTTTATTTTTTATTTTGTTATTTACAAGTAATTTAAGTTTATGCATATAAGTATACCATTCTAAAAATTTTAAATTTAAACTTCAAATATTGAATAGTTCGAAAATACAATAAACTATATAAATCATCTAACCATAAACACTTCAAGCTTGAAAGAATCTAAAGAATAGCCTAATATTTTAAAATCATAATACAATTATATGTCTAATAGGTATATATTATTTAATATGTACCTAATATTAAATAAAACATCTTAAATATCTAGTATGTTCAAACAATATACAAATCATTTTACAATTATATTGTTTACTATATCTTGTTTAAGACAATCAAATTATTATTTTTATAATCGAAAAAATATTTTCAAAAATATTGAAAGTTGTAATCAAAATACAATTAGATGTATATATTTTATTTAATATCTACCTAATATTAAATAAAATATCTTAAATACATAAAAATAATCAAACATATCTAAATCATATTACAATTATTTTTTAGAATATAATAGTTTGATTATAAAATTTCGATTAAAATTATAAAATATTTAAGTTAATATATATTAAATAACATAATTAACTCGTTTATATCGTACATATCTCAATTATTGAAATTAGATTCAATTAACACTTAAAAATTAATTTTAAATAATATTATAAAATATTTTGCAAAGACCGCAAACCGTTAGAACAAATAAACCGCGAGGACCGCAAACCGCCAGGACCGCAAACCGCGGTTCTCTGTTAAACGGTTCCAACTGTTCGCGGTTCGAACCGTTTACCACCTATGAGTATATCTAAATAGGTTCAATAAACATCGAAAACCGTCATCGCCATAGTTAAGACTACTCCAGCCATAATAATGCATCAATCTCGGCCGAACTATAAAGTTAATTAGCTTGAGCCACAACACAACTATGGAATTCTAAATAAGATCCACAATGGCCAGTACCAACAATAGATCGCATTCGTTAGTTTACTAATATCAGGCATGCTGAACTATGGCTATCCTAGGGAACCAAAATAACTGAGAGAGATCCTTGATAGCACCATATACTAGAAGGAGATATACCTTCAAAATTAAACTAGTATAAAATGGATAATTACGATAAAGACATGTGATCTCGAACATGATATCAAATTTTTTTGATGAAACGTTGGGGTTTGGTAAATAATAACCCCTTTTATACTAAGTTTTTTTTTAATGAATTTTTGACGTATGCACTGGGATAAATCCTTTTATAAATCTTTGTTTATAAAACCACAATAATACTAATATAACACGTTTTTTATTATAAAAATAATTAACTCTTAATAATAAAGTAACATTCTTTTACAATAATTAAATATAATAAAGATATATTGTATTTATATATAATATAAAACATACAATATAATAAAAATATCGAATAATCCCATAACCAAAGACTAATTTTTCAATTAATATATAAATAAAAATTTGATTTTGTTTAATTTATATATTATATTATACTTTTTATATAAATAAAAATTAATCTATATGTTTAAATACTACAATATATAACATATAAAATATATGTTACGATGTATAATATACAGAATTATAATTTAAAAATATTATATATAATACATACAATATATGTTAGGAACATTAAAAAGCCAAATCTGTATACATATTCCTAAGAGTTTAATTGTCAATGCTAAATAATAAATAATCAGATTCTAAACGAATGTACACTTGTAAGAATTCATAGATAAGTTTCTTCTCCTCTTGCTATTGGTAGAGGTGTCAAACGGTTTGAACCAGCACCAACCCGCACCGTTTAAGTCTGAACCACGGGTTGCAGTCTCGGCGGGTTGCGGTCTCGGCGGGTTGCGGTCTCGGCGGGTTGCGGTCTCGGCGGGTTGCGGTCTCGGCGGGTTGCGGTCTCGGCGGGTTGCAGTCGTAATGGGCCAGTTTCACAGTTAAACCGCCAGTTCAAACCACCAGACGAACCATTTAAGAGCCGTTTACCAGTTCAAACCATCAGCCAAACCATTTAACCATTTAAGAACCGTTTATCAGAATATATTATAATGTTATTTAAAATTAATTTGTAAGTGTTAATTGAATCTAATTTCAATAATTGAGTTAATTATTCTATTTCATGTATTTTAATTTAAATATGTTATCATTTTAATCGAAATTTTATAATCATCAATTATATTTTAAAAAAATAATTGTAATTTGATTTTGATACGTTTGAATAATATATTACTATTAAATAATATATACCTATTAGACATATAATTGTATTAAAATTTTAAATTATTAGGTGATTCTTTAGATTCTTTCAAGCTTGAAGTGTTTATGGTTAGATGAATTATATAGTTTATTGTATTTTCGAACTATTCAATATTAGAAGTTTATATGCATAAACATAAATTACTTGTAATTTAAATAGAGTTTGAAAAATATAAAAAAAATTTAGAGAAGTGTAGTAGAGAGAGGGGATAGATTTGTAGTGGAGAGGGAGAGATTTGTAGTGAAAAATATAGGAGGATGTAGGGTGTATTTATAGGGTAATTTTGTGTTTTTTTTTTTTTTTTTCTACTAGCCGTTTGATGACGTCAGCATGACGTCATCAAGCGGACCATCCGGCCACGCGTGCGGATGGTCCGCTTTTGGCCGTTGCCAACGGCTAGTTCGTTTGAACTAGCCGTTGGTTGAACCGGGGCATCCGGATGATCGTCCGGATGCCCCGGTTTATCCAACGGCTAGTTCAAACCAACTAGCCGTTGGTTGAACCGGGGCATCCGGACGATCGTCCGGATGCCCCGGTTCCAATCGGAGCATCCGGATGGGCGTCCGGATGGTCCGAATTGTCTGTCCGGGCGTCCGGGCGAAACTGTCCGGATGCCCCGGATCATGTGTCCGGACCATCCGGACGCCCATCCGGATGGTCCGGGCGATTTTTTTTTTTTTGTTTTTTCCGTTTTTTTTTTTTTGGTCTCCCCTATAAGTAGAGGAGACCCCAACACCAATACTCACACCTCTCAAACAACTCTCTACTTCTCTCTAAATCTATCTATTTGTTCGATAAGTTCTAGAAAACTACAATTAGTTATTTTACTTATTCTACTCCTACTTTCGAAATTGTTTGATTTTTGTTTTTCCGCAAATTGTTTCTTAGTTGTTATTAGTCTAAATTTAGTTGTTCTATCTTGTTATTAGTCTAAATTTAGTTGTTATATCTTGTTATTAGTCTAAATTGTGATTTTATTATTAGTATTTTATTGCATAAAATGACTTATATTTTATTATAACACAACAAATGTATTATCCAAAAATGACTTTACCTTTTATTATAACAACAACAAATGTATTATGAAATACTTATAACTTCATAAGATCTAATTTTGGTTTAAAAAATAATATCAAACACTTGTAAAATTTAAAACCAAATCACAATAGTAATCAAAATGTAATATTAAAATTATAACCGTAGAATTTGTAATATTTTAACATGATAAGATATAGTTTTGCTTTGTATTAGATATAAAAACATAATAATAATAATATTCAAAATATGATAATAACATAAGTAATATTTAAAATTTTAGACTATATAATAATTACAACACTTAAAATATTAATAACCAAAACAAATTAATATTAACAAAAATGTAATAATAATTCTATAATAATATTCAATCTCAATATTTTTTAAATATAACATTTTGGATATAAAATAAATAAAATCAGCATAATATTTACCAATAAACCACCGGTTTTTTACAAATAAACCGTGGTTTCGCAGTCTCGGCGGGTTGCGGTCTCGGCGGGTTGCGGTCTCGGCGGGTTGCGGTCTCGGCGGGTTGCTCCTTATGCGGTCTCGGCGGGTTGCGGTCTCGGCGGGTTGCGGTCTCGGCGGGTTGCAGTCCTAATGGGCCAGTTTCGCAGGTAGACCGCCAGTTCTTAAGCAGGTTGTCAGCTTTAAACCATGGTTCCTGAACCATTAGACACCTCTAGCTATTGGGACCGATACGCAACAACAATACTGTTTTTTTCTTACCTACCTTTATTCCATTTTGCTGTTTCGAAAGTATTTGTAACGGTGGTCACGGATCAGGAATCGAGCCTAATAATATTTATGATAACCAACTACAAAATCAACGAAAACCGGATCAGGAATCGAGCCTAATAATATTTATGATAACCAACTACAAAATCAACGAAAACCTGAGACATAAATTTTACTTATCCAAAAATCTTATACCTTAATGATTGATTTTCGGGCTAAAAAAAGTTTCGGGGTTGAGGTGGTAAACCAGTATTATATTTAGAAAAAAAACCAATTATTTCTATGACCAATTAAAAACAATTTAACGCTCTAAAATGTTTTACATTCGAAAATTTGTGAGTACATGTTCTATCCTACAACTCAATGATATGATATTGTCAAATTAGTGTTAACTTAAAAATATATTATTTAATAAAGGCAATTTCTTTTATAAAACCATATTAATATAAACGGCTTTTTTTTTCTTTTATTATATTCTCTCTTAAAATAATTTCTATATATATTATCAATATAATATATATATATATATATATATATATATATATATATTATGTTAATTAAATATATTATATTTCTTTTATAAAAGAAGTGAACATTATAAAACCTAGTCAAATCTAGATACATATTCATAAGAATTCTCACTTGTGTATAGATTTTTTAGTTTCTAATACCATAAGTTAGAGCCACTGAGAACTATAAATGATAAATTAGTACAACATTCTTGATGATAAACTAGTGCAACCTTCTCTATTAATACAATCTGTTTAGGCTGAACTATGTGGATCCTCCTGCTACTACTTTCACCACATGGGTGATTGGTCATCTGATAATGTAAATTGGAATTTTGATCCGATAATCTGAGTCGGAGCCTAGATATGATAGATACAAAGGATACTTTAAGCTAACATAAGTTTCTAGTTTATTATCAAGAATGTTAAAATATATTATTAAATAAAGGGAAATTCTTTTATAAAACCATATTAATACAAACGGCTTTTTTTTTTAAATATATTCTCTCCTAAAATATTTTATTATATATATATATATCAATTATACATATAATCATATATAATACATGATTATATAATACATAAAATATATGTTATTTCTTAATTATATAATTATATTTCTTTCATAAAAAGAAGTGAACATTATAAAACCTAGTCAAATCTAAATACATAATCCATGAAAGATGGATACTCAATTTCTCGATTCATTCACAAAAATTTGTTTCATGTTCAAGTTGGCGGGCTCTGCTCCAAGAACACATTCAAGAAACAGAGCTGATTGAAGCTTTCTTCGTCTTCTCAATTCAAGGATCTTCTTGAATTAGTGTTTTTACATTTCGTTCTTTGAAATCCATTACCATCCTCTTCAAATCTCTAGTTGAAATTCCGGGGAAATCTCTGTTTTGGTCTCTTTCTCAAGGACTTCTAGCAGATAATCGAAACCTCTGTTTTCGATCAAATTCTGGTGGCATTCGTGATATAGAAGACCTGCAGTAACAACAAAATCAGTCATGGATCAATCGTGAAAATCAGTCATGGATCAGTCATAGATCTTACTTGGAGGCAGCAACGAGATCAAACTTAATGTTAAACAACAAGATCAAGCCAGAGTCGAAAAAGTACAAGTCCGACAAATAGTTCTCACCATCTCTTCCTAAAATTCTCACTTAGAGAAGATATCAGCAAGATTTGGAGTCGCAGTTCTTGGACTGTTGGCCACCATTCATTGATAATCTTAAAGTGGCTCCCCTCTTTCTCTCCCAAGAAAGAATGCTCTATAGTTCCGATATGGCTTAAGATTGAAAAATTGTCAAAAAATAAGTACAATTAGGATACTATTAGGGAATACTATTAAATCTTGGATACTATTAGGAAATCCTATTAAAATTGCTGATAGCTTCAGCAGTAGGGAATCCTATTAAATCTTGGATACCCCTAAAAACAAAGCATTGTACAATGCTTGTTTCGCCTCGGTCGAGATCAATATTTCAAGAAAATTACAACATAGTTGTGGCTGGCATTGGAGAATATTATGGTTCATGGATTCAACTCAGTTGCAGGAATGTTCCAGCCTATTGTGATTATTGCTATCACGTTTGGCATGAAAAATCAGCTTGTAAAAAGTCAACACTAACCACAGACCAACAAGTCCAAGGAAAGAGAAACTTAGATAATGATCAAGTACAAAATCCAAGCACAATGAATGTACAAAATTTAAACCAAGTAACTGATGAAGTTACCAAAATAGAAAATGAACTGGCCACTAAAGAATCATACGTCTTTGGAGCAGATGTATTGGCTATTCGAGAAGCAGAAGAACAGACCATTGATTTATGCCTTAAACTAGTTGAACATAATATTCTTGATGAACAAAATGTGACTAGCATACCTGATCTCAATCCCAATCCAGTTGTTCTCAATACCATAAGTAATCATGATATACCTGAGAAGTTGGCCACATATGCTGCTGCAGAGAAATCAGATGAAGACATTGTGGAAACTATCAACTCTCTTGATGCAGGAGAATTCTATGAAGAAGAAACACATGATCTCTCCACTGGCTACATCACACCAAAGAGAACTAATACTGGTAGCCTCCCCACTTCTCCCACTTTCTGCAACAGAGATACAGAAGACTGAAGTCAATCAAAAATAAAAGATCTCGCTTCTATGTATTCAGGAACCTATGGTTGAAAGTAGCAAAATTGAGTATATATCTATAAAGTTAAGTGTCCCTAACTTCTTTGCTAATGTATTTAATAAAATATGGTTATTCTAGTCAACTGATTATCCACTGGATATAATCTTAGATAATGATCAATGCATCCACACCTTTATAAAGTATAATCTATTAGCTAAGCATTTCTCTGTTACTGACATGTACGCTAAATGCCAAAGATTTAATAGATTACATCTCTGTGAGACATTAAGGGAAATAACTAAATCAGTAGGTGAATGGGAGACTTAAACACTATGGCATCTCCTTCTGAACAAGTTGGCCGTGTTAAATATTGTAACCAAAGTTTCACTAACTTTAATGACACAATCAAAGACTGTTTTCTTGAGCATGCAGGTTTTGCAGGGACTTAATATACATGGACTAACAAGACGAGGTGGAAACGCTTGGACAAAATCATAATTAATTAGGCTTGGGCTGAGTTCTTTGTTGATACTAAGGTGGTTCACATATCAAGAACGTGCTCTGATCACACCCCCCCCCCCCCTGTGTGTATCTCTTATCAAAGAAAGAGACAATCTCATTAAGAGCTTTAAATTCCTAAATACATGGACACTAAATGATGAGTTTCTAAGTGTTGTTGATACGAGTTGGAAAACACCAATGAATGGATACCCGTTTTTCATCTTTTGGAATAAGTTAAAAAGATTAAAAATAGCGCTAAAAAGTTGGAACAAAAACATTCCAAGAACATCTTTGATAAGGTGAACCAAACAGAAGACTATGTAATACATCAAGAACAGAATTTCCTTAACTCTAACAGTCAAGAAGATAAAATAGATATGGAGAAAGCTAGAGCAGAACACCTCCTTGCCCTCACTATACAGGAAGAGTTCTGGAAATAGAAATGTTACTCGAACTGGCTCCAAAATGGTGATTGAAACACAAGATTATATCACAACTTTGTTAAAAGAAAGATAATAAAATCTAAAGTGTCTCGTATTAAGCTTCAAAATGAATGGTTTTCTGATAATGAAACTATCAAATCCTCTGCACAAGAATACTTCAAAAATATTCTAGCATCTCTTTCTTATTCTAATCTTAATCAGCAAGCTGAATACATGAATCATGTAATATTTAATATATCCCTAAACTTGTTGACAATACTGACAATGCCTTTCTTCTAGTTTTACCTACATAAGAAGAGATTTGGAGCTCAATACAAAACCTTAAATCTGAAGGAGCTCCATGTGTTGATGGTTTCAGTAAACACTTCTTCACTACATGTTGGCATATCATTAAGATAGACCTGTGTAATGCCATTCAATTTTTCATTGAAGTTCAAGCAATCTCAAAGAGAATCTTAGCTACTGGAATATGTATGATTCTTAAAGTTGAAGCTCCTCAAACTAGGAACGAGTTCAGTCCAATAAGTCTATGCACAATGTTAAACTGAATAATATGTAAATTACTAAATAACAGATTGTCTTGTCTTCTACCTAAATTAATTTCTGATTTTCAGGGAGCATTTGTCAAAGGTAGGCTGATCCATGAGAACATCCTTATTGTAAAAGAGCTGATTCACGACATCAACAGAAAAACAAAAGCTGGCAACATAATCATAAAATTGGACAAGTCCAGCGCATTTGATAACCTATCCCACTACTTTATCTTAAGAGTTTTGCAATGTTATGGCTTTAACTGCAAAGTAACGTCTTTAATATCTAACATCATTCAATCTCTTAATTTTTTAATTCTAGTCAATGATGAAACTTCTAGCTTTTTTAAAATGAAAAGAGGAATCAAACAAGGGGCAACCCACTGGGCATCTTGGCAAAACATCTGTAAATCATATGGAGAAGGTGGCTTAAACGTTAGAAGACTACAAGATATTCAAGAAGCTTTCTCTTGTAAATTGTAGATAATTTAAAAAAAAATAGCACTTTGTGGGCTAGACTAATGCATAGTATTTGCCAGCAAAGGAAGGCAACCTCTACACTTAAACTACTCAAAGAAAGGCTCTTCAACATGGAAGAGATTGACTGACATTAAATAGTTTGTTGAAGAAATAATAAAGTGGAAGTTGGGTGAGGGTAAGGTTGACTTATGGTTAGATAACTGGTATGGCTCTAACCCTCTAATCAAACTAAACCATAACTCTAACGATAGTATGCTTAAGAGGATTCAAGTTTGTTCCTTTTGGGAAAACAATGAATGGAACATAAATAAATTGCTTCAACATCTCACAAGTTTTAAGATTAAGCAACTTCTTAAAACTAAAATCATAGAAAATACTAAAGATGAAATTGTTTGGAGTTTATCTAGCAATGGAACCTTTAATCTTAAAGACACTCTGAAGGGTATTAAACCAGTTAGTTTTAGTTCTTCTCTATTTGAAACTGTGTGGAACAACATTACTCCAAGGAAATGTTATTTCCAGGCTTGGAGGTTATTGAAAAACAAGCTACCAATTGATTCTATTATCAAAACCAGACACATTAGACTTGCATCAAAATGCCAATTTTGTTTTAATGAAGAAACAAAAGATCATTTGTTCGTTAACTGTAATTTTGCGTGAAGTAGTTGGGTTTACTTTGCAGGAATGCTAAAGGTGGATATAAGAAGATACATGACTACGCAACACTTACTCAGAACCTGGACCTGGTCATCTCCTAGGAAAATTCATGTCAAGATAATCATACCTCCTCTAATTTGCTGGCCAATCTGGCAGCAACAAAACAAGACTAAAATCAATGGAGAAATTTTTTTATCAAGTTCCACTATCAATTACATTACAAATATGCTCTCTACTCTAGACCACTCTAAGTTACTTCAAAGAAAACACTGGAAACACAATGGGAAAGAAGCTACATCGCTTGGCTGCAATAACTTCTTCAACATTAAACACAAAGTCATTCACCTCAAATGGATGCCTCTAAGACCAAGAAGATTCAAATTAAACTCAAGCGCATGCTGTCTAACTTATGGAGAATCAAGCGGAGGAATAATCATTGGAGACAACAATGGAACTCTAATAATTGCTTATGGAAATATGTAAATAAAACGCACCCCTCTAAAAGATGAAGCTAAGGTAATGCTTGATGGACTGATTCTCTGCAAAATCATCAGAATAAGGGAAGTTGATATCGAATCTGATTGTAGCACTCTCATCTCTCTAATTTCCTCTGGAAAATCACAAATGTTTTAGAATCACTAACTGATAGAATCAGGTTGCTTATCACATCATATATGTCTATTCAATTCATCTTTAGGGAACATAACGAAGTTTCCGATTGGCTAGCTCGCTGGACCCTAAAGTAAAAAATGAAAATAGATTATAAGATGTGCAACCCTCCTCCTCTTTTAGAAGAAATTTTGAAACTGGAAAGATTAGAAATATGCTATGTTAGATTGATTCAGTAATCAAACCTCTGTTTTACAGATTCAGATAGCTAAAACCTAGAAGGAAAGGGTCAAGAAAAATAAAGAAATGCAGAGGTTGAAGGAGGAAGATGAAGCACCAAAGAGGAGACTTGAAACACTTCGACACTCTGTTTTCTCAACCTGAAATTTTGGAGCCAACTTTGAAAAGTAGCGAGGGAAGTGAAGTTTAACATTTTAATTTTAGTCTTTTTTTGTAATTTTATAATTTAGTCCCCCAAGTTGTAAAACCTTTTAATTTTACCCAATTAATAAATTTCTTCTTTAGATTAGAAAAATAGATACATATTCCATAAGAATTCTCACTTATGTATAGTTCTTTTCTAATACCATAAGTTACAGCCACGAGAACGTATAAATGATAAATTAGTACAACATTCTAACCTATTCATACCTTTTCTATCAATGCAATTTGTTTAGACTGTACGATGTGGATCCTCCTGCTACGACTTTCACCACATGGTTGATTGGTCATGATAATGTGAATCAGAATTTGGATCTGATAATCTGAGTAGAAGTCTAGATATGATAGATACAAAGGATACTTTTAGAGAGATATGATAGATATAAAAGGAGAAGAAACCGAAGAGAACAAAAACAAATTCCTTCGTTATGGTACAAGCACGAGAACGTATAAATCATAAATTAGTACAACATTCTTGATGATAAACTAGTACAACCTTCTCTATTAATGCAATCTGTTTTGGCTGTACGATGTGGATCCTCCCACTACTACTTTCACCACATGCTTAATTGGTCATATGATAATGTGAATATAAATTTAGATCTGATAATCAGAGTCGGATTCTAGATATGATAGATACAAAATTATACTTTAAACTTAATTACTTTGTCCTAACAATGCTTCCCTAAATTAAGCTTGTTTATAACTTCCAAACTTTGAACATTAAGTTTCAAGACTTGTGCATTTTGTGGCTTCGTGAAGATATCAACGATCTTATCTTCTGTCTTGTAATACTCAACTTGAACATCACCATTACTCACTAGCTCCCTAAGAAATATATCGAATGAAGTTGTGTTTTGTTCTCCTATGAAGAACTAGATCATGTGTGACTGAAATAGTAGAACTATAGCCCCCAAGGGGATAGCCGAGTTGGTTGAGTATGGCATTCTTATGACCAAAAGGTCATGAGTTCGAGTCCCTCTACATACGCTTTCTCGGTTGAGCCTGTCACCTTGTGTGGTTTACCTTCTGGCGTTGGTTTGCAGGCTATCACTTCAGACTGAGGGTTTACCCTGTGCGCACTCATTGCACTCTGAGTAGCGGCTGCGGGTTCTCTCCGGAAAAAAAAAGAAATAGTAGAACTAGTGTCACAAAATACAATGATTGGCTTGACATGCTTTCTTTTTAGGATCTCAAAAATTCCACAAAACCAAACCAATTATCATCCTGCATAAGATGGATCAATATATTATGCTTTCGTAGTCAAAAGCACCACAACTGATTGTTTCTTTGAGCTTCATGAAATTGCACCGCTACCATGGTGGAACACATACCCAGAAGTACTTTTGTTATCATCAATGTTTCTTCCTATATCACTATCTGTGTAACCAATGAGATTAACTTCTATGTTAGCTTCATAAAAAATTGCATAGTCGATGGTTCCTTCACATATCGTAATTTTCTTTTGGAAGCCTCATAGTGACTAAAATTAGGTTTTTCCATGAATCTATTTATTAAACTAACTTCATACACAATGTCTTACCTTGTCGAAGTCAGATACATCAGATTTCCAACCAAACTTCTGAAATTGTTTGAATTGACAAGTTTTCCTTCACCGTCTTTAGATAACTCCAGACATGTGATGCATGGAGTAGTGACTCGATTAGCAGCTATCATCTTCATTTTTTTTAAAATTCTTTTGCATAACTCTCGTGTGAAATAAAAATCCCTTTCTCGAATTGATGAATTTTAATGCCAAAAAACTGATGAAGTTCTCCAAACTCTGTCATCTCAAATTATGTCATCATTGACTATATAAATTCTTCCAACATTCATACATAGTTTCATGTGAAAACAAGATCATCGACATAGAAACTAATCACCATAAATCTTCATTGAGAATAATTTTTTATGTAGAGAGTATGTTCATATGGACATTTTAGTAAAAAATTAGAAATTATGCGGCTGTACTAGGCTCGAGGTGATTGCTTCAACCCATACAATGATTTCCTTAGCTTGTAGACTTTTTCTTCTTCTCATATCTTAGTATAATTAGGTGTTTGAACAACATAGACTTATTCTTGTAGAACATCACTCACGAATGCAGACTTTACACCCATTTATAACACATTCCAATTATTTTGAGAGACAAGAGATATGAGTAACCGAATTGTTTCAAGTCTAGAAACGGGAGCAAATACCTCTGTAAAATTTTTTCCTTTTTTTTCTTGTATCCTTTTGCAACTAGCCTTGCCTTGTACAACCATTTCACTCCAATAGAACTCTTGTGCGGTGGTAAATGTGTAAGCTCTCGTGTATCATTATTTTCAATTGAGCAAATCTCTTTGTTCATGGCTTTCCTCCATACGTTTTCTTAATATGAATGATTATACAAAATTGGATATTCTCCTGCAAAGAAAGCAAAAAACACAATATTTTGTTGTATAATTTCATGAGTCACATCATATAGCTCTCGTATACTTCTCATTTTTCTAAACGAACTAGATGAAAATTTTGGGGAATCAGGAGGGCTTCCTGCTGGAGTATTATTTTCAGTATTTTCAAAGTTCGTCTTTTTTTTTTCTTCAAGGTCAAGTGGAAGAATTGGCAAAGTTTCTCTCTCAGTTTTCATCTTTTCAAAAAACGAATTTTTATCAAATCAAACATCTCGACTTATCATAATATTTTTTATACCTTAATTATATAGCTTGGCTGCCTAACTTATTTCACTATAACCAATAAAAATTCATTTTTCTGACTTGTAAACCAACTTGCTTGTCATTGCATATGGAATATGAGAGTAGGCGTCACTCTCAAATACTCTTAGATGATAAACATTATGATTTGTACCATACCACGCATCATGTGGTGTGCAATAATTATCAAAGTTTTTTGTTGGTGATCTGTTAATAAGATAAATTGCGCAGACAACAGCTTCAACCCAAAAACCTCTTGATAATCTCTTTTTCTTAAGAATACATATAACCATCTCCAATATTGTTGAGTTCTTTCTTTTAGATACACCATTCTGGTGAGGTGTATAAATTATTTTTATCCCATGCTGAATGTCACTGTCTCTGCAATATTTCTCAAATTCTTCTGAAAAATATTCACCTCAACAATATGTCCGTAAGATGTTGATTTTTAGTCCCGTAAAGTTCGCCACTTCTGCTTTAAAATCTTTTAATTTTTTAAATGTCTCTGACTTTTCTTAAACACAATACACCCAAAATTTTCCTGAGTAATCATCAATGAAAGGTATAAAATAAAGATTACCTCCGGAAGATGGAACTGTCATTGGGCCACAAAGATTTGAATGAATAAGTTGTATTTGTTTTTTTTGCTTTTCACGATGATTGAGACAGATATAAAATTTTATGTTGCTTTCCAAACTGACAAGTTTCACATACATCATCGAGACGACTAATATTTGGTAAACCCGTGACCATAATCTTTCTTGAAAGTTCTTTCAAATTTCTATAATTCAAATGTCCATACCAATCATGCCATAAATTTACAACCGCTTCATGAGAACTAATCAACCAAGAAATATTCTGATTTTGAAGAGTGAGTGAGAAAAGAATATTTTGTGTTACTCCAACTTTAGCAACAACTCGATTATTCAATGATAAGTAATAAGCCATGCCACGCAAATGAATATCATACCCCTATTTCAGCATATGCCGAACAGTAAGAAAATTATTTTTAAGGCCATGAACAAAATAAACATCAGATATTTTCTCAATCTTATCTTGCTTTGTTTTGAATTCTAATTGACCAAAACCACTAATTTTGTAAGCTTTTTGATCGTCTAGTTTTATTTCTCCACAACCGGCTTCAAATAATTTTGAAAATATATTTTTTGTTACCAATCATGTGTTTGCTAGCCCCATTGTCTATGTACGAGAAATCATCAATCTCTCCACAATGAGTCACAAGAAATAAAGTTTCTTGATTATTTTGCACCATGTTAGCTTCGTATTTTTCTTCTTCCTTGTACCAACAATCACTCCCGATATGACCAGGTTTGTGACAATTAAAACACTCTAAATACCTTCGAGTTGTTCCTCTTTGATTTCCACGTCTATGTCCTCCTTGCGAACATCTAAAATTCTGATTATGGTTTGTTTCTTTCCATCGAATTTCATAATGACAAATTACATAAGAATTGGAGCTTCTTCCTCTTTGATTTCCACGTTCCCGTCCTCTTTGTGAACCTATAATGTTTGGACTTTTGTTTGTTCCATTCCATTATCTTGCCGACTGACCAAAATCTTTTTCCTTTTTATTTTTGGAAGCTTCTTTATTTTCACTTAAAGACAAGTTTGACTGCAGTGCTTGAGCTAATGTTACTTCATTCTTCTTCTTATTTAATCTTTCTTCACGAGCTTTCAATGAATCCGTTAATTCCTCAATGGTCATGATGCTTAAACATTAGATTCTTCAATAACAACCACAATATCAAATCTTGAATCTAAATAACGAAGAATTTTCTCCATTACATGAATATCATCTAAAGTTTCCACATTTATTTGTAATTGGTTGACAACGGACAAGACCCGTGAGCAATAATAAAAAATAAATTCAGACTCTTTTTTTTAAAACTTTCAAATTCTCCTCTTAGGGTTTGTAATCAAATTCTTTTTACCTTTTCATCTCCTTTGAATGATTTCTCCAAAATCTCTCATGCTTGATTTTTGCTGAAGTGGCACAAGCAAGTTTTTCCCAAGATGTTTCATACGATTGGACTCATTGGTATGTCCAAAAAATACTTTCTGATTTTTCTTTCTTGATTTTCTTAGATTCTCTTTTTGGGTGGTGTTAATTTGTCTTCTTCGACATCTTTTAATTCATTGTACCATATTTCAACGATCTCTCATTCTTTTTCTTTTTTTTATCCTAAGAGAGCCTTCATCTGAATACTCCATTTGTTATAATTGTTTTCCGTTAATTGAAGAACAAAAAAGAAAAATTGAGTTGTTTATGGTCGAACAAAGCTCTGATTCCAATTTGATAGATATAAGAGGAATATTTTAAAAAAAAAACCGAGAAAAAACTATTTTCTTTTTTTTTCTTGATTTTTTCCTTCACTATATTTATACTGGTACTGGTACATTATCTGGTTTCAGTTACAAATGGAATAATATTCTAATATAATAATTTTCTAATAATATTTTTCCAATTTGATATTTTTTATAAATCAATACTTCAATTTTATCTAAATAAGATATTCTTATATGTCCGAAAACCGGGGTTTTGATAAATTGAGCGCAAGAAGCACAAGTAAACCCTAAATCCTAAGGCATGTTCTTTTTGTTTCGGGATATAGAGATATGTTTCCTTAAAATCCTAGGGAAAGAAAGAGGTTAAGTTGATACTTAAAGACTTGATACGGAGGTAGGGAGAAAGGAGAGGGAGTGATTTGTTTATTATATATAAATTTGTCAGACAAAATATTAAGCCAAAAATCAAGATTCTAAGTAAAATCTAGAAAGAGTATATGTAAAACAATTATTTAAGGAACTTGGCTTTTGAAAACCTAGCGTCCTCTATATATATTAATTATATTTTTCCTATTCTTTAAGATTAAGGTTTACATGATATTTATAAATTAAAATTATTTTTCAACTAATAAAATAATTAAAAATATTTAAAATAAAAAAATGAATTAAGTCATAAATAATATTGTACCTATAAATTTATTCCTTTCTTTGTTGTGCTCTTCCTATATAGAGTCTAATTATCATATGGGCTAAAGTCCAATAAGGATAACACATAGGATTTTGGTTTCTGTATTTTTATAAATTTATGTGGTGTCTTTTAAGATGAGCATCATATTCTATAGTGCAGTTTTGAAAGAAAAAATAATTCGAGGTGGAACTTTGTGCTTTCAATCGGACGGTCTTCCGTAGTCCGATCAGCTTCAATTTTGGTGAATAGCCTCGTCTATCTGGTTTCTACAATCTGACCGCGGGATTTGGAGTCTTCTAAATATATTTTGGGTCAGCTTCTTCTGACTGTGTTTTTGGGGATATTTCACTAAGCGTTCTGATTTCGGTTTATTATCTTGTGTATTGGAGCTGTGTATGAAGTTGTCATACTTTGTGTGGTGTATGCTCTAGTTTTATCTAGAGAATATTTTTGTAACCCGTCTTCTGATAGTGAATATTTGGTTGGACTCTAAAATCAATCCCTTGGTTTTACTTCCTACACTGGGAAGGTTTTCCACGCAAAACGTGTTCTGTGTTATATGCGTTGATATTATTCATACTTGATATTTTGTTTGGGATCATTATCCCTAATCATATTTGATACAAGAAAGAAGATTTTGTTTGTGCATCCACTTCTGACAAAGCGGTATCAGAGAAACTGGTTGTGTATTGGTCTTGTGTCAAATATGTAGGTGAATACAAGCATAATGGTGGCAGTGAATGGTTCAAATTGTCATATATGAAAATCGAATATGGAGGATCTTCTTTTTTCATTGACCAATGTTCGGTGATGACAATCCTAAAGATAAGTATGATGTAGAGTGGATGATTATTCACCGACATGTTTGTGGCTTTATTCAACAATGGGTTGATGATAATGTGTTGAATCTTGTTGTACACGAAACAGATGCAAGGACTTTGTTGAGTAAACTTGAGGATTTATATGCTCGGAAGACAAGAAACAGTAAGTTATTTTTGTTCAAACAGCTGATGTATTTGAGGTATCAATATGGTTCGCCTCTTACAGATCACTTGAATACCTTTCAAGTCTTAATTAATCAGTTGGCTACTATGGGTATTAAATTTGATGATGAGGTTTTGGCGTTATGGTTGCTTGGTTGGCTGCCAGACTCGTGGGATACTTTCAGAATGTCTCTTTCTAATTCAGCTCCTGAAGGTAATATTTCAATGGCATTGGTTAAAAACAGTGTGCTAAATGAGGATATGAGAAGAAAATCTGTTGGCTTCTCTTCACATTCAGATACTTTATTCGTTGAGAAACGTGGTAGAAATGAAAATCATGGTTGGAAAACTAGAGTTAAAAGTAGAAGCAATAGTGAGAACAAGTCTAATAAATTTACAAATTGGGAGTGCTACTATTATCATGGGATCGGGCACACTAACCGAATTTGTCTAAAGTTGAGAAAGAAGAATAAATTTGGAAAATCCAGTAATTGTAAAGAAGAAAAGAACAAGGATAAAATTATGATAAAAGTAGTGACAAGAAACATGTTGCTGCGGTTTTAGAGAGTTACTTCGTTGTTATTGATGATACTGTTGTGAATTCCGTGTTTGATGAAAATGGTTGGGTAGTTTACAGCGGTGCTAGAATTCATACCACTTCTCGTAGAGAATTTTTCTCATCTTACACCTCCGTTAACTTTGGTTGTGCAAAGATGAGAAATAATGATTTGGCTAAAGTGGTTGGTATTGGTGATGTTTATCTAGAAACAAGCATGGGTGCAAGATTAATTTCAAAGGGTGTTAAACATATACATGATCTTCGATTGTATTTGATATCTATAAGGAAGCTAGATGATGAAGGTTATTGCATTATTTTAGCGAATGGGCAATGGAAACTTACTAAAGGCTTGTTGTTTGTGGCAAGAGGACAGAAATATTCTGCCCTTTACATCATGTCTGCAAGGGTACATGCTGAGAAAATCAATGTTGTTAATGATGAATCAATGGTTGATTTTTGGCATAAAAGACTCAGTCACATTAGCAAAAAAGGATTAGATATTCTGAGGAAGAAACATTATATTCGTGGAATACATAAAGCTTATTTAAAGAAATGTGTACGTTGTTTGGCTTGAAAGCAGAATAGAGTGTCTTTCAAGTGCTCGACTTCTTCACGAAAACCAAGTTTGCTTCACTTGGTACATACTGATCTTTGTGGTCCTTTCAAAACCAAAACACTTAGTGGGTGTCTATACTTTGTTACTTTTGTTAATGATCATTCCATGAAAGTTTGGGCTTACACTTTGAGACAAAAGATCAAGTGTTAGACTGGGAAACAATTGAAGTGTGTTAGAAGTGATAATGAAGGAGAATACATTGGTCCTTTTGATTAGTATTGTAAGTAGCAAGGTATTCAACATTAAAGGACACCTCACAAGACCTCTCAGTTGAATAGCGTGCTGAAACAGTAAACCGAAAATTAATTAAAAGGGTGAGATGTCTTCTTTCACAATCACAACTCCCTAAATACTTGTGGGGTGAAGCTTTGAATAAAGTGGTACATGTCTTGAATCTTAGTCATCCTATACCTTCAGATTGAGATATCCCAAATAGATTTTGGACAGGTAAATATGTTTCTTATGATCATTTGCGTGCCTTTGGGTGCAAAGCTTATGTGTATATTCCTAAAGATGAGAAGGTCTAAACTTAATTCGAAGACAAGATAATGTGTATTCATTGGTTATGGCCTTGAAGATTTTGGCTACAGATTTTATTATCCAATTAATAAGAAGCTTATTAAGAGTAAAAATATTGTGTTTATGGAAGATCAGATAGTTCATGATATTGATAAGAGTCATAATTCAGTGCTTATGTCTGAGAATGACTTGGTAGATTTGGGGCATATTCCGCTTGTACATGCTCCTACAAAAGTTGAATAAACAATTCAGATGGTGACTCGTCTGCTTCAAGAGGTTCACATATTTTTTATACTGGGGATCATGATAATGACTTTGTGGATGAACAAGAGAATGACGAAGATGTTGAACAACCTACAGTTCCAACTCGGAGATCTACTAGAGATAGATAACCCTCTACTAGATATCCTTCTGATCAATATATTTTGTTAACCGATGAAGGTGAGCATGAGTGTTATGATGAGGCTGTTAGTGGTGTGTATAAAATTCAGTGGATTGAAGAAATGAACGAAGAGATGCAATCATTTCATCCGAATCACAGATTTGAGTTAGTGAAGCTACTTGAAGAGAGAAAATCCTTGAGTAACAAGTGGGTGTATAGGTTGAAGCAAGATGACAGTTCTCTGCAACCTCGGTACAAAGCAAGATTGTTAGTCCAAGGCTTTGGTCAGAAAAAAATGATTGATTTTGATGAAATATTTTCTTCAGTTGTTAAAATACTGTTTGTTCGTGTGGTTCCATGCATTGCAGCGAGCCTAAGAAATTGATGTAAAAGCAACATTTTTGGATGGTGACTAGGAAGAACAGATTCTTATGAAACAATATGAAGGTTTTGTGGTTGAAGGAAACGAATATTATGTGTGCATACAGAACAAGAGTCTATATGGTTTGAAACAAGCTCTGAGACAGTGGTATAAGAAGTTCATGTCAGTTATGGGGGAGCAAGACTACATGAAGACTTCTTCTGATAATTGTGTATTTGTGAAAAAAATTGTCGATGCTGATTTTATTGTTCTCTTACTTTATGTGGATGATATGCTTATTGGTGGGAAGAATACTTCACAAATCGATTCTTTGAAAAAACAGTTAAGTAAGTCTTTCGCCATAAAAGATTTACGCCCAACAAAGAAGATTCTTGACATTCGAATTACTAGAGACAGAGATTCAAAGAATTTGTTCTTGTCACAAGAAAAATACATTGAGAAAAATCTTCAAAATTTTAAGATGGACAAAGCTAAAGTGGTCAGCTCATCATTTTCCAGTCATTTCAAGTTAAACAAGAAACAATGCCCTTCAACTAATGAAGAAAATAGAAATATAGCTAATATTCCATATGAATCTGCAGTTGGAAGTCTCATGTATGGCATGATATGTACTCATCCTGACTTAGCTCATAGTGTTTGTGTAGTAAGAAGCATTTTATCAAACCTGGTTACAAAGCATTGGGAAGCCGTGAAATGGATTATGAAGTATCTGCGAGGAACCTCTAATTAAAAGCTCACTTTTAGGATGGAGAAACTTGAGTTGTTGGCTTATTCTGATTCAGACTTGGCTGGAGATGCTGACACTCGCAAGTCCACTTCTGGATATTTGATTAACTTTTGTGGTGGCGTTGTTTCATAGAAATCAAGACTACAAAAGTGTGTTTCCCTTTCAACGACAGAATTTAAATTTATTGCAGTGACAAAAATGGGTAAAGAACTACTATGGATGAAGAAGTTCTAGAGAGAAATTGGATTTGAGCAACACATGTATGTATAGTTATGTGATAATCATAATATTATTCATCTCGTGGAGAATTCATAGTTTCACTCAAAGTCAAAACATATTGATGTGCCATATCATTAGATTCGAGACATTCTTGATGCTAAACTAATAGAGGTTGATAAAGTTCATACAGATGATAATGAGTCTGGCATGATGACAAAGGCATTTCCTAGGGGAAAACTTGAACATTGTAGATCGCTGGGATGGCGAATCCTCCCACATAGTCGTGAGGAGAAGATTTGTTGGGCTCTTCCTATTTAGGAGTCTAATTATCATATGGGCTAAGGCCCAATAATGGTAACATGTAGGATTTTTGTTTCTGTATAAATATAAATGTATACAATGTTTTTTAAGATGAGCATCATATTTTATACTGCAGTTTTGAGAGAAAACGAAATTCGAGACAGAAGTTTGTGCTTTCAATCGGACTATCTTTCGTGGTCCAATCGGCTTCAATTTTGGTGAGCAGGCTCTTCTGTCCTCTACAATCTGACAGAGCGATTTTGATTTGGATTTTTCTACGTATATTTTCAATCAACCTCTTTTAACTTCATTGTTTGGGATATTTCAGTGTGTTTTCTGATTTCTGTTTTCTATCTCCTGTATTGGGGTTGTGTATGAAGTTGTCATACTTTGTGTGGTGTATGATCTAGTTTTGTTTAGAGAATAGTTTTGGTAACCCCTTTTCTGATAGTGAATATTTGGTTGGACTCTGAAATCAGTCCCGTGATTTTTACTTCCGACACTCGGAAGGTTTTCCACGCAAAAAGTGTTCTGTGTTATATGCGTTGATTTTATTCATACTTGGTATTTTGTTTGGAATCATTATCATACAAGAAATAAGATTTCGTTTGTACGTCAATTCTTGACATTCTTTTCATATATTTTGTATTAAAGTTAATTTTAATAACACATTTTTTAATATAAAAATAACAAAATACAATTTATAAACAACATACCTAACAACATATATAATAAGGGGTTTATACCAATTGGGTACAAAAACGTATCCAATTTACTAAAACTATTATCAATTGGGGTATGCTTGGGTAAATAGAGACAAATTTTAGACTCATTACGTAAGTCTCCCTAATAATAAATTTACTTTTTCTAAGAAAAATATGAAATAATAAAAAATATATTATCATTTGAGAAACTACTGTATATAATTTAAAACATATATCACATATAAATATAATTTGTAATATCTATCATATATATATATATATATATGAATAACATAAATATATTATCATTATTATATATTATACATTATATAAAAAAACTCTTGAAGGAGTAAATAGAGATTTTAACTCCGAGCAAATTTAGGACTATAATTCTTCTTAAATGTCTAGGTACACCGGATATATAAAAATAGAAAATAGGGATTAACTTGATCGCTATGCTTACCTCTTAATCAAAACTGCTCGTGTCACTTCATTGATGCTATCCTAAATCAGAAGTTGTTTGGTTTTAGTGTTCTTTTGGTTCTGCTTTTTCAAGAGTTCTCCGATCTTTCACAGGGAATTGTTAGGCCAAATTTCGTAACAAATTACTTAAGTCATTCTGACATAAAAAGAGAGAAAAAAAAAGAAATATAGAGAAGATGAAAAATATGTAATTATATTACTGTATATAATTTTAGATGCTTTATCTATCGAACTGAACTGAGCTCCTATTTATAAGAGTTGTATAAGACGATTTAATGTTACATTTGTTATTTACATCAATTACATAATATAAATATAAATGTAACGTTTAATTTAAAATACAACGTTATAATTCCATATTTATTATAAATAATCCCGAATAATATATCCTTATCAGTAGTCCCCCTAGTCTTTGAGTTAGAGCGTAGTGAAACTTAAAGACTATGTAATAGTGGAACATAATATTTGGAAAGTGTAATCTTTTTGCTCTTCTTTGCATTTGATGAAGATGGTCTTTATTTTATGATCTCAGTTGTCGTAACTCTGTCTTCATTCATCTTTTTCGCTAATGCACCGTTGTTCATGTCGAAGAAACTATGACAGCCATGTCAGCTAGACTCCGAAGAGTCATAAGGCTTGGTTATATTAATTTTTCTAGCCGAACTGTTGTCAGAGAAGACTCCAACTTGGTTCGTACTAAATTTTTCCTGCCTCGTTAAAAACCTTTTCCAACCGAAACCTCCTTGAGGATAAATATCTCTATTTTTCCAAAGTAAAAGACTACAACTAATAATTAGTAGGCTGCTAGGATGTTACCTGCTTCTTCGGCATGCTTTGTTTTTTCTTAAATAGGGTTGATATAGATGTGTAGCCCCCCATAGTCTTTGGTGAAGGATAAAGTGAAGACTATATATGGATGTATGTTGTAGATGTCGTGGACCTGGGGATGGAGAAAAGACTTTGTATTTTTTATGGCCGATGATGTTGTTTTGCTGGTTTGTATGTTTATACATTACTCATTACTAAATAATATTTTGTACTGATTGTTGGAGACTATTTTTTTTGCAGATATGTATGGGAGGATGTGTGTTTATACTTTTGAACTTTTTTACAGTTAAATATTTTGTGTATGATCGAGCATAGTGGGGCTCATTGCATAACTGTGACTGGTAAATTAACCATAGCTAATTTTGCAGAGCGACCGGTTCGGCCATTTGCGTAACCTAGTGGGCTTGAAGTAGTTCGTGTTTATAATATCGTAGTGTGGTATTGAGCACAATATGACCCATTATCATAGCCTTAAAAAGACGTGGCCAATAAGCCAATTTGTCAGTAATTTCTTAGATCATGTCTAAAAATGGCATAGTATGGCCCCATTGCGTAGTCCTTTAGGCGTGGTTAGTGACCCTACCGCGGAGTTAAAGAAAATATGTATAAACAAACACATGGAGATAGAGATCATTTGGCGTTCAATATTTTTTATTATGGAGAGGGAGATCATTTTGGCTTATAACATTTTTATCATGGAGATGGAGATTGTTTTGGCTTATAGCCTTTTCTAACATGGAGATGAAGATTTACTTGACCTATAGCCATTTCTGTCGTAATCATTTAACTTATAGATTTTTTTTCTATCGTTGAGATAAAGATCATTTGGCTTATAATATTTTTTCTATCACGGAGATGGAGATTTATTTGGCGTTCTACTTTAGAGATCACTTAGTCTATAGTCATTTATGTTTTGGACTTAAAGCTTTGTCGATCGTGGAGATGGAGATTTTGTAGCTTATATCATTTTCGAGCATGGAAATTGAGATTATTTAGCCTATATCATTTTTAATATGGAGATGGAGAATATTTTACTCATAGTTATTTCTATCGTGGAGACGGAGATCTTTTCATTCGATTGTAGAAGAATTCTTAAACTGGAGACAAGCTCAATGGTAGAGGATCTTTTTTGTATATCATGTTGATTAAAAAGAAATATATCTTCTCGAGTGTTGGAGAGTGGAAATAGTGGAGAGCGGAGCAGACTGTGATAGAGAGAGATATGGCGATGAAAGTGAGGATGTCTGCAGATGTAACGCCATTGTTGAGGAAGCATACGACCCATCGGCTCGACACCCCTTGGATCGGTTAGGGAACAGACGATCCATAGGCTTGGTAGCCCTCGGTTCGGCTAGAAAGGAGGCGACCCCTCGCCTCGGCTAGGAAGCAGGTGACCTCTCGGCTCGACTAGGAAGAAGGTGACCTCAGCTAGAAATAAGGGAAGCTCGACTAAGAAGCACGAGAGCTCGATCAAGAAACATGATACCTCGGTCAGGAAGCATGCCACCTCGGCTAAGAGACATCGGCTAAGAAGCAGGACACCTCCGCTAGGAAGCACACCACCTCGTCTAAAAAACAATCCACCTCGTCTAGGATTTAGAGGAGCTCAGCTAGGATGCAGGGGAGCTCGGCTAAGATGCATGGGACCTCGGGTAAAAAACAGGCAATAACAACTAGTTAGGGACAATAGTGGATGGAGCTTCGGGGACTCCACTCATGAAAGTATTGATATATTTTTATCGTAATTATACGTAATTGATATTAATAAATAATATTTTATTAGACTAATAAATATGCGATACTAACATTATTAATACGAATCGTTATATAATAGATTAATAAATATATTTAACCCTCTTAATATAAACGTAGGATTCTAATTTTTTTTTCTGGAAGGAACCCGCAGTCGCTACTCAGAGTGCAATGAGTGCGCACAGGGTAAACCCTCAGTCTGACGCGATAGCCTGCAAACCAATGACAGAAGGTAAACCACACAAGGTTACAGACTCAGCCGAAAAAGCGTATGTAGAGGGACTCGAACTCATGACCTTTGGTCACAACCATGTCATACTTAACCAACTCGCCTACCCCCTTGGGGGCAAATGTTATTTGGATATAACACACCATTTATTATAATAACTACATGTTATATAAAATTATGGAGAATATAATAACTACGTGTTATATAAAATTATGGAATGATATAGTTACGATTTGAACTCCACTGATTTCGATCGATTTGAACTCTATTGATTTTGATAGTATTATTTTAACTTTTTTCTTTAAAAGAAATGAAAAATATTTCCCGTGAAAGATAATAATGATTTAGGCTTTTTTAAGTGAAAAAAATTACCTCAATCATTCTGATATAAAAAAAGAGAAAAAGAGAAAAAGAAGATAAAGAAGATGAAGAAAAATGTGTAATTATTGTGTTACGGTATATAATTTGATTCTGATATAAGAGGAAAGAAAAAAAAAGAAAAAAAATGTATTATTGTATATAATTTGAAATGCTGTATTGAAGAGTTGCCGCTACTATTTAAAAGAATTGTAAAAAAAATTAATATTTTATTTATTATTTATATCCTTACCAAAATACAAATAACAGGACTTGTAATTCGATATTTATTATAATTTCCGAATATCATACGTATCAGAAATCATTGACTAATCTTTTTTCTAGGTAAGATTGATGCGCCACATATTTTTCACTTTCATTTTAAATTCCCTTTAATTTCATAAAGATGTATTCAAAGACCGTGCTATTTTTTTTTGAGTTAATTCCGGACCTTTGGGCTCTAGCTATAGTAAAAGTTCCAAATTTTGATTTTGATTAAAAATAAATTTCTATATTATATGTTCTAGCTTTGATGTACTACCTTGCTTTTTTCATTGCTATAAATTCAATGTCTCAATTTAAGTATGGCAACGCACCAACATGTATTTTTTTTACTTATCTAAACCATCAAGATTTTCCCTTTTTATATAAAAAGCCAAAATAATTTTCTTATTTCTTTTATTAAAAAAAACTAGACGTACACATTTATACCGTCGCATATTATATATATATATATATATATATATATATATATATATATATATATATATATATATATATATATATATATATATATATATATTAATTTTATCTATAAATTTTATCTTCTTTTCTACTAATATTCTCTTAAAATAATTACTGTGTATTTTTTTTTTACGATTTAAATTTTTTATTAATTAAAAATTATTTCCTAATTACCGCAACAAATTTAAAATTTCTAAAATTTAAAAACAAAAGAAAAAATTAACATATAACTTTTAACTAAAAATATATTATTAAATACAATAGATTTTTTTATAAAACCATATTAATATAAACAATTCTTTTTCTTTTACTATATTCTCTCCTGAAATAATTTCTAAATTTCTAAATTTATGTTTTATTTTTTGTTTTTTAGAATTTGAATTTACAATTTTAAGCTAAAAATATTTTGATATCAGAACCAACATCTTCTAATTTACAGTCTCATCGTGGATTCTAAAATAGAGGATATAGCAATTCAGCCCCTTATACAGAATATAATTGCAATCCCCCATAACCAATCGTTCTTTATAGTGAACATCGAGAGCCTTAAAATCATTACATAAGTCCATACGAAGTTCTCTTTGAAATTTGGCATAAATAATTGTAACAAGGAATATTTTGGCCATGTTTGTGTAATTGACTTCAGCATGAATGAGCTGAAGATTATCAAGGATAATATCTTCTCTCCACAAAATCCAAATTTTATTGTTAGAGTTGGCAATGTAGTTAGGGAAACAAATGTAATAAGAAATCTTACTTATATTATCTTGATTAATCAAGGCTCCTCGATTGTTATTATATTAATCTTACCTTTCACGTTTAATGATTTGAGCCTACTCCGCGAGACTTTCTCACAAATACCACGAATGTTCCAATTAATAATATTTATGGTCATATAGGATTGTTAGTAGAAGGATAATTTGGCTCATTGAACTGCAAAGCCTTAACCATAGTACTTTAGTTCTTCTTTCTCTTAACTTCTTTTGGTTTCTTATTAAGCAAGTCTCTAAAATATTTATCAACTTCAGCTTTGTTTCTTGCAGGAGATGTCAGAAGACGACTTATGCTCTTTTTGGCTGGAGTATGTTTCTCAGATGCTAAGCTAACATAGTCATATGTGTTATTGAAGTTGAAGCCTGTTACCAATGATTCAATAGCTTCTATGACCTAAGCTTCAGTGGGATGGGAGTTGTCATTTTTAGCAAGTTTAACGTTCTGGTCAATCTGAGAGGTGATATCATTCCTTTAAACTTTAGTATAATTATTAGTATTCATGTTTACTTGGTGGTCCTTTGTGTTGTTCCGTTGAACTATTGGTTTGATCTTCACACGATAAGCAATACCATTATCAACTAAATCATAAAGAGTTTTCTTAATAGGATTGGAATATTTGATAATTATATATTTGATTTTAGGTTTGGAATCTTTAGGTATCCAAGCCTTCTCCACTACATAAGTTTTTGTAGTAGTAAAAGCTTTCTTTGGTGTTTTTCTAAATTAGGTTGAAGCTTAGGAAAAAATTTCTGACAATCAGACTTCTTGTGTCCTAAGTGTTGAGTTAGAATCTTATTTTTAGTGAGAGAAAGGAAAATAGAGAACTGGATTTTAGAGAGAGAAAGTAATTTTACATATCAATATTTGAGTAATGAATTTTTTTTGTTCTTTATTCATTGCCTCGCATCCTATTTATAGATGTTTCAGGCTTCTATAACTGAATCAGTTATATAAATGATTACATAGCAATGCAAACCCTTATATATAAAAATAGTTTAAATATCCTCTTACAACTATACAATTTATCATAAATAACCTTAGTATTATTACATTAGGTCCTCGATATTTCACATCGTTATTAGTAGCCCCCTTAGGTCTTCCGAAGAACAATGAATAATAACTAGCAATCATAAAAAATCACAGTAAATGTCAACTGTTAATTATCAAAATCTAATTTGCTTCAAATTTATCTTTCTCATCTCCTTATTAAAATATATTTCTTCAATATTTTTTTGTCTTCAAATAGTAGCAGATCTAGATTTTACTTTCAATATAATTCATTTATTAATTGACTCAAATCTGCTAAAGTACATACTTGTCGTACTCGAACAAAATAATACCCAAGTTCACTTTGAATCTGACCCAATCCTTTCACATCACCATTTCTTTCTGCTTCGAACTATCACACATAGAGTCTTTAACTAGCCTTTTTGTAACGGTTAGGAACGTTTGAATACCCTAGTACACATGCAAAAATCCACTAGGTCTGCCACTAGGTTTGACAGCTGACAGGTGTCACGCTTTCCCACTACCATCAGCTCTCCAACTTCTTTGAACACTAGGTTTACAATTTCACCCTCACCCATTATTTATGTTTTACAAATACCTTCTAGTGAGAGAAAGTTTATCTGAAAACCCAATTTCTTGGCTACCTTCATCTGAAAACTCAACCTCTTGGCAACCTTTGCTTGAAAACTCATTTCTTCCATCTAATATTCATTTTTTTGTGAACTAAGGTGAAGATTCTTCTTCATTTTAGTTTATGAAAGAATCTCGAGCTATTAAAAACCTATTTTTTTGGCTTTACGATTACTTGTGCATCAATGAAAGAGATGTTGAATATAAAGTTGCAGGCGTAATAGATAATTCTCTAAATTTCTCAACTCAAACCACCGTATACGGTAACTTCAACCGTAACCAAAGCTCTCTTGTATTTCAGAGTTCATCCAAGCTAAATGTTAATAATTGTTTACCAAAATCTCCTCGACAATCATTACCACAATCTCAAAATTCTTCTCCAACGCTTCCTGGAAACTTATATGTTCCTCCTCTAAATACCCGCAAAGTAACACAAAGCACATTTAGTTATAAAAGATAATAAAAAACCTCATCATCTACCATATGCAATCCACATAGAAATTTATGCAAAGAGACTCATCGAGTTTAGTTAAACACTCATCTCTCCAGAAACCTTCATGTTAAAAAGAAAACATTCATAGCTATGAGAGACTTCGAAACTGATCAAAATTCACAAAATGCTACCCAAAACACTACAAAACATTCTACACTGCCATTTCCTCCCCCGAGATGAGATATTTGAGACTAACGTGGAGTCACAACAAACTCCATCGAGCGCTCAAGATGAAAGTCTGGCCTCAAACGCAAACCTCCTCAACTAATAAACGAAGCTTCTTAAAAAGAAGCTGACTAGATAAAAGAACATAAAATAACTCTAACTTCGAGACTGCATAAAGTGATTTTGATTCTGAAACCGAAGACGATGCTTTGATAAAAGGGGGAGCATAGAAAATAGTAAAGAAAAATAAAATGCCAGTTGAACTTCCTGAAGATGTTGTTGCCACTGTTAGTGTGGATTTAAAACCACTTCTCCCCTAATATATCATGGCACTGAAAAATGTTTCATATGATTATTATAGTAAAGCTCAAACCAGTCGTTTAAAGAAGCAATAGGGAATGCTCGATAATATAGTGCTTCAAGTATCAAGAGAAATAGAGACTTCACTTGATTGTGGAAAAGATGGATTGGTGGTATATCCTGAGATCATCAAATTGGGGTTTTCGGTTCCCACTTGATCCGATGATGGTGTAGTATTTCGAAATCCTGGATCTCTGCCCTACAGAAGTAACACAAAATTTGTAGTTTATGCTGCTGTATTGCTACTGTATGTAGGAATTCTAAGGAGATACAAAGCTCACAAGAAAAATGCGAAATATATTTTTGCCAAGTTGTCCATTTGGGCTGAAAATGAATGGGGAAACGGGTCCAACTCAACTTTTGTGGCCATCAACTTTATCAATAGTCATCTGTGGAAGATCTCCCTAGATTCTAATCTCCCATAAAATTTTATGGAACCACCCAGTCCAGAGATTATTGTGAATAAATTAATAACACATGATGGTAAGGGTATTCTCCCCAATCATAACAAGTGCCAAAGTTATATTTCTTTTAAAAATAAGGACAAAAAACAACTTGTACGGCTGGTGCTAGCTCTTCAACAAGTGTGATTCCTAAAAAGAGAGAGAGAGAGAGAAAAAATAAGCTAGACAAATGAAGCTACCCTTCCAACAATTGAAGATGGAGTGGAGGCTGAACCTTCTCCAAAAAGAAAGAAAAATGCTGCCCCAAAGAAGAAAAGGAACACTTAAAAAACTCCTCCAACTAAGAGGGCATAAAAGAATGTTGAAGAAGCTCTCTTAGAAGTGCCTCCTTCCAAAGTTGAAGAGGTTGTAGTTGAAGATCATCGAGGAAGTGATAACTTTAATTTTGAAGAACTGATTGGTGCAGAAGAACTGCAAGAGATTTACCAGGATATGGATCCCTCAATTCGACAGATCCAATAACAACTTCAACATATTGGACATCAAGATACTGCTCATCTTATTTATAAGATTTTGGAATCCAACCTTCCACCAGTTGCCTTATCTTATGCTCTCATGCCTTACAATAATCAGAGGTTCATCCCTATCGAAGAGCCATCTGAAGAACTTGCAATTTCACTGCAACCATTTTCGAAAGTCGAAGCACTAGCCAAAACATTGTGCACATAAGTCAACTATACTCGAATTCACTTGGGAACTTTGGCTAAGGTTATAGTTTGATGGAATAAATAAGTTGTATGAGAAAAGAAAATGAGGGATATCTTTGGCAAGCATATTATGGAATAATTTCAAGTGTTCCAGGTTGACATGTTAAAAATTATAGAAGAAGCCATCCAACTCAAACGTCATCTACGATCTATGCATGATAAAAACAGAAGAGCTAAAGACTTCCCATCAAGCTGAAATGAATGAACTTAAAACTAAACATGCCCTGGAGATATCCAAGGAACAGAAAGGTACTCCTCTCTTCAAGAGTCTATAAATAAGAGAAAAGAAGAAAAAAGAAAATTGACTAAAGACATGACAACACTTAATATATCATTCGAAGGATAAAAAAAATCGTTGTCAACGCTGCTAAAAAGCAGTGTGGATGAGACACTTTTGATGCGATAAAAAATGTCGAGGAACAGAAACAATTGAATTGCTCCACGAATTTCATGCAACATTCCCAAAAGAAAATGTGTCAAGCTTTTCGGAATTAATCTCTATGGAGAACGATCCTAGTGAAGCCTTTGAAGCTCTGTCATCTTATTTCTCGGAAGAAACTAACTCAGAAGAAGATCAAGAATATTCATTTGAAGAGAACTCCAAAGATAATGATTAATTGTTGTTTCTTTTTTGTTTTTTTATATTATGAAATCCTTATTTGTTCTCAATGACTCATTTTTGTGAATGCTTAACTACTTGGCATTCAACCCATATTTTTGTAAGATAAAAAATTTACTTCAATCAACACGTACTTTCCTCTTTCCAATTTTATTTGCCAAGTTTTACCTTATTATAAATTCTTTATTTATTACATGAACAAGTCAATATTACGTAAAACTCCAATATATGTCACAAATGAATTTGTAATATTGTAAATAAACATAGTCATTTAAAGATCGTATAGAACTTCAAATACAACCAGTGCATTTAGAAAATGTTAGCACCTCGAATACTTCCAATATCTTTAAAAAAAATTATCGCCTCGAATACTTTTAGTGCACTTAGAAATCGTTAGCATCTCGAATACAAACAGTGCGTGTGAAGAATATTAGCCCCTTGAATACAACCAGTTACTCTTGGTTAACAACTTCAAAGATGATCAGTCTTTGACCAATTACCAAGATAATATACATATTTTTATTTAAAATAACCATTGGCCAAAAAATAATTTTATTAATGTCCTCGAATATATACATGACACCTCATTAAAACCTTCATGAACGAACATAGGAAATAGTATGTCAATTATTAAATATAAACTTTATTCCTAATATAGCTTCAAATGTTCTATATTCCAAAGATGTTGAATTAATCTTTCATACTCATCACAAAGGCGATATGTATCCGACTTTATTCGCTCCATTACCACATAAGGACCCTCCAAATTGGGGGCCATCTTTCCAAATTGTTTGTTCTTTCTATGAAGGAATAATTTTATAAAGACTCTCTCACCTACTTTTAAATCTCTCCTTCTCAATTTTGAGTTAAATTAACTCCTCATCAAAGTTTGATAATGAGTCATATATAAATGTGCCATAACTCTTTTCTCTTCGATCAAGTCTAGGTCTGTTCTTTTTGCCTTTTCATATAGCCCTTTGGAATAATGAAGTACTCTATAAGAAGGTAAAGTAGATTTTGCAGGACTAATATCATCTATACTATACACCAAGGCAAAATGAGTTTCTTGAGTGGCCTCTCTAGGAGTTGTTCGATAAGCCCACAACAACTCTAGCCGATATTAACCTGCCAACAAAATCATACGCAACAAATACTTAAACCCAGAGTGAGTTGAACCTTCACCATCATGCAACTCATATAAAATATCCTGAGATTATTTTCTACCAAAACAATGTAGAAATGGTCTACATAAAGATTTTTTGTATAAGACTCCATTTAATACAAAATAAGCATAGGCCTTGTACCTTAAATTTTTAGCCAACTATGTATCTTGAGGTAACGTACCTCTTAGTAAAAAATTAAGCATATCAGGCCTCCAATCACTTCAAATTACGTATGCAGTAACAAATAATTCCTCAGCATATATAGATTGTTGTGAATGTGTTAAAATCGAATGACTCTCCTATAGCAGTATACATGGATATTATTCTGTATAAGAAATTGTTGCCAAAGAATCAACAAATGTGTTATCTCCTGGATTAATATGCTCTACAATCACTTTTTCAAACAAAAGATTAAATTTCGAAGATGGCATAGATACAAAATTAATTGATCTCTCTTGGCCTGAGATACTCCTGCCATATGATTTGCCACTACCTGCGAATCTGCTTCTAAACAACTTATTTTCGCTCCAATTTTTTTTGCAAGCCTTAAACCAGGTAACTCAACTTCGTACTCAACCTCGTTATTCTATGCATGAAAGCCAAACCGAAGAGCATGATACATTTTCTCCCCAAAAGGAGCAACTAATTGAACCGTTTCACAACATCCCAATATGTTAGAGCCACCATCATTTCAAACCACCCACGTCGATGTTTCTGGTAGGATTTCTATATCTGTGCCCTCATCTGATCAACTCGGATGAAATTCTACCAGAAAATCAGCTAAAGCTTGAGCTATAATAGTCATTCGAGGAGCAAAAATGATGTCAAAATTTCCAAAATCTATTGACCGTTTGGTTATTCTACCATAAATGTCTAGTCGATGTAACACATTCTTTAGCGGGACAGAAGTTCGACTCACAATTGTGTGAGCTTGAAAATAAGGGCGCATTTCCCTAGCAACCACCACTAAAGCTAAATCTAATTTTCAAGTTTCAAATAGTTATTCTCGGATGCCAACAAACTTTTACTAACATAATAGACTCACTTTGAAACTCCTATGTCTTCACATATCAAAACAACACTCACAGTAAAATCAGACACTGCTGTATATAAAAACAGCTACTCTCCAGTGTGTGGCTTAAACAAAATCTCTGATGACAACAAAAGTTCTTTAATATTTGAAAAAGTTATTTCACAATTTGGTGTCCACTCAAAATCTTTGGGTCTTCATAACACTTGGGAAAAAGGAAAAAATTTGTGAGAATATCTTAAAATAAATTGATTAAGAGCAGCTAACCTTCCAGTCAAGACTTGCACCTCCTTTATAGTTCGAGGCGATGTCATAAAAACCAAAGCCTTCAGCTGTTCAGGATCTGCCTCTATCAATTTTTCACTAATGATATACCCTAAAAATTTCCATAATCGGACACCAAAAGTACATTTTTCATGATTCAACTTCAAACGAATGACTCTTAAATTAAAAAAGGTCTCCTCTAAATCTTTGAGGTGTCCGCCATATTTAAAAAGGTCTCATGAATGTATACCTCTATATTCTTTCCAATCCGAGGAGAAAAATCCTTATTCACCAACCTTTGATATGTCGCTCCAACATTCTTCAATCCAAACGAGATGAGTCCATAACAATGTAGTCCTCGATCGATAATGAATGTAGTACTTTCTTCATCTTTTGGATCCATTTGAATCTGATTATAACCTGCAAATGCATCCATAAAAGAGAGAACATAAATTAATCGATTGATCTATTCGAGGGCCATGAAATAGATCTTTAGGGCATGCTCGATTCAAATCAGTGAAGTCAACACACATTCACCACTTTCCATTCTTCGTTTTTACTAGGACTACATTTGCAGTCCATAAATGATATTGGGTCTCCCGAATATGTTTGACCAGAGAGAGACAATCCACATATTCCACAATAGCCTCTAGCTTTTTTACATAAAAGGCTCGTCTCTTCTGAATAACAGGCTTTATCCTCAGATTTATAGCTAGGCGGTGACATATTATTTTAGATGGAACTCATATTACATCCTCTTATTTCCAAGCGAAAACATCCTCGTCCGAATAATAAGCTTTATCCTCGGATTATCAAACATAAACTGTAACAACTGATAACGCAAAGTAGGAGACAACAATATTACTATTCGTAAAGCCTTTCCATTAGAAAAAATGTACTCTTCAATATCCTCACTCACTCTTAAAGAACCCAAGGTCTCCCTCTCAACATCTATTCTTTCTTCACCCGAGATTAACCCCCTTGGTTGTTATTTAGCAATCTAATCCTCAAAATTAGAACCTCGAACCCGGAGTGCTGTTGCATAACATTATCTAGCCACTTTTTGGTTATTGCAAAACACTCCAAAACGATCTCCAATGATATAATTCAAACATTAATGAACAATAGACACAACATCATACATTCTTGAAAGCCAACATCTCCCAAAAATAGCATTTTAACTGGTATGATTAGACCGACAAATTTGAGGCAGATTACGCATCTTATAATACATGGACTTGAATAACACATTTACAAAACTACCTCTATCAGAACATGTTGAATTTTAACTCTATATATATCTACCCATATAACAACTGCATCCTCATGATGACTAGTTATTCCCCTTAAATCAACCTCATCGAACAAAGTAAAATGAGTATCATGCTTGCCATATAAGTGATATACATCCTTTCTTCTACATGAGTTGCTAAAATGACAAAGTGTCTTTTCCTGGAACTATTAGTACTACCAGACATACAACCTCCTCCAAATATTGCTAAGGATTCAAAATACTCACATAAGCTTTAAACTTGTCCTTACTTTACTGGTTCATCCACAACCATCAAAATTAATCGATCTGGATCTGTCTCCAAATATTCTGATGCCGCATCAAACTCATCACATTTAGAATCTAAAATCATCAATGCACATTCTTCCTTCGAATTTGGATTACCAGTTTGCAGTATCGATGAGCTTGGAGTTTTCGATCCAGTGCTTTTCCCTTCGACAAAAGCTGTCAATTTTTCATTGTGTATTAAAATATGTATCTCATACTTCAAAGCTACGGAAGCTTCAGTATCGTGCCTAATATCATTATGATACTTGCAAAACCTGTTATTGCGCTCTTCTCTTGGTCTATTTATTGGAGTTGGATTTTTAAAGCTTACATGACCTTTGGACTTCTCTTAAATAGCAGCAACATTATCAGTCAAGCCAGCATAGTACTCTGGCTTTATCCACTGATTTAGCCTTGGTCTATAATGTTGATTGCTTATTATGAATTCAAAAGGAACCCGTTATGTTCTAGTTGGTAAATTATTACTTATCCTCAGACGTGAATGTGGGTGATAACTTGGATTAGATGATCTTTGCCCCAAATGTTTCTGTATAAAATCAGGTCCAACTTTAACTCTTGTGGGCTCGTCTACTCTAATTTGATCTTCAAATTTAGCCATTAAAGCCTCAAAAGTTAATGCTCTTTTTTTCGTTTTGTTTTCCAAATCTCCTAGTAACAACCCTTGTCGAAACGTCACCATAGCAACCAACTCTTCACAATTATCCAACCCTGCTTTTGTTTACACAAAACGCTTCGTATAATCCTTCAATTTCTCTCCCATAGCTTGCTTACATTGTATTATTGTATCTTGATTTGTACACATCTTTTTTGTTTCCACAAACGATCGTCAGAAAGTTGTGTAAAATTCCCTAAAGTTGGTAATAGATCCCCTTATCATCCTATTATACCACTTCAATGCAGTGCCCTTGAAGGTCTAAGAAAAATCTCTCCATAGCAATATGCCATCATCTTCAAATTTCATCGTATAGTTCTTTAATTTTTTATTGTGATCATCAGGATCTTGCATCCCATCAATGTTTTTGACCTTGGAGATATCAAACCGCTTCAGAAGAGTAATGGGCCTAATCTCAGTTGTTAAAGAAGAATTCCCAAATCTACTCCTTGTACATTACTGGTTATTTCCTCTTATTCCCATAATATCATACAAATTCTGATCATTTAATACCTATTAAGAGTTTATATTTCCAACGTAATAATGAACCTCCGTATGACATTGTAAAAATTTGGAACATAAAATAGAAGTAGAATCCCCAACAACAAGTCAAAATAATTTCATTTTCACTCTATTCCTTATTAAGCTTATCTTCTACCTCTAGGGTTGATTTCACTTCTTTTGAATCCTTTTTAAATTTTATATTAGTAATACATGTTTCCTTTTCTTCTACGAGATTCTCAATTAACTTTTGAGCTTTTTTGCATTCAACTTTAGCTTTTGTCATTAATTTTAAATCAAGCTTATATTTATCTTCTAATACCGTTAGCAATATCATGAGTTATAAATAAATAACTAGATGAGTAACAAGTAAAGATAATTAAGACGAAGGTCGTCCAAAATACTTCGCAAAAAATTATAGTTTCAAGAAGTTATGCAATCAGTCTGATAAAAGTTTTACAGTGAGATACTACACATTGACACACAGAATACAATATCTACACTAATAAAGTATTGGAAAATCAAACCAAGTGAAGCATAACCAACAGAAACGTTAAAATCTATCGAATTCAAAAATTATTTGTGAAGATCTTATTTTTCTGGTTGAGAAGACAACTAATTCAAGTTTTCTTTTAATACCACTAACTATCATTATGTTAATAAACTGATGGACATCAAAACAACCATTGTTATTATCTCTTATAAAGACAAATTTATGCCTTTGTAATTAGAAAGAATAACATAAATTTATTGCAATGCAATGGGTAGCGTTAAAGATTTGTCTTTTCGAATTATAATTATTATTATTTTAATTGATTGAAAGTCATAAAATAAAACTGGGTAGGTTGGACCATAAACCCCAAACCTTCAAATTAGTGTAATCCTTCATTCAACCTACCAAATAAGTTCTTCTCACATTATGATAATTAACACAGGGACGAAAGTTGGACCTAGGAGAAATATTAAAATTAGCATTCTCATTTTTTCCATTAGATGCCTCATTTGAGGATTTTTTGAAGGTCTTCCTGAAAACATGAAGCTCTTTCGAGTTGAGCTGCCTTTATAGAATCTACTATTCCCCTTAGTGGCCTTATTACGATAAAAATGTATCAAATATAATAACTTCACATGGATCCAACAGAATAAAATCACGGTAGAGATGGCTAGTAGCTAACATATAAGACTTTAAGTCCCCCCTATCACCATAAGTATCCAAGAACTCCCTTAGTCGGGTTCTTTAAAAAAATGTTCAAAAAATCATCTTTATTGGGTGAACTATTCATGTGATTCTTCAGGTCCACAAGGATTTCATCTAGATTCCGAAACTCTTCGTTTTCTTTATCCAAAACGACATTAGAACTACTCTCCCCTAGCTCATCAGGGGTATGGTCCTTTGGTTGATCTTGATGCCTCTTCTCAGAAAGAAACTCAAAAATATTCAAAAGTAAGTTATACAAATACTTCACCTTCCGACTATATACCTGCACGGCACTAAACCTTGAACTGACAAAGCAGTTTTGGCAAAATTCACTGTAATATGACCCTCTTCTCTGGTGCCGGATTTTTTAAAGGGCCTTCCAGGAAACATGAAGCTCTTTCGAGCCGAGCTTATTATGATAAAAAAGGTATCAACTGTATAACTTCACATGGATCTAACAGAATAAAATTACGGTAGAGATGGCTAGTAGCTAACAGATAAGACTTTAATTCCCCGCTATCACCAGAAGTATCCAAGCACTCCCCTAGTTGGGGATTTTAAAAAATGGTTCTCCTTTGATTGATCTTGATACCTCTTCCTAGGAAAAAAAAACTAAAAAATATTTAAAACTAAGTTATACAAATACTCCCCCTTCCGACTATATACCTACTCTACACTGAACCTTGAACTAACACTGAACCTTGAACTAACAAAGAAGTTTCGGCAAAATCACGGTAATATGACCCTCTTCTCTGATGCCGGATATTTCACCGGAACATATCTTTAAAAGATAATTTTTGAGAAAAGATAATTTTTGAGCTTGTTGATAAATCGACCTCCTAATATGCCATCAAATCACGTTCCGGTGCGGATATGTATTTTGATATTTAAGATATGTATATCGTAAACAAAATACTTCAAATATATATTTTGATATTTTTTTAATTATATTTAGATTTTATAAATAGTTGATTTAATATTTAAAAAAACTATTTCTAATATCTAAATGTTAGATATGTAATTTTATTAATATATTTAAACATTATATTTTTAAAATAGTTTTTATATGTTTAAAAAAATAATGTTATGCGTTAATTGATTCGATTTCAATAATTTATATATATAGTAATCAATACTTGTAACATTTACGTTGATATTTTTTTAATTATATTTATCTTTCACCGCTAAATTATACTTATATATTTATCTTTAAAAAAATATATTTATATATAATTTTAATTTTAATATTAAATCTAAAAAAATTGAAAAAGTTATAAAAAAAATTCAATATAAAAATCTATATTTTTACTATACTAAAATTAAAATTTAATAATGTGTAAAATCGAACAAATATTTATATATACATATAAGAATATAACACATACAATACCATTACAAATATACCATATTTTATGTCCAAAAATTTATTTCGGTATCACTCAAACATATATATATATATATATATATATATAATATAAATTATAAAGTTAAACAATCCACGCCCAAAATAGAAATATATTAGTACATGAAAAATATAAAATTACTAGGCATTTGACTAATTTAAAAACTAGTTTGGGTTTTTTACTATATATATATATATATATATATATATATATATATATATATATATATATATATAGAGCTGCAAACTAGCTAATCCTTATATATAGAATTTTTGCTAGACTTATCCATACTAAATTATCTGTTATTCTTCCTAGTATTATCTCTAAATTTCAAGCTGTATTTGTTGAAAACAAATCTATTCATAATAGTATATTTGTTGCTAAAGAATTAACTTTTGGTCTAAATAAAAAACTTAAAAAGGGGAACATCATGATTAAGTTGGACATGTCAAAAGCTTTTGACAGAATGTCTTTCTCATTCATTTTGAAAGTATTAACTCATTTTGGCTTCTCTAATAGATTTATTAACCTTATTTCTAAGATGATGAAGAAGGTTAACCTATCTATTCTTATAAATGACAACAACTATGGATATTTTCAATCTAAAAGAGGTTTGAGGCAGGGTGATCCTCTATCCCCAAGCCTCTTTATTATTAGTGAAGAAGTTCTGATTCGTGGTCTCTTTAATTTGTTAAACATGAATATATCTATGCAATATGCTACTAGAACAAAAATACTTGTTCATTGTCATTTATACCAACAATCATCCTAATTCTATTAACCATTTAAGTAATTTTTTAGACAAGTATCAACATGTTTCAGGTCAATCTACAATTAAGATAAGACAAAAATTATTACCTCTGTCAAGTTGCAGCAGTGCAGAATTCAGACTTTGGAAACCAACACTGGCTTTAGCACTGGAAAACTCCCAACCTGTTATCTTGGCATCACCTTGCACATAAATAACAAAGCTCGGAACTTTATGTCTTTAATTAACAAGATTAATGCGAAAGTTATGGAGTGGGACTCTAAGTATCTGTCCTGTGGGGGAAGGCTATATTTGATTTCTAATATTCTTATGCCTATAATTTATTATTGGATGCGAAATCCAGTTTTACCTAACTGTATTATCAAAAGAATTGAAAATAATCTCCAACAGATTTTTATGGAGGTCCAAATTTAATGAAAAATGGTTCATTGGGCCTCATGGGATAAGTTATGTTTCCCTTTTGATGAAGGTGGACTAAATATCAGGAACCTTGCTACTATTCAGGCCACTTTCTCTAAAAACTTGTGGTTTAATTATAGGAAGAATGAGGGTCTCTGGTCTAGAATCATGAATGATATCTATAACAAAGACTTTCATCCTTTAAAAGCTACTAATAACTGGTATCTTGAGGCCAAGGCGAATTCTTTCTGGAAAGCTGGATCCTGGGATAAGGTGGCTTTATCTAGAGCTGTACCTGCAATCAGAATGAATCAGATAAGAAAATTCAAAGTAGATCCTAATAAAAATGATGTTATGATATGGGATTTATCTTCTGCTAATAATTTTAACATGAAAAATACTTGGAACTCTATCAGGAAAACAAATAATCCCTCTCGTTTCTTCAAAAAAATATGGACTGCTATTACTCCTAGAAAGTTGGCTTTCATATTCTGGAAATTTTTTAAAAACTTCATTCCTGTTGATTCTGTTTTACAATTTAGACATGTTTATTTAGCCTCAAAATGTCAATTATGTTTAACTGGTGAAGATGTTAACCATATGTTTGTTAGTTGTAACTATGCTTGGAGTCTCTAGCGCCATTACAGTAAACTTTTCAATATAAGAATTGGAAGGTTTATGACTTTAAAGCATGTAGTATATAATTATTTTTGGTTTTCATCTCTTCAGGTTCATATCATCCATACTTTACCAGCCATAATCTGCTGGGTGATATGGAAGAGTCGAAACTCTGCTAAGTTTAAAAATGGTAGGCTGAGTATTAATTCTTGTATTTCAATCATTAATATGACTATTATGGGTCTTGACATTGCTTATGTCTTGACGAACAAACACTGGACTAATGCCTATGATGCTGGTCAATCATTGGGTTGTCTTTCATCTAAAAATATTTGCAGAAAAAAAATAGAATTACTTATCTTAACTGGGTGTCTCCTACTGAAGGTTGAATAAAGCTCAATGTTGATGCTTCCTGTCTCAGAAATGGAGAGGCTTGTAGAGCTATGATTTTCAGAGACAAGAAGGCCTCCATGGTCTCTGGCTCCAGCAAGTGATTTGGTAAAATTACGCCTCTGGTTACTGAAACCAAAGCGCTTATTGAGGGTTTATTGATCTGCAAAACCAAATTTGGGTTAATATTAATATAGAAACCGATTGTTTAACTTTCGTAAACATGATTAAAATTTAAAATCATCATATTTACCTAAACTATCTCATACCTATTTGCAGAGAGCTTATTCTCCCTTCAATGTGCATTTTCTATATCCCTAGAACTCAGAATAGAGTTGTGGATTGGCTCGCTAAGTGGACATTGAAATGTAAAGAGAAACTTTCGGTCTCTCATTTCAACGCCCTGAATCCGCTGCTAGTCATTGTGTTGCATAAAAACCTTGGATTAGGCTACATATCTTATGTTTGACATATATCACAGAAATTTGTTGGAGGTTTATCTCTCTTTGCAGGTGCAATCGGGTGAAATTAAGGTGTGGTTGGTGAAATTGAGGATCTGGAGGCTTAATTGGAGTGGTTACAAGGGTTTCTGGACTCGACTACATGAATTCTCTGACGATGGAATGAAGATGAAATGGCAAGGGTTCTTCGTTGATCGAAATCAGAGGATTTGGGGTTGTTTTGCATGAGCTATTGGTTAAAATTGATTTAAATAAACTCAATTTTCCATCAATTTCTTGTTAATTTCATACATTCGACATGAAGATTGATGTTGGAATGGAGGTGAAAATTGATCTAGGGTTTTGGAGTTTCGATTGAGAAAGAAAAGTTTGTAATGGTCTCTTTATTGAGAAAGAAGAGTCTCAAATCTTTGTAAATTTTTCAATCAAGTAATAAATTTCCTTGTTTTAAAAAAAATAAAATGTCTGAACGTTTGGTGGTGCTCGCCGGTATAAAATTTTTGGCCGCTTAACAATTTGATATCCGAATTTCTATTGGTTTGAATATATTCGGATTCTGTATCGGATGTCTGAATTTTTTATTTGGAATCCGAATTTTTACAATCCTTTATTTTCTTCTTTGTTCTTTTGAAACAGAGGAAAACATATTTACAATTCAAAACCACCCCTAATATTATTCTCAATTTTTATTCTTTTTCTATAAATTCTATAAAAGTATTAGTTATCGTTTCTAGTTATTTGTATATAACATTGTTTATAGTTATTTTTTTAAGATTAAATAAAATCAATCAAATTTGATCGCGGTAACCTTATACTTACTGAATTAATATTTTTGTATAATGTTTCTATTTGTTTTGTTGTTATATTAGTTTTGATATTAGTTTTTATTACTTTAAATTTGTTAATTTAAAAATACACAAAAAACTAAATAATATTTTTTAAATAATGATATTTGTTAGTATTAGTTTTAGTTTACAGGTTATTAATTTGCGATATTGTTTTATATTAGTTTTTAGTGATATTTGTTTCGATTAAAATAAAATAAACTCTTAACAACTAAATATAATAAAATTGAATATTTAGTATTCAATATAATAACAACCACACTTGTTCTAGTGAATAATATTAAAATAGTTACAACACTTATCATTTTTCATATTCAAACTATAATAATAATCAAAGTGTAATAAAAGAAATTATAATAACATTTTTATAATATTTTAAAATTATAATATATTATTTTGATTTATAAAATAATATAAACACTTATAGTATTTATAACTAAATCATAATAAAAATATCCAAAGTATAATAAGAAAACTATAATAACATCTTTTATAATATTTTACAATTTTAATATACGATTTTGGTTTATAAAACAATAACAAACACTTGTATTCGTAAACCATATAAAAATACAAAAACACCTATTATATTTATATTCAAACAATAATATAATATTTTAAAATTATAATATATAATTTTAGCTTATAAAATAATAACAGTAAAATAATATTAAAATACAACCACACTTATAATTTTCATATTGAAACGATAATAACTACACTTGTAATAATTATAGTATATTAAGAAATAATAGTATATGATTTTGGTTTATAAAATAATAACTACACCTGTAATATTTATAACAAATAATAATAATAATCAAAATATAATAATAATAAAATTATAATTATATTCTTTATAATATTTTAAAATTATAATATATCATTTTGTTTACAAAATGGAAACAATACATATAATATTTATAACCAAATCATAATAATAAATCAAAATGTAATAATAAAGTTATAATTATATTCCTTATAATATATTAAAATTATAATAGAATTATAATTAGTTTATAAAATAATATTTTTAAAATTAAATATAATACAAAATTGATAGGCATATGGTACGGTGTCTCATTGTTATTAGTGTGTCTAACCTGTGCATGTAGTTAGCGTGTTCGTGCCTGGCATGACAGAGACTTTATGTGAAGTTTGCGTGTTTTATTGTGTCATTTCTGCATGATCCCATTTAATTTAATGGCGTGATCTGACGAATATCTAGCGTATCAGCATCCATTGGCCACCCCTACTTGCAATACTCAACTTGAACATCGCCATTATTCACGAGCTTCATACAAAATATCGAATGCAAATTTGTTTTGTTTTACCATGAAGAATTGGATACTTTATGACTAAAATAGTAACTATTTTCACAAAATACAATGGTCGACTTGACCTTCTTTCTTTTTAGGATCTCCAAAATTCCATGCAATCAAACCAATTGTCATCCTCCATAAGATGGATCAATATATTTAGCTTTCATAGTCGAAAGCTCCACAACTGATTGTTTCTTTGAGCTTCATGAAATTGCACCGCTACCAAGGTGGAACATATACCTAGAAGTGATTTTGGTATCATTAATGCTTCCTGCTAAATTTTCTATTCGTATAACCAATGAGATTAACTTCTGTATTAGCTTAATAAAAAATTCCATAGTCGATGGTTCCCTTCACATAGCGTAATATTCTTTTCGCAACCTCCTTTTGATTAGAATAAGGTTTTTCCATGCATCTACTTATTAAACTAACTGCATACACAATGTAAGGTTTTATCGAAGTCAGATATATCAAATATTCAACGAGACTTCCGAACATTGTTAAATTGACAAGTTTTCCTTCTCCATATTTAGATAACTTCGGACCTGTGATGCATGGAGTAGTGACTAGATTAGTATCTTCCCTCTTGAATTTTTTTTGTAGCTCTCTTGTTAAATAAAAATTACTTTATGAAATTAATGAATTTCAATTCCAAGAAAATAACGAAGTTCTCCTAAATCTGTCATCTCAAGAATAACCACTATAAATCTTCCTTAATAATAACTTTTAATGTATAGCTTATGTTTTTGAAATCCATATTTTTTAAAATAAGAATGGATGCGCCGGTACCAGGCTTGGGGTGATTGCTTCAACCCATACAATGCTTTCTTTAGATTGTAAACTTTTTGTTCTTATCATTTCTTAATAAACCTAGATGGTTGATCAACATAGACTTCTTCTTTGAGAACATCATTCAAGAATACGGACTTTACATCCATTTGGAACATCTTCCAATTATTTTGAGCAACAATAGATATGAGTACTAAACTATTTCAAGTCTAGAAACTGGAGCAAATACCTCTGTAAAATCTTCTTATTATTTTTTCTTGTATCCTTTTGCAACTAGCCTATATTTATACTTATTAATAGAACCATTTGGATTCATCTTTATCTTGTACACCCATTTCACTCTAACATAACTCTTTTGCGGCGGTAAATCTGTAAGCTCCTATGTATCATTATTTTTCAATTGAGCAAGTCTCTTCATTTGTGGCTTTCCTTCATACTTTTTATTGATATGCATGATCAAATAAAATTGGAGCTTCACCCACAAAGAAAGTAAAAAATATAGCGCCGTGTTGCACACTTTTATTAGTTGTATCATATAGTACTGGAATACTTCTCATTTTTTTATCGAATTATATGAAGAATTTGATGAAAATTTTAAAGAATCAAAAGGGCTTCCTGTTGGAGTATTACTTTCAGCATTTACAATGTCTGCCTCTTATTTTTCTTCAAGTTCAGGTGGAAACATTTGCAAATTTTCTATATGTCATCTATTCAAAAAACGAATTTTCATCAAACCGAACATCTCAACTTATCACAATATTTTTTGTTACTGGATTATATAGTTTGTATGCCTTACTTCTTTCACTATAACCAATAAAAAATTATTTTTCGGACTTGTCATCCAACTTGCTTCCCATTGCATCCGAAATATGAAAGTAGCCAACACTCTGAAATAATGTTAGATGATGAATATTAGGCTTTGTACCATACCACGTCTCATGTCATGTGCGATTCTCCAAGCTTTTTGTTGGTGATCTGTTAATAACATAAAATGTGCAGACAACAACTTCAACCCAAAACCTCTAGATAACCTCTTCTTCTTAATAAGACATCTTATCTCTCATTTATTGTTCTGTTCTTCCTTTCAGACTCAACATTTTGTTGAAGCGTATAACAAACTGTCATCTCATGCCAATTTCCAATGTATCTCAATATTTCTTAAATTGTTTTGAAAAATGTTCACCTCTGAGATATGTCTGTAAGTGTTGTTTTTTAGTCTAGTAAAATTCTCCAGTTACACTTAACAATCTTTGAATTTTTGAAATGCCTATGATTTTTTTCTTTGACGCAATACACCCTAATGTTTTGTGTGTAATCATCGGTGAAAGGTATAAGATTAAGATTACATGTGAAAGATGTAATTATCATTGAACCATAAATATCTAAATGAATAAGCTGTAATGATCTTTTTTGCTTTCCACTATGATTGAGACAGATACGAAAGCTTATGTTGGTTTCTATAATTAACAAGTTTCTCATACATCATCGAGATGACTAATATTTGGTAAACCTGTGACAACCATCTTTCTTGAAAGCATCCCCAAATTTTTATAATTCAAATGTCCATACCGATCATACCATAACTTTGCAACTGCTTCATGCGAACTAATTAAGCAGGACATATTATGATTTTGAAGAGTGAGTGAGAAAATATAATTTTGCGCAACTCCAACTTTAGCAACAACTAGATTATTCAATGATAAGTAACATGTCATGTCACGAAAATGAATATCATACCTATTCTTCAGTAGATGCCCAACACTAAGTAAATTATTTTTAGGGCCAGGAACAAAATAAACATGAGATATTTTAACAATATTACCTTGCTTTGTTCGAATTATAATTCACCAACACCACTAATTTTGTAAGATTTTCCATCTTCTCATTTTACTTCTCCACTGTTAGCTTCAAATAATTTTGAAATAGTTTTTTTTGTTACTTGTGTGTTTGCTAGCACCATTGTCTATGTACTAGAAATAATCAACCTCTCCACCATGAGTGACAAGCAATAAAGTTTCTTGATTATTTTGCACCATATTAGCTTTGTATTTTTCTTCTTCCTTGTACCAACATCGCTCTCGATATGACCAAGATTATGAAAATTAAAACACTCAAAATACGCATGACTTGTTCCTCTATGATTTGCATGTCCATGTTCTTTTTGTGAACCTCTAAAATTCTGATTTTGGTTTGTTTCTTTCCATCGATTTTCAGAATGACCCCTTCCATAAGTATTTGAATTTCTTACTCTTTGATTTCCACATCCACGTCCTCTTTGTGAACCTCTAAAGTTTGGATTTTTTATTGTTCCGTTGCATTTTGTTGCAGACTAACCATAATATTTCTCCCTTTTATTTTAGAATCTTGTTTCTTTTCACTTTAAGACAAATTTGAGTATAGTGCTTGTTCTAATGTTATTTATTTTTTCTTTTTCGTATATAATCTTTCTTCATGAGCTTTCAATGAGCCCATTAATTCATCAATGGTCATGATGCTTAAATCCTTAGATCCTTCAATAGCAACCACAATACAGTCATATCTTGAATCCAAATAGCGAATAATTTTCTCAATTACACGAATATCATCCCAAGTTTCTCCATTTATTTTTAATTGATTGAAAATAGACAAGACCCGTGAACAATAATTAGAAACAAATTTGGCCTCTATTTTTGGCAAACTTTTAAATTCTCCTCTAAGCGTTTGTAATCGAATTCTCTTTACCTTTTCAGCTTCTTTGAATGATTTCTCAAAAATCTCCCATGCTTGATTTCTTAAAAATTTCTCATGTATGATTTGATGAAGTGATAGAATCATTGTTTTACCCAAACTGCTCCATACGATTGGACTCATGGATATATCCAAAACAATGCTTTCTGATTTTTCTTTTTTGATTTTCTTAGGTCCTCCTTTTGGGGTGGTGTTAATTTTTCTTCTTCAACATTTTTTTACTTTGTTCTACCCTTTTTCAACGATCTCTCATTCTTCTTGTAATCCTAGTAGAGCTTCTATCTGAATATTCTATTTGTTATAATTTTATTTTATTAATTGAGGAACAAAAAAAGACCAGTTAAAATGTTCATCTCGATCGAATGGAGCTCGATACCAATTTGATAGATATAAAAAAATAAATGTGAATAAGATATTGGTAAAAATATAGAAATGTTTTGTTTTATTTTTCCTTATTTTTTCCGTAATATTCTTTGCCTAATATAATAATTTCCTAGTTTAATATTTTCAGTCAAACAAGATTTGTGGTTGCAGTTGCACAGATCATGTGCAAACACTAGAGTTTGGAAAAATTGAGCTAAACAAGCACAAGTAAGTTCTAAGATATGTTCTTTTTGTTTTGGACATATGTTAGTTTCTTAAAATACTAAGGAGAGAAAGAGATTAACTTGATACTAAAAACGGGAGATATGAGAGAGATATTTATTAATTATATATAAATTTGTGAAACAAATTATTAAGCCACAAACATCTTAGATTCTAAGTAAAATCTAGAAAGATTATGGGTTACGATATGTAATATTTTTAAATATCACTTAATGGATATGATGTTTATTTATATGTAAAAAAATTATCCATACGATATAATACAGATTTTATAAATAACAGTCATATGAACAACCATTCACAGGTTCCTTACGTAAACTCCACCGGATATTGGTGTTTATACTCATAATTTTGAATATGTTAAGTAATATTATACAGGAGTTACCCACAGAATCATCAATTACAAGACACAAGCGATAAAATACCTTAGGACAGTACTTCAACTTTGGAACTTTAAAAGAGGATGTGAAGTTTCCAATTTCCAAATAATATCAACCAATCTTCCTCTTTCTAAATTCATGCTTCCCTCTTTCTTGTATCCTGAATTAAAAGTCCTACTTTGTGTTGTGCATAGACTTAGTAAAATAACAGCCATAGGTATTTTCATTATTCTTAGTCATTCCATTTCCCTAGTGAGTCTAGAAATCTTTTTCTTTGTCCCCTCCATTATTTTCTAGATATTTTATTATATTTTTGTTGAATTTTAGTCTCTTTGATAGTTAATTTATTAGTGTGTCCAGTTTCCATGCGTCTGAACTCATCCAACATCTACTCATGTGTTTCCTTTGCAGATAATTTCACTATTATTCAAGAAAAAATTGATCATTTAGATTCTGAGTAAGAAGATAAAACCACGATATGAAGTCACCAATTCATCTTCGGCCTGATCTAATTTGAGTTTGCAGAAATTGGATTTTCCATTCATCAACCCAAATAACATATCCCACTATACAGCCTGACGAACATTTGCTAGTTCTTCGGTAACCAAAATTCTTTACAACTGTGTAATATGATCTCGGCATGCCCAACGTCGGCTTTGCAATTCTATTAGATTTTAAGGATTAATAATATTTGATTTTTAATGATTTTTCTTTCCTTGAAGAGGGTTTCAAGTTAACTGGGTTGCTTGTCTAACACTTCAACCGTAGGTTTCAAAATCCAGATCTAATCCAGATCCAAAGGGATTCAGAGAGTGATCTTAATACAAAGATAGAGATAGGGAGAGTGAATTGTTAATTATATAGCCAAACATCTAATTCTAAGTAAAATCTAGTAAGATTATGAGTTACTTTATATAATATATAAAAATATCACTAATATATATACGGTGTTTATTTATATGTAAAACAATTATCCATGCAATATAATACATCATATATATATATATATATATATTATTTAATTAAATAAAATTTTCTTGATCCTTCGAAAAATCATAACTTATAGTGTATATATTATAATTTTTTTATTCTTTGAAATCTAGGTTTACATAACTTTATACATTTAAAAAAATTCTAACTAATAAAACAATTGGAATTTTTTAAAATAAAAAATTAAATTAAGTCAAAAATAATATCATACCTAGAAATTCATTACTTTTCTTTTATATAACTTTTACTAAAATGAATTCTAAATAACATTGGTCTTTTTATAAATAGATAGAGACCTAAAATATGTAAGACAATTTATACCTTAAATACCTTTCTCTATAATATCTAAGTAACCAACTACTTTTTTTTAATATTAATTTTTAAAGTTTCGTATTTTTTAAACCGTAACTCGGAAAAAGAATTCGAAAATATCATTGGTTTTGTTTTTTTAAGACAAACAAAACAAGTACTATTCATCATATATTTTGAATTTTAAAAAAAACAATATTGTACACACGTTTCTCAGTTATATGGTTTCGCATCTAGTTGGCTGGTTTCGCATCTGGCATCTATCATAGTGGCCATGAATTCGCATCTAGCTGTAAGCAATTTGAACAGGTTTCGCATCTAACAAAACAAAGAAGGTTTCACATCTAGCAAAAAAAAGATTGTTTCGCATCTAGCAAAACAAAAAAGTTTATCATCTATCAAAATAAAGAAGGTTTCGCATCTATCAAAACAAAGAGGTTTCTCATCTAGCAAAACAAAGAAGTTTTCACATCTAGCAAAACATAGAAGGTTTCGCATCTATCAAAATAAAGAAGGTTTCGCATCTAGCAAAATAAAGAAGGTTTCGCATCTAGAAAAATAAAGAAGGTTTCATATCTATCAAAATAAAGAAGGTTTCTCATCTTCTTCGTTTACTCTAAAATTTAATTTTTTAAAAAGTTTGTATTTTTTAAACCGTAACTCGGAAAAAAACTGAAAATACCGTTGGTTTTGTTTTTTTAAGACGAACAAAACTAGTACCACTCATGATATGTTTTGAATGTTTTTTTTAAAATATCTTTTAAAGCTACTCTCAATTTGGAGCTCTGTAACAACCCTGCAAAACTGCGCTCTACAAGAAAATAGTCAAGGATCTTCCGGTCCGGAGGGAAACAAGTGTCTAAACAAAATTTAATTTGCATAATTTATGAAAAACTGATAAGACTCCAAAGAAGGATACGAAATCGAAGCACCAGTTATGGTCTCAAGCTTATTGATTTCCTTCCTACGGTCTGCTTCATATTTTAGTTTCCTTTACTAGTTTTGCATAGAGCTATTGACTTGAATGATTGGGACCACTCATGGAGATTGATAAGATCTTCATGTTCTTAAGCTAAAGTATACCTGAATTTCCTTACGCTGTTAGAGACAATATAATTGTTCGAATGCATGATTCTTTAATAAGTTTATTTATACTAAGTAAATTAATGATCAAATAAGAACGTAAATCATGTAATTACAATCCAACGATAAAAATATATCATGGCAGTGCAACATCACTGCCCTCTGCAACAAATTGGGCACCAAATACGAATATAATATGGAGAGAAAAAAATTGGGGGGGGGGGGAATGTTCAAATCAAAACACAAAATGATTAAGTAAAGGTATTTAGGGTATTATTAGGTCTTAGGTGGTAAATATTTGAATATAACGGGTCTTTCTCTGGAATACATGAAAATATGGGTCTTAAGTGGATAATAGTATTATTTTTGGATCTTAAATGATACTTAACCCTTAAATGAATATATATTTTTATCTATTATAACCAAAACATAATATAATAAGTTTATCGGTTATAAACAAAATCTGAAATAATAGAAAATAAAGTATCATTTCGGAACCTACTATATATAATATATAAAAATATAATTTATAATTTATAAATTATATTGTATATTAATATAATTTATAATATATATCATCTATATATATATATATATAACATCAATATATTATGTCTATTCTATATTATATATTTTAGCTTTGTGCGAGGCTAGAAATAAGACACATTTTTATAGATCATACACCGCTGGATCTTACACCCATTTGATATATCTCTCATCACTTTTTTTCTTCTCTTTTTGTCTCTCTGTATCTCTAAAAACCACTCAAACACTCAAAAATAGGCCAAAAATCAAACTATTATTTCAAGAAATCCAACTCACAACAACATCGAGGTAAGAAATACAAGCCTCCCACTATATTCTTTTTAGTTTTCATTGTGTATAAACGGTAAAAAAATAGGGTGTTTTGGTTTCGTTTTAAAAATTATGATTTTTGCATGATTTTAGGTGTTGTTTTATTAGATTACTGTTGTATTGTTGTTAGTTATGTTAGGATCTGTATTTTTGTGTGTAATTTTTTTGGAAATGGTGGTGTTTTGATAGACTTAGGATTTTGGATCTCGAACACCTCTAGTCGCACGTTAGTGCATGCGACGAGGGAGATAGTTTGTTGCTTGCGACAGATGAACTTACATGGTCTCATGCGACCATGAGACACACCCTCTTGCATGAGACCAGGTCTCTTACAAAATGTTTTTTCATTTTACAAATATTTATTACTTTATGTTCTTTTTACAGGATGGGCCGTATCAAAATGATTATGGAAAATGCTTTTAAAAAGGATAAAACTCGGGCGCACGAGGAGTGTTTGGCGCGTGAGGCATAGGAAGCTCATGTTTCCCCTGAGCATGTGGAGGTTGGTCCCACCGAGGGACAATCTGCTGGTAGTCGGACGAAACGACATCTTCGTCATCGTCCAACTGATGATGAGATTCGTTTGGCTGCTGGTAGCAGCAGTGCAGGTTCTTTTTTGCAGTAACCTGACCTAACTTACATTGAGAAGGAACCGGAGGCACCAGAAGCACCGGAGGGATCACATGCAAGTTATGAAGATGATGCACTTGACACACCTTGCGCACCCGAGGCCGAGGATCACTTGTTCTTGTCGGTGATGACACACGTCCCAACTCTTTATCCTGATTACGCCCTACACAAGGCGTTTAGTGTTTATCACGAATATGTAAGTTTTAATTCTCTAAATTTAATGTAGAATTTATTTATTATTTTATTAGGCACTTACGTGTTTGATATATATTGCAGGATTTGGTCTCCTTGCGATGCTTTGCCATGTACCATAGTCTCTCCAAATGGGACTTCAAAAGCAGAGCAAGGTACGAGCGAAGGTGATGGAAACTATCTTTAGCCCTCTCGTCGACGCACTCTCCCGCTGGCATACTAACCTGCATTTGGTTTAGGCATTCCTCGAGCGATGACATGGGGAGACCTCTTTATTTCTTTTCTTGTTCCGCGAGATGACTGTGATTTTGGATGACATCCACGTCATCACTGGACTACCAGTCACAGGTATGTTTTTTATGTTTTATCGTTCAATGACAAGATTGAGCGGAGCCAGACATATACTACCATGTTAGGTGCACGACCTATATAGTTGAATAAGAACCGTAAGAATGCTAGTAATATGAATCTTAGTTGGTTACGCAACACATTCATGCATGACAGTTATAGTGATAGTAAGATCACAGATGAGAGATTAGATCATGCCACCCGTGCCTACATACTATTCTTGTTCGGTACCATCATTCGCGCCAACAAAACCGACAGTAGTATTCTTTTAGATTACCTCCAGTTCATGAACGAGTACCAGGTTATGAATCGGTTCAACTAGGGTCAGTTGGTATTGGAGCAGCTGTATAACTCCCTTAGTCAGGGATATTTGCATGGTACGTAGGGCATTTGTGGGTTCATAGGACTGCTCGAGGCGTGGATATTTGCCCACTTTATTCACTTTCGAGCTTGTTTAGTGATTACTAGCTAGCTATGCCGTATCTGTGCCGACATGCGCCACAGAAGATCGGTGTTTCATAGGATATGCGCAGGGAGGTGGGGCATGCACTATCGACATGCACAGAGTCAGAGGTAAGTAGTAATTATTTTTTAACGTTATGTTTTTTAAATACTATAGTTGTCTAACATTTCTAACTTATTTATTTACAGGTGGTGTTCCTTCCCTATGCGTACTTGCGGGACGAGCATCCGTTCCACAAGGTCATTTGGGATGAGTTGACGCTAAAGGCGTTCAAAATCATTGTTTTATACTACCCCGACCGTGTCCCTCGTCAGATGAGCTTTATACAGCTCATTCCGAAACAAATACGTAGTCCTGCATCCAAAAAGCAGGTAAGAAGACGGCTCAGAGATATGTTTCGGATGGTCATATATGCCGAGATTGGGCGTATCATCGTTACACCACAGTTGGATTGGAGTACCATGGTGGGGGAGAGACTTTCCAATGGTCATTTTCAGATGAGCTTTATATCTCTATGTTTTACATTTGCATTTGAATTTGTATTTGAAAAACATATGTAAAAAATGTAGTTAATAAATAATTAATTAACTAGGGTCAAGAATAACTCTTCGTAAAATTAACTCTCTCCAAAAAATATTTCTCGCCATTATGACTTCCCACCAAAAACATATTCCCACCTAAAATGGTACTACACATGTATTTCCATATAAAAAGGAGCTAATGAGAAGTCTTACAAGACAAAAAATAAACATTCACAAACCATTAAAAAACACAAACACATTTCCATATGGACTTCAATGTCGATGAAGATTACCAACTGCTTCAGGCGGTGAAAATTTCCCATCGTGAGATGAAGGAAGATACCAGCGAGGAGTCTTTTGAACGAGTCTTATGCATGATGTACTTTACTTATGGACGTGCTGGAACAAAAAACTTTTTGTGCGCAGTCGTGACCAAATCAAAAGAAGCTACATTGTTGTCCAACCGCTACAAAAGCATGATTTTAATACTTAGAGTGAGAATGATGATTTGGAAATTTCAAGTTTGAGTTTGAAAAAAAAGAGGGTAGGATGAGAGATTTATCAAAATGTGTCTTATTTCTAGCTTGGCCCTTTTAAAAAAACTGGTTTATTTATTTGTTGTTTTTAACAACATAAAACAGATCATGATATATTTATCTATTTTATTTTATTATGTTTTATTTATAATAGGTAAACAAAATATTTATTTAGATATATTTTTGTTTTATATTTTGTTTATATATTTATTTTGTTATTGTTTTATATTAAAAGAAAAAAGAAAACAATATTATTTAGTAATTATTTTAATAAAATATGTATTAAGATATAATTTTAAATTCCTATTATTTTTTAAACAAAAAAAGGTTTATAAAATAAATTTAAAGCCTTTAATAGGTTACAAACGATGAAATGTGCATCAATAAGATTATAATTCCAAACACATCTTTTCATATGATCAAATAAAAAAATCGTTATCATTATCATTTACCGTTCAAATCCTACTGTTGGGATATTTCTCTGACAATTCAAATTATGCATCGTATCAAGTTGATCTTTCGATTTTTTAATAACAATCTTGTATAGTTGAAGATTACAGTTTAACTGGTATCGTCTTGTTGCTTTTTTGTAATTTTATTTATTTGTTAAGTCAGAATTTTTTCATTATAATTTTTAAAGTTTGAAAAAATATGTAAGAATCTGTTTGTAGTTTTGCCTAGATTATTATTTAAATCTAAAATACTTTCTACTAAGACTTTCAAAGAAGGTTATGGCTATGAGTTTAGCAAGTACCGAGTTTTTAGAAAAACCCAATCTACTAGCCTGAGAAATTGATTCTTAAGTAATTGTCATCCCAATCCTGAGTAGTTGTCTAATATTTTTTAATGGAGAAATCAGATACCAAAGAATTTTATTGTTAGCAATAGTACGAATAAGAATCATTGAGTCTGTCTAAATGTCAATATTAGTTGGTTCAATTTTTTTTGGAGAGAATACTTTAAAATGGACATCATCACTCACCGTAATCAATTCATTTATTTAAGTGTCAGCCACTCTACTATTGATCATGTATTCTTAGTTACTGTGGTATATCATAAACACACTAATGATTTAAGAACTGTTCTCTCGAACGACTTCGGGAAATTATCATATGATTGTAAACCCTGGATATTAATGGGTGACTTCAATGTTATCACTAACTCACAAAAATAACTTTCCAATAATACTCTATGTATGAAACGTTTAGAACACTTCAACAATATTATCCAGGATTGTTCCCCTAATTGATTGTGGATTCACATGTTCTAAATCTACATGGCTAAACAACCACAAGTGAAAAAAGTTGGACAAAATCATTTTGACACAATTAAGATTATACATATAGTCAAAAGTGACTCTGACAACTCCCATAGAAGCATCAACATTTTAATTGATAAGATTCAAACTAAATCCCCCTTCAAGTTTTAGAATATATGGTTTCAACATTCATATTTCCTTAAAATACTAAAGCTTAGACTTAAAGAATGGAACTTGAAAACCTTTGAGAATATATTTTATGCCATATCCAAATTTGAAGATGAAGTACTATTTCTAGAACACTATTTTAAAGTTATTCAAAACAGTGAGGGTAAAACCAAACTATCCAAAACTAAAGCATTACATCTACAACTGCTAGCTAGAGAACAAATCTACTAGGAAGATATAATTTTTGTTGTATCGATGAAACATGGTGATAGAAACTCTAAATTCCTTCAAAGAGTTATATTAAAAAATGAAAGAGAAACAAAATCCATAGGATTATGGTTGAAGACCAATGGATAACTGAACAAGATTAAATGGTTACATTTGCTGAATTAGATCTCTTATGAATTCCCAACATTCTTCTATAATCATTAAAAACTCACAAGATATGATTCCTAATATAGTTACTGAACATGACAACATCAAATGATATCACTTCCATCTGAAAATGAATTATTTTCATCAGTGAAAAGCCTTAATGCCAACAATATGGAAGGAGTTGATGACTTCAACTCAAAAATTCTTTATGTCATGTTGACACATCATTAGTAAAGACATATGCTATACTATAGTATCCTACTTTCACGACTCCCCTGCCTCAGAAGGTGTTTATACAATAGCTATACTGCATTGCTCATGGCTATTCCTATATTTTATCTTCAAAGCTGCATTTTACCTAAATAAAAACTAAAAAATTGGAAAAGATGTTTAATAAATACTTATGGGGCTATACTCAGAATAAAACATCGATCAATTGGGCTAAATGTACCACATTATGCAAGCCTTACCAAGAAGGTCGTATAAATATTAGAAACATTAATGATTTAGAGCAAGTATTTCCTTGTAAAATTTGGTTCAACTTGAGAGATAATACCTCTCTTTTGCACAAATTTAAAACCTCATTGTGCTGCTCCAATATCCACTCTTTATTAGATCAAACTTTAATCTCCTAATCTTAAATCTAGAAAATATTAACAAGTATCATGGACACAAAAGAGTATTATACATACAGGAAGGTTGATAGAGGTAAAATTGACTTCTGGATGGGGTGTTGGTGTGATAAATATCCCTTCATTCCTTTCTTTACATTATAACAAAAATTTGCATAACATATAAATCTGTTTTGGTTAAATACATGCTGGAACTGTACTAAACTAACTACCTCGGTTCTACCATCAGATATTACAAGAATAACAAAAATAAAAATTCAACTATATAAAGCAAATGTTATTAAATGGTCTCTTTCTAAATCAGATTTATTTAAACAATTCAAACGTATTTAGAATAATATCACACCAAAAAAATACTCATTTTTATTATGGAAACTTCTTATATTTTGGCTACTAGTTTCTCCATAATGCAATAAAGACACATATCTCCAGCCTCTAAATGCCTATTTTGTTCAGAATGTGAAATTATGAAACACCTATTTGTTGAGTGTAATTTGGCATGAGACACCTAGAAATACTTTGCTAGGATATTTGGTTTCTATATCTCTAAACATATGTATTTTAATCATCTTATATGATAATGGTATTGGTCGACTCACCAAGAGATACATATAAGAACCATACTTCCTCATATTATAAGTTCGTCTATTTGGAGAGCCATGAATAAAGTAAAACATGAAGTTATTATTACAACTCCTCAAGAAATGATAAATTACATCAACTACGCTTAACTCTTTAAAGCCTCCCACTAGAAAGGATACCTTCATATTTCTCCAGAAGTCTGTTGCCACCTACAATAATAAAAAGAAATCAAAATATGCAGTCTTTAGTTAAATGGTTACCACCTCAAGGTAATAGAGTTAAACTCAACAAAATTGGATCAAGTTCAAAATGTGGAGAGTCAAGTAGAGATGGTATACTAAGGAATAACCAAGGTGATATTATCCTCGCTTTTGGCAGAATATATGACAAATAATAAGCTCTTCCTATTGAATATAGTGCCTTTTTAGATGGATTAATTATATGTAACAAAATGAACCAACTAATATTGACATTTAGACAGACTCAATGATTCATATTCGTACTATTACTAACAATAAAATTCTTTGGTATCCGATTTCTCTATTAAAATACATTAGACAACTACTCAGGATTGGGATGATAACTATTTAAGAATCAATTTCTCAGGCTAGTAGATTGGGGTTTTCTAAAAACTCGGTACTTGCTAAACTCATAGCAATAACCTTCTTTGAAAGTCTTAGTAAAAAGTATTTTAGGTTTAAATAATAAGTTAGGAAAAACTATAAACAGATTCTTACATATTTTTTCAAACTTTAAAAATTATAATCAAAAAATTCTGACTTAACAAATAAATAAAATTACAAAGAAGCAACAAGACGATACCAGTTAAACTGTAATCTTCAACTATACAAGATTATTATTAAAAAATCGAAAGATCAACTTGATACGATGCATAATTTGAATTGTCACAGAAACATCCCAACAGTAGGATTTGAACGGTAAACGCTAATGATAACGATTTTTTTTATTTGATCATATGAAAAAGATGTGTTTGGAATTATAATCTTATTGATGCACATTTCATCGTTTGTAACCTATTAATGGCTTTAAATTTATTTTATAAACCTTTTTTTTGTTTAAAAAATAATAGGAATTTAAAATTTTGTCTTAATACTTATTTTTTTAAAAATAATTACTAAATAATATTGTTTTCTTTTTTCTTTTAATATAAAATAACAAAATAAATATATAAAAAAATATAAAACAAAAATATATATAAATAAATATTTTGTTTACCTATTATAAATAAAACATAATCAAATATAATAGATAAATATATCATGATCTGTTTTATGTGGTAAAAAACAACAAATAAATAAACCAATTTTTTTAAAAGGGCCAAACTAGAAATAAGACACATTTTGATAAATCTCTCATCCTACCCTTTTTTTTCAAACTCAAACTTGAAATTTCCAAATCATCATTCTCACTCTAAGTAATTAGAATCATGCTTTCGTAGCGGTTGGACAACAAGGTAGCTTCTTTTGATTTGGTCACGGCTGCGCACAACAAGTCTTTTTGTTCCAGCACGTCCATAAGTAAAGTACATCATGCATAAGACCCGTTCAAAAGACTCATCGCTGGTATCTTCCTTCATCTCACGACATGAAACTTTCACCGCCTCAAGCAGTTGGTAATCTTCATCGACATTGAAGTCCATATGGAAATGTGTTTGTGTTTTTTAATGGTTTGTGAATGTTTATATTTTTTATCTTGTAAGACTTCTCATTAGCTCCTTTTTATATGGAACAACATGTATGGTACATCCATAGGTGGGAATATTGTTTTTGGCGGGAAGTCATAATGACGGGAAATATTTTTTGGAGGGAGTTATTTTTGGAGGGAGTTAATTTTACGAAGAGTTATTCTTGACCCTAGTTAATTAATTATTTATTAACTACATTTTTAACTACGTTTTTCAAATAAAAATTCAAATGCAAATTTAAAACATAGAGATATAAATATAAAGATATTGTCATAAAGTTATAATTTTACAAAGCGAATGTTAAAATAACGAAGTCTAAAATAGGAAATAACATGATGATAAAAACATCGACTGTTTGCAAATCAACGACATTTATACCCCTCAGCAATCCTGCACATCTAAAGTGCGGTCTGTACCAAATCATCGTGATCTAGCGTTGATATAGATGAACCAAACTGTGCGATCTGATCGTATCCTGTGTAGTCGGCACCATCCTGCGGCTGCACCTGAGGACCTCCAGCTGAAGTAGAGCTACTAACAATATACCATAGGTTTTTCTTAACCCAAACCCGGTACATCGCGTCTCTGGTCTCTCCCCCACCATGGCACTCTGATCCAACTGTGGGGTAACAATGATACGCCCAATCTCGGCATAGATGACCATTCCAAACATATCTCTGAGCCGTCTTCTTACCTGCTTTTTGGACGCAGGACGATGTATCCGTTACGGAATGAGCTGTATAAAGCTCATCTGACGAGTGACACGGTCGGGGTAGTATAAAACAATGATGTTAAACGCCTTTAGCGTCAACTCATCCCAAAAATGAACTTGTGGAACGGATGCTCGTCCCGCAAGTACGCATAGGGAAGGAAAACCACTTGTAAATAAATCAGTTAACATGTTAGACAACTATAGTATTTAAAACACATAACGTTACAAAATAAATACTACTTACATCTGACTCCGTGCACGACGATAATGCGTGCCCCAACTCCCTGCGCACATCATGTGAAACGTCGATCTTTTGTGGCGCATGTTGGCACAGATAAGGCATAGCTAGCTAGTAATCACTAAACAATGGAGCTCGAAACTGAATAAAGTGGGCAAATATCCACGCCTCGAGCAGTCCTATGAACCTACAAATGCCCTACGTACCATGCAAAGATCCCTGACTAAGGGCGTTATACAGCTGCTCCAATACCAACTGACCCCAGTTGAACCGATTCATAACCTGGTACTAGTTCATGAACTGGAGGTAATCTAAAAGAATACTACTGTCGGTTTTGTTGGCGGGAATGGTGGTACCGAACAGGAATAGTATGTAGGCACGGGTGGCATGATCTACTCTTTCATCTGTGATCTTACTATCACTATATCTGTCATGCGTGAATGTATTGCGCAGCCAACTAAGATTCATGTTACTAGCATTCCTACGGTTCTTATTCAACTATACTAGTCGTGCACCTAACATGGTAGCATATGTTTGGCTCCGCTCAATCTCGTCATCGAACGATAAAACATCAAAAGACATACCTGTGACCGGTAGTCCAGTGATGGCGTGGACGTCATCCAAAATCACAGTCATCTCGCTGAACGAGAAATGAAATGAAGAAGTCTCCTCATGTCATCGCTCGAGGAATGCCTAAACCAAATGCAGGTTAGTATGCCAACGGGAGAGTGCGTCGACGAGAGAGCTAAAGATAGTTTCCATCACCTTCGCTTGTACCTTGCCCTACTTTTTGAAGTCCCATTTGGAGAGACTATGGTACATGACAAAGCATCGCAAGGAGTCCATATCCTGCAATATATATCAAACACGTAAGTGCTAATAAAATAATAAATAAATTCTACATTAAATTTAGAGAATTAAAACTTACATATTTGTGATAAACACTAAACGCCTCGTGTAGGGCGTAATTGGGATAAAGAGGCGGGACGTGTGTCATCACCGACAAGAACTCGTGATCCTCGGCCTCGGGTGCGCAAGGTGCATCAAGTGCATCGTCTTCATAACGTGCATGTGATCCCTCTGGTGCTTCTGGTGCCTCTGGTGCCTCCAGTTCCTCCTCAACGTAAGATAGGTCAGGTTACTACAAAGAAGAACCTGCACCGCTGCTACCGGCAGCCAAACGAATCTCATCATCAGTTGGACGACGAAGAAGACGTCGTTTTGTCCGACTACCAGCAGATTGTCCCTCGGTGGGACCAACCTCCACATGCTCAGGGGAAACATGAGCTTCCTATGCCTCACGCGCCAAACACTTCTCGTGCGCCCGAGCTTTATCAATTTTAAACGCATTTTCCACAATTATTTTGATACGGCCCATCCTGTAAAAATAACATAAAGTAATAAATTTTTATAAAATAAAAAAACATTTTGTAAGAGACATGGTTTCATGCGATAGGGTGTGTCTCATGGTCGCATGAGACCATGTAAGTTCATCTGTCGCAAGCAACAAACTATCTCCCTCGTCGCATGAATTCTGGTAGCACTAACGACTAGAGGTGTTCGAGATCCAAAATCCTAAATCTATCAAAACACCACCATTTCCAAAAAAATCACACACAAAAATACAGATCATAACATAACTAACAACAATACAACAATAATCTAACAAAACAACACCTAAAATCATGCAAAAATCATACTTTTTAAAATGAAACCAAAACACCCTATTTTTTACCGTTTATACACAATGAAAACTAAAAAGAATATAGTGGGAGGCTTGTATTTCTTACCTCGATGTTGTTGTGAGTTGGATTTCTTGAAATACTAGTTTGATTTTTGGCCGATTTTTGAGTGCTTGAGTGGTTTTTAGAGATACAGAGAGACAAAAAGAGAAGAAAAAAGTGATGAGAGATATATCAAATGGGTGTAAGATCTAGCGGTGTATGATCTATAAAAATATGTCTTATTTTTAGCCTCGCACAAAGCTAAAATATATAATATAGAATATACATAATATATTGATGTTATATATATAGATGATATATATTATAACTTATATTAATATGCAATATAATTTATAATTTATATTTTTATATATCATATATAGTAGGTTCTCAAATGATACTATATTTTCTATTATTTCAGATTTTGTTTATAACCGATAAACTTATTATATTATGTTTTGGTTATAATAGATAAAAATATATATATTCATTTAAGGGTTAAGTGTCATTTAAGATCCAAAAATAATACTATTATCCACTTAAGACCCATATTTTCATGTATTCCAGAGAAAGACCCGTTATATTCAAATATTTACCACCTAAGACCTAATAATACCCTAAATACCTTTACTTAATCATTTTGTGTTTTGATTTGAACATTCCCCCCCCCCCCAATTTTTTTCTCTCCATATTATATTCGTATTTGGTGCCCAATTTGTTGCAGAGGGCAGTGATGTTGCACTGCCATGATATATTTTTATCGTTCGATTGTAATTACATGATATACGTTCTTATTTGATCATTAATTTACTTAGTATAAATAAACTTATTAAATAATCATGCATTCGAACAATTATATTGTCTCTAACAGCGTAAGGAAATTCATGTATACTTTAGCTCAAGAACATGAAGATCTTATCAATCTCCATGACTGGTACCAATCATTCAAGTCAATAGGTCTATGCAAAACTAGTAAGGGAAACTAAAATATGAAGCAGACCGCATGAAGGAAATCAATAAGCTTGAGACCATAATTGGTGTTTCGATTTCATATCCTTCTTTGGATTCTTATCAGTTTTTCATAAATTATGCAAATTAAATTTTGTTTAGACACTTCTTTCTCTTTGGACCGGAAGATCCATGACTATTTTCTTGTAGAGCACAGTTTTGCAGGGCTGTTACAGAGCTCCAAATTGAGAGTAGCTTTAAAAAATATTTTAAAAAAAACATTCAAAACATATCATGAGTGGTACTAGTTTTGTTCGTCTTAAAAAAACAAAACCAACGGTATTTTCAGTTTTTTTCCAAGTTACGGTTTAGAAAATACAAACTATTAAAAAAATAAATTTTAGGGTAAACGAAGAAGATGAGAAACCTTCTTTATTTTGATAGATGCGAAACCATCTTTATTTTGCTAGATGTGAAACATTCTTTATTTTGCTAGATGTGAAACCTTCTTTATTTTGATAGATGTGAAACCTTCTTTGTTTTGCTAGATGTGAAAACTTCTTTGTTTTGCTAGACGAGAAACCTCTTTTGGTGATAACACAGACTCAATTACTAAAAAGGGTTTCTGGAAATCAATTCAATATGAATAAATTCCTTATTATTGTTCAGTATGTCAACACTTAGGTCACAGTCCTTTGTCTTGCAAGAAATCCAATCTACACTATTAAGTACTTCTAACTCAAACAAACAAAACAAAGTTACCTCTCAGTCAATAAACTTTGGATCACCCCTTTTTAAACAACAAGATTTGTTACCAAAGATCAAGTCTATAATCGTCACACGGACAACTCTTAAAAATATTATACAAAATACTAGATCTTATACTAGATCACGTCCTACAATTCATCACAAAAATAACCAACCAGTTATTACATTTTTTATTCAAGATAAAAAAAACTTAATCTCCAAGCCAAAGCATACATGGATATGCAAATTGTCTCATAGAAGACTTGAACATAAATCCATATAATAATTCCCTATCTAACTTTGGCTTTAATGGAGATTATAACCTATCATTTTGGGATTCTAAACATATCATGATAGAGGTAGATCATTTGGAATACTATGCTTCGTTTATAGATCAATTCCATATGAGACTCCTAAAATAAACTAAGTTTTCTGATACAAGAGTTGAATCACTTATATTCTGAGTCTGGATCTCTATTCTGAACTTTCCAGAAATTATGTATAATGAATATGTTATCACATCTATTGTTAAACTCATTGGTGATCCTTTAAAACTCTACCTTTCTTTAAAAAATAGAGTCATATTTAATATATACAAACACCTGGATGAATTAAATGTTGCTAAAGACCTTACTCAAGAAATATGGATATATTTTGTTGATAACACATACTCAATATCTAAATAGGGTTTCTGGAAATCAATTCAGTATGGAGAAATTCCTTATTATTGTTTAGTATGTCAACATTTAGGCTATAACCCTTTGTCCTACAAGAAATCCAACCAACACCAATAAAATATTTCTAACTCTAGCAAACAAAAACAAACTACCCTCAGTCAATCAACCCAAGATCACCCATTATTAAACAACAAACTTTGGTACCAAAGATCAAGTTTATAATTATCAAAGAAACAAGATACATGGACAACTCCCACAATAATTAGTCACTAATAAAATCAAGCCTATTTAGCCTCAAAAATCAAAATCCTAGACAAAATTGTATCTTTAAACATTAAGTTGAATCAAGATCATATATGATTAAAACTATTACCTTAATAGGTGTTGATGACTTATTAAGTTTATGATATTGTATTTCTCCTCTGATAACAAACTTAACCTCTCCTCGGGAAAACACAACTTGTAGCCTCCTATCACCCCCCCCCCCCCCTCATTTATGCGAAATTCTAATCAGTATCCACAATTCAAAGAAATCATTAGAAAATAAAGAAAAATATAACTTTCTTCAAGCTAACAAAACTCAACAGTTTACTAGACTTTTCCCAAGTCATTCTACATGACCATTGATGAGGATGTAAATAATTAAATGAAAATAATTATGAAAAAGGTTTTAATCTGAGTCTTTTATAGTTAGAGAATAGATTTAATACATAATATAAATGTCAAGGGCTAAAAGTACAATTTTCATAACTTGTAACTGAAACTGTTAGTTACACTCATTTCCTATAAATAGTGGAGGGATACTGAAAATAAAAGGTGATTGACAATTTTTACCTACAACTATTCTTAATTCCATTCTCTTTCTAAAAGGCTCGAGTTACTTTCTCTCTCTAAAATTACTGTAGAAATTTTATCTTTATCATAAAGAATTTATACTTAACATTGGCGACCAAAATGGGGGCGAATAAGGTACCTAGATAACAAACCTAAAATCACAAAACTTTACGATTGAATAACGATGGATCCCGAAATTAGAACTGATTCCATGGTCTTGATAGAAAATAAATATCTCGAACCATTATTGGTTAGAGAAGAAAACCGAGATGAAATTCTGGGAAATGAACAATGTGTATGATTTAACGTGGAGGATCACATGAATCATTCATTATAAAAGATAGGTGTATTGAACGATCAGCTTGATTAAAGGGAGAAAAAAATTCTATCTGGTAGGCTACGATCGGAGGTACGACAAGTTGGTGAGAAAAATAAGATGGAAAATTTATCTTATGAGTCTTATATTACTCACCAAGTGCGAAACGATCCCTAGAAAAACGCGTTTTCAGTCGGATAAAAAACATCATTCTTCACGAAAGAAAAAATAAGATAAAACATCGGTATATTTTGATCGGTGAGAGTGAGTCTTCTATTTCGGATTCTGAAGATGATTTGTTCAGGCATAAAGGGAATTGGCGTTCATCGAGAAAATAGAGAATTCAAATATAACCAGATTTATGGTCTTTTATACTACATCCGATGACAATTCGTGGGAAGTAAATAGACTCGAGTTAACGATGATACCATAATACAATGTAAGCATGTTGTAAGAGAGAAATTAAAATATTACACTAGACATATTATGTTGACAAAAACTAAGTTAGAAGATGTGAAGAGTAAGCTTCCATTGCAGAAATTATGAAAGGATTTCTTCCGGCTCATTTAGCAAATAAGACTACGAGGAAAAGGGCGTTAACATTTGGAGTTTTAATAGCTCAAGTGAGGAACAAATTAAAATAGAACAGACGACAAGAGTTCGGATTGGATCGAGCTTTACTCATAGGAATTCAAGACATGTTTCTACTGGCCAAGGGTACCATGGAAGTTCTTCGAATTCTCAGGTACCATCTCTTCTTAGGGTAAATATTACTCTCCCTCCTCGAATGGGAGGAGCATCTCAGCCTTCTAGCTATCAGCCTCATTAGGTGAGGTCCAACCAATGGATAAGACCAGAGTATTTTGTGAAGTTAAGTGAGAACGGGGAAAATATTTGAAAGAGCTAAGAACCATGTTAACTTTCGAAAACTAGCCCCGATAAATAAACCAATGGAGGAGTGAAACAACAAGTTTTGCAAATACCATAATGACGTGGGACATGACACTACGGATTGTATAAATTTGAAGAAATAAATGTAGATTTTGATAGAGAACGTCAAATTGACGAGTTTTATTAAATGACAGAATAGGGGACAATATAATCTGAGTATGACTATGCAGCACGTTGTGAATACACCTTCGAAACAAGAAAACACATTTATGGTTGTGGATTCAAAGTTAGAAAAGCAGTGAGGATTCGATGTGGATTCAGAATACTTAAATCCAGACCCAAATTGGAAAATAGTGTTAGTTGTGAGCGAATCAATGGTCCAAATGAAGGTTCATAGTTTGTGCAAATATTTCAAACATTTAACCATTTTTGGGAGAGATACGATGGCTGGAAGTATAATAGTTGAAGAAAAATATACGTAGTAATTTTGACAACTCAATTATAAGGCAAAATGACTACTTATATTTATGGGAGGAATGTGCCACCTTTCATTTTGTTTGAACATGAAAATTTGAGGGGCATAGTTGGATCGCATGAGGATGCGGTGGTGATCAACACAGAAATAGCAGGAAACAAGATATAACAAATACTAATTGATATTGGTAGTTCAACGAATGTGTTGTTCAAGTCAACATATGAGAAAATGTGTAACCCTCTTACGATTCTCCGATCTGAGCGTACCGTAATTGGGTTTACAAGGGTAACAACGCAAATTATTGGGCAATTCAAGGGAAATTTTGTTGGGAAAATGTCCATTTAAGAAGAAAGTTTAAGTTTTGTTCACGGTGGTGGATTATCCGACCAACTATAATGAAATTTTCGGGAGGTTTTGGCTGTCTAGAGTGCACGATATTGTTTCCCATGTCCACCAGTGTTTAAAGTATGTAATCGGCGATCACATCATAGTAGTCTGAAGTGATCAACAAGTGGTAAGAGAGTGGTATGCAACGTTTTTGCATACGAGAAATATTACTACCATTGATCAAATGATTGAATAACAATTAATGGGGTTGATCTTAGATGATGAGGGGGTAGATGATCCGAGGGAGGCCCCGGGATAGTTAATAGTAGGAGAAAATATTGAGGTGTATATGTTTACTAATGGAAAGATCCTATGAATAAGGATATTAATAGCTTATAGTTTACGTTATTTTAAATAACTCTATAAAGTTGTAAAGATGAAATTGATGGAAAGATAAATATAAAGGGTTAAAGGGAAATTGACCCAATGATGTAACTATTTTGTTATAATGATATATTGTCCTATAAATAGAACCACAAGTTATGAAATAAAGGGACAAACACATTTATTCTTGACTATAATTGTTTTTTATTGTTTCTTTCTTTATAACCATATCATTCAATTTCTCTCTTTAGAGTTACTTGATTTGTTTAATTACTACATTCAAAATCTCATACTTAACATTCACGACCACAGTGGGAGAAGATAAGGTACCTAGATTGTGAATCTAAAACCAAAAATTATAGAATTTATAGTTAGCAATATTGATTAAGATCGATATGGAACCAAAAAATCGAACGGATGCTACAGTTTGCGGGGCTATTAAAAAGTTAAAATAAAATTTGCGTAGAGAAAAAAAGAGGAGACAGTCAAGTTCCAGAATAACAAGCTCAATCTGATATTAAAAATATAATGAAGCAATTGTTAGATAAGATAACGGTTTTTGAATTATGAATATATTCGACGAAAACAACAAATTCAATCAAGTAGATTGAAATCCAAAGTGCGAAAAATTGAGGAAAAAACTGAGCTGGAAAATCAGTCTAATAAGTCTTACACATCTCATCAGATTCGAAGTAATCGAAAGAAAACACACTTCCAATCTAATAAAGAATATCATTCCTCACAAAAGGAAACGAAAGATGAGCATCAATATATATCATCTAGTGATAATGAATTTTCTAACACATATTATGATTGTGATTCATTTAAACAAAATCGTTTCTGGTATATTTTGAAAGGAGAGGGAAGCTAACTACTATTGATAGAAAATGGCATGTTAACTACTTTTCTTCAAGGCCCGAGTAGTGGACATAAAAATATAGTGGACATAAAATTTCGAACACATCAACACTGCAGAGTGTTAACAAAAATTCAAAATAGGAGAATACAGTGATGATAATGGATACTAAATTAAAGGGTTTGATGTAGCGTCGACACATTTTGATGGCCGAACAATTTAGTCCTTCTGGCTATCGATGAACCGGTTTTTTGAGGATAATTTCGAAGAATACTTTGAATTTTTAACAATTTTGGGAGGAGATATGATGGCTGGTAACACTAACAGTTTATGAAAGAGGCATGTGATGAGTTTGATGACTCATATAGAAGGAAGAAGGTCCACCCACTTATATGGGAAGAAGAAAACACCATGTATTATGTTTGATGAAGAGATATTGGGGGTATTGGAGGAACTGAAATTTGATATATTTTAGTATATACTGGAAGTTCAGCAAATGTATTATTCAAGGCAACCTATGAAAAAATGTGTAACCCACCCATGATTCTTCTATCTGAATGGCCCATAATTGGATTTATAGAAGTGACAGTTCAAGTTATTCAGGAGTTCAAAGGTGAATTTTATTTAGGAAAAGGTCATTTAGCAAGAAAGTTCAAGTATTCTTTAGGGTAGTTGAATGTCGTACCATCTACAATGCAATATTTGGGAGATCTTGGTTACGATGATGTATATTGTTGTGTCCATCTTACATTAGTGTTTGAAATATATGATTGGTGTTTAAAGTATGTTTCTGATGATCAAATGACGCATTAGCAATTAAGGGGGTTAACCTTGAATGAGGAAGGTGTAGATGATCCGAGGGAAAACCCGAGTCTTTTAGTAGTGAGAGAAAATGTCGAGGAATATATGTTTCCAAAAAGGAAGTCTTTGCGAATTGGGACATTATTATCTCTTACTTTGCGTTACCAACTATTGCAGTTTTTTGTATACATGAATGTCTTTGCTTGGAAAATCGAGGCTGTAGTAGGGGTTCCATCCGAGGTGATATGCCATAGCTTGGATTTAAATCCAAATGTTAGGCCTATTATCCAAAAGAGACGAGCATTTTATGTGGAGAAATCTGAAGCGATTGTGGTTGAAGTTGAACGTTTGTCCAAGGCCGAACATATACAGGAAGCGCAATACCCATTATGGACTGCTAATCCAGTGTTAGTATAAAAGAAGAACGAGAAATAGAGAATGTGCGTTGACTTCATATATTTGAACATGGCATGTCCTATAGACTCATTTCCAGTTCCTCCAATAGATCAACTTATTAATTCAAGATTAAATATTACAATCCTTTATTTCATAGATGCATTTGCGGGTTATAATCAGATCTAGATGAACCCAAACGATCAAGACAACACCACATTCATTACAGATCGAGGATTATATTGTTACCGGTTCATGTTATTTGGTCTTAAGAATGTTGGGGCAACATATCTAAGATTGGTAAATAAGGTTTTTGCTTCTCAGATTTGAAGAAATATGGAAGTTTATATTGATGATATGTTAGTCAAAAGTACAACAAATGGTGAACCTCTGCATGATTGGGAGGAAACATTTTTTAACCTAAAGGTTATTAAATTAAATATAAGTCCATAAAAATGACCTTCGGTGTGAGGTCAATCAAGATCTTGGGATACATTGTAAGTGAAGAGATGATAGAAACCGATCCAGATTAGTTGAAGGCTATGGTATCAATAATTTCACCTCGAATAATCAAAGAGGTGCAGATTTTTTACACGAAGGTTGGTTGCTCTGAATAGATTAATGTATCAATTTTCTGACAAACGTGCTCTATTTTTCCAGGTTTTGCATCGACCAAAGCAGTTCATGTGGACCCTAGAATGTGAAATGGTTGTTTCAGAGATTAAAGACCATTATTTATCATCTCAAATTTTATCAAAGCCTCAAACAGGAGAAGAACTATTTTGTATATAGCAGTATCAGATTTTGTTGCCGGTGTTGTGATGGCAAGAGAGGAAAATAGAGCATCCAAGCAAGTTTACTACGTACACAAGAGTTTGTTGGCACCAGAGAAAAGGTACTTAATACTTGAGAAACTTTCTCTCGCTTTGGTAGGGGCTACTAAAAAATTGCACCCATATTTTGCAAGCTCATGCTGTTGTTGTTCGAACTTCTTTTCCATTGAATAATTTTTTACAACGACTAGAGGAAGAATGATTAAATGGTCGGTTGAGTTAGGGGACTTGAATATAAATTTCGTTCATCGGGAAACTATTAAGGCTCAAGATTTAGCAGATTTCCTAGTTGAGTTTAACTCAAGTCGATTGGATGAAGAAACTATTAAAGAATTATTGCAGTAGTTTCGACATGGGTGTTTCGAAAAGATGTTGGCTCTAACATATTAAGATCAAGTGCGGGGGTACAATTAATTGCTCATTCTTGAGAAAATATATATCCTCCTATTCGTTTTGAATTTTATGCATCAAATAACGAGGCTGAATATGATGTTGTTTTAGCTGGTTTGAGGCTTGCAAGTGTTTGTGGTGTAATTGTTTTTTATTAGAGACATATTCACAGTTGGTGGCAAATCATATGGTAGGAATATATGAGGTTAAGAAAGATCAGTCGATTTTATATCTTTGTGAGCTTTTAGGGTTAACTCTTTTGTTTGATGATGTGGTTATTGAGCGAATTAATCGATGCCATAGTGCAGTTGTTGATTCTTTAGCACCCATTGCATACACATAGGAATATCCATGGACATTATTACAAGAAAATCCTTCAATTTTATCAAGATCAGAGTAGTGTCATTATTCCGTAGAGGTATTTGTTTCTTCAGAAAATATTCGACGAGATTGGTAATTTGAAATAACATATTATTTCTTACAGGAACATTGCATCAAGATGTTGAGGTGGCTCAACGATTGAGATACAATGCTCATGGTTATGCAGTACTAGATGGGGTGCTGTACAAGAAGTATTTGAGTAGACCATTATCACGATGCTTCAGTAAGAATGAGTCATAGGAAATTCTATATGAGTTGCACGATGGAGAAGGTTGAGTTTAAGGCTTTGACGATGAGGGTTTTTTTGGCAGGTTATTATTGGCCTCCAACTATGAGTGATGCTAAACATTTGGTACGACGATGTGATACTTGGCAACGATTTTCTAATTCTATTCATAAACTAGTAGTATCACTTACTTCCATATCCAAAGTGGTTCCCTTTGATAGATTAGGAATAGATCTAGTAGGGTCATTACCTATGGCCTCGGGGGGGGGGGGGGGGGGGGGGGGTGGGGGACAAACAATTATTGGTGGCAGTAACTATTTTTTGACGTGGGCTGAAGCTGAGCCCTTATCAAGTACCAAATCTAAAGATGTTATCAAGTTTATTATTAATAATATTTGTTGTCGTTTTGGAGTTCCTCGAACGATTACAACAGACAACGACTCTCATTTTAACAATAGAGAAATGAATTATTTTTGTAATTTGAGCGGTATTATACAATGTTTTTCAACACCTTTTCATCCTTAAGAAAATGGGAAACTAGAAGTAACTAATAGATCTATTTTAGAAGGGTTGAAGAAAAATTTGACAGGTAATGTAGGTAAATGGCCTAATTATTTGCCAAAGGTGTTATGGGCTTATATGACAAGACCTCAAGAAGCTACTCAAGAAACTCATTTTTCCTTAGTGCATGGAATGGATGTTGTGAGCCCCTCATAATAAACGTTTACCTTCTTACAGAATATTTCAATATCGAGAGGATGATAGTGTGGAAATCAGAAGAACAAAACTTAATTTAATTGAAGAAAGAAGGGTAAGAACGCATCTCAATATAACCCATTATCAAACGTTTATGAGGATGTTTTATAATTTTAGGGTAGATCGAAGAGATTTTAAGGTGGGTGACAAGGTCCTGAGAAAAATATTTTTACACACAAAGGAAAAAAGCTAGGGAAAAAGGCTCCGAATTTGGAAGGTCTTCATATAGTGATAGAACGAGTCAAGCCAAGTAGGTATCGCTTCTAGGATGAAGAGAGGAGACTTCTAAAACATCCATGTAAAAAAACGTATTCTTCTCTTTTCAACTTTTATGATAATATTATTTTATTGATCGTATAAGTGGCATATTATTTCCTCTCCGGATGGCGTGAGAAAGTTTTAATGAAGTGTCACATTCACAATTATAAATATCGATAAAAGAATTATCTTCTTTGCATAAACATTTTGCTGCATCTCTAAGACTAAAAAAACGTCGAAGTGCATAACTTTATCAAAGGGCTCCCCAGCAGGGTGCAGAGGAATATTTTCATAAAGAGAAAGAATATTTGATGAGGAATTTTTGGAAGCATTTAAACTTACAATCTGAGGCAAATTGGCATTTGAAAATCGATTTCCAAGTTGTGCAATTTGGTCTTGGATTTGTTGGACTTCGGGGTCCAAGTATTGGTAAATATCTTCGAAGTCATCTTGACCAATTGCATTTTTTTATCAAGTTATCATCTCCTTTGGTCGTCTATTTTAACAACTTTCTCCCTTTACTATGTCTCATTAACGTCTGGAGTGGGATTTGGAAGAGGTATATACACACTACTCTCTGCTTTAGTTGTTGAAGGTGTTTTCGAAGAACTTTTCTTCTTGTTCGAGGCAACAGTCTTTTTCCTTTTCTTTGAAGGTTTAATCTTAGTTCCTTCTTCAGGGTTTGAAGGATTAGTTTTCATGGCTTTACTTTTGAGCTTCCCATTTGTTTTATTTGGCTTTGGGTTTGTGGTAGAGTTGGATTTTGTTTTTTGTTTTTCCCCTTCTTTTTTCAGGGACAAGTGGCTTTGCGACCTGTTTCGAATCGGTGAGATTACTCATCCATTAGGAGCTGTTAATCTATTCATCACATCTGATAGATTGGGGGGCTTCATTAATTAATCTTCTGCAATGGTAGAATTTGGGGAGATCCTTCAAAATGACAGCTGACAAAAATTTTATGAAAGAAAGCGATGTGGAACTTATTGTCACACATTTTTCTGCCCACTCTTATAACTTGGAAAATGGTTTTGGTAGTTTTTTGATGAATTTTATACCGCCTCAGAATTTGTACATACAATAATAAAGTATAAAAAAACCCAAAAACTTAAAATGTAATGAAAGAAAACACAATGGAGGTTGAGCCACTTACTGGTGTTCTCTTCGGAAACTCGTGGTCGTTTTCCCATTCTCTAGAGAAAGGAAGAACCGTTCTTTCTAGAGTTTGTTAGCCTCGAGGAAAGCCTCAATTAGTCGGAAGGAATATCTAAGTATTAAATAGTAGAATGGCAACACTAGATTTTTGGACAGGCCAGTAAGCGCTATGAATTCTTTGATAGACAAGCGGATTTGGCCAAGATTTAAAGCCATTATCATGGACATAAGAGTGAATTACAAGTTTGGGGTTTCTTGCGTTGGGAACATATCGAGGATATAGAAGTATTCCACTATCATAGGATTCAATGGAAATCAAAGTCCATAATTGATGATTTCAGGGTAGACCACAAGCTCGTTATCCCCACAAGAGAGTGGAATCTCTCCTAATTTTGGAAGACCTCACTATATTTTTTATTCTCCATATTAGATTGGTTATAGTACTTATATGGTACATTCTTGAGAGTAATGAGATATTTGGGGAAGACTTTCGTCAAATTAATGCTTAGGTTCGCAACAATCTCCTTGGGTAGTTCGATGGGTTCTTTTTTCTTCCTTCTCTTTTTATGGGGAGCCGGCTTCTTTGAATGGTTATCCTAAGATTCATAGGCAACAAAATTTTATGTGTTATCAAGATTAGAATCAGTATATGTCCTCAAACTGACTTAGCCTCTTCTTCGAAGACTTCATCTCGAAGCTGAAGTGAGGTAGTGTTGCTAATACTACCTTCTCAATTTGTTGGTACAATTGTGGTGGTTTGTGTGTTGATCTCCGAAGGAGTTGCATGTAATTATTTGTCACTCATAACCATCTCCTTCGAGGGAGGAGAAGATGAAATATTTTATGGAGTGTTAATATCCTCATTATCTCGCATAACTACGAATGCGCTTCTTCAGAGAAGTTGTTTCTTGTGAAAAGAAGTTTTCAAATGCATTGGAGGTATTTTTTACGGTTAATATGATGAGGGGTTGTATTGTTAGCAGCGGCTATTTTTGGGTTTCTTTGAGATTATTTTCTCTATGTATTTTTATGATTCAGTAGAGTAGTCGAAGCGTTGGCAGAGGATACTTGAGAAGGATTTCGAGGAAATTTGGTTTTTGATTGTTGAAGGGATTGTTGTGGCCAAATTTATGGATTATGGTTGAAACCAGATAACGAACATCTACAAGTTTTGGAAGAAACTTTTTTGAATCTGAAAGCTCTTCAATTAAAGTTAAATCCAAAAAAGTGAACCTTCGGTGTTAGGTCATGAAAGTTCTTGGGATATATCATAAGTGAAAAGAGAATGGAAGCTGATTCTGATCAGTTAAAAGCTTTGATAACGATGGTCTCACCTCGAACAATTAAATAGGTGTAGATTTTGACAGGAAGGCTGGCCACTATATATAGATTCATCTCTCATTTCAAATAAGTGTGCCCCTTTTTTTCAAGTGTTGTGGTGGCGGAAACCAGAGTGTGAGGTGGATTTTTCGAACATAAAAGAACATTTGTCATCATCATAAATTATGTCCAAGCCTCGAATATGAGAAAAACTGTTTTTGTATGTTATTGTGTTGGATTTTTTCATCAGTGTTGTGTTGATAAGGGAAGAAGGTGGACAACTCAGCTAGTTTATAATGTGAGAAAAAGTTTATTAGTATCAGAAAAAGATACTTAAGGCTTGAAAAGTTGGCTTTGAACTTAGTTTTAACTCCCAGAAAAATGCATCCCTATTTTCAAGCTCGTAGAATTATTGTCCAGACTTCTTTTCCATTAAGAAATGTCTTACAAAAACGGATATTTATGGAAGAATGACTAAGTGGTCAGTTGAATTAGTGGATGTCGTCATACATTTTGCTTCTCAATTTACTATTAAGGCTAAAACTTTGATGGATTTCTTGGTTGAGTTTCATTTAAGTCGTTCTCATGAGGAGACTTATATAAGTTTGTTACCAACATATCCAATATGGGTAGTTCGAACTAATGAAGGCTCTAGTATATTGAGATCAAGTTTGTGAGTACAATTGATTGCTCAAGCTATGTATCATTCCATTCACTTCAGATTTAGTGCTCCAAATAACGAAGCAGAATATACGACTCCTTTAGTTGGATTAAGGCTTGCAAGTATTTGTGGGGCAAATAAAGTTCGCTTGGAAACAAATTCACATTTGGTAGCAAGTCACAGGTCGGGGGGTATCTGAGGCTAAAAAAGACCAAGTTGTCATATATCTCCGTGCGATTCAATGACTAACTCTTTTGTTTTATGAGGTGATTGTTGAACACATCAATCAGGGGAAAAATACTATTACAGATTCTTTTGATATTATTCTATATACAGTGGAGTATCCTTGGATATTGTTACAAGAAAGTCCATCTATATTGACAAAATAAAAATAGTGTAGACATTATGAGGAAGTGTTTGTCAGTGAATGCTAAGATCGAGACAATTGGATATTTGATATAACATAATTTTTACTAAAAAGAACGCTATCTCAAGATAGATTGTTAGCCTAGCGGTGGAGTTTTAGAGCCCATGGTTATACAATATTAGATGGAGTGTTACATAAGAAGTCTTTGAGTAGGTCATTGTTACGATGTTTGGGCAAGAATGAGTCTTATGAAATTTTATCTCAACTATGTGATGAGGAGAGTTCTGCCAATTGTGGATTTAAGGCTTTGACAAGAAGGGTTTTTTTGGCATGATAATATTGGCCTTCAATGATGAATGATGCTAAAAATTTAGTATGAAGCTGCGATACTTGTCAAATATTTGCAAACTCGATTCATAAACGGACAATACCGCTAATTTCAATTTCCAAAGAGGTTCCCTTTAATGGATAAATATTGGATTTAGTAGGACCATTTACTACGGCTTTGGGTGGACGACAAACACTTATAGTGGTAGTACTTATTTTTCAAAATGGGATGAATTTGAACCATTTTCATGTACAAAAGCTAAAGATGTTATAAAGTTTATTGTGTCGAATATTTGTTGCCGATTTGGGGTTCCTCGAAGGATTACTAAAGACAATGGGCCAAAGTTTAGTAATAGAGAAATTATTTATTTTTTAATTTGAGGGGAATTACGCAGTGTTTTTCAACACCTTTTCATCCACAAGAAAATAACTTGGTGTAAGTTACTAACACATATATTTTAGAAGGATTCAAGAAAAATTGGACATATGCTGCTAGGAAATGGCTTAATTATCTTCAAGAGGTATTATGGGCTTATCAAACAACATCTAGAGAGGAAAATTAAGAGACTCATTTTCCTTAGTGCATAGAATGGATGTTGTACATCCAGCAGATGCAACCTTTCCATCTTTTAGAGTACTCAATTATTTCGAAGAACAAGGCATCAAGAAGAATAAAGCTTGATTTAATTGAGAAAAAGCAGGCTAAGGTACATTTGAATTTGATGCATTATCAAACTTTGAAGATGAGTCGCTATAACTCGAGAGTGAAACAAATAATTTTAAGGTAGGGGACAAAGTTTTTAGAAAAGCATTATTGCATACAAAGGATAAAAAATTTGAGAAAAATGAATCCAAACTAGGAAGGACCTTAGTCAGTGGTAGAGATAATTAAAATAGGTACGTATCGCCTCCAAGACAAAGAGGGAGACTTTTGCAGTATATTTGGAATATTGAGCATTTGAGGTTGTATTGTGAATAATTTTTGGTACCTTTATGATATTGTAGCTTTTTTACTCCTATAGTTTGTACATTGACATACTCTTTGATCTCCTGGTGCCACATATATGTCCGAACTTATGAATAAAATTTCTTTTGATTGGCCAAATATATTCTTAAGCGTTGATAAAGTTATTGTTGTAGGAATTACATGAGGACTCATTATCTTTAGGGTAATTCACAAAAATTAAATTCAAGGTACTAATGTTCGTTAAAAGCATTGCTCGAAGTGTTAATTTTTGTGATGATATTATTCGAGGTGCTAAGTTTTATTAAAATAATTCTCGAAGTGTTAATTTGTGTGGTGATAAAATTCGAGGTGCCAATGTTTTATTAAAGCATTGACCGAAGTGTTAAAAGCGTTGTTCAAAGACTATTTTACTTTGAAAAATAAAGAATAAAAAGGGGAAAAGTGATAATATTGTTTATAAAAAAAGTGATGAGTGTTTAACAGTCAATTACAACAACTTGACCAATACAAAGAACACAAAAAAGAGTTCTTAGGTGCATTATCTGATCTATTATTCGAGGATTCTTCTTCTCGACCTGAAGAATTTGATTTGCTATCTTTATCATTTTCGGATTCAGATTCTTCTGAATCGCTTGGGATCATAATAAAAGCTTCTTTAGGAAACGGATTTACAGACACTATATACCAGAAATCTGCCAGATTTGTCCTAAAAAATTTGGTATGGAAATCGAGAATCATTAAAATTTTGATTTCTTCTTTGGAATTATTCATGACATTAAGACAGTCTTTTGAACCGGCATCTACTACAACTTGAATGGCAGCAGTTTTTTCTTCATTGGCTTTGATTTTATATAACTTCAAACTTGAATGGCTTTCATCCCAACTTTACTTTCCTCATAAAGTTTCTTCAAATCATCTTGCTTTGAATGCTTTTTGTTTAACTAAGTCTGGTGTTTTAATTTAAGATCCTCCAATTTAGCATTATGCTTTTACTAAAGTTCTTTCATTTCTTTGTTGTGATTCGACGCCATATGTCATTTTATTTGACTGGATATGTTTTGGAATTCCGATATATCAGCCTCAAATGCTTGGAATTGTTGGATAAGATTTCGGATACTGATATCTACCCTTTTTTGTTACGAGCAGATTCGTTTTTCTATCTATTACATCATTTACAAGGTTCTCCAATTTGTTTCAAGTAGATGATACCTCATCTCATAATTGTTTAGTAGTAACTTCGAGACCTAAGAAAGGTAGAAGTAGATTTAACAGTTTTTCGGACGACTTATCTACAGAATATGGAGGAATATTATCATATAAAACAGGGGTAGCTGAGGAAGAAAAGTGAGGCAGAGATGAACTTCGATTGTGAAGCAAGTGATATTGATTGATAACCACTACTAAAGTATTATCAGCATCAACTTCGGTAATTTGGTTGCCAATTTCCTAGATGTACCTGCACAACCCTTGATCTTCGTATTCGAAAACCGTAATTTATTTCCCTTAGTTTTTGTTATCAGCAAATTCATTTTATTTTTCTATCTTTTCTGCAGTTGGGGTCAGATTTGAAGAGTGCACATTAATCAAATCTTCTGTCACAGTTGTGGGGGAGTTTTTGAAGAACTCATATATCTGTTAGAAGCAACAACCTTCTTTCTTTTCTTTTAAGAATCAGCCTATGCTTCTTTTGTATTGGGAGGGTTAGCTTCGTTGGATTTTCTATTCAGTTTCGTTTGATGACTCTTTTTATTTGGTTCTTTTGAAGAATGAGTCTGAGATTTTTGTCTATTTCTTCTTTGGAGATAAATGGCTTTAGGCCATATTTCAAACATGCAATATAATGTGTGCATCAGGAGCAGCTAGTCTCTCGTCAGTGTCTCCTGAACCAGGAGGTTCCATCAATTTATCCACAAGTACGATAGAGTCTGGGGAGAATTTTAAGAGGTGGGTCTCGATGAATTTTAAAGGTACGAATGCCTTGTGAAATTTATCGACCACTGTTTTTCGGCCCATTTAGTTAGTTTTGTAAAGGTCTCCTCGGATGCAGCCTTGTGGATCTTGTACCACCTTAAAATTTTGATGAAGAACAATTAAAGATAAAAGTTTTGAAGAAAAATTATGTTCGAAACGAAAAATAGTTGTATTACTTACTGGTGCTCTTCAATTTGAGGTTTAAACTCGAGGGATTTTCGGTAAAAAAAATTCACATTCTTCTAAGCACCATAAATAAATAAAAATTTATGTTCCACAGTTTATCAGCCTCGAGGAGATCATTAATGAGCTTCGAGGAGTTTCCAATGATAAGATAGTAGAAGAGCATAATGAGATTCTTTGAGAGACTAGTTTGTACTATGAATTGTTCTATTGGAAGATGTTTATGGGAAGTCTTGATGCCGTTATACTTGATAGATGAGTAAAGTATAAGTTTGGACTTGCTTGTGTCAGACAAAGATCAATTATCTCAAAGTAATCTACCATGATTGGGTCCAACGGAAACCAAATGCCCCTGTTTAGAATATCGGGGTAGACAAAGAGTTATTTTTCTCCACAAGAAAGTTAAGTCTCTCCCAGCACTGGTAGCATAAGAATGACATTATCAGGGAAGCCCTATTACTTTTTGAGAGTCTCGACCTCACATCGGTTGAAATACTCATATTGAACATTATTGAGTGCAATAAGGTATTCATGGAGGACGTCCTTGAGACTCACATTTAGATGTGCAGAAATGTCCTCGTAAAGAATAATGAATTCTTGATGTTCTTTTTCTTTTTCTTTTGAGCTGGTTTCTTTGATATATTATCCTCGAAGTCACAGGGAGGAGTACTTTCTTCATTTTGAATATTTCAATCAGTCTCTAACCTAGACTCTAACTCAGCAATCTCCTTGGAAACTTCCTCTCAAAGTCGTGGATGGGGGAGAGTAGTATTGGTAGGTGCAGTTTAGAAGTTATCAGGTGTACTTGAGTTGGTTTATTGATTGGTTTCTAAAGGAATCTTCTTTTACTCTTTGTTTGTCACATACTTCTCCATCAAGGGAGGAGGTGGTGTGATATCTCTTATAGAAGGATTTTGTGAAGTATTGACATATTCAGAGTCCCTCATTTCTACAAATTGACTTCTTTTAGAAAGTTGGCTTTTTTTAGAAAACACTCCTGAATTTATTCGAGGCGTTTGTTTTCGGTTGATTCGAGGAGTTCGAGTGTCATGAGAATGTGCTTTTGTATTGTTTAGATGAGGTGTTTCTTTTGTGATTCAAGGAGGTTGCTATGAGCAGTCTTTAGGGGATAGATCAGAATGGTTTTGGTTTCCAAGAGAGCGACTATAGTCAGGTTTGAAAGGCGTGTATGAAATAGTATGAGTGGATAGCTTTGGGGAGTTGTCAATCACACCTGTTGCTTGGTATTTGGTAGTTATGTCAAAGATGTTAAAGTAATCATAAATACGAATATGATTTTTTTATTGGGATTTGGATTTTTCACAAACCAATGTAATGGTAGTGTTTCAAACCAAACATGAATAAGATAAATGGACACCGGATAAATTTGAATCTAATTGAAGAAGGATGAACACGATGGTGATAACGGAGGATTAAAATTTCTCAGGTGAGTTTCTCTTTTTATCTCTAGAATTTATATGTGATAGGAAAAATGAGTGTTGAGATGGTATTCATAGAAAGGAATGGTGAAGAAGGGATTGGGATTTTAAGAGAAGGGAGCTGAAGGATCGACATGCGTCCATTTGTTGAAATATGAATCGATAGATAATAGTTGCATAATCTAAAGTAGGTTGACACGTGTAGAGGTAAGAATTAAATAGTATACGCACTAGGAAGCTTCTGTAATGTTATACCTTATTCTAGGTGAATGGTTAGAAAGTCCATGCAAGTCTCCGAGGAAAACATAGAAAGGTCACACAAGTTTCCGAAGAAAGATAAAAATTATGTTTAAATTATTCGAGCAGCTAACAAAACTAGGACCATGAAGAGTTTTTAGAGAAATGAGTTGATATATAATAAGAGTTAGACCTTCCTCAAAATTCTTCACAAGTAATAACAGGGCTACTGATAAGGATCTAAATAATCGAGGAGTGAAAGAAATTATGACAAAGGTTTTAATTTGAGTATTTTGTATTTAGAGAATATATTTAATACATAATCTCAATTTTAAAGATTAGAAGTGCAATTTTTCATAACTTGTAGATAATACTTTAAAATGGACATTATCACTCACCGTGATCAATTCATTTATTTAAGTGTCAGCCACTCTACTATTGATCATGCCTTCTTAGTTACTGTGGTATATCATAAACACACTAATGATTTAAGAACTGCTCTCTTGAACAACTTCGGGAAATTAATGGGTGACTTCAATGTTATCACTAACTCACACAAATAACTTTCCTATGTATGAAAAGTTTAGAACACTTCAACAATATTATCTAGGATTGTTCCCCTAATTGATGGTGGATTCGCATGTTCTAGATCTACATGGCTAAACAACCACAAGTGAAAAAAGTTGGACAAAATCATTTTGACACAATTAAGATTATACATATAGTCAGGAGTGACTCTGACAACTCCCCTATAAGCATCAACATTTTAATTGATAAGATTCAAACTAAATCCCCCTTCAAGTTTTAGAATATATGGTTTCAACATTCATATTTCCTTAAAATACTAAAGCTTAGACTTAAAGAATGGAACTTGAAAACCTTTGGGAATATATTTTATGTCATATCCAAATTTGAAGATGAAGTACTATTTCTGGAACACTATTTTGAAGTTATTCAAAACAGTGAGGGTAAAACCAAACTATCCAAAACTAAAGCATTACATCTACAATTTCTATCTAGAGAACAAATCTACTAGGAAGAAAGAATTTTTATTGTATCGATGAAACATGGTGATAGAAACTCTAAATTCCTTCAAAGAGTTATATTAAAAAAAGAAAGAGAAACAAAATCCATAACATTATGGTTGAAGACCAGTGGATAACTGAACAAGATGAAATGGTTACATTTGCTGAATTAGATCTCTTATGAATTCCCAAAATTCTTCTATAATCATTAAAAAATCACAAGATATCATTCCTAATATAGTTACTGAACATGACAACATCAAATGATATCACTTCCATCTCAAAATGAATTATTTTCATCAGTGAAAGGCCTTAATGCCAACAATATGGAAGGAGTTGATGACTTCAACTCAAAATTCTTTATGTCATGTTGAGACATCATTAGTAAAGACCTATGATCTACTATAGTATCCTACTTTCACGACTCCCCTGCCCCAGCATGTGTTTATACAATAGCTATATTGCATTGCTTATGGTTATTCCTATATTTTATCTTCAAAGCTGCATTTTACCTAAACAAATACTATCAAATTGGAAAAAAATGTTTAATAAATACTTATGGGGCTATACTCAGAATAAAACATCGATCAATTGGGCTAAATGTACCACATTATGCAAGCCTTACCAAGAAGGTCGTACAAATATAAGAAACATTAATGATTTAGAGCAAGTATTTCCTTGTAAAATTTGGTCCAACTTCAGAGATAATACCTCTCTTTTGCCCAAATTTAAAACCTCATTGTGCTGCTCCAATATCCACCCTTTATTAGATCAACCTTTAATCTCCTAATCTGAAATCTAGAAACTATTAACAAGTATCATGGACACAACAGAGTATTATACATATAGGAAGGTTGATAGAGGTAAAATTGACTTCTGGATGGGGTGTTGGTGTGATAAATATCCCTTCATTCCTTTCTTTACATTATAACAAAAATTTGCATAACATATAAATCAGATTTGGTTAAATGCATGCTGGAACCTTACTAAACTAACTACCTCGGTTCTACCATCAGATATTACAAGAATAACAAAGATAAAAATTCAACCATATAAAGCAAATGTTACTAAATGGTCTCTTTCTAAATCAGCTTCATCTAAACAATTCAAACGTATTTAGAATAATATCACACCAAATAAATACTCATTTTTATTATGGAAACTTCCTATATTTTGGCTACTAGTTTCTCCATAATGCAATAAAGACACATATCTCCATCCTCTAAATGCCTATTTTGTTGAGAATTTGAAATTATGAAACACCTATTTGTTGAGTGTAATTTGGCATGAGACACCTAGAAATACTTTGCTATGATATTTGGTATCTATATCTCTAAACATATGTATGTTAATCGTATTATATGATAATGGTATTGGTCGACTCACCAAGAGATACATATAATAACCATACTTCCTCATATTATAAGTTCGTCTATTTGGAGAGCCATGAATAAAGAAAAACATGAAGTTATTATTACAACTCCTCAAGACATGATAAATTACATCAACTACGCTTAACTCTTTAAAGCCTCCCACTAGAAAGGATACCTTCATATTGCTCCAGAAGTCTGTTGCCACCTACAATAATAATAAAAAATCAAAATCTCCAGTAATTAGTTAAATGGTTACCACCTCAAGGTAATAGAGTTAAACTCAAAAAAATTGGATCAAGTTCAAAATGTGGAGAGTCAAGTAGAGGTGGGATACTAAGGAATAACCAAGGTAATATTATCCTCGCTTTCGGCAATATATATGACAAATAATAAGCTCTTCCTATTGAATATCGTGCCTTTTTAGATGGACTAATTATATGTAACGAATTGAACCAATTAATATTGACATTTAAACAGACTCGATGATTCTTATTCGTACTATTGCTAACAATAAAAAATTTTGGTATCTGATTTCTCTATTAAAAAACATTAGACAACTACTTAATATTGGGATGACAATTACTTAAGAATCAATTTCTCAGGCTAGTAGATTGGGTTTTTCTAAAAACTCGGTACTTGCTAAACTCATAGCCATAACCTTCTTTGAAAGTCTTAGTAGAAAGTATTTTAGGTTTAAATAATAAACTAGGCAAAACTATAAACAGATTCTTACATATTTGTTCAAACTTTTAAAAATTATAATGAAAAAATTCTGACTTAACAAATAAATAAAATTACAAAAAAAGCAACAAGGCGATACCAGTTAAACTGTAATCTTGAACTATACAAGATTATTATTGAAAAATTGAAAGATCGACTTGATACGATGCATAATTTGAATTGTCAGAGAAACATCCCAACAGTAGGATTTGAACGGTAAATGATAATGATAACGATTTTTTTTTATATGATCATATGAAAAGATGTGTTTGGAATTATAATCTTATAGATGCACATTTTGTCGTTTGTAACCTATTCAAGGCTTTAAATTTATTTTATAAACCTTTTTAAAAAAAATAGGAATTTAAAATTTTATCTTAATACATATTTTATCAAAATAATTACTAAATAATATTGTTTTCTTTTTTCTTTTAATTTAAAAATAACAAAATAAATATATAAACAAAATATAAAACAAAAAGATATCTAAATAAATATTTTATTTACCTATTATAAATAAAACATAATAAAATATAATAGATAAATATATCATGATCTCTTCTATTTTGTAAAAAAAATAAATAAATCAGTTTTTTTAAAAGGGCCAAACTCGAAATAAGACACATTTTGATAAATCTCTCATCCTACCCTCTTTTTTTTCAAACTCAAACTTGAAATTTCCAAATCATCATTCTCACTCTAAGTAATTAGAATCATTCTTTTGTAGCGGTTGGCCAACAAGGTAGCTTCTTTTGATTTGGTCACGACTGCGCACAACAAGTCTTTTTGTTCCAGCACGTCCATAAGTGAAGTACATTATGCGCCCGTTCAAAAGACTCCTCGTTGGTATCTTCCTTCATCTCACGGCGGGAAACTTTCACCGCTAGTTGGTAATCTTCATCGACATTGAAGTCGATATGGAAATGTGTTTGTGTTTTTTAATGGTTTGTGAATGTTTATTTTTTTTGTCTTGTAAGACTTCTCATTAGCTTCTTTTTATATGGAAAAAAATGTGTGGTACCATCGTAGGTGGGAATATTTTTTTGGCGGGAAGTCATAATGGCGGGAAATATTTTTTGGAGGGAGTTAATTTTGGAGGGAGTTAATTTAACGAAGAGTTATTCTTGACCCTAGTTAATTAATTATTTATTAACTACATTTTTTAACTACGTTTTTCAAATAAAAATTCAAATGCAAATGTAAAACATAGAGATATAAATATAAAAATATTGTCATAAAGTTATAATTTTACAAAGCGAATGTTAAAATAACAAAGTCTAAAATAGGAAATTAAATGATGATAAAAACATCGACTGTTTGCAAATCGACGACATCTATACCCCTCAACAATTCTGCACATCTAAAGTGCGGACTGTACCAAATCATCATGATCTAGCGTCGGTATGGATGAACCAAACTGTGCGATCTGATCGTATCCTGTGTAGTCGGCACCATCCTGCGGCTGCACCTGAGGACCTCCAGCTGAAGTAGAGCTACTAACGATATACCACAGGTTTTTCTTAACCCAAACCCGGTACATCACGTCTCTGGTCTCTCCCCCACCATGGTAATCCGATCCAACTATGGTTTAACGATGATACGTCTAATCTCGTCATAGATGACCATCCCAAACATATCTATGAGCCGTCCTCTAACCTGCTTTTTGGACGCAGGACGACGTATCTGTTTTGGAATGAGCTGTATAAAGCTCATCTGACGAGTGATACGGTCGGGGTAGTATAAAACAATGATGTTGAACGCCTTGAGCGTCAACTCATCCCAAATGACCTTGTGGAACGGATGCTAGTCCTGCAAGTACGCATAGGGAAGGAAAACCACCTGTAATTAAATAAGTTAACATGTTAGACAACTATAGTATTTAAAAAACATAACGTTAAAAAATAATTACTACTTACATCTGACTCTGTGCACGTCGATAGTGCATGCGCCAACTCCCTGCGCACATCCTGTGAAACGCCGATCTTCTGTGGCGCATGTCGGCACAGATAGGGCATAGCTAGCTAGTAATCACTAAAGAATATAGCGTGAAACTGAATAAAGTGGGCAAATATCTACGCCTCGAGCAGTCTTATGAACCCACAAATGCCCTACATACAATGCAAAGATCCCTGACTAAGGGCGTTATACAGCTGCTCCAATACCAACTGACCCCAGTTGAACTGATTCATAACCTGGTACTGGTTCATGAACTGGAGGTAATCTAAAAGAATACTAATGTCGGTTTTGTTGGGGCGAATGGTGGTACCGAACAAGAATAGTATGCAGGCATGGGTGGCATGATCTACTTCCTCATTTGTGATCTTACTATCACTATATATATCATGCGTGAATGTGTTGCGCAACCAACTAAGATTCATGTTACTAGCATTCCTACGGTTCTTATTCAACTATACTGGTCGTGCACCTAACAAGGTAGCATATATCTGGCTCCGCTCAATCTCGTCATCGAACGAAAAAACATCAAAAGACATACCTGTGACCGGTAGTCCAGTGATGACGTGGACGTCATCTAAAATCACAGTCCTCTCGCCGAACGAGAAATGAAATGAAGAAGTCTCCTCATGCCATCGCTCGAGGAATGCCTAAACCAAATGCATGTTAGTATGCCAGCGAGAGAGTGCATCGACGAGAGGGCTAAAGATAGTTTCCATCACCTTCGCTCGTACTTTGCTCTGCTTTTTGAAGTCCCATTTGGAGAGACTATGGTACATGGAAAAGCATCGCAAGGAGACCATATCCTGCAATATATATCAAACACGTAAGTGCCTAATAAAATAATAAATAAATTTTACATTAAATTTAGAGAATTAAAACTTACATATTCGTGATAAACACTAAACGCCTGGTGTAGGGCGTAATCGGGATAAAGAGCCGGGACGTGTGTCATCACCGACAAGAACTCGTGATCCTCAGCCTCGGGTGCGCAAGGTGCGTCAAGTGCATCGTCTTCATAACGTGCATGTGATCCCTCCGGTGCTTCTGGTGCCTCTGGTGCCTCCGGTTCCTCCTCAACGTAAGATATGTCAGGTTACTGCAAAGAAGAACTTGCACCGCTGCTACCGGCAGCCAAACGAATCTCATCATCAGTTGGACAACGACGAAGACGTTGTTTCGTCCGACTACCAGCAGATTGTCCCTCGGTGGGACCAACCTCCACATGCTCAGGGGAAACATGAGCTTCCTATGCCTCACGCGCCAAACGCTCCTTGTGCGCCCGAGCTTTATCCTTTTTAAACGCATTTTCCACAATCATTTTGATATGGTCCATCTTGTAAAAAGAACACAAAGTAATAAATATTTGTAAAATGAAAAAACATTTTGTAAGAGACTTGGTCTCATGCGAGAGGGTGTGTCTCATGGTCGCATAAGACCATGTAAGTTCATTTGTCCCAAGCAACAAACTATCTCCCTCGTCGCATGAATTCTGGTAGCACTAACGTGCGACTAGAGGTGTTCGAGATCCAAAATCCTAAGTCTATCAAAACACCACCATTTCCAAAAAAATCACACACAAAAATACAGATCCTAACATAACTAACAACAATACAACACTAATCTAACAAAACAATACCTAAAATCATGCAAAATCATACTTTTTAAAACGAAACCAAAACATCCTATTTTTTTTTACCGTTTAGACACATTGAAAACTAAAAAGAATATAGTGGGAGGCTTGTATTTCTTACCTCGATGTTGTTGTGAGTTGGATTTCTTGAAATAATAGTTTGATTTTTTGCCGATTTTTGAGTGCTTGAGTGGTTTTTAGAGATACAGAGAGACAAAAAGAGAAAAAAAAAGTGATGAGAGATATATCAAATGAGTGTAAGATCCAGCGATGTATGATCTATAAAAATGTGTCTTATTTCTAGCCTCGCACAAAGCTAAAATATATAATATAGAATAGACATAATATATTGATGTTATATATATATATATATATATATATATATATATATATATATTATAAATTATATTAATATACAATATAATTTATAAATTATAAATTATATTTTTATATATTATATATATATATATATATTATATTATATATATTATGATACTATATTTTCTATTATTTCAGGTTTTGTTTATAAACGATAAACTTATTATATTATATTTTGTTTATAATAGATAAAAATATATATTCATTTAAGGGTTAAGTATCATTTAAGATCCAAAATAATACTATTATCCACTTAAGACCCATATTTTCATGTATTCCTGAGAAAGACCCGTTATATTCAAATATTTACCATCTAAGACCTAATAATACCCTACGTACCTTTACATAATCATTTTGTGTTTTGATTTGAATATTTCCCCCCCAATTTTTTTCTCTCCATATTATATTCGTATTTGGTGCCGAATTTGTTGCAGAGGGCAGTGATGTTGCACTGCCATGATATATTTTTATCGTTGGATTGTAATTACATGATTTACGTTTTTATTTGATCATTAATTTACTTAGTATAAATAAACTTATTAAAGAATCATGCATTCGAACAATTATATTGTCTCTAACCGCGTAAGGAAATTCAGGTATACTTTAGCTCAAAAACATGAAGATCTTATCAATCTCCATGACTGGTACCAATCATTCAAGTCAATAGCTCTATGCAAAACTAGTAAGGGAAACTAAAATATGAAGCAAATCGCAAGAAGGAAATCAATAAGTTGAGACCATAACTGGTGCTTCGATTTCGTATCCTTCTTTGGATTCTTATCAGTTTTTTATAAATTATGCAAATTAAATTTTGTTTAGACACTTGTTTCCCTTTGTACCGGTTGATCCTTGACTATTTTCTTGTAGAGCACAGTTTTGCAGGGCTGTTACAGAGCTCCAAATTGAGAGTAGCTTTAAAATATATTTTTAAAAAAAACATTCAAAACATATCATGAGTGGTACTAGTTTTGTTCGTCTTAAAAAAACAAAACCAACGGTATTTTCAGTTTTTTTCCGAGTTACGGTTTAAAAAATATAAACTTTAAAAAAATTAAATTTTAGGGTAAACGAAGAAGATGCGAAACCTTCTTTATTTTGATAGATGTGAAACCTTCTTTATTTTGATAGATGTGAAACCTTCTTTATTTTGCTAGATGCGAAACCTTCTTTATTTTGCTAGATGCGAAACCTTCTTCATTTTGATAGATGCGAAACCTTCTTTATTTTGCTAGATGTGAAAACTTCTTTGTTTTGCTAGATGAGAAACCTCTTTGTTTTTATAGATGCGAAACCTTCTTTATTTTGATAGACGGGAAACTTTTTTGTTTTACTAGATGCGAAACCATCTTTTTTTGCTAGATGCGAAACCTTCTTTGTTTTGTTATATGCGAAACCTGTTTAAATTGGGTACAGCTAGATGCGAATTCATGGCCACTATGATAGATGCTAGATGCAAAACCAGCCAACTAGATGCGAAACCATATAACTGATAAACATGTGTACAATATTGTTTTTTTAAAAATTCAAAACATATCATGAATAGTACTTGTTTTGTTCGTCTTAAAAAAACAAAACCAATGATATTTTTGGATTCTTTTTCCGAATTACGGCTTAAAAAATACGAACCTTTAAAAATTAATATTTAAAAAAAAGTAGTTGGTTACTTAGATATTATATAGCAAGGTATTTAAGGTATAAATTGTCTTACATATTTTAGGTCTCTATCTATTTATAAAAAAACCAATGTTATTTAGAATTCATTTTAATAGAAGTTATATGAAAGAAAAGTAATAAATTTCTAGGTATGATATTATTTATGACTTAATTTAATTTTTTATTTTAAAAAATTTCAATTGTTTTATTAGTTAGAATTTTTTTAAAATGTATAAAGTTATGTAAACCTAGATTTCAAAGAATAAAAAAAATTATAATATATATACTATAAGTTATGATTTTCCAAAGGATCAAGCAAATTTTATTTAATTAAATAATGCATATATATATATAATATATAAGCTTATTTCTGTGGAGCAAGGTGGCTTTGTAAAGGGGAGGTGTATCCATAAATCTATTCTTTTGGCTCAGGAGTTGAGCTTCGATATTAATAGAAATAGAAAGTTTGGCAATGTTATTGTTAAAACTGACATGACTAAAGCTTTTGATAAGCTGAATCATGTGTTCCTCTTTAAAGTTTTGAGGCTTTTTGGTTTTGACACTAATGTTTCTGGTCTTATTGGCAGCTGCATTAACAGAGTTTGTTCTTCTATTTTGGTGAATGGTGAGCCTGTGGGGTACTTTGCTAATACTCAAGGCCTTAGACAAGGGGATCCACTTTCCCCAAGTCTATTTATTCTGGCTGAAGAATACCTGATTCGTGCTATAAAGTTTATCTCTAATGGCAATAACTTGTTCAGGTACAAGACCAGAAGTGATCATAATATTGCATGTCTTGCTTTTGCAGACGATTTCATGGTATTTGCTAATGGTAGATTGGAGACAATGGAAGTTGTTAAGAGTGTTTTAGAGCATTATCAAAATGTTTATGGTCATGAAATAAACACTTCTAAATCAAATTTAATTGTATCTAACAAAATGCCTCATCATCAGATTAATATCATTGAAGATTTATGGAGCATTCATTATACATTTCTCCCTTTTACATATCTTGGCTCTACTACTGCCATTAGTACAAGAGTTGCTCACTTTGAAGACTTGATTCACAAGGTTAGAAGTAGAATCATGGACTGGGATAAGTTGCACTTATCGTTTGCTGGAAGGCTGTTGTTGATCCAAACTGTGCTGGTTGTTTTCCCAGTTTATCATCTTCAACATTCTATTCTGCCTGCTAGCATTATCAGTTGGCTTGAAACCTGATGAACATGTTCCTGTGGGGAAGTAAAAGTGATAAAAGAGCTGTTAGTTGGGCCAGGTGGGAAAGGTTGTGCAAGCCTATCAATGAAGGAGGTCTTAAGATCAAGCAGCTTAGGGATTTTCAGTTGGTCTACTCAATGAAGCTATGGTTTAACTTCAGGATGCAGAACTCTTTTTGGGCTACTTATTTGTTGTCAATTTATTGCAGGGCTAATATTCATCCCGTTTTGGCTGTTTCTCCTCATCTCAAGTCTAAGGCTTGGAATCGTGTTATCTCTGCAAGAGAGAAGGCTGAGGAATTTGTTTTTTGGCTTCCTGGTCAGGGGAGTATGAGTTTTTGGTATGACAGATGGTGCTCAGACAGTCCATTTATCAAAGTCACTAGTGACAATGATAGAAGGTTACTATGGGACTCTACTAATGATCTGGTTAAGGAATTTTGGTCTGATGGCTCTTGGAACTTTGATAGGCTCAGTACTAGAGTAACTGCTACTGAGATTGACAAGATCAGGGAAATAACTCTATCTAACAGTGAGGATACTATGTTGTGGTCTTTGTCAAAGGATGGTAAGTTTAATTCAAAGGACACCTACAATCATATCAGAAATAAAGGCACTGTCACTAGCATTTATACCAAATCTTGGAATGCTGTGACTCCAAAAAAGTGCTCTTTTTTGTTATGGATAGTGCTTCACAAGTGGGTTTCTACAGATGATGTTATGCAATCAAGAAATATTCAAATGGCTTCTAAATGTATTCATTGTAATGAGGAAGAAACTACTAACCATGTCATTGTGCAGTGTCCTCAAGCCTGGGCTGTTTGGCTTCACTTCAGCTATATTCTAAAGGTTCAGGTGCAATCTCACATGACTTTCTCGCATATCTTGATGAGATGGTACTGGTCTGCACAGAGTAACTGCGATATTTTTACCATTCTTCCATCCATTATTGCTTGGTCCATATGGTCTGGAAGAAATAAAAGGAAGTTAGGGAATGAAAACACAAATGCTAGTACTATCATTAAGCAGATTATCTATATTCTAACCAGTCTAGACAACTCGAAAGTTCTAAAAGCAAAGCACTGGGGAATCTATGCTAAGGATGGTATCAGCATTGGTTGTGTGAATCAATCTAAAGGTTTAAACAAGTCTTTATTTCTGAAATGGAAAAATCCTAAGTATGGTAGATATAAAGTTAACGTGGATGGAGCCTGTACCTTTGCTCATGAAGCTGCTGGTGGTATTCTGATTCGCAACTGGAATGGTGGCATCGTCAGAGGTTGTGGTAGGCTGTACGGCAAAGAGACTCCATTGATTGCTGAGTGTCGAGCCTTATTAGATGGTTTGAAGCTGTGCAGTGATATGGAGCTTGAGAAAGTCGATGTTGAAGTTGATTCACAGGTTCTGGTCCGTCTTTTGTCCTTTGGTAAGTCTCCTTGGTATCTTCATTCTTTGTTGAGTTGCTGTAGGAGACTTATCAAATCGGAAATGGTGGTGAAGTATGTTTTCCGGGAGCAGAACCATGGAGCAGATTGGGTGGCCAAGGAGACTCTGAAGACTCAATCTGAGCTTGATTTCAACAACAATGAGGCTCCTTCGAAGCTAAAGGTTATTGCCTTCTTAGAGAGCCTCAATTTGGGCTACCTGAGAATGGTTGATTAGGGTTCAATGTTGTGAATTAGGGTTTTTTGGGGAAGAAGATGACTTCTCGGTTTTTTGTTAGGGTTTGGATTCAAATTTTTGTACAACTGCCTTGTTAGGCTTGGCTTTCTTTTAATTTTCAATATAGTCCTTCATTAAATATATATATATATATATATATATATATATATATATATATATATATATATATATATATATATATATATATATGTATGTATTATATTGCATGGATAATTGTTTTACATATAAATAAACATCGTATATATATTAGTGATACTTTTATATATTATATAAAGTAACCCATAATCTTACTAAATTTTACTTAGAATTTAGATGTTTGGCTATATAATTAACAATTCACTCTCCCTATCTCTATATTAAGATCACTCTCCAAATCTCTTTGGATCTGGATTAGATCTGGATTTTGAAACCTACGCTTGAAGTGTTAGACAAGCAACACAGTTAACTTGAAACCCTCTTCAAGGAAAGAAAAATCATTAAAAATCAAATAGAATTAATCCTTAAAATCTAATAGAATTGCAAAGCCGACGTTGGGCATGCCGAGATCATATTACACAGTTGTGAAGAAGTTTGGTTACCGAAGAACTAGCAAATGTTCGGCAGGCTGTATAGTGGGATATGTTATTTGGGTTGATGAATGGAAAATCCAATTTTTGCAAACTCAAATTAGATCATGCCGAAGATGAATTGGTGACTTCAGATCGTGGTTTTAGCTTCTTACTCATAATCTAAATGATCAATTTTTTCTTGAATAATTGTGAAATTATTTGCAAAGGAAACATAGGAGTATATGTTGGATGAGTTCAGACGCATGGAAACTGGACACACTAATAAATTAACTATCAAAGAGACTAAAATTCAACAAAAATATAATAAAATATCTAGAACATAATGGAGGGGACAAAGGAAAAGATTTCTAGACTCACTAGGGAAATGGAATGACTAAGAATAATGAAAATACCTATGGCTGTTATTCTACTAAGTCTATGCACAACACAAAGTAGGACTTTTAATTCAGGATACAAGAAAGAGGGAAGCATGAATTTAGAAAGAGGAAGATTGGTTGATATTATTTGGAAATTGGAAACTTCACATCCTCTTTTAAAGTTCCAAAGTTGAAGTACTGTCCTAAGGTATTTTATCGCTTGTGTCTTGTAATTGATGATTATGTGGGTAACTCTTGTATAATATTACTTAACATTTTCAAAATTAAGAGTAGAAACACCAATGTCCGGTGGAGTCTACGTAAGGAACCTGTGAATGGTGGTTCATGTGAGTGTTATTTGTAAAATCTGTATTATATCGTTTGGATAATTGTTTTACATATAAATAAACATCATATACGTTAAAAATATTATATATACCCATAATCTTTCTAGATTTTACTTAGAATCTAAGATGTTTGTGGCTTAATAATTTGTTTCACAAATTTATATATAATTGAATTTTACCGAAGCTGCTTTGTTAATTGAAGGTTCGGTGCAGGTGTATAGCCGGAAGGTGGTGTATTTGTATAGCTTAGTTTTGCATACTTTGGAGTTTCCGTCTGCCAAGAGGCAGCATAATCAATCAAAGGACCCTACTGCTGATGAGAGAGAGTAGTTCAGAGTAGTTCTGATGTTGTTTCGGATAAAGAAAACGAAGAGTTTTGGAATCTAAATGATATCCCTGTGTACCCGAAGAATCACATGGATAGTAAAAAATGAAAAAAAAAACACTTTCCAAAAACATGAAGAACAATGTAAAAATAACAAAAACTAAAAATCTTATATAAAAATAAACAATTTAAGTAAAAAATTGACAAAAATATTTACCCTAACAATCGAAAGTTTAATAAAATCTGCGGATAATATATATGAAGCTTATAAAAAATTTACACCTACCTATGAACAACAAGAAAGATGATAAATAAACCTATGAATGACAATAACAAACTTAATAAATAATTGACAAAATGTCATTTAACCAATTAAATAGATAATTAACTATTATTATTTATCTTTAACATGAATAACATTCCACAAGTCTTTTCAGTGTTCCATTTACCCTATGATGAATTTTGTAGAGAAAAGGTAAATGAATTGGAAGAGTAGAATTCGTAAATGAATTGGAAGAGTAGAATTCGTAAAGATTGATAATAGGAAAAGGGTTCTTTTTAAGATTAACTTAGTTCATTAATAATTGTTCCTTTAGTGTTTTGTGTGTGTAATTAGTACCATCTTAATTAGATTTTATCTTTTTATGCTCAACATATAACTATTAATTATTTTAATTTTGAATGAATAGTAAATTTATATAACAGGGTAACTTTACTACTAATTAATAATCGATAGTATATAATTTTATTTCCAACAAATTTGCTATAAAGTGGTAGGATAATTTTCTAATAGAAACTATTAGATTATCGAAAAAATAAAAACTTCAAAAAGAATAAAAAAAGTTGCCTATTTATTTGAACTATCTCAAGATTTTTATTATTACATGAAATTTAATATTTGATGTGATATCACATAAAATAATTATATATATTTGATACGAGAGAGTAGTGGAGTTACTCTTATTTGGTTTTATTATATTGTATTTTACCTCTATCAAGAAATTGACTTTAGATCGGTTTATTTATTTGTTTAAATTCTTATATTTGTGATTATAATTCTAAAAAATATTGTTTATCTATTAAAAATAAAATAAAAATATAATTTATAAAATGTATCATATATGTGTAATATAAATATAGCATATAGTTTATTATATATGTAAAACAATTATTCATATGCAATCGTATATATAAATTTGTCAAAGCAAGAACTTCTGAACGAGGTTGAAGTGGTGTCGTATAATTATAATGAACTTTATCAAAATAATTTACGAGCTTAGTTATGCTCTGCAATAAAGTCGTAGGCTGATTAAGAGCATCGTACTTCACGAAAGAGAAAAACAATAAGCATAGGTATGTTGTATCCAGTGATGATGAGTTTGACAGTTCAGCATCTTTACAAAAGAGATATAGGGAATATCCGAAAGAAGAAAAAGGACGGCCTCGAAAATCACGTAAAGACTATAGATAAAAAAAGATAATATAGCACGTTATTTGAGGGTAACATAATGATGTGAACGAAATACATCGAATTAATACACAAGTTGAAATGATCGGAATTTGTATGCTGTCATGGGAATATGAGGAGATAACTAATACATACAAGGATTTGACTGGATAAACTATCCTTTAACAAGTAGATAAGGTCTATTACTCTTCTAAAGTGGTTTGATATTTCTAAGGTTGAGAAATTTGATGGGATGGAAGATCCTGATGATCACGTTGAATAGTTCAAGAACTATATGATGAACTTCAAATATGATGATAGGTTGCTATGCAAAGGCCTTTTCTTAGACATTTAAGAGCACAAGTTTGAAATAGAATAGGATTTCAAGGGGATATTTCCAATTTTAGAGATTTCAAAAGTCAGTTTTTACGATAATTTTTTGGAAGTAAAAATATGCGATAAAATGGTGATACTATCATACAGTGTAAGTAGGTTGTGGGAGAGAAGCTGAAGGACTATACAAAGTGTTTTGTGTTAACAAAAGCACGATTATATAATTATGAAAAATTGGTAGCTATGGCTGCATTTCGACAAGGTTTATTGTCAGGTGACTTAGAAAATGAAACAAAAAAGAGGAGAGCTTTGAATTTAGTAGCACCGATGGCTCAAGTCAATGATCAAATCAAAGTGGAGGATTGAAATAGAGTTTGAGAAATGTTTGGACCTAGTCAAAATAATTCAGGCCGGGTGTCGAATAATCAAGGACACTTTTCGAATCTGATCCAAACATCTCGTTTGAGGAATAAAAATAGTTTTCCTCCTCGAAATGGAGGGCACCCAACTCAAGCTATAGGGTATCAATTTCAAAGATCGAGGCCAAATCAGTTGATAAGGCCATAATATTATGCTGATTTAACTAAGAATGTTTTCACGATTTATGAAAAGTCTAAATTATATATGAGTTGTAAAAAGTCAGCTCTGATAAAAAGACCAAGAGAAGAGCGCAATAACAGATTTTTTAAGTATCATAATGACACATGACACGATACTGCTGATTGTATAGCTTTGAAATAAGAGGCACAGATTTTAACTAAAAATGGAAAATTAATTTCTTTTATTAAATGAGGGAGCAGTGGGTCAAAGGCTCCAAGTGCAAAAACTTCGCAAGAAGCAAATTCTAATTCAAAATAAGAAAATTGGATGATTCTAGATTCTAAGATCGATGAATTTAACGTAACTTATAAATATTTGGATACAGATCTAGTTTGGTTAATTTTGGTAGTTGTGGATGAACCAGTAGAGCAAGGACGAGTTCGAAGCTTATGTAAATATTTTGAATCCTTAGCAATTTTTGGGAGGGATATCAACTCATTTGTATGGTAAGAAAGATGTTCCTTTTATTATTTTCGATAAAGATTATTTGCGAGACACTGCAGGTCCTCATGAAGATGTAATGGTTATTGGAGCAGAAATAGCTGAAAATTGAAATACGACGTGTTTTGATAGATACATGAAGCTTTGTGAATGTTCTGTTCAAGTCAACATACGAGAATATGCGTAATCCACGTCTAATTTGTTAGTTAGACTGTACGATAATTGAATTTACAGGTGTGACATCTCAAGTGATTAGAGAATTGGAGGGTGAAGTGTTTTTCGGGAAAAATACCTTTTAAAAAGAAAGTTCAAGTCTTATTCATGGTGGTGGATTGTCCGACCAATTATGATGCTATTCTTAGGAGATCTTGGATTTCGAGGATGTATGCAGTTGTATCCACCGTTCATTAGTTTTTGAAGTATGTAATTAGAGACTATATTGGGGTGGTGCGAAAGGATCCAAAGGTAGCCAGAGAATATTATGCAACAGCTCTTCATATTCGAGGTTCTAATAGTGAAGATCGAATGACTGAATAGTAGTCAGAGGGTTGACCTCAAAAGAAGAAGAATGAAAACCCGAGATTCTTTATGTAGAAGAATAACAATAGATTTTGATATAAATGTTTATATCTAGCGGTGTAAGAGTATTTGTTTTATAAAAATAACTATTTAGTTATAATACAATTGTCAATTAGTCTTGGTTATGGGATAACTCTATCATATTGTATGTTCTATATCCTATTTATATAGGCAAATATAATATATTTTAATTATATTTAATATCGTAAAAGAATGTTATCTTAATTTATAGTCTTGATATTTATTTTAACTCTATATTAGTATTGTTGTTGTTTTATGAAAAAGGATTTCATTTATTTACCAATTGATTATTTTTACATAATAAGAATAATGATATGTTTTATTATATATTATTTATAAAAAACAAACCACATATTTTTTTTAAATATATTTTTATAACTGAACATATGGTTTTTTTTCTTATTATTTCTTGGGGTATCCCCTTCCGGGCCCGATATCTGCACCCATTCCAGCCCTAATATTTGCACCGTTAAAAATTAATCAAATATTTTTATTTTTTTAAAATATTATTCTAACCCAATAGAAAATATTAGCTCATGAGTCCACTAAAAAGCTATAAACCCTATTTCTCGTTTTATTTTATTGCCCCCTTTTCATTCTCACCTAAAAAACCCTAAAATATTAAACAATTTCTTGATTGGATTTGTGTTAATGATTCATTGTTAGATTTTTGTTTATCGATTATCATATATATATATATATATATATATATATATATATAATATTTATATTGATTTATTTTTTAATTGACTATTTGACTATTTAAAAAAATTATTTTATTTATTTCCCTTGTTTAGGATAATATATATTTTTTATTAGATAATATTTATGTTGATTCTCTAACAAAATCATAAATTATATATATATATATATTATTCTAACAATTTTTTTTTAGTTCTTGAATATAATAAAGGTTCAAATATTTAAAGTCGATTCTCATGCACCTATTAACAAAAATAACAAAAATGGCGGTTCAAATTAATTACTATTTTTTTAATTAAATTTATCATTTAATAAGAACTAATGGATGATCGTTGAAATTTGGTAGTTGGAAGAAATTATCAATGTATATAGTTGTTTTGAAGTTCGTTCAAATTTATATTTATTATTGTTAATTAAAATTGTTAGATTATGTTACCATTATAGTTGTTATTAGTCTTAGTGTGATGGGTTGACAAGACTACTAGCGTGATTATATTTCGAAATCAATGTTTTGAAATCACGGATTTATTGATATAAAGTTATTTTTTTAAATAGAAAAAAAATATACAAAGAGTATAAATTTTAACTAAAAAGTGAGTTATAACACCAAAATAGATTAAAGATAAAAAATAGAGAACAAATCTTATTGTCCAGCTATATACATGTCGAATATAAAATCCATCAAAGAGAAAAAATAGTTAAATTGCAAAACTGAGCTCTATTTGAATAACAAGATAATAAGTTTAGGAAAAGAAGAAAATAAAAGAGAATTTAAGAAAATAAAATAAATAAATAAAATTTAATCAAATCCATAATATAATGAATCGAAATCAAATCAAATTATTAAGAAAATAAAATAAATAAATAAAACTTAATCAAATCCATAATATAATCAAACAAAGTTAAATCAAATTAGATTTTATTATTAAAATTGATGATAAAAAATATGTGAAGGGAAATTATATAAAATATATCACAAATAAAGTCACGAGGATGTTTAGAGAGATAAGTTTACGTCACGAGGATGTTTAGAGAGATAAGTTTACGTATTCAATTTTGGTAAAAAAATGGTTGATTGTCATTAAATTATTTCATGACCATAACAGAGGTTATATAGTAATGATATTGGGTCATTGACCCTACATGGTTAATATACATGTATGGATAAACGATAATCGTATATTTCATCATACTAATTTACTAAAATTACAATATTTATTAGTTATTACATAAAGTACCACCAATATTATATACTTATTAGATTGGTACTAATAAGCAAATTTTGGTCCAATATTTTGCGGGTTAATATTATTCAACTACGTTAGTCTTTATAAGTCGCCCCCTAGTCCTTGCAAAGGTCTTTCAGAAAGACTAAGTGCTTTAGATTTATTCATACCCATGTTCTATCGATCATAACCAAGTAGTCCTACTTGTGATTATCATCGCTCTAGAGATCACTAGTCTCGTGTACACCACATGTGGTCTTACTCTTGTACATGTATCACAGAAGTATTCGACCCATACACTAGGCGTTCAGTAGAGAAGCGTGACTAAGTGGTGAAGAAACTGTTTCCCTTCTTCACGTAAGTGTCTCTTGGAGGTGTGAAAAAACACTTGAGAGGTTTCTGATGGGCTTTTACATTTTTCAATTATCGCAAATCTTAATTTCCGACCTAATCATCGCCAAAATAATTTTGTCGGTAGCAATCCTATCCCTTTTCAGTCTCTCATGCTACATATTCTCTTCAGTGATATATGTTTTTTCTTGACAATTAGATGTTGGTTGTCAATCTCTAAAAAAACCGAAAAGAAATGAAATGTAAGAAGATCCGATGGGTTCCAACACAAAAAATCCGTTAATATTATTCAAATAATTAACTATAAAAAATAAATTTTCCTTTTATCTTCCAACATTCCTTCACTTCAGCCTTCAATATAAAAAGAACTCACCCGTCCAAATCAACTGCGTTTTATATTTGAAAAATAATTATCCTTTTATCGGTATAGAATCTTTCAATATATTTGGAAAATAGAATACACACCTTTTGACATGAAAAGAAAAGAGAAAAACCACAGAAAAATTGTCATTGCTCCCAACCTACACCTTCGGAAGCATCGGTCAGGTGTGGTGTTGATGATTCTACTTTCTTGATTATATTATAAAAATATTACTTTAGAGCTTAGTGTATTAGTACTTTAAAATTAAAGAAAACGCATAAAAAGAGAAGTGAAATGTATAAATTTACTGGTGCTCGACAATAAAAAAAATATGATATGACCGTTCGTCCTTTCTCCTTTCGTATAATAAAATTATACTATCTTTTATATATATATATATATATATAGCTAAGAAGCTATAATTGTTGTTTGAGGCAGTGAAGAATAAATTTAATCCCCGTAGGAACTCTAATCTTACGTTCCCAAGATTAAACATAAAATAGTGTATGTAAGTGTGAATCAACCTCAACTAGTAAAAGGTTTTTTGGGAGTATATCCAAAAGCAAATCCGTACGCACCTATGAGCATAAAGCGGACAATATCTCGCTAGTCCGTGAGGTCGGTCACACACACTTGCACACCAAATTTTAACATGGTAGATTGAACATAAAAGAGTGTATATAAGTGTGAACCAACCTCAACTAGGAGGAAAGTGAAGAATAAACTGTATCCCATAGAAGAACCCCAATTCCACATTACATTACCAAGATTAAACATAAAAAAGTGTATATAAGTGTGAACCAATTTCAACTAGCATCAGCTATTCCGTGAAGTGGTCACACTCGCGCACCAATCCCTAACGGAGGTTATAAAAGCGCACAAAAAAATTCCCTTCTTTTTTTTTTTTTTGTTTACCTTTTTATCCAATTTATCTCGATCTATACTAGTGTACATCTTACACTAACAAAGAAGATTATTCAACTTTGAACCACTGTTTATTTTTCACAATATGACTTTATTTCGAAAGAAAAAGAGAGGCTCGTTTACAAGTTTTATATTTTTATCTCATCAGTAACAATGAAGATCTAACTTGAAAACACTCTTTTTTGGTTTCACGGTAATATAGGTGTTGTTTCTTAATATTTATGCACGAGGTGATACTCGGTTTTTGTATTATAATGGATGAGGTGTCAATCCTTCGAATTATAGCGTATTGTTTTAGTAATAGAAAAGATTGTCTAACTTGAAAAATATTTTTAGTTCCACGTAATGATTTTGTTTCCAAATAAAAAGAGAGATTGGATTGCAATTTTTATATAAAATTTTAGTTTTTTTATAGTAAGAAAATAACAGATTGTCTAACTTGAAAAATATTTTTAGTTCCACGTAATGATTTTATCTCCAAATAAAAAGAGAGATTGGATTGCAATTTTTATATAAAATTTTAGTTTTTTTATAGTAAGAAAGTAACGCAGTATTAATTTGGAAAAAATATTAAATTAAGAAATTATTATATTAGGAAAAATATATTATATTATAATATATTAGTATATATTAATATAAATTAAGAAAAATGTTAAATTAGGAAAAATATTATTAAGAAATTATTATATCAGGAAAAATATATTATTGTCTTCCTAGCCGAAACGGGATAGAATACCTCTATAAATATGTGTAGTGTACCAAGGAAAAAAGAATAGGTTTTTTTGTTATGATTTTATCAGATGACCTCCGATTTGGTGGCAAATTGGGAGGTCGATTTAGCGAACAAGCTCGAAGATTATCTTCCGCTGAAATATATGGCTATGGCACCCAAGAAGAGGGTCATATTCCGGTGAATTTTGCCGAAGCTGCTTTGTTACTTCAAGGTTCGGTGCAGGTGTATAGCCGGAAGGTGGTGTATTTGTATAGCTTGGTTTTGCATACTTTGGAGTTTCTTTCTGGGAAGAGGCAGCAACATCAATCAAAGGACACTACTGCTGATGAGCCAGGGGAGAGTAGTTCTGGTGCCGTTTCGGATAAAGAAAACGAAGAGTTTTGGAATCTAGATGATATCCCTGCGGACCCGAAGAATCACATAGATAGTTCAGCCAACAAAGATGATTTTCTGAACCGTTTTGTAAAGGCCCCGGCTAACCTAATTGTACTTGAAGGGGAGTGCTTGGATACTTCTGGTGATAGCGGGGAATTAGAGTCTTATCTGTTAGCTACTAGCTATCTCTACCGTGATTTTATTCTGTTGGATCTATGTGAAGTTTTCGCAGTTGATGCCTTTTTGGATATTAATAATGCCGCTAAGGGGAATAGTAGATTTTATAGATGCAGCTCAACTCGAAAGAGCTTCCTGTCTCCTGGAAGACCCTCTGGAAAATCCGCAAAGAAGGCATCTAATGGAAAGAATCAGGATGCTAATTTTAATATTTCTCCTAGGTCCGACATTGGTCTAAACATGGACGATGCATGTCCCGGGATGGATACACATGATTCTGATACAGAAGATGATGATGATCCATGGAAACCTATAAATCCCCATGAACCGGGGAACGGGAAAGTGATGCGTATGAAGAAAGTGAAAGCTAGTTCCAAGAATGGCAATAGTACTATGAAGAGGAAGTCTGCAACTACTCTATTTCCACCTGCTAAACTGCATCGGACTATCCGCCCTGATCTCTATAAAATATGGGACGCGTGCCAAAACACCTCTCAAAGTGCAAGAAATTCCCAGGATATGCCATTATATGAAACGCTTCGACAATCACTTGTGACTGGAGGAAATCAGTCTTGCAATGATGCTGGGGGGGCTGATTTTGAGCCGGATGATGCCCCCGCTGGGAACGTGTTTATGGATGAAGATGTGTTTCAAAACAAAAACGACGAAGCTGGTAACACCAACTTTGACACTGATGCAGCATTTGACCATGGAGACACAAAGTTTGAAGAAAACCTTGAAGACCTTTGCAGCTCTCACCTAGCTTCTCTCCTTGCTAGCATAGCGGACACGGAGAATCAGACTGAATTAGCTGCTCGTGTTTCATCATGGAAACAGAATATTGAGCATAACCTGGAAGAGCAAGATTCTCGCCCTCTTTTTGATATTCACGAGTACGCTAAAAGAATTCTTGAAAGGTTATCTCACGACGCAGACGGTGGAAACAAGATGTCATTTACTGATGCTGTAAAGGGCCAACAAAAGCACGATGTAGCCCGAAGTTTTTCTGCACTTCTACAGTTGGTGAACAATGGAGATATTGAATTAGATAAGGGTGAAGTTGGGAGCAATCCCATCTGTTACACAGGAGGGAACCCTTTCCATCTTCGGCTTTTGATGAGAAGATGGAAAAAGCACTTTAAATCTCTAGTGATGAACGGTTCAGACAGAGATAACTCGTCTTCCACACCGTTACCAGCGGCTGATCTACTTCCGGATGTTGAAATCAACATCCTGAAAAGCTATTGATGTATTTGGAAAGATGGTAATAGATGCTAAGTTAGTGATCAATAGGCTTAACCAGTAACTGTTGTGTGTGTTCTTTCTGTCTTGTGGTTTAAGTTTGAAGGAGGAAGACTTGGAAGGTTGCGTGTGTTCTTTCTGTCTTGTGGTTTAAGTTTAAAGGAGAAAGACTTGGAACATAAATGCAGAAGATTTGTAGGATCACTAACATAGTTTAGTTTTTGTTTTGGAAATACTGTTTCAACTACTCTACATATGGTAAGATTTCAGTGGTTTAAATTTGCAAATTTATGTAGAAGAATGACAATAGATTTTGATAATTAAATGTTTATATCTAGCGGTGTAAGAGTATTTTTTTATTTAGTTTTTTTATTTAGTTATAATACAATTGTCTATACTAATCGATATACTAGTCTTGAGTTATCCCATGACTCTTATCATATCGTATGTTTTATATCCTATTTATAGGCAAATATAATATATTTTTGTTATATTTAATATTGTAAAAGAATGTTATCTTATGATTTATAGTCTTGATATTTATTTTAACTGTTATATTAGCATTATTGTGGTTTTATCAAAAAAGATTTCATTTATTTACCTATGGATTCTTTTACATAATAAGAATAATGGTATGTTTTATTATATATTATTTATAATAGACAAACCAAACATATGTTTTTTTTTTCTTATTACTTGTTCGGGTATTCCTTCCTATATCTGCACCGTTTTATTCTAACCCAATAGAAAATATTAGCTCATGAGTCCCCTAAAAAAACTATAAACCATATGTCTCATTTTATTGCCGCCCTCTTCATTCTCACCTCAAAAAACCTTAAAATACTAAACAATTTCTTGATTGGATTTGTGGATAGCATATTCAGTCTGATTTTCTATATTTCGTTTGTAATACGCCCTAAAATACTAAACGATTTTTCTCAATCATTGACAATCTCATTTTCTAATAAACGGTGGTCGGCGAAGATAATATATATTTTGTTAATATATTTTCTATATTTTGTTTGGAATACAGTAATTTGAATATTAATATATATGTTTAATTGGATAATACTTATGTTAGTGATTCATTGTTAGATTTTTGTTTATCGATTATCATATATATAATGTTTATATTGGTTGATTTTTTAATTGACTATTTGACTCTTAGATTTTAAAAAATTATTTTATTTATTTCTCTTGTTTATTAGATAATATTTATGTTGAATATTATTCTCTAGCAAAATCATAAGTTAATTATATATATATATATATATATATATATATATATATATATTATTCTAACAAATTTGTTTTTTAATTCTGGAATATAATAAAGGTTTAAATGTTTGAAGTCGATTCTCATGCACCTATTAACAAAAATAACAAAAATCATTGGCGGTTCTGAGGTTGGTATCGAATCTCCTTTCCTAACGGTAGGAACAAGTAGTAATATGCCGGTTGTGGACATCAGTAATGAAAGCGGACAGTAACCTACTATCTTTCTTAATTATATTATGTTTTAATATTTTTCATAAATCATTCTTTATTTTATTTATTATTAGATGGCTCGATTATGCATTCCGACTGATATTCAACTATCTTTGATGATGTGGATGATGATGGTTTGGACTATTCCGATGGTAAGTCAAGTAAGTAATGTATTTATTATGTTTAATCTATATAAAACATTATATTCTAATACTCTTAATAAAAAATTTATTACTAATTTTTTTTAGTTAAATTTATTATTTAACAAGAACTAATGGATGATTGTTGAAATTTGGTAGTTGGAAGTAATTATTAATGTATATAGATAGTTGTTTTGAAGTTCGTTTAAATTTATATTTATTATTGTTAAATAAAATTGTTAGATTATGTTACCATTATAGTTGTTATTAGTCTTAGTGTAATTGGTTGACAAGACTACTAGCGTGATTATATTTCGAAATCAATGTTTTGAAATCACGGATTTATTGATATAAAGTTATTTTTTTAAATAGAAAAAACAATACCAAGGGTATAAATTTTAACTAAAAAGTGAGTTAGAACACCAAAACAGATTAAAGATAAAAAATAGAGATCAAAATAAGATCTTATTGTCTAGCTATATACATGTCGAATATAATATCCATCTTGAAACTTATATGAGCTCTATTTGAAGAACAAGATAATAAGTTTAGGAAAAGAAGAAAATAAAAGAGAATTTTAAAAAATAAATAAAATAAATAAAATTTAATCCAATCCATAATATAATACAACGAAATTAAATCAAATTTGATTTTATTATTAAACTTGATGATTAAAAAATATGTGAAGAGAAATTATATAAAATATATCACAAGTAAAGTCACAAGGAGATAAGTTTACGAATGCTAAAGAGAATAAATTTTTGTAAAAAATGGTTGATTGTCATTAAATTATTTCATGACCATAACAGAGGTTATATAGTAATGATATTGGGTCATTGACATGGTTAATAGACATGTATGAAAAGCCGATAATCGTATATTTCATCATACTAATTTACTAAAATTACAATATTTATTCGTTATTACATAAAATACCACCAATATTATATACTTATTAGATTGGTATTACAAAGCAAATTTTGGTCCAATATTTTACCGGTTAATATTGTTCAACTACTTTAGTCCTTATAAGTATCCCTCTAGTCCCTTCAAAGGTCCTTGAGGAGGACTAATTCTGGTAGTGCTTTAGATTTATTCATATCCATGTTCTAGATCATAACCAACACTATTTGATCCTATCGATCATAGCTAAGTAGTCCTATTCGTGAGTATCATCGCTCTAGAGATCACTAGTCTCGTGTAAACCACATGTGGTTTTACTCTTGTACATGTATCATAGAAGTATTTGACCCATACACTAGACGTTTAGTAGAGAAGCGTGACTAAGTGGTGAAGAAACTGTTTCCCTTCTTCACGTAAGTGTCTCTTGGAGGTGTGAAAAGACACCTGAGAGGTTTCTGTTGGGCTTTTATATTTTTCAATTATCGCAAATCTTAATTTCCGACCTGATCATCGCCAAATTAATTTTGTCGGTAGCAATCCTATCCCTTTTCAGTCCTACATATTATCTTCAGTGATATATGTTTTTTTTTACAATTAGAGGCGGGTTGTCAATCTCTAAAAAGACCGAAAAAATGAAATGTAAGAAGATTCGATGGGTTCCAAAACGAAAAATCCGTTAACATTATTCAAATAATTGACTATAAAAACAAATTTTCCTTTTTTCTTCCAACATTCCTTCACTTCAGCCTTCAATATATAAAGAACTTACCCGTCCAAATCAACTGCGTTTTATATTCACTTCAGCCTTCAATATATTCCTTCACTTCAGCCTTCAATATAAAAAGAACTTACCCGTCCAAATCAACTGCGTTTTATATTCACTTCAGCCTTCAATATATAAAAAACTTACCCGTCTAAATCAACTGCGTTTTATATCCGGAAAATAAGTATCCTTTTATCATACAGAATCTTTCCATACATTTGGAAAATAGAAGACACTTTTTGACATGAAAAGAAAGAGAAAAACCACAGAAATTTGTCATTGCTCCCAACCTACACCCTCGGAAGAATCGGTCAGGTGTGGTGTTGACGATCCTACTTTCTTGACTTTATTATGAAAATATTACTTTAGAGCTTAGTATATTAGTACTTTAAAATTAAGGAAAACGCATAAAAAACACGAGTGAGATTTATAAATTTACAGGTGCTCGACAATAAAAATGTATGATATGACCTTTCGTCCTTTCGTATAATAAAATTTTACTATCTTATATATATATATATAGCAGTTAAAGTTTGAAGAAAAGAAGAAAAATTTAGATTTGGTATTTTGTAATTTCTTTTCATGATCTGTTCAGTGTACATGGTGTAACATTTATAGAGTTTTAGAGGGTGTAACAACCTTGGGAATATTCCCATGTGAGGTTTGTTACACCTTGTTACAGACTGTTTGGCTACAAGCCAATTGTAATACTCGAACAGGCTTTGATAATAAAATTGGGCTTTACTTGTTAGACCAAGACCCACACTCACATAAGACCAAGGCTCATTTGGAGGCCCAAGTCTGATCCATGACTAAACCCGGCCTTAGAGACCAACTAGGGTTTAGTCAATCTTCAGATAGCACTTCGACTGCCTCTCTCTTCTCTGCCTCTCTCTTCTTCTTCTCTTCTCTCTTCTTTACTTCTCTATTCTTCTCTTCTATGGCACACTTGAGACCACCAGTACATTCAACAGCCCCCCTCAAACGCAGTGGCGATTCAGACAGCCCGTGTTTGTCGCGAAGGTACAAGAACCGAGAAGAGGTTAGAGATTTGGTCAGAAAATCAGCGATTTGATCTAATGAAGGTACATATCTGATCTGTACTGAGTCTTGTAAGACTTGATCTCGTATAAAATGTACATCTAATTCGATGTGCTTTGTTCTTGCATGGAAGACAGGGTTGGAGGCTAAGGAACTGGCTCCAAGATTGTCACACCACATCACTGACGGTGGTATGAGTAGGATCTGGAGTTCAGAGAGCATTGACTTCAACCAGATGAGCTCAGCAGAGAGATTTTCCAAGGCGCGGTACTCCGATTCAGTAGAGGAATGGGCGACGACATTCTGTTTCTTGGATGACCAAGAAATAAGTGTCTCACCTAGGAACACACATTATGCCCCCACACTGCAACGGTCATCTGGGGAAGATGCCCAATCGGCATCTGAGTATCCATGGAGCTGCAGTTGGTAGCACGGCTTCAGATGAAGTCCCAGCCAGCGTGTACCAGAGAAGTACCTAACACACGTTTTAAACTTTGCCAGTGTCTAGAAGTAAGGTTCTGTTGATGCTCACTTAGGCTATTGACTACAAAGGAAATGTCTGGTCTGGTGTGAGTCAGATATTGCAGTGCGCCTAACAAACTTCTGTATTGTGTAGGGCAGAACAATGGAGACCCATCAGAAGCAGAGTGCTGAGTGCCAGCCACCATGGGAGATGGACATGGCTTGGACATGGACAGACCTTGAGCGCTCAGTAAGTCCTTTATATACTTGTGTTGTGTTAGGTAGAAGCCACTGGGATCACGATGAACTTCTATTCCCAGGAATAGACTGAGTGGTCCCATGTCTTTGAGTGAAAATGTGGCATTGAGGTTATGTATGAATTGAGTCAAGCATGTTGTGTCATTCCCTGTTACAATAATATCATCTACATACACAAGGATTAGGGGAATAGATGTTTTAGAGACCTGATAGAACAAAGATGAGTCTGCCTTAGAATTACAGAACCTCCAACTGAGTAGAGTGTCCCTCAGTCTAGAGTACCAGGCTCGAGGGGCTTGTTTCAGACCATAAATAGCCTTATGTAGCTTGCAGACATGTGTAGGATAGGCAGTATCAATAAATCCTTGAGGCTGTGTCATATACACAGTATCTTGTAAAACCCCATTGAGAAAAGCATTATTAATATCCAGTTGCCTCACTGACCAGTTCTTAGAGGCAGCAATAGTGAGAATTAGCTTGACAGTCGATGCTTTGACCACTGGACTGAAAGTCTCATAGAAATCAATCCCTGGTTGTTGATGAAACCCCTTAGCCACCAATCGAGCCTTATACCTTTGTATAGAGCCATCCAGACCATATTTGAGTTCGTAGATCCACTTACATCCAATAACATTAGTTGTAGTAGACTCAGGAACTAGAGACCAGGTCTTATTAGCCAGTAAAGCCTTATATTCAGTAGTCATAGCAGTTTGCCACTCAGGATGCCCAATTACCTCAGTAAAACAAGTAGGTTCAAACACAGTTTTGTTAGCAGTAGTTAAAGACCCTACATATGGTAATTTAGGCTTAGAAATTCCACTACGAAGTCTAGTTTGAATAACATGTGTATGGGTTGGTGGGTGGGTAACAGATAGATGTTCAGGACTAGATATGTGCATGTCTATGGTCAGATTAGGAGTGTGAGAGGTGTTTCCATTAGTATATACAGGAAGTTTAGACACAACAGATAGAGAGTCAGAAGAGCTAGATGAGAGAGATGCCTTAGAAGGACTGGTAGGAGGCTGTTGAGTGTGGCTTTGTGGCTGCAAGGGAGCAGGGCACAGAGGTGTGTTCTGTTCAGCTGGAGCTGCAGAGTTAGGCTCAACAGATGGTGACTTTTCATCCATCACAAGACCTGTAGAGAGAGTAGGTAACCAAAGATGAACAGACTTAGAAGACACACCCTCACTCTGATGAGTATTAAGGAAACCCCTAGAGAAAGGAAACTCTTCTTCATTAAACACCACATTCCTAGATATGTAGAGCCTCCCAGTAGAACTCAAACATTTATACCCCTTATGACTCTGACTATACCCCAGAAAAACACACTTGATTGAGTGAAACTGAAATTTGTGATGTTGATAGGGTCTAAGATAGGGATAGCATGAGCAACCAAATGTTTTGAGTGTGAGGTAGTTAGGAATTTTGTGAAACAAAACTTCAAATGGTGATTTCTGATTTAGGGTAGGTGTTGGTAGCCTATTAATCAAGTAGACACTAGTCTCAAATGCCTCAACCCAATACTTGTACGGTAGATGTGACTGAGCTAATAAAGTAAGTCCAGTTTCAACCACATGTCTATGTTTCCTCTCAGCCCTACCATTTTGGGCTGAAGTATGAGGACATGATCTCCTCAAAATGAATCCACACTCTTGAGCTATAGGAACCAACATTCTGTACTCACCACCGCAGTCACTCTGAATAGCCTTAATTGATCTTTCAAACTGTGTTTCAACCAATGGCTTAAACATTTTGAATACCCCTAAAACCTGACTTTTGTCCCTGATAGGATACAACCAGGTGTATCTAGAGTAGTCATCTAGAAACAGGATATAATATTTAGACCCCCCAGTAGATTGAATAGGTGCTGGACCCCAAACATCTGTATGAATTAGATCTAGAACATGTGTAGAGTGAGAGTTGGACATAGAATAAGGGAGACTGTGTGATTTGCCCAACTGGCAAGCCTCACAAAAACTATTAGCATTACTTAAAACATAATGAAGATTACAATCTTAAGAACTTTGTTTGGCACACTAGATGATGGATGGCCAAGTTTTTTATGCCATTCATCTTTGACAGACTTAGAAACAACTGTAGATAATACCCTAGAGACTCCTAGATTTAGATTGTCTTGTGACTTAGGAATAGTATCCATCTTGTAGAGCCCATCTTCACATCTCCCTCTGAGCAGAATAGTCCCTGTTGCCTTGTCCTTTACCAAACAGAAAAATTTGTGAAATTCAACATAAACACTATTATGATTAGTTAGTTGAAAAACAGAGAGAAGGTTCTTATTGATTCTAGGGACATGTAAGATAGGTTTTAGCATAATAGGTTGTTTTGTGAAAGAATTTAGAGTGGACTGACCAACATGTGAGATAGAAAGTCTCTCACCACTGCCAACTAGAATGTGTTTTGTACCTGAATACTCAGATTTCTGAGTCAATTGGCTAGTGCTACCTGTGACATGGTGACTAGCACCACTGTCTGCATACCCGACTCCTTCCCCTGATGTATCTTGAGAAGCCACCAAAGCACTTTGATCACCTTCAGACCTTGACTGTTCAGATGGGGATGAGCCCATGACTGAGGGATCATCCCTGTAGTAACATACAGCTGCAGAGTGACCAAACCTATTACAGATTTGACATGTTGGCTTACTCTGTGAGTACCTTCCACCTCTACCTGAGCCTCTATAGAAATTGCTTCTGCCTCTAGTGTTGTAGCCATTGTTGTTATAGTTAGATCTACCTCTATATCCTCTGCCTGGGCCTCTGTTTTGGTTATAGTAACCCTTCTGACCATTGTTTGTTGATTGATGTTTGATATCTCCTCTGTAAGCAACATTAGCACTAGAAATATTAACTGCATTCATAGCATTCTGCAAACCTGTCAACTGATCTAGTCTGCTCTCATAAGTGAGCAGACTAGTTTGTAAATCTAGCCATCCTAGCCCTTCCTTGTCAGTTAGACTCACTACAATTGGTGTGTACTCAGCATCCAAGCCAGCAAGCACCTGAGTTAGTAGATCATCTATTGAGGTGAGACAACCTGCTAGGATTAGGTTATCATGAATCAGTTTTATTTTATTGAGATAATCTGTCATAGATGTAGATCAATTTCGAGTTCTTTGAAACTCTGATTTATAGTACGTTATCCTTGCTCTAGTCTGTGAACCAGACAATTTCTCAGCAGCATCCCAGAGACCTTTAGCAGACTCTTCTTCCATCAATTGAGCTGCAATTTCTAGGCTCATGGTGGAGTATAACCACCCCAGCAACAACTGGTCCTTGGCAACCCAGTCTTCATAATCTGGGTTGTCTGTGACATTGCCTTCTGTGTCTGTGATAAACTTTGAAGGACACACCTTCTCACCATTGACAAAGCTCCACAGTTTGTTACCCTTAATCATGGGTATTACAATTGTCTTCCATAGTAAGTAATTCTGTCTGTCAAGTCGTATATGATTGACATTGTTGATTGACTGCAAATGCAGGTTTTTGGCTGAGAAGGAGGAGTTGTTGGATAGCATGGATCCAACTGAGTCTGTGCTCAGTGAAGGAGATTCATTCAGATTCGCCATTGAAGGCTGAAGAAGCTCTGATACCAAGTTAAAGTTTGAAGAAAAGAAGAAAAATTTAGATTTGGTATTTTGTAATTTCTTTTCATGATCTGTTCAGTGTACATGGTGTAACATTTATAGAGTTTTAGAGGGTGTAACAACCTTGGGAATATTCCCATGTGAGGTTTGTTACACCTTGTTACAGACTGTTTGGCTACAAGCCAATTGTAATACTCGAACAGGCTTTGATAATAAAATTGGGCTTTACTTGTTAGACCAAGACCCACACTCACATAAGACCAAGGCTCATTTGGAGGCCCAAGTCTGATCCATGACTAAACCCGGCCTTAGAGACCAACTAGGGTTTAGTCAATCATGAGACAGCACTTCGACTGCCTCTCTCTTCTCTGCCTCTCTCTTCTTCTTCTCTTCTCTCTTCTTTACTTCTCTGGCACACTTGAGACCACCAGTACCTTCAACAATAGCTAACAAGCTATTATTGTTGTTTGAGGTTATAAAAGTGTATTACGCTAAATTTGTTTATTTTACAAACTCTTAAACTTAATTAAAACTGTTTGAGGTTATAAAAGTGTATTACGCTAAATTTGTTTATTTTACAAACTCTTAAACTTAATTAGAACAATTTATCCCTTTCATTGCTGAGTTCATTGAGATGAGGTGCCACGTATTGAACAAGTTTATTAATCAGCCCCCGGCAAATTTAATTTTGTTTGCATGCAGATGAATGAGCAATATTTTTAATATATTAGTACATTTATGACTAATCAGTAATATCTTCGTTCCCTTTTTTTTTTCTTTTTTCTACCCATCCTACTTTTTGATCCAATTTATCTTGATCTATATTAGTGTATATTTTAGACTAACAAAGAAGATTATTCAACTTTGGAACACTATTTATTTTTCAATATGACCTTATTTCGAAAGAAAAAGAAAGGTTCGTTTACAAGTTTTATATTTTTATCTCATAGATAACAATGAAGATCTAACTTGAAAACACTTTTTTTTTGTTTCACGGTAATATACGTGTTGTTTCTTAATATTTATAAAAGTGTATGAGGTGTTACTCGGTTTTTTATTATAATGGATGAGGTGTCAATCCTTCTAATTATAGCATATTTTTTTAGTAATAGAAAAGATTGTCTAACTTGAAAAATATTTTTAGTTTCACGTAATGATTTTGTTTCCAAATAAAAAGAGAGATTGGATTGCAATTTTTATATAAAATTTTAGTTTTTTATAGTAAGAAAATAACGCAGTATATATATATATATATATATTTACCGATAATAGAAAAATCAAAATCTTTGGGTTTCAGTATTTTCAAAAATTATGTCGATCTAATACGAATGTTTTCATGCGTGATCTTTTAGTTTTTGTACATTATAATGCAATTAAGATACATGTAATGTTAATGGGAAGGTTCTTATTATATTTTTTCGTTACTGTATTGCGTAGTACGATTCTAAATGATAGATCAACTAGAAAGTCTGATTGGTTATACATTTAATCATAGATTTGACTTTATGCTATCAATCTTAAATCTCACTGTAAAATTATAAACCATGAGATATTTTCTATTTTTGGATTATAAGTTTATAAAAGTTTATAGTAGGTAAAGAGTTTGATTTAAGTTTAGTTCAAACCTTTACATTTTTTTTTATTGAGATCCATCAAATTCAGTATTCAAATGTTTATTTAGATCAAGGTTTCACGCATGAACATTTATCATTTTCTCCAAGATTTGATTTTGAGCGAAAATAATATATATTTTATTTTGAATGTTATATATTAAATGATTTATTTTTCAAATTTTAATTATTTCATGTTATAATTTTATGTATGTTGAACTTATTTAATTAAGTTAACCGCGATAATTCCTGGGAGTTTTACTAGTAATGGCTAAATTAAATTTAAATTTAATCTTTCAATGTTTTATTAAAAGTTAGTGATTTCAATCATTATTGTCTCCGAGAAAACCAAGGTCACAATTTTATAAACTAACAAAATCATAATAATTCAATCAAAGGTAATTGAATTGTATTAGATTGTATTATACAGAAGGTCACATATTGACAATGACTATCCAAAAGAAAGATTATAATAATATAAAAAAATTAGAGAAATTGACTTAATAAATGTATTTAAAAAGTAGCGTGAGTATGTTTAAATAAAATTATATTCACTATCATGATTTTGATATAAAGACTAAGCCGATCAAATCAAGGATCTAACATAAATAGCCAAGAATATAAAGACTAAGCCGATCAAATCAAGGATCTAACATAAATAGCCAAGAAGAAAGCTTCATTTTACGACCTATATATGACCTTAAGCTGATCATGATAGAAATACTTTACGGATTTCTAATCTAACTTATTGAATCATGAAGTTAAATCATCCTATAATAATGCGGAATAAATACTTACAGGATGTAGACATTCTTTGATCTTCAGATTCCTGACTTAGAGCAGATGATCGTCGATCCTTTGCTAGGTTATTGATTCTTTTAAGAGATGGCAACCAAAACACACTTTTGTAATTGATTCGAAGGAAGAATCAATTTGTTTTTCTTAAAGGATTTTCTCTCTGTATTTTCTTTCGTTTCTTTCGAGAATGAGAAACTCATTCTTATATAGAACTGAAGTGAGAAAACGGTTCTTCATTAAGTAATTGTCTGTAACTTCCAGACATTTACTTAACGAAGACCAATAACGAATCTTCTCTCTTAATTGTCTGTAACTTCCAGACAGTTACTTAATGAAGACCAGTAACGGTTCTTCTCTCTTAATTGTCTGTAACTTCCAGACAGTTACTTAATGAAGACCAGTCCTTAATAAATTGCCACTCTTAGGGACCATAACCCGGTATTATTTTGTTTTACAAAACAACCCCAAAACTTTACGTTTTGCTTAAGTTGTTTATTTCCGAATCCAATCCTTCACAGTATTCGGAATTAAACCTGGTATCTATACAATTACCTCCATGATACATATTTTATCTACTAGTCCGCTCTTTTCTTTATGATTACTTTTATTGGACTAATATTAACGATAGTTCGATACATCGATACGACATGTGACGGTCCAACTTAATGGAGAAATTCCAACAATCTCCCACTTGGATCATCATATGCTACTATAGGATGCATCCACTTAATGAACGTTCTAAATTTCTATCGTCACATAGATAACCTTAACAATCTCATAAATGACTATTAACGACATAGGACTAAAGTCATCATCAATGCATTTCAAGCCGCAAATAGATGCATCAGTAATCACGATATCGCAACAATCAACTACATGGATCTATCATGGTGCATAGCATAAGAATAATATGAAATATAATCTTACATATCTATTCTTAACTAGTCCCACTTAATTGGAGGTCTACTTACAGCAGAGTACGAATAATCAAATACAAGAGCACACTGAAAACTTGTATATAAATATGTTTGCATTAATGACCTTAAGTTCGCGAATATCATAATACAAACAAATTTAATACCTTAATACAAACTCCCACTGAAACTAATAATCCTGTAAGTACAAAACACCCATGTTAATGGTGTGTTCAATAAAAACTTTAGGTACTAATGCCTTCGTAAGAGGATCTGCTAACATTGAGTTTGTCCCTATGTGCTCCACACTAATTTGACCACTCTGTACTCTCTCTTTAACAGACATGAACTTGATATCTACATGTTTGGACTTAACCGAGCTCATGTTACTGTTAGAATACTGAACAGCCGAGTTATTGTCACAATATAATCTAAGGGGTTTTTCTATCCCTTCTACGATTCGCAGTCCCGTAACAAAATTTCGCAGCCAAAGCGCCTTATTGGATACCTCGAAACAAGCAACAAATTCCGCAGCCATAGTGGAAGATGCAATAAGTGTTTGTTTAACACTTTCCATGATATTGCACCTCCTGCTAAAAGGAATATAATGCCTGAGGTTGAACGACGAGAATCCTCACATCCGGCGAAATCCGAGTCGGAATACCCTATGACCTCCAGTTTATCCGACTTCTTATATGTTAACCTGTGATGTTTTGTTTGTTGCAAATACCGGAGAACTCTTTGGACTGCTTTCCAGTGTTCCATCCCCGGATTACTTACGTATCTCCCTAACACACCCACCACAAAAGCAATGTCTGGCCGTGTACAAACTTGAGCATACATCAGAGTTCCAACAGCCGAAGCATATGGAACCTTTTGCATTTCCTCAATCTCAAGTTTTGTCTTTGGGCATTGCTTAAGGCTAAACTTTTCACCTTTTTATATAGGGGTTTCCTTTCCTCTGCTGTTAGCCATCCCGTAACGTTGTAACATACTCTCAATATACGCCTTTTGTGATAAACTCAAAATTCCATGGGATCGATTCATGTGAATTTGAATTCCTAACACAAATGATGCATCACCAAGATCTTTCATATCGAATTTGTCCGAAAGAAATTTCTTGGTCGTATGTAACAATTCCTTATCGTTCGTGGCCAATAATATGTCATCAACATACAGCACTAGAAATATGAATTTACTCCCACTGAATTTTTGATACACACAATCCTCTACCGAATTTATCTCGAAATCAAATGAGACAATAACTTCAAGGAATTTGTGATACCACTGTCGAGACGCTTGCTTGAGACCATAAATAGATTTCTTCAGTTTACATACCGTCGACTTTGGATCACCAGAGACAAAGTTTTCAGGTTGTAACATATATATCGTTTCCTCAATGTCTCCATTAAGAAAGGCGGTCTTTACATCCATTTGATAGAGCTCAAGGTCGAAGTGTGCAACCAATGCCATGATTGTCCGAAAAGAATCCTTCGAAGAAACTGGAGAGAAGGTTTCTTTAAAGTCAATCCCTTCACGTTGAGTAAAACCCTTAGCTACAAGTCGCGCTTTATGCCTCTCCACATTACCCTTAGAATCCCGTTTGGTTTTAAAAATCCATTTACAACCAATCGGCTTCTTTCCTTCAGGTAATGGAACAAGCTCCCATACCGCGTTATCTTGCATTGATTTAAACTCTTCGTTCATTGCTTTAATACAGAAGTGAGAATCAGAACTTTTCATGGCTTCACGAACACTTAAAGGATCGTTTTCAGTTGAGCCATAAAATTCTTCATGTTCTTGAAGATACACTATATAGTCTGAAGATATATCGCTCTTTCTTTCTCTAGTAGATCTACGCAAAGGCATAATTTCTTCATTTTGCACTTGAACTTCTTGAGGAGATAGAGTTTGTTCTTCTTGAACAACTTCATTTTGCTCCATTGGAACAACATCCATAGGAGGAAGATTAACATTATCTTGAGTATCTATATGTTCTAACGAATATGACGTGATGATTGGCCTTCTAATTACCATATCATCATCTGACACTATAGTATCATTGTTAGAACCTTCATGAATCTCTATTGATTCTTCCTCAAAATGAATGTTCGTTACTAAATTCTTCCCTCCAAACTCTATATCCTCAAAGAATTTCGATGTACCCGTCTCTAATATATTCTTTGTGGAAGGATCATAAAACTTAAAACCCCTACTGTGCTCGGGATATCCGATGAAATAACTACTAACCGTTTTGGAGTCCAATTTCTTTTCATTCGGCCTATAAGCTTCGCTTCAGTTGGACATCCCCAAACATGTAAATGTTTTAAATTAGGTTTACGGCCAGTCCAAAGTTCATACGGTGTCTTAGTAGTTTCTTTCGTCGGAACTCTATTAAGTAGGTAGGTCACACATTTTATTGCTTCTTCCCAGAGTGATATAGGTAATGTTGAATGACTAATCATACTTCTTACCATATCCTTCAATGTACGGTTTCGTCTCTCAGATACTCCATTCATATTGGGCGAACCCGGCATTGTATACTGAGGGACTATGCCACACTCTTCTAGGAACTTTGCAAACGGTCCATGACGTTGTTCACCTGAACCATCATATCTCCCGTAGTATTCACCACCACGGTCCGATCTGACGCACTTAATGTCTTTACCAAGTTGTTTTTCAACTTCGGTCTTAAAGACTTTGAACTTGTCAATGGCCTCTGATTTTTCGTGAATGAGATATAGATACCCATATCGTGAAAAGTCGTCAATGAAAGATACAAAATATCATTGGCCGTTCCATGATGTTGTAGGGAATAAACCGCAAATGTCTGTATGTATCAAATCCAAGACCCCTTTTGCTCTGTATGCATCTAATCGTTTCACTTTGGTCTGTTTTCCTTTTATACATTCAACGCAAACGTTGAAGTCCAAAAAATCCAGTTCACTTATAAACCTTCTGAAACAAGCTTTTCAATTCTATTTCTAGAAATGTGACCTAATCGCTTGTGCCAAAGTTTTGTTGATTTTTCCATTTTACAATTTAGTTTTCCAGGTACATCTACATTCATTATCTCTTTGTGATCCTTTATAGTATCCAATAAATACAAGTTATCATTTGCTATTAACATTCCAGAACCAACAACATTACCATGTAAATAAAGACATAAACTTTCATTTCCAAATAGACAAGAATAACTTAATTTGTCCAACAACGGAAAAGAAATTAGGTTCCTTCGAAAAGAAGGTACATACAATACGTCTTTTAAATACAAAAAAATGTCCACTGGTAAGCAACAAACGAAAATCACAGATAGAATGAACTAAACACGAACTGCCATCAGCTGTATAGATGGATGTTTCACCATCACTCAGGCTTCGGTTTCTTATCATACCCTGCAAAGAAATACAAACATGAGTTGTTGTTGCTGTATCAACCCACCAAGTATTTCTTGGAACTGAAACTAAATTGATCTGAGAACAGACCATAGAAGTGAAAATACCTTTGGCTTTCATCATAACCCTCCATTTTCACATTCTTTCTTAAAGTGCCCCGGTTTCTTACAATGGAAGCAACGCCCTTTACCAGACGTACCCTTATGCTTCTTTTGTCCCGAACCGGATGCATGTGCATCTGAACCTTCATACTTTCTCTTAATTCCATTATCCACCTGAGCTTTCACCATTTGCACTTCTGGATATTCTTGCTTCATCTTTTCCTCCTCTTGCGCTGCCTGAGAGATGAGCTTGTTGAGAGTCCATTTCTCGCGCTGACAGTTATAAGAAGTTTCGAAGTTCTTATACTGAGGAGGGAAAAAGTGAAAAGCAAAGCTTACCACAACATCTTCGGGAAGGTCAATCTTAAGTGCTTTCAGTTTGGAAGCGATGTTTGACATTTCCAAGATGTGCTCACGAACAGTCCCTTTGCCACGATATTTCATAGAGGCTAGCTTAATAAGCAGCGTCTTAATCTCTACTTTATCGTTCTTGGCAAAACATTTCTCTACCTCTTCGAGAAATATTTTCGCATTAGTGATCTCAGGTGAAACTGCACCACGGAATGCTAATGGAATTTCTTGCTTCATGATCCCTAGACTTATCTTGTTCGACTTTTCCCACGCCTCTGACTCTTTCTTCTCCGTAGGAGAACTGTCATCAGTCAGAGGTTTAGGTTCATCGACCCTTAATGCTAAGTCGTAATCATGGCACATCAAGTGCAGCAACATATCTTCTTTCCACAGCTCAAAGTTGCTCCCATTAAGTATGGGTGCCTTTTTGCCTTCCGGGTTATAGAAATACGAATTTGCTAACATAACAAACAACAAACAATAAATAGCCAAAAACATCACTTAACATATAACCTCCATAGTATTTAACAAATAAACATAGCATAACAAAACATACTCTTACAACATCAATAAGATACCTTTGGGCAAGCATATTAATTTGTATATGTATGAGTTTGAGCATAATTAATGTTGATCATTCTAATTGACAAGAAAAGCAAAGAAAAATCTTCTTTTGGGTCGATTTTTTTTTTAATTCAATTTTCTTAATGATCAATTCACAAATGCACAAATAACTATCTCGTGTCTAAGATTAACTATGTCAAACATTAACCTTCATTTGGACCGATTAAAATTTACATACTTGTCAATCATAGACTTGTCAAAACTCTAAAATAATTAATTCAGCAATAGGGATCACTTTGGCGATATATTGAATCATTAATTATTTACCGAAGTTCGGGCAACTCAAAACATGCTAATTATTTCGAAAAATACTATACGAATACCTTACTTAATGTCCAAACTATTTCGTAGTCTATGTATAATTTAATCAAATTAAATTTACACCTTAAATTTAATATATTATAATATATCTTTAATTATATTGTAATATATCTTTAATTATAATATATCTTTAATTAAATTAAATTTGCACCTTAAATTTAATATATTATAATATATCTTTAATTATAATATATCTTTAATTATAATATATCTTTAATTAAATTAAATTTACACCTTAAATTTAATATATTATAATATATCTTTAATTATATTGTAATATATCTTTAATTATAATATATTTTTAATTAAATTAAATTTACACCTTAAATTTAATATATTATAATATATCTTTAATTATATTGTAATATATCTTTAATTATATTATAATATAATTCCTAATATATATGATAATATAGTATTTATTTATATATATATAACTTATTCATATATATACTATAATATATATATATATATAATAAACTTCAATGATATAATATAATTCTTGTAATAATTCACTTATAACTTTATATAATATATAAGCAAACTTAATTACACATTTATCGGTGGTCACGTATATTTCGCCTATTCTTTAGGCGAAAGGACAGTTACTAAATTAATAATTTCATATTTTAATTTAATTATATTAATTATAGTAGCCGGCATCTTTTAACTGCATATATAATTATACCACCGTATATTCTTTAGGTGAAAGGATTAATAATTTCAGATATTAATTTAATTATATTAATTATAGTAGCCGGCATCTTTTAACTGCATATATAATTATACAACCATAATTGTTTAATTGTTTGTGTAATTTCCAATAACCGACATCATATCTAATATATAGATCTAATATATATGATCTAATTTTATAATCTGAAAAACTAAGAATTTAATTTCATGGTGGCTTTGATACCACTTGATATAAATACTTTACGGATTTCTAATCTAACTTATTGAACCATGAAGTTAAATCATCCTATAATAATGCGGAATAAATACTTACAGGATGTAGACATTCTTTGATCTTCAGATTCCTGACTTAGAGCTTCAGATTCTTGACTTAGAGCAGATGATCGGCGATCCTTTGCTAGGTTATTGATTTTTCTAAGAGATAACAACCAAAACACACTTTTGTAATTGATTCGAAAGAAGAATTAATTTGTTTTTCTTAAAGGATTTTCTCTCTGTATTTTCTTTCGTTTCTTTCAAGAATGAGAAACTCATTCTTATATAGAACTGAAGTGAGAAAACGGTTCTTCATTAAGTAATTGTCTGTAACTTCCAGACATTTACTTAACGAAGACTAGTGTAACTTCCAGACAGTTACTTAATGAAGACCAGTAACGGTTCTTCTCTCTTAATTGTCTGTAACTTCTAGACAGTTACTTAATGAAGACCAGTCCTTATTAAATTGCCACTCTTAGGGACCATAACCCGGTATTATTTTGTTTTACAAAATAACCCCAAAACTTTACGTTTTGCTTAAGTTGTTTATTTCCGAATCCAATCCTTCACAGTATTCGGAATTAAACCTGGTATCTATACAATTACCTCCATGATACGTATTTTATCTACTAGTCCGTTCTTTTCTTTATAATTACTTTTATTGGACTAATATTAACGATAGTTCGATACATCGATACGACATGTGACGGTCCAACTTAATGGAGAAATTCCAACAGATCAATGAAGAGATTTAAAGATTCGAGCGTCAGAAAATCTTCTAATTATTATGACGACCTAAGATAATAAATGAGCTTATCAAAACAGAGAAGTAATATAAAGACCAAACTGCAAGCTCGGATTAGATAGAACAAGTAAAATTTACATATTAAAATAATACTCAAGATCCTTCAAGGATCTTCCAAGCTACTATTAAGTATTACTAAAATATCCTAGGCAGTTAAAGGGTAAATTTGTAATGTATGTAACTAACTTTTTTTTTTATGAATGTCGCATAGACACAAAGTCATGCGTCGTTCATTCATAGATTTAAGACTAAACTAGATTACACATGCTAATGTAATGAATAACTCACTTGTGAATGTGATAATCTATATATTGTTTATGCTCTACAATTACAAATGAACAAAATAAAACAAAAATATTACAATTTGAACGTTTTATAAAATTCGAGAGATGAGGAATGACGAACTAGATTTGATCATTTTTCTAACACTTTACAATTACTAACTTCAAATATGACAATGGAAATCGAACGAGGTAGCTGCTTAGGACATTTTAAACAAACAAAAAAATAAGCAAGAAAACTAACAAACGTTATAATAATGAACTAATTTCAAAAGAAAAAATAAAATAACTAATGAATTTAAAGAAATTTTAAAACGACCAAAGTTATTTGTTTATAGTCTTGCATAATCTTTATTTTTCTAACAAATAGAAGGTGATTTACCAAGAACGGTCGATCCTTATCAGACGTATATGTATGATGAGACGGAGTATCTAGAGCATCATGAAGTGCAATTCATAAATTTTATGCTTCGCTTTAGTCTTGATGACACTCTCTTGTGTATAACAGTTTTAATAATCTACTTTATGGATTGATCAAACTCTTTGAGAATTTATGGACTTCTCTTAGACATCAATTAATTATAAATAAGGGAATCAAGAAGGATGTATATTAAAACATTACTTTGTACCAAAAGTAAGCTTAATCTTTGAGGAGTTATGTACAAAGGTTGGACCAAGATATGAATAGATTAGATGGTTGTGTTGAATGAGTAGTATTAACAACTTTTAAAAGAGGTCTTCTAGTAGATAACAAATTACTTGGAGATTTGATTGAATATCTTGTTAATGGTATGTGAGATTTGTGGAGAAGATCTAAGATGTTTATCAGGGTATAAAAAATATAAGGGATGAGGTTTTGTTAATTATGTCTCTTGAAAACCAAGTGGTATGTCTCGTAGAAAATATGTTGAGGATTAAAGACCAATAGAGGTTGTCAAAGTGGCAAACAGACCTAGGTATGTATTCTGTGAAAATACAAGCATAAGGTTTACTTCTTTAAATGTATTAATATCGACTATCTTTGAAAGAACATGGAAAAAAGTCAACTATCGACCTCAATGATCTATAAAACTCCAACCTCTACAAAATCTCAAATATTTTACAGATTACAACCTAAAATGGTTGACTACCCCTTATCAAGATGTTTTGTTAGTAACAATTAAAATCGTTGATTTGATAATGAGAAGAGTAATGGTTGATATTGGTAGTTCAGCTAATGTTATATGTTAGAGCGTGTATGATAAGATGATTGAGGTAACATCATATAAGAAGACATAAAGTAATTTGATTATTTTTGTTGGGTGACAAATTAATTATGAAAGATAAGTGAAGTTTCCAGTTGTTATAGGACATGATAATACGATGAAAATAATGATAAATTTGTTTATGGTGATTAACGTACGTAGTTCCTATGACATAATTCTAGGTCGCATATGGCCACATAAAATGAAAGCAATTTTTTTTATCATATCATCAATGTTTAAAGTATCTTGTTGAAAGGAATATTGGAGTAGTCAAAAGAAGTCAAAGAGTTTCATTGAAATGTTATTTGATTACTTTATCTCAAAAAACACCGTCAAATACCAGTTACAGACCTCGTACGAGATAAATGAACAAACTAAATATAATAAACTATTATTGGATTTGATTAGTAACAATCCAGAGGAAACAATTCATATAAGTCAACCATTTGATAAAACTACGGACGAGCAAATTGATTTTCAGAAAGTAGTTTTATTTCAAAAATATTTAACTGGAAAAGTAAAAAAAAAGTATCTGGTTAGATTTTTAAAGTCAAACATGGATGTTTTTTGTTCAAGCATAAACGCGATAAAATAGGTAAGTAAGTCGATAATTCGTCATAAGTCAGTTGTGGATAATAGAGTGAGACAAATTTTACAAAAGAGTATATATATATTTCAAGGAAAATATGTGGTAATAGTTAAATATATGGAAAGACGCCTAAATGGTGGTCATATCAAGGAATTGAAGTACCCAACTTGGATAGCAAATCCAGTATTTGATAAGAAAAAAGAATGGGCACTGGAGGATCCGTATTGATTAAAGTTATCTAAATCGAGCATGCTGAAATATCATTTCCCTCTACTTTGTATTTACCAATTGGTAAATACGATGACATGAGAAAATATATTATCTTTCATGGACATGTACTCAAGTTATAACTAAATCAAGATGCATCACAATAATGAGAAGAGTACTGCTTTTATGACAAAATGTGGGCTATATTGTTGCAAAGTAATATCGTTTGGATTAAAATATGTAGGGTCAGCTTATCAAAGGCTCATAAACCATATTTGTACGATAAATCGAGAAACAAAATAAAGGCTTATATTGATGATATGATCGTACAAATTAATAAAAAATATGAACATTGTAGACCATTAACTAAACTATTCAACCGTCTAAGAAAATTTGATTTGAAGTTAAACCCATTAAAATGTCCTCTTGGTATATGAGTTGGAAAATTTATCGGTAACGTCATTAGTAAATGAGATAGTGAAGCTGACCCGACGTAATTATTAGTAGTTTTAACCATGATCCCACTAAATTCAATCAAAGAAGTACGAAACTTACCAAGATGTCTAGCTGTATTTTCCCAATTTATATCTAAAACATCACCATGCTTTCTATAAGTATCAAAACATTTTGATTGGAATGATGAATGTGGAAAGGATTTTATAGACCTTAAGAAGTATTTGACTTCTACTAAACAACATTCAACATATATTGAATGGGAAAATCTATTTTCATACTTGTATGTATCAATTGTGGCTCTAAGTTCAGTTTAGTTTAGACAATACAATGTAATTTAAAAGAACCATCTATTATGTAGGCAGAATTTTGTTTGGTGACAATACAATGTAATTTAAAAGAACCATATATTATGTAGGCAGAATTTTGTTTGGTGCTAAAAAAATGTATTTAGATTTGAAAAAAATAGTCTCTCGATCTAGTAGTAGTGGCCAGAAAGATGATGCTATATTTTCAAAGTCATATGGTTATTTTACGAACTTTGTTTCTATTTAAAAATATTTTAGAAAAGCCTGATACTTCAGGTCATCTAACAAGGTAGTCTATTGGGTTGGGTGAATTTGATATAAAATTTGAACTAAAATTGACAATCAAGGCACACTAAATTTTAGATGTTATAAATGAGTTGCAAGAAGATAAGATGGATAATGAAAGAGAAAAAAACGACTGATGACATGTTCAAGAATATACGTTCGATTGTACTACCTAATGGAGCCTCGAGCATGAGTTGTTGTAGACCCTAAAATGTATTGATCACTCATTCCATTGCGAAAATAAAGGAAGCTATTCATATCGGTTGCGAAACTACGACTAACGAGACATAATATGAGGCAGTTTTGGCTGGAATAAATTTGGTTCTTATTTATGGGGCGAAGATCACTCGTATAATATCTGATTCTCAACTGCAAGTAAGACAAACTCAGGGAATATTTGAAACAAAATAATTCAATATGAAACAATATTTGACATTGTTTAAGAAATTGAAAGAGTGTTTTGAAAAAATACATTTGGATGTCAAGAATACATATTTTTGAAGTATAAACTCTTGCCTCAAGAAAAGACAGAGGCACAAACTTTTAAAATGAAAGAAAAAATATATTATACCTAAAGAGACGCGTTATAGAAAGAGTTTGACACAACTAGCTCTCAGATATTTAAATAAATATAAAAATTTGTTGATATTAAAAGATTTGCATGACGGTGTAGCTGGACTAAATCAAATTTTTTTCCTTATCAAAAGGTAAAGTTTCTCCACTAAGATTAGGTTGTACTAAACATAAGGGCATGTATTAATAGTGACGACCCAGTGGATAGGTTAAAATAATATGAGTACCTAGAGAAATGTACTTAGTCTATGTATTTAGAGAGATAGTAAGAGTATGTTTGAAGGAAGAATTTCTAGTACTTGTTATGACAAAATTGATATAAAAACTAAGTTGATCAAATCAAGTAAGTCATATAAATACCCAAGAAGAAAGCTTCATTTGACGACCCGGATATGGGCTCAAGTTCATCAAGTAAGGGATATAAATATTTGAGAGTCATAAATCTTCTAAGTATTATGACAACCCCAATATAAGGAATGAGCTCATCAAAACAAATAACAGACATGAAGACCCACATGAAAGCTCAGATTAGACATAACAAGTAGAAACTGACATGTTAAAAGACTACTTAAAACCTTCCAGCATCTTCTAAAACACTATTCAATATTATTAGAATACCATAGGCTATTACATGATAAATTAGTAATTTTTTTTACTAAATTTTTCTTGGATGAATGCCACATGGACACAAAAAGACATGCGATTCATCCATAGATTTAAGACTACGGTTATAATAGTACTATGAATAAAGGTTTTGACCTCCTTGTAAAAGGTTTTGCAAATTGTAATACATAAAAAACCTAATATAAAGTCCTTTTTTTTAATTGTTGAGTCTTCTAATCATTAAAAATGTTTGTTAAACATTTCTCCTTCTCATTTATACTTTATTTTTAGCTAACCCTATTGATTCAAATTTTTTTTTTATCCAATCATATTCGTTTTGAATGAGTATTTACATTTAAATTTTATATTATAACAACACGTTTTCTCTAAACCACATTATTAGTTTTTTTAGTTCATTGATCTTATGGTTTTGTAAGTTAGTTTTTTTATAAAAATAGTACAAATAAATAGTGGTATATCGCATACTTTCCCATCTTATTTACCAAGAAAACCTAATAGCACTTTTATGCACGGTTATAAAAAAGGTAAATTACCAATAACCATCCGGGTAGATATTATATTACCAATAAGCATTTGGGTTTTGAAGTTTACCAAAAATAGCATGCATCGTAAATATTTCCAATAAGACTTCTCGACACATAAACACGTTCGACCTTAAACTATTATGTTTTCAAACGCTAACTTAAAATATGTTTTCCCAAAAACATATATATTTATTTATTTTGTAAAGACGAACAAAATGAAATCCAGGAGTGATATTTTTCGAGAATTGTTTTTCTTATTTTTACAACCAAATTACACGTAATTTTGGAATTGGAGCACAATTGTTTTTAGCAACCAAATTACATGTAATTCTACAACAGGGACACATTTGTTTTTTCACACTTAGTTCGTAATCAAATTGCACGTATTTTCACGACTAGGACACAATTCATTTAAAAACAAATCAATACAAAAAATACACATGTTTTGCAAATACAAAAGTTAATTGATTCAAACCCAATAAACACTTATTTCACAACCCAAATTTGTATTTTAATTTTTCACACAATCAAATTATTTGACGACCAAAATCCTATTCCATAACTATTTTTATTATTATTATTGTAACATATTGCACGTAAGTTTGCAACTAGAATATAATTTTTTTAGCAACCAAATAATCTGTAATTCGGTAACTAGAACATAGTTTTTTTTCCAACAAATTACACATAATTCTTCAAATAGAACACAATTCATTTTTCTAAACTTATTTTGCAACTAAATTACGCATAATTATACAACTAAAATAAATTCCAAAAACATATTTTATGGATCTAGTTTTGTTCGTTTTGAAAAACAAAACCAATAGCTTTTTTCGATTATTTTTATTTGTTATGGTTTGAAAGAGGTTTTGAACAGTACATCGTCCCTCAACTATCGCGTTTGGTGGCAGATAGTCCCTTGACTTTCAAATGTCCGTTGCCAGTCCCTCGACTATCGTGTTTGAATAAATTTAGTCCACCAGATCCTCTGATGCATGAGAGGCGGCCACATGTCACCATAGTCCCCAGATTTTTGTATTACCACTAGTCCCTTGAGTTTAGTTATCCGTAATATTCTACATTTTGGGTTTGACCTAAACTCAAGGGAGTAGTGGTGATACAAAAATCTGGAGACTATGATGACAGGTGGCAGCCTCTAATGAATTAGAGGATCTGGTGGACTAACTTTATCCAAACGCGATAGTCCAGGGACTGTTAACGGACATTTGAAAGTCAATATACTATCTGCCACCAAACGCGATAGTTGATGGACGATGTACTGTTTAATGTCTTTGAAAGATATGACATTAGAAAATGAATCATGATATTTCGATACTATATGTTATTTGAAAATACTCATTTATTAATTGATAGTTGTTTATATGTTATTAAGTTTTAAAAAATATTATTAATAAATAAATCTGATATGAAATTGTTATTTGTAGATTATTTTGATGTAATTAAATGGTATTTTAGTACGCGGCTGAATTTGTTTCGACAAATCTCATCAAATATTAATCATCATGCGTAAATGGGGTATATTTTAAGTATTCAACATAATTGAGATAATTAATAAAATAATAATATTTAATAAGTCTAGACCGAAACGGTAATAATACTTTAGTTTCACGAGCTTCTATTGTAGACAGTAATGAATATTTGGTAATAACTTTAGTTACACGAGCTTTAAAATAATATATTAATGTTTATCCAATGATAATTGGACACAGTAATGAATATTTGGTTTATTATGGGACTTGTGCTTATCTTTTATGTTTGAATTTGAAAGATGAGTTATTTGAAAATTAATATAAGCTTTTAATTATCGTGTGTATCTCTTGTTGAGACGTGATTGGTATGATTGATCCATTACCAAAAAAATGTTGAGATGTGATTGGTATGATTGATCTATTAGAATTTTTTTTTATTAATAATATTACTTTAATTTGTTTATTTAAAATTAAAATTAGCGCGATAAAAATAGTATTTTAGATCTAATTATGCTCACCATTATAATGGTAGAATTTTGATTGTTTGGAATCCTAACGTCTATAATATTACCATTAAGCATGATTTCTTTTAGGTTATGGACTGTAATTTCATTGCTAGAAATCAAACATTTAACCTAAGTGTTGTTTATGGCTTTAACGAGCCATTTTGACATTACCCGACTTTCCAGATTAGATCAAATAGGTCTTGGATTGTCATGGGGATTTAAATGTCATTCATAACCCCCTAGAGCGTACTTCCAATACTGACCGTTGGAATAGCTCTATCAACACTTTCAATAACTATTATTAGACTAGTGGATTTTTTTACCTTAGATCAAATGGTTTCCAATATACTTGGTCTAATAAGCACGTGGAAAACCCTATCTTCTCGAAGATTGACAAGGTACTTGTTAATTGTTTTGGGATGACGTCTTCTTTAACTCGTTTGCCCACTTTGATCTCCACCGCACGTCATACCACTCCATCATAACCCTATATCTCACCACTCCATATCTCTATAACAATACCTTTTAGATAGTTTAATGACAATGTTACCCTAGTTTTTCTAAAGTTGTAAATGATAGTTGGAGCGCCCCTTATACGGGTTGCCCGATGGCTATTATTTACGACAAGCTTCCTCACCTTGCGGACTCCTGGTCTTTGATAAACAAGCGCGAGCTTGGTAACATCAATGAAAGGGTTGAACAAACCCAGCCTGCTTTATATGAAGCCCAATTGAACTTGTATAGTAACCCATCCATCCGGTCTCTAATCAAGGAGGAGTTTGACGAATCTAAGACCTATATCTTTTGGAGCCATGTTGAGTAATCTTTGTTCAAGTAAGAGACTCATAAGACCTGGCTTAAGCTTTGTAATTAAAACTCAAAGTTCTTTCATAACATCAGCAGGGCTCGAAGGGCAAGACACAAAATTCTTGCCATTAACAATTCTAATGGGGCCTTTTGCACCAATCCAAATGATATTTCTAACTAATTTGTAAACCCCCTAACTATCCAGGGCTTGATAGAGTTAGGTCTCTTATCAATTCCAAAATCACCCCTATTGAAAAATGTAATATGATTAAGCATATCATGGACGATGGTATCAAAAATTCCTTTTTTGATATTAATATCAATAAAGTTATGTGTCCTGATGGCTTTAGCGTTAGTTTCCTTAAATCATGGTGGACCACCATCAAGGTGGATTTATGTAAAGCAGTCAACCATTTCTTCCATTATCGTAAGATGGACCATTTATGAAACAAACCCTTATTTCCATTATTCCTAAAGTTGACTCTCATACAACCTCCACGATCCTCCATTTGTTTATTGACTCTTCCAAGTCAGCCTTTTTTCCTGGTCGGAAAATTTCGGATAATATCCTGCTTACTCAAAACCTTATGCATTGGTACCACACGAATCGTAAAGGTCCCATATGCGCCTTCAAGATTGACCTTATCAAGGCCTTTGAAAATGTTTGTTGCAGATCCTTTTTGGATGCTCTTTATGTTATGTGTTTTACCACCAAGATGATTTGTTGGACTCTCCAATGTGTAACTTCTCCTTCGTACGCCATTAGCATAAATGATAATATTTATGGTTCCTTCAAGGGGAAAAAAGGCCTACGACATGGTGACCCTATGTTGTTGTAACTTTTTGTTATTGTCATGCAGGGTATTTCTAGCATCCGTTGTGATAAGAGCCAGGATCAAACATTCAGTTTCCACTGGAAGTTTTACAAGTTCATAATCATCAACCTTTATTTTGCGGATGATCTTTTGATATTTTGAAGGGCCAGCCTGTCCTCTATTCAGCTTATCAAGCAAGGTCTGAATGAAATTACCATGTTATTCGGAGTCTCCCTTAATCCCATCAAAATTCATATATACCTCTCTAGGGTCACGAATATTATGCACACAACATTATCAATTATCTTGGTTCCTGTCGGATACTTAGGCGTGTCTCTCATCACTTCAAAACTTTCTTATACCGATTTTAGACTTTTATTCTTCAAGATTACCAACCTTATCAATTCCTAGACAACTTGGTATCTCTCTTACACGAGAAGGCTACAATTGATTAAATATTTTCTTTTTGTGAGCCAAGTTTATTGAGGAGAAGGTAAAAAATGTTGAGGAGATTAGGGATGCAATTAATCTCTTCCATGCCCCGTCTATTAGGGAGGATACATTTCATTAGATTCCAAATCAATACCGTGACTACTTCTCCATAAGCTCTACTTACAACTTTATCAGACAATCCGACCCAAACGTGCCATGGGCTCCTTGAGCTGGAACAAATACAACATCTTCAACCACTCTTTTATTGCTTTGTTGGCCATTCAAAACAAGGTTTCAACTCGGGATAAGTTCTCTGTTTGGGGCTTTGTCTCTCCCCCGCACCGCATCCTCTACAATAACTATTCTGAATCCATTGAGAATATCTTGATCGACGGTTTCTTCACAAGACCTATTTGGAAATTGATCTCGCGGAAAATTGGCATGCCGCCGCCCCCTTCTGGTTGGACTATATGAGTTACCACAACCAACGCCTAGACGCCCTCTACTAATGGGTATGACCGTATTTGGCGCGTAACTTTTTTCGTTGAGATTTATTAGAAGGAGAGAAGCGCATGGATATTCACAAAGACTCAGACATTAGGTTTGGCAATTGCCCATGATAATTTTTCTAACCTTCGTTACAAAATTCACGACACCTAGATCTCATAGCCTGGATAGCCCCTGTTTTGTTTGATTGTTTTTTAATCAACACCCATGATTATTTGTTTACTAACTAGGTGTTCTTTTGGTTAATCATGTTGCAAGGACATATCCTGAAGTTTCTGTAAATATTTTTTCATATTAATATCATCGTTTTTTATACAAAACAAGTAATAAAAAAGAAAATACTAACTTCCCAATATATTTTGTTACTATTTAATATAAGAAATTATACTCACACATCTATTTTTATATCTAGTTACCAAAACATGTTCATAGATTCATCGAGTCTTTCAAATTCCACTATCGCTTGATCATGAAAACTCATCCACGTATACAAATTTATAAGAAAATATAAAAATACTAGAACATCAACTAATATCGTGGATTTTGTTAATTATAATATTTATGAAATTTTTATTAAAAAAGTTAGAAAGAAAATATACTCATGACATCAGGCTAGATTTTTATTTTCCTTAACACATGTGTTAATCATAGTCATCGCACATGTAGTATATTGAGCGACATATTTTAGAATATTTCACGTGTGTGTAAGAGAGAAGTTTTTAACAAGAAAAGCGGGTTGCTCATGGGAGGGAACAAACCGTACTTCTAAAATTCGTCGGTGAAGAATAAACTTCATCCCATAGAGGACCTCCAATCCCATATTGCTAACAAGTAACATAAAAGAGTGTATATAAATGTGAGCCCACCTCAACTAGCAAGAGGCCTTTTGAGAGTACACCCAAAAGCAAACCCGTGCGCGCTTCCGAGCGCAAAACGGATAATATCTTGCTAGTCCGTGAGGTGGAAAAGTGAAGAATAAACTTCATCCCATAGAGGACTTATATAAGTGTGAGCCCACCTCAACTAGCAAGAGGCCTTTTGGGAGTACACCCAAAAGCAAACCCGTGCGCGCCTCCGAGCGCAAAACGGACGCGCCTCCGAGCGCAAAACGGACAATATATTGCTAGTCCGTGAGGGACAATATATTGCTAGTCCGTGAGGTCCGTCACACACTCGCACACCAATTCTAACATCGTCTAATGATTTTTTTGCGAATAAAGTGCACATTGATTTCAATATGCTTTGTTCGCACGTGGAGCACTGGGTTCGACGCCCGAAATACGGCTCTCATGTTATCGCACCACACAACCGGAGGTATAGTTAAAAGAAGCTTTAACTGTCTGAAGATAGATTGAAGCCATACGAGTTCATAGGAAATATTGACTAAGGCCATGTACTTTTACTCGGTTTTGGAGGGTGTAACAACCGTTTGCTTTTCCAAATACTACTAGATAAGAGAGGAGCCAATAAAGCTAGCCCAATCAGCTTAAGAGAATCCAAGCTTCGAACTCTAGACAAGTATATGAGAACTCGTTTAGCATTTTGTAAATGTAAAGTAGTTGGTTCTTTGAGAACCTGTAACAACTAGTTAAGCAAAAAGGCAATGTATCATCTTGTCTGCAACAAGTATTGTCGGGATCCTAAAATGTACGATATATTGACTAATCAGGAAACAAGTCATTAACATGGCTGGACAATGATTGCTTGATGGCTCTTGGAGTATCACAAACTTTGGAGGTTCTTATACCGTTGGATTGTATTAAGTTTACAATATACTGTTTTTGAGTAATGTATAGTCTTGCGGAGTCTCATGCAACTTATATTCCTAAGAACAAATGGGGGTTGCCCATATTTTTTAAGAAACAATTGCATTGAGATACTGAATGAACCTTTTTAGGTCGCCAGTTCTATCGCCAGTGAAAATAACGTTATCTACATAGATTAATCATTGACTTGGGTTACCGATTTGGCAATAGGAAAAAACAAAGAATTATCAGACTTGCACTTCTGATAACCGCAACTAATTTGAACATCCATGAGCTTAGAAAATCATGCTATTGGAGCTTTCTTGAGCCAATATAAGGCTTTGTGTAATCTGCAAACATGTTGGGGCTGCAAAGGATCCTCAAAGCTCTTTGGTTATGACATGTAAAAATTATTTTTTGTAAGTTTCCATTTAGGAATGGATTGTTGATATCAACTTGTTGCATCCGCCAATTTTGAGACACATCAATGCTTAAGACCAATATTATTGCATCTGGTTTAATGACTGAACTAAAAGTCTCTTCAAGGTCAATCCTTAGAGATTGATTAAACTTTTTGGCCACTAATCGTGTCGTGTACTTCTGGAAGAAGCCAACATACTCATACTTGAGTCACAATATTCATGTTAGAAAGACAAGATATCAAGGACCAAGTGACATTAGACTATTAGGCATAAATTTGAGTTCACATATCTTTTAGCCACTTAGGGTCATAAAAAGCTTGCTTAACACTTGTTGTTTTTTTAGGTTAGTCTGTAGTTGTTTTAATAAGATCTGTATAAATATATTTTGGTTGGAAATACCAGTCTTAACTCTGGTGTGCATGGAATGAGTATTTTTTGTAGGATTTTTAATTTTTTGTAGCATCTAGAAGAGTTGGAAATAAGGCGTAGTCCTATTGGAAACAATCTGGTTGCGTAAAGAGTGATCAATGTGTAATATGGGAATGGTAGAGTTTGTTACTTGAGTAGGAAGTAACTGCTTATTCTAGTGTTTATTTGAATGAAGTGTGTATAAACTAAGAGATAAAGAATGAAGAGTTGTTTGTGACAGAGAATTTGTGTTGTGTGTAGGATTGGATTGAGCCAAAGAACTGGTAGAAATGGGAGCGTCTGTGAGATTCCAAGGTACAAGTAAGATAATTCTTTCAGTAGAGGCATAAATAGTAAACTTTTGTTGCATTGCATTGCATGTATTGATATGATCACTATAAGTCTTAGGAAATGTACTAAACCAATCAGTTAATGACGTAAGAAATGACTCATATTTATTTTTGTTGAAACATGAACTAGGACAGGGAAGTCATCCTCATTGAAGACAACATGTCTAAAGATAAGGACTTTCTTTGTGATAATAAAACTACCACAGAAAGATACACTTTAAGGAATGCTGATAAGGTCTAAGACTTGGATATAAGACTAATCCAAAAACCTTAAGCAATGAGCAGTCAGTCTTCCTATGATAAACTAGTTCATAAGGTGTATTGTAGTTAATTATAAGAGTGTGAAGCATGTTTATTAAGTAGGTAGTTGTGTTAAAAGAATCAGACCAATAGGAAAATGATAAGTGATACCGAGCCAAAATAGTTAGGTCATTCTCAACAATGTTCCTGTGTTTCCTCTTTGCCATACCATTGTAAGAAGCGGTGTAAGGATATGAGAGTATTATGCCAATCAGACAGTCCTTTGAAAAGTTTAGGAAAGCCTAGTATTCCCCACCTTTATTAGTTTGTAAGACCTTGATATATCTTTCAAACTGATTTTCAGCTAGTTTTTATACCTTAAGAAGATGGGAAACATAACAATTTTCTGTTTGAGTGAATCAACCCAAAAGAACATACTGTAGTTATTCATAAACAATATATAATACCTGAATCTATTTCTGGTTTTTGTGGAAGCGAGTTCTCTAAAATCAGTGTGGATAAGTTCGAGGATTTTTAGGACATTAGAATTAAAATTAGAAAAAGCCGATCTATGTGATTTTTTCAACTAACAAAATTCACAAAAAGGAAGTGTTTTTGTTTAAATGGAACATTACAAGTACTTAAAACTTTATACAAAATACTAAGAGAAAGATGACCTAATCTAAGATGCAATTTTTTGAGGTAAACAAAACATAGACTTATACTCTAGAGATAACTCATAACTAAGAGCCTTATGAGACTCATCAACTGGGTTGTCAATGAAATACAAATCCTAGTTAGCCGTCTATACTAGAAGAACCCTCCATGTTGCCTAATTTTTCACAGAACACATATTCTTAAAAAACCAAAAAAATACGATTTTAAGATGTTAATTTAGAAACATAAAGTAAGTTTCTAAAGATTGTAGGAATGATATACATGGTAATAGATTTGTTATCACAAGTAGAAAAACTAGATTTAACAACATGTTTTATCAAACATATTTTACCATTACCAACTTGAACTAATATATTAACACTATCATTCATTCTATGACTCAGAATGCTATGGTTATGAGTCACATGATGAGTGGCTCCTAAGTCAGCATACCAAGACTTGTTGGTGTTTGGTTCTTGAGGAATCATGAATGCATCAGGATTTGATTTTTGTTGTTGGTGTTCTGCAGATAGAGGCCTCATGACAAGTTGTTGTTGTTGTTGTGGATCATCTCTTAGATAACAAGTTGGAGGAGCATGGCCATATTAGCCACAAAGCTGGCAATTCCTACTTGGACTAAATCTTCCTCCCTGCCCATGTATGTGTAATTTCCTCTTCTTCTATAATTAGTTGTCTTTCTTCTGTAGCCACAACCTTTGGGATTGTTATTATGCCTTGTTCTAGTCTTGTGGTTGGTTTTTGGTTTCATGTCACTTTTGGTGTTGTTGATATTGGTCGAAGTTACATTTAAACTAGCCATGTAGTTTTGTAAAATTGAGAGTTGATCTAGTATGATCTCAAAGGTTAAGAGAGTTGTTTGCAGATCTATCCAAGGTAGTTATTCCTCTTTATCTAGGATCGCAACTATAGGTGTATTCTTTGAGTCTAAGCCAGCAAGCACATGTGACATTAGGTCATCAACAATAATTGGCCTCCCTGCTAAAGCAACGTTATCTGGAATGAACTTCATATTGGCTACGTAGTCCTGCATACTAGACATTCTTTTCTTGTTTATTTGAAACTTTCCTTTAAAATATGAGATTCTTGCTTTTTTATTAGAGCCAGACATCTTGGGTAAACCTCCTAAATTCCTTTAAGGACTCATTCTCTAGTTGATGTGCAGGTATTTCAAGTGTGATGGTGGTGAACAACCAGTTCACCTTCCAAGTAAAATATTGTCCTTAGACTGCCAGTCTTCATAGGCCGGCTTCTCAGTGACGGTGCCAGTAGAATAGTTAGTACCTTAACAGGACATAGTGTGTCACATGTGATGTGACAAGAGATCCAATATCATTTGATGATATGAACTACAATTAGTACTTTAATAGGACATAGTGTCACATGTGACGTGACCAAAGATCCAATATCCCTTGATGACATGAATTATACTTACTTTGCAGATTAGAAAGTTGGTACGATCCAACTTGAGGTTGTTGTTGGTGTTACTTCGTTGAATAATTTGTGATTTGTTGTTTGTGTTTGTTTGAAGTATAATGTAACTAAATACTACTGAGTCTGAGAATATGGAAAGGGAATTGGTGTTAGCCATTGAATATCTATGATACCAAGTTAGAGATCACAAAGAAAGAAAGCTTTTTGTTTCAGTGAAGTCGTTATTATATCTTCTGTACTTTCCCTTGCCAATCATTTGTTTGGAGACAACTAACCTTGTGAGAGTTAAGGTTAGCTGTACTTCGACTATGGTTTTTTAGTAGCTCATTGGTTTATTCTAAACTCGTCTTCTCTTTAAGCAATTAATTTTATTTTCTTCCTTAACACAAATCCTCCCATTTCCACCAGTATGTTCTTTAATTTTGTCAATAGGTACTTCAGACTAAAATCCACAGGTTATTTTCTTTGTAAACAACAATGAGTATTTAAATATTTGTTCCGAACTCAAACTCACAAAACGTAAGATATCCCAGAGAAGGCAGTCAAACTTATGATGTTGCTCTGTATAATTCTATATATATATATTTAATGATTTTTCTTCATTGACAACTTTCCTATAATATTGTAGTAATGAACGGACTCTAGTTATTAGATGTTGTTATAACTTGTAGTGATGAGCAAACTCTACTTTATTAGATGCTTTTATTGCGTTTGTTAGTTTTTGATGTGTTTATTTAGTTGATTTGAGTCGGTGCGTCGTCTTCGGCTGATGAATGTTTTTTCTATAGTTTATTAATATTATAACTATTTGCTATTATTTTTTGATTATCAATTTAAGTAAATTTTCTTCGGTGATGTATGAGAAATCAGGTACTAATTTCAATGAAATTTATAAGTTAATAGATTAATTTAATTGAAATCTACAAGTCCTGTGTTAGAGGAAGTTATTACATACATCGATCGATTGTGGAAAGAACCAATATAAAATTAAAATAACCTACGAAAAAACGATCTGATGGTCATATACAAGACGAGAAACAAATAAAAAATAATAATAAAACCAACCACATAAGACAATATTTAACATTGTTGAAATTGTGAAGAAATCATACACCCATTGGCAACATGCATTCTTTTAAATATAAGTAAACTACAGAAACACTCTCCAAACAGAAAGGACTCAATCACTCTCTGTAACAAAAGATAACGTGATTCACATAATTCTATCTTTAGTGTTTATCTCCTATCTCACGTATCTCTCAAAAGACTTAAAGTTATTTATCTCTCTCATGAAATATATTCTCACATAATTGTTTCCCTAAAATTACATTTGCGTCACACATTTCATATAAATATCTTCTTTTATTTATAACTTTAGGGAAAAATCAAATTCTTCATTAAACGCTCCAGATTAAAGGCCATTAATCAACGGAACAAATAACTAAAAAGTAATACAGGAAAGCTGAATTAACATAAAAGGCCTAGTAAATAGAATACTTCTCTTTGTCCTAGTGGTGCTACGATCCAGTGCACTTCAGATCAAAGTGGTGCTTCCGATCAGTTTGCTTTGAATAGTTTGGTTCAACTAGCCTGCTTCAAGCAGTCTTGCTTCGACACAACACATATTTCTTTCGAACCAATGGTCGTCACCCGTTTACAACTTGTATTAGCCATAGGATCAGTAGACATCTCTACAACTAAGTCATGACTTAAACACCATAGAGTTTCAACCATTCTTGTTTATACATGTAATGGAAAAACCACACCCACATAGCCCTTTAGTAATACCTATGTTTACAATTTCAAATTAAAAAAATTGTATGAATTCGATTATGATTGTTCTGATTAAATTATGTGTTTCAGGTTGGGTTGGTACTAACATGAATTGTTTTATAATGAAGTTTAAAATAAGTTCATGGTGTAATTATTTTTTTCCTCTAAGACTTCAACCAGATATTATATTTTATTTGCATTTTCGATCAATAATTATTTTATATAATACGTTATGACTTTTAAATCTAATAACTATTATTTTATTATTATATATATATATGCACGTAACAAATCATACTTTTTTTTTTGTCTTAGACGAGTTTGTTTGGGAAAAATATATGTTTAATACGCTCTACCTATTCACATTACAAAGTATTCATCTATATTTATAAAAACAATACGAGAAGTATTAAATAAAGTTTTATAGTATTATGTGATATACTTTGAATAACATAAAAATTATCGGATTACATATCTCAATGAAATCCATACATCACCGGAATAAGACCACAATAACCAAACTGTAGTTTGATTGCATTTACAACGGAAGTTGAAATACATAAAAATAACTAGAGATCTAGATTAAAAAAATCCAATATCTAGATATTAAATCTTTAGATCTAGAACAGACCATAAAGATCTTGAATTGAAATAGAATCGAGAAAAATAATAATATGAGTTTATACACTCACTTACACTCTTCACAAATTCTCTAGCACTTAAACTTGTAGTAAAAATATTTTTAAATATATGAGTAAAATGTAAGTAGTAACACATAAGTAATGGTAAAATGGAAAATTTATTTTGTTAAGAACTTTATATAAAACTATTTTGAATTTGAATGTCGCAATCACATTTAAATTCTGAGTATTCATGTCTATTATTATATGACTCAATAAATAAATAATGGATCTTAAGTTAAATACATTGCAGCTCCATAATAATAAATATCATTGAGGTATAAAATGAAATTATTAGTTGAGTTAAATGTGGATCTTGAAGGAGGAATCATTAATTTAAAACTTTAGTTATTGGTCTTTAAAAACTTAATAAAGATATATTCATAGCGTCTAACTAAGTTTATTTACTATTATGTAATTTAGAGAATTCAAATCCTAAACACAATAGTAGTCCATAAGCTCTAATCAGTCGACCGCTTCATAGAGTTACATATATGTCGCTTCTTATTATATGTCTCTATTCTTCTTCTTCCCTTTTCTAGTGGTATCCTTGCTACAATCTATTAAGAACTGTTGTATCCATAATTTAAAGACAATGTACAAAGAAACTTACAGAATGTAGGAAGAACCATAACCGGTTTTTTATGAAAGGTTTTCAAACATTATAGTTTTCTGATGCATAAAAGAGGAATCATTAACTTAAAAATGTAAATTGGTAAGTTTATTATTTCATCTTCTTTATATTTTTTCTCTAGATAAAACATTAGCACTAACTTGGTTAGAGGGTTTTAAACCTTAAAGAGATTGAGTATACAAATTCATGACCTATCCATGATTTGGAGATTAAATACATTTTTCTTCAGTTTCTTGAAATCCGATTTTGAATTGATTTAGTTGAAAAAAGAACACTCATTTTTTATTTTGAGAACCTGATTCATGATTGGGGTTAGAGAATATAGTATACATGTTTATGATGATTTAGTACAATCAAGATCATATAATTGATTATATGTGATGCATGACTAAAGTAGGAGGTTTGATTTTCAAACTTTCTTATCAAAACCCTAATTTTGGACCACTTTAGAGGTTTTGATATTTTGGACTCAGACATTGCACCACGATAATATGGTTTTGAAATTCATCTTATTAAGGTATGCTTTGTAAGATATATAATTCAGTTGCATTTGTATGAGTTACATTGTGAACACTCCAGATGACAATTCTTTGAGACTGCACTATCAAACGTGTCATCTCACCTTTTTGGGTTTCTATTAAGGCGGGCTGTGTATGGAAGAGGTTTGAGGACTCATAGCTTAAGAAAAAATTATTGTGAGTGTAGGCTGACCCTCGTAGAAGACTACCTCAAATTTGTCCTGATTGTGAGTAACCTGCTGCTGTAGTAGTTTTTGCATTTACATATACAATACTCACATACAACTAATTTCACTGTTTAATGGTTCGTTCAGTATACCATGAAATAATCAAGTACAACTCCCATAGAAGGTTTGACTATTTTACCTTATGGTCTTGAACCAATGGTGTCTTCTTTAAAGTAATGTCTCTTAAAATGATATATAGTGCATTCGCACCCAACACATCCACTAAGTATCATGACGAGTTATTTATGTGATTCAGATTAAGTGTTGTGTGTTTAGATTGTAGTTGATGAGTCTGAATTCTGCCTGCTCCCCGGACAGGGACAGATCAGTCCAAGGCCTCCGGACCGGACAGATCCCTTCGAACACTTAGCCCATAAGACTGTTCGAACTATGACAAAAGTACTAAAAAACCTAAACACTTCTTGACTAAGCTACTTGCTCTCCTACTTAGAGCACATGGGTCTTTGAACATGACCGGGGTCCATTAAACATGACCCAAAAGCCCATAAGGGCCCAAACATAAGGGTATAAATACCCAACCACCTGCATTAAGTGTGGGTAATGAGAATTAACTGCAACCAACCAGCTTAATTATCTCTCTACTCTCTACTCTAGATATTAAATACCCCCATACTTCTATAAAATACCAAACAAATTACAAGCCTACCCTCAGGCGATAATTATCCTTACCAGTAGTTATAACTTTGGGTAACATACTCCAAGTTATTCAGATGAAATAGTCATATTTGTTTGGCAAGTGATAAAAGTGGATTTCATTCGATTAGTCGAAGCTTCTAATTACTAACAACTTACACAACCAATATTTTTTGTGGTCGAAGCTCGTATTATAGTTTCACGCAGCCGAAGCTCCTTCAACATAAAAAAAACCTTCTGCACAATGAGCAATATTAATATGAATCAGTTAATAACACTGTCAAGGCTCTGGCAATTTTATTTTGACAATATTAAGCATGTGTATATTAACATTTTTAACTGTTAGGGTCTTGATACTTATGTAAGGAATCAATACGTTGTAATTAATATATTTCATTACCATATTTCCTATATAAGGAAAATAATATATCGATACAATCCAATTAGTTTTCATTTTTAAATTCTTTATAGTTTATACTCACCAAATTAACAACCATACAAGGGAGTGTGGTGCCATAGCCTAATTTCTAAAACTAGACACAAAAATAATTAAACACTAAGTTAAATGGTAGAAATTAAAAACCGAAGTCTCACACTAAACCAACAAAATAAATTAACCGAGTGAAGAACTCGATCCATGCATGTAAGTGAGAGCAATCCAAGAAATACAAGTTAACACTTTGGCAGCATAGTTTCAAGACAGAAATTTGCAGATGATAAAAACATACCTGAAAATTTTCATGCCAATCCATTGAGTGTGGGAAGCAGTGGAGTCAAGAGTTGACACACAAATGGACCAACTTGCACTCAATGTTCTCTACCAAGGGTTGAATAAAGATACATTATACCAAATTCTGGCTAAAGACACCACAAAAAGAGTGGGGGATGGGTTTAAAAAGACTCCATGTTGGAGCATATCATGTTGTTTGATGGTTCTAGAATTATCTGGAACCTGATTTTGCTACCAGATAAAGTCGTAACAATAAACAAGAGAGAGAAACACGATTTTTAGAGAGAGAAAGCGCTAGGAGTAAAATAGTGTATTAAATGTTCACCAACTCCAAAAAAGAGAATATTTCCTTATATACTAATAATAGCGAGCCCCATTTTGTATGAGTAACCCACTTACTTATATTCTTACCCTATTTTATGTTTATTCTACTCATACTATTATTATTTACAAAGCAAGTCTCTATTGTTTCTCAATCCATCTCTTATGGTTTCATACTATTATAAATACATTATTATACTATTTGATTTTACCAATTCAAAGATTATCCGGATGATTTGCACCCTTATCAGTAGCCTCCAGTCTTTATGAGAAAATGAGCAAGGACTAACAGGCATGTGGGCCGGGAAGTAGTTTACCGATGCTAGAGATAGGAAATATCTGATGCAAAATATTCAGTCTTAATGGGCTGGGAAGTCATGAAGACTCTCGGTTAATTGTTATGGATCAGAACTTATCATTGTCATCAGCTCGTATTTACGGGTTGGAAAATATTAATATCTATTTTAACGATGTGTCTTCAGACCATCGACCCAACCTCAATCTAATTATTTATTTGGGTCTTCGATCTTATTACTGGTACAAAAGACATTTCTTGGGTTTTGCCCTGATGGGCGTTATGCCAAACCCACTTGTTGTATCGGGTCCTCCTCTCTTGCTTAGAAAGGCATCATCTTGGTCATTCGCGTATCCCCGCTTTACTCGGCGTTCAACCTCTATAATATTTCCTCTTAGACCGACCGGGACTTAAATGATGATCCTAGATTATTAGCCTTACAAGGGTGTCAGAGGGGGACACTTTTCCTTTACCCATTCAAAGTGCGTCTACTCGTAATTCCGACAAAACAACTCTTAGACTTTTCATTGCTCTTTTCGGTTGCACTTTTCTATGAAACGGTCCGTTGAAGAGGGTGATCCTCTATAAATACTCTTTTCAATTTCATTATTCTCTATCAGAGCAATTTTTAGAGAGATATAACAATCCTAATCTTAGCTTTTCTAGAGGGAAAAAGCGCAACGTCGTTCTTGTGTATGAAAAAGTCTGCCTTGAACAAAAAACTCATGATTCGCAACGAATTCAACGATAACAAAAAAGGAAAACGCATCTAAAAAATTTGTTCGTGGTCACGTCCGTGTTGGCAGTAGCTCTAACTTTGTTTATGTTACTCCCGCCCCAGAGGAACTCGCTGCTTCTACTAAAATCTTACCGGCCAAAAGGAAAAATAAAAAGCCGGCCCCGCCTTGTCCGGACAAAAAATCATGCTCCAAAATGTGTCACCCTCAAGAAGAAGGTGGAGCCGGCCCCCATTTCCCAAACAACAAATCCCGCTGCAAAGTGAGTAACCCTCAAGAAGAAGGTGAGCAAAAAAGAAGGTGCCTCTTTCAAAGATCATGGGAAGAAGGACGATGTCGTTACTAAAAAGGGCGTTCGTGATGATCCGACTGCTGCCGGTGGTGAGTCGATCGTGCCGGGCACCGTTCACAGAACTGAATCTCAGAAAGCGTTCAATCCGAACCTTGGTGTTGTTGATCGTACCCAAGGCTTGTTGCTACGATGCCGGTGGTTAGACTAGCACCGAAAATGAGGAGATTTCGCCTCAGGATGAGGAGAATATTGCTAGAGAAGGCGATGGTGCTACTTATGTCGGTAGATGAAGAACCTTTGCCCCCGAAGTTGCACCCGTGCTAACTAGTTATTACGTCGTCTTACCACAAGAACATATTATGACCCTCTTCATTGGTAAGTATATGTATTAGGGTCCTGACGAGGCAACCGAGATGAAGACCATTTGGGGCATTTCAGGTTATGTTAATATTCACCTCTCGACACTTATGGATACGTTGATTTTTGTGCAATACAGGAAGATAGTCTTTTTTACTGATGTCTTTAACTGGGGATTTAGGCTTCCGCTGGACCCTGATATAGTACGTTACTTTGAGGTCCTCAAGATTTTCTTCACCCACCTTAATCCTAACACGTGATACATGCTGATGTTGTGTATAATGTATTCATGCTTGTCGAGGTAACGATGTTCATGGAGGTATACATGGCAATGACTAGTCTTTTTAAATCACTGAAACTGCCTTTCTTTTATTCTTCTTTGATATGAAGATCGTGAATGACCTGCTGGAAACCAACAATGCATGGAAAGAGCGGTTCAATTTTGTCAGTGGAGCTTGGAAAAATGATCGGTCTTATTGGAAAGACAACCCGAGGCGCCTAACCCGCAAATGGGTCCACGAAAATACTGATCCCTTTTTTTATTTTATTAAATATTTATGCTTTTAGTCCCCAAGACCAAGTTGGAGGCGCTGAAGAACGAGTATTTTGAATTTGCCACAACCACGTTTTTGAAGCATAAAGAGTTTTCCAAGAAAAATTGGTGTCAAAACTTTCATCGATACTTAAAAACACCAACTTAGTTAACAAGCAACCTTTGACGTTTCTCGGACGAACCGTTGGGTGCCCATCAATTATGCGTGCCACCTGATCTTGTCGACCTTGTGAAAAAATTAGATACCCCTGAAGGTAATGTGTTTATGCCGAAGTGGAATAGGGCGGCCATTAAACGTCCTAAATTGGAAGTAATACTGACCAGGAGGTTAATAAAGAAACGAAAGAGGTGGGTACTAACGAAGCTTCTTTAATGCTCGATGTGGAGCCTGAACATATCGTGGTCCCGAGTTATCCGGTTGTTAGTGAAGTTAAATCTCAAAGTGGTGGGAAAGATCAGAAGAAAGTCGGTGTGGAGAAGATGAAGAAAACTTCGACTGCTGAGGAAGATAACAAAAGACCCTGAGTGGTCAAAAGAAAATTAATACGTGGTAGAAGAGACACCCGGTCTGCCAATAGCTGATCATAGAACTATTCTGACGCTGTTTGAACAGTACAGGAGAGTTGCCAAAATTAATACGCCAGCTGGGAATCTGCTGGTAATGCCACGGTGGTGGAGCACCTAGATTCCAAACCGGTTGCTAGCCTCACTCTTATTGAGTCAAGGCTTCCTCCTGCAGCAACATCTCCAGAAAACGTTTTCCCAAATCCTTCGTGGGATGTGAGCCCGCAGTGGGAGGCATAGCATGCGATGACCCGCTTCCTGTCATCGCCCTACCACAGGGTTCGGACAACCTTCCACCGTAGAGGTCGGATGCAATGGCAACCACCTTATATCATATTTTATCTCCTCTAGCATTAAAAGAAAGAAAGGCAGAGCAACTGAGCGAAGAACTTTCAGATGTGATGCATCGTTTACCTGACCTAGAGGGGAAGCTGAAAGAACAAATCCTGTATAAAAAAATATTAGAAAAGGAGCCTCAGGAATAGATTATTTGCGTCTACGTTAGCATAAACCAGTTTTCAAACTCTTAATGGATAACAATCGAGACAAAAAACCAAAACTCAACAAACCCAGCTTTTCCAATCTCTTTACTTCCTTAGGAAAGCTAAAGGGGATTGGAATAGAGCGGTGCAACATCTACACGCCTATCTTCAGTGTCGAAAAGGACTACATGCCTTTCTCTTCTAAAAACAAAAATAATGGTTAGCTACTATAAAATAATGGTTAGCTACTATAAAATACAACCCAACGTTGACGATGCACCTCTATGGTAGTTTCTTCATTCGAATCTCATCATTACATTAGGAACAACAAAATCCTCTCACGCCGAAAAAACGGATCAAGCCTTTAGTCTCTAATACTGACTGTATTTTTTAGAAGGGACCAATTTCAAAAATGTTTGTGCTGAGTATCACAATATAAACCCAAAAATTGGTTTGTTTTGCTACCATCAAAGGTTTGACACCTAGTTTCTAAAGAACCGTTTCGGTAATCGCGGCTCGTTCCTTTTTTTTTACTTAAGAAATATTGTTTCGATTGAATGAGATAGCTCTGAGAATCCAAATCAAATTTCTTTTAGTTTGGTCCAGTTCTTTATTTCGACCTCAGACCACATGCATGACAACTACATGTGTTGTTGCAATTTATCAATCATGTAGATGCTAATGATTTCTATTAAAATTGTAACACTGTTGGAATATATTTATTTAATATATTTATAGACTAACAATAATTTGGACCGACATGCTAAATAACCATATTCGATTATTGTCTTAACGAAGTTCAAATTAAAAGTAGTCGAATTAAAAGTAGTCGAGTTAATTATTTAATTAGTCAAATTGGGTAAAAAGGCGTTATGGGCTCAAGTGTGGTAACCGGATTGAATTTGGGCACTGATGAAGAGGGCCCAAATCTCAACACTTAAGCATGAATTAATAAATCAGATATATAAATTGAATTATCAATTTATTGGGTTATGGTTCCGGACACAAGGAAGTAATAAAGGATGGGCTTCACATTGTAAAGTCTATAAATAAGGGCTATGTTTAGGTATTTCATCACTCTAAACCCTAATCAGAAATACGGCGACTTCCTTGAGTGTATGGAAATTTTTCCTTCTTCTCTAATCTGATTTTGCAGGTCTCTTAGTTTCATATACGGAATCGCCGGAGAACGTGAAATCGCTGGAGAACGCAAAAGAACTGAAGAGAATACTAGATGGATAGCAGCATGCAAACCTGTAAGTATTCTTGATATTTTGTTTCTTCTATAGATGAATCTAGCAAAAGGGTTTAAATTTTTCCTCGATTTATCATATATTATTTGATGCAATTTCGGATAATATATAACAATTGGTATCAGAGCCAAATAAACCCTTTTTTGGATTCAGTAGAATAATCAAATTGAGTATTGATAGATAAAGACGCATGTTTTTCTTCATTGTAAAGAATCCATGTCATTGGTATTATGCTTGAATTGAATTGGTAGGGCATGGATTTAGGGATTGATTGTTATATATTATCCGAAATCGCATCAAATAATATATAACAAATCGCGGAAAAAGTTAAACCCTTTTGCTAGATTCATCTATAGAAGAAACAGAAAATCAAGAATACTTACGGGTTTGCCTGCTGCTATCCATCTAGTATTCTCTTCAGTTCTTTTGCGCTCTCCAGCGATTTCACGTTCTCCGGCGATTCCGTATATGAAACTAAGAGACCTGCAAAATCAGATTAGAGAAGAAGGAAAAGTTTCCAGACACTCAAGGAAGCGACCGCATTTCTGATTAGGGTTTAGAGTGATAATGTGAAGCCTAACATTGTAAAGTCCTTTATTACTTCCAGTGTCCGGAACCATGGGTGATAATTCAATTTATATCCCTGATTTATTAATTCAGGCTTAATGTTGAGATTTGGACCCTCTTCATCACAGTGCCCAAATTCAATCCGGTTACCACACTTGAGCTCATAACGCCTTTTTACCCATATGTCAAATTTAATTAATTAAATAATTAACTCGACTACTTTTAATTTGAACTTCCTTAAGACAATAATCGAATATGTTTATTTAGTATGTCGGTCCAAATTATTGTTAGTCTATAAATATATTAAATAAATATATTCCAACAATTTCCATCGGGACCGTCATATGCTACTCAAGAATACATATTCAACTTTAATGGGATCCATATATTCATTTGCCTTTTTCCCTTCAGGTAATGGGACAAGATCTCATGCCTCATACCGCATTATCCTGCATTGATTTATACTCTCTTTATACTCTTCTTTCATAACGTCAATCCTCTTTTGAGATTCGGAGCTTGCCATGGCCTGTTTGTAGGATGCAGGATCATCTAAAGTTCCAGCACATAACTCATCATGCTCCTGAAGATATACTATAAATTCTGGACCTATAGTACTCTTCCTTTCTCTTGTGGACCTTCTTAATGACACTATTTCCTCCTGTTGCACTTCTTGAGGAGGTAGAGTTTGATCATTATGAACGATGTCATTTTAGCTGCCACTTAAAAAATAATAGTTGATTAGATCGTAGTCGATTATTTGATCGGACGAAGCGGACAATCTCAAAATAAGTTGAAGAATTCGACATATGTTTAGTACTCGTAAATATCGTGATTGAAAGTATAATTTTAAACAAAATATTTTTTTAAAACCTAATGTTGATTTTTGTATTCTAGATTTATACCGTGTAATTAATAAGTTTAGTTTTTTAAAAAAACAAAATATATATTACAATAATTTTTTATTAATATTAATTTAAAAAAATATATTAGATCCACTTAATATAAACTATAAATAAAACATTTAATCTATTAGAATTTTTAAACCCGAATTCTGTGTCAAAAAGATTTTTCTTCAAAAACAAACAAACAACACTCAATAGTCTACAAATAAAAGAAAACTGGCAAGCAACGGTTTCTTTTCGCACAGAGAAACCAATAACACTTAAATCTTTAAAGACCGAAAAGCAGTGGACTAAATAGAAAATTCTAAAACAACACAATGGAATAACCAAAAGTCATAGGAAAGACAATTGTTTTCGATTTCATTCTGATCAATATCAAGCAACAGTCAAATTTGTTTAAAATCTATTAAACCGAAATTGATTATTCAATATCGAAAACCGAAGAAAAACGGTAAGAAAAACATAAAGAGACAAAAGAATAATTTTTTCTTTGTTAAACTGGAAAAGAACTAAAACAAAATATTTATAAAAAAAACTAAAGTAAATATAGTCAGAAGAAATAATAGAATCAATATCTAATCAAATAATATTCATATTAGGTCGGTTAAAGTTGGTAAAATAAAATTTATTTAATCTTTCACGTTAATAGAAAATACTATTTCAGATCTATAAATAGTTGCTGCCAAATTGAACCATTTATAGACGAGAAAAAGAACAAACATACACGAGCTTATTTGAGACAAATAGTAAACATCCATACTCAGGACTTTGGTGAATCAATTTTGTTAATATCTTATTTTATGCTTCTTTGCACTCCCGTTTTATTGGAGAAAAATTAGAATATATCTTGTGTTTCATTGGAGAAAAATTAAAATTATATTGGCTAATTAAATCTTAATATTTTTCTCTTGCGTGTTTAAATAATATCAATCACATTGTCTTAATATTTGTTTTTTCACCCATACAACATTTAGAATTATGAATTTCGAAACGATTTAAAATAAGCAGTTCTCCCCCTCCATTATTTACATTTTAGAAAAGCAAAATAATTGGTTATATTAAATAAAAAATGATCAAGTGTCATCTGGAATTTCTTCTTGATGTGAAATATTTTTATAATATTGATTTGTTTTGGGATGTATTGGCAATTCATTTGGTTTTATTCAATTAATTTATTTAACTTTTTTCTTTGAAATTACAGTAACATCAATCAATTGTGATATGGACAACAAAAGTTGTGCCACCAACAAAAATCATGCCATCAATGAAGATAGGGAGATAATCGAAAACCAATCTAACCAACCAACCAATGACAACAATGCTGGCGCTGACATAGAGGATGCGAGTGTAACTTTTTTGCCATCGAGAAACTTGGTCGTGACCCATCCATAAATTGTCTAGTTCGGTGTCAAAGATTTGAGTACGGTACAATTGCATCTATAAACAAAAGTTTTAGAGATGTCATAAGAAATGGGGAGCTGGATAAATTAAGGAGATCGTTTCAGAATGGTAGAGGATGTTATTTTATTTTCATGCGACACGATGAAATGGTATGCTTTCCTTCCAGACAACGGTTCGTTCGGTAAAATTACCTAGGCCATATGCGATGGTATGTATAAAAGAGCATCCTGTTTTATTTATTTTTACTCTTTAACTACTTTTGCCTTGAAAATTAATTTTATTACTATCTTATCCCCATTGTATATATCTGTTATTAAACTATTATTCATTTTTAAACTTCTTTTTATTGTTCATTTTATATATCTTTTGTACAGAGTGCACTATCTAACTTTATTCTTACTATTATTATATTTGATTTTAGTTTTGGTTGCTAGTGTCTTTTTTAAGTATTTACATATGTTTTTTTCTTACTTTAACCAAATGCTTCTAACCCTGCACATGTTGTTTCATGTTTTCAGATAAAGAATCATTAGCAGTTGGCTCTGAACTCCTCGTTTTTGGGAGGGCCATAACATCCAACATGGTCTTAAAATACAATTATTTTTGAAAATATATGGAAAGACGGTAAGCCGCCGAATATACGAGGTGTTTGTTTGGATCAGCTAGTTATAAAAAAATTTGTATATTGGCGGGAGGATGTGACCCCAGAGGAAACACGCTAAACTCAGCTGAAATGTACAACTCTATAACCGACCAATGGACAATCATTGATAACATGAATATCGCACGATAAAAATCTTCTCGGTTTTTTATGGATGATAAATTTTATGTCATAGGGGGAATCGACGAAAATAGCGGAGAATTTTATGATTTTAGTACTAAGACATGGACATTGGTACCGAACATGTACCCTCAGTCTGAGTTTAATGCTCGTAATGTTATGTCACCACCTTCATTAGCTGTTGTTGTGAAAAATGGGTTGTATATCGCTGATCAGTAGATCTCAAGTTAAAAAAGTATACAAAAACTAATAATTGGTGGGTTACCATCGGGAGACTCCCTGTATTGGTGGGTTTAAAAACTTAAATGGAGGATTCCACCCCATATTCCTCCTCCGTATATAAGTAAGAACACAACCGATCTCAACACTAGTAAGAACACAACTCAAGGAGGTTTTGCATTTGGTCCACTACCAAAAGGCCTCATACTAGTTGAGATATGTTCTCACTTATATACCATTGATCCTTCCCATGTTTTACCGATGTGGGATGTGGAACTTTGGTCGCTACCCTAACAAATCCTCCTCTCGAACAAAATACCACTTTAGCCTCCTCTCAATTGACATCCATCCGCTAACTCTAATCAGGTTGGGGCTGCCTGATCTCTAGAGCCTTTACAGCGGATCTATCTGATCTCGACCATCCTGCCTTGTTCCTTAGTGCCACTCCAAACAAGTACCACCGTCTTGATACACTCCAATCAAGCCACAATGCTTGATGAGCAACGGGCACTCCAAACGAGGATCTCTCCAATCAAGCCACAATGCTTGATGAGCCTCAAATCAAGCCACACTGCTTGATAAGCCACGAGCACTCCAAACAAGGATCTTGAGCATGACTACTAATTCATCAACGGGCACTCCAAACGAGGATCTCTCCAATCAAGCCACAATGCTTGATGAGCCTCAAATCAAGCCACACTGCTTGATGAGCCTCAAATCAAGCCACACTGCTTGATAAGCCACAGGCACTCCAAACAAGGATCTTGAGCATGACTACTAATTCATCATGTTCGACTAATGAGAATTTCACCCACATCACCCACCACATCGCTCCAAACAAGGATCTTGAGCATGGCTACTAATTCATCATGTTCGGCTAATGAGAATTTCACCCACATCACCCACCACATCGCGTACTGTCTGGACCTGGAGCTCTGATACCACATGTTGGGAATATGGGGGTCCGGTCCGCATATTCCTCCTCCGTATATAAGTAAGAACACAACTGATCTCAACACTAGTATGATATTGTCCGCTTTGGCACCCGAAGGCCCTCACGGCTTTGCATTTGGTCCACTACCAAAAAGCCGCATACTAGTTGAGATATGTTCTCACTTATATACCATTGATCCTTCCCATATTTTACCGATGTGGGATGTGGAACTTTGGTCGCTACCCTAACACATCTGCATAGGTTTGTGTATAATTGTGCAGTAATGCAATGCTAATAAATTTAATTATAGAGAGCAAATTATAAATTATTGAGAGATAAAATAATCTTATTTTGTAGTATAGTTTGCCTTACGAATTTTAAGGAGTTCAATACAAGATTTCATATTTGGATACAATTTTAACGATGGGTTTGAATTTTTTTTTTATGATTTTGGTTGCTAATATGTTTGTTTAACCATATATATTTTGATGACTAATTATTTCATGCTTATCTATTCATGAAGTCAATCTTCTATTTAAGTGGGGAGTTGGACTACCAAAATTTTAGCGTCAAAACTAGGTTCGCAAAAGATGTTAACGACTCTTCAACTTTTGGTTCTTATCTTTCATCGAAGGAGGGGTAAGGAAATGATACGAAATAAACAAGTTCAAGTAATTTTGTTTGAAAACTTTTTTCTTCGGTAAATGATAAATTTGAAAGACACGATATACAATTTAGAAAATTGGTATTCATGTTTTATTGTCCTTTTATATTTTTTAGGACAATGAAAAAAACTAAAAATTAAAAGTTTTATGGTTAATTTTAAGAGAGATATTTGGCCGTTATAAAGTACACCAAATATAAACGGTGTGGTACAAACTTTGTTTATCTCTCCAAGTAAGAGTTCTTGAAATTCCGATGTTCTGGACTTAAACAACTTTTTTAGCCTTTTGTTTTCCTTTACCTCTTTTTCTTTTTTAAGGCCCTCTATTTTTCCATTTTTTTTGAGAAAATTTTGATCGAGGACTATCCAGTTTTTACTAATTCATATTAGCATATGGAAAAGAAAAAATTATCAAATATCCAACAAAAAGAAAGGAACTCCTACGTTGATATAGTACGAGATCGAAATGAAGAAACATCGTGCCTGCCAATGGAATGTTATCACAAAACACACCACATTTCAATTCAATTTCCAAAACAAGTCAAAGAAAATCTCGAAAGCAAAAGAAAGTCCATACTAACAATGATATCGAAGATTTCTTGCAAAAAATGAATCTAAAAATGTAGTGCAACATAAGTGTATGGGACTCACGTCATATGCTTCTTAAATTCAACTGTAAAGAAGACTTATGAAGAGTGTGGAGGAAGAGTGTCTGGGAATTTCAATCCTCGACCATGCGTTTACTCAAATGGACACCTCAATTCAACACAAAACGAGAAAGTCTAGTGTGCCTTGTATGGATTAGACTTGAAAATCTCCTTGAGTTCTTGTATAATGAAAGAATGATCTTCTTTATTGCGAATTCTATTGGAAATCCTTTACAAATATATATCATAGAAAAACAATTTGCCTACCATAACTCTGGCTTAATATGGGTTGAACTTGACTTGACTAGTAAGATTCCAAGAGATATCTGGTTTGGATTTGGCGAGAACCATGGATGCTGGATCACTGCTAGCTACAAGGATTTCCCAAAATATTGTGCTCACTGCAGTCATATACGACATGATTACCTGTCATGTAACAAAATTCAACAAGAAACAAAAAACCCTGAGAATACTGATGAAGCAAACAACAACACTAAAGTCAATAAGGGAAACAACAATAATGATGTTGATGATACAAAGAATATCGAATCGATCATTGTTGATGAAAGAAAAGTCATTACTTCTGCAAATAACGAAAGCATTGCTAACAACATTGAACAGTTCACTGCACAAGATGATGGCCTGATAACACCAAATGATAATGACATTACTGAAACTATAAATTCATGAGAAAAAGGATATCAAAGGGAATGTGAGAATAAAAGTAATGCCTCACCTCAGGAAGAAGAAAGATTAGGAAGCCTTCAAACTACTCTAACCTGCAATAAAAATGAAAGTGACACACTTTCAAAGGTTCTTGAACAAAAACGTTAAAGCTGCTAGAAGCTCTAAGAGGATCAAACAAAAATTTGCTACCAAATCTCTGAATTTCTAAGGGACAAACAAACTTACTAATTATAGTTCAAGATGATTAACATCCTAAATTGGAACCTCATAGGCATTAACAACAATGATACGGTCAGAAGGCTAAACTCTATAATTTCTAAAGAAAAAATTTATATGCTTGTTATCGAAGAACCTATGTCTAATACTGATAGTATGGTCTCTATCACAAATAAACTAGGTTTTGATTCTTGTATATGAAACTTATCAAACAAGATTTGGTATTTCTGGAAAAAAGAAATCTCTATTAAAATCATTTTGAATCATGATAAATACATCCATCTTGATGTCTCTGATCCTACTTTAAACTTAAGCTTTTTATTAACCATTGTACATGTAAAGTGTCGATTTTCTAGCAGGAGATAGCTTTGGAACGGCCTGAAATATATCTTTGAAACGGTTTCTAACAAGCCCTGGTCCATCATGGGAGACTTCAATGCAATTATATCTCCAGATGAGCAGGTTGGATGTATCACTTACTCTATTGACAGTGTTGAGGAATTTAATGACATGATAAGGGATTGCTGTCTTGAGGATGTTGGGTATTATGGCTCTAAATTTACATGGAACAAGAACTCTAAGTGGAAAAGACTAGATAGAGTTCTTGTTAACTCTAAATTGTCTTCCCTTTTTAATGAAACTAAAGTGATGCATATGGGTAGGACTTGCTCAGGCCATAACCCTGTATGCATCACCATTAAAAACAATAATAAGACTATCCATCAAAGCTTCAAATTTATGAATAGGTGGACCAAAGACCCTGAGTTTATTCCCTTTTTGGAAAACAACTGGAACAAAAGGATTGAGGGATACCCTATGTTTGTTTTATGGCAAAAGCTTAACAGGTTAAAATACGGTCTTAAAGAGTGAAATAAGTCTCACTTTGGTAATATTTTTGTGAAAGTGCAGGAAGCTGAAATGCATGCCAATGAGATGAAAATCATGCATCAAACTCAAAACCGCCTTGATTCTAAATGCAGCCCCTCTAAAGCTAATGCAAACCTTCTTTTAGATTTTAAAATGGAGGAAAGATAATGGTATAAAAAATGTTATACCAACTGGCTATGTGATGGAAATAAAAATACAAAGTTATTTCATAACTTTGTCAACAGGAGAAGAAAAAAAAAACCATTAACAGCATTAGAGATGATGGAGAATGGCTTACAGATAAAGAGCTCATTGGGAATTCTGCAACTAAGTACTTTAAACATCTTATAGTTGTATCCCCTTATTCGTGCAAGGAAGATAAAGATAAGATGATGAATAACATTATTTTTAACTGTATTCCTAAAATCATAAGGGAAAATGATAATGTTAACCTGATGGCTGATCCAACTGAAAGAGAAATCTATGATATAATTTGTAATCTTAACCCATGTCAAGCTGTAGGGATGGATCGCGTCAACGGGTTTTTCTTCACAACTTGCTGGAGCATTATTAAAGAATACCTCTAATCCTATAAAATGAAAGGACTTCAGGGCAATAATCCTTTGCATCCTTCTCAATATAGTTATGTCCAAGATTGTCAACAACATGGTACTTTTTCTTCTTCCCAAAGTCATATCTACAAACCAGGCTGCCTTTATACCTAACCATGTTATTCAGGACCACATCCTTATAGCTAAAGAACTTCTATATGAATTTAATAGAAATAAGAAATCTGATAATATTCTAATTCAATTGGACATGTCAAAAGCCTTTGATAAGTTATCTCACTCTTTCATTCTTAAAGTTTTAAAATGCTTTGGTTTTTCTGATTATTTTGTCAACTTAGTGAAAAGCTTGATCAGCTATGTTTTTGTCTCTATACTTATAAATGGAAATTTGTATGACTTCTTTACAACTAACAGAGGGCTAAGTCAGGGGGATCCCCTCTTCCCAAGCCTTTTATACTTGTTAAAGATCTTTATAAGAGGCTAACATGACTTGTTTATAGAAAACAATGAGATGCATTATTATTCAAGAAGTAACATGCTTACACCTAGTCTTATCTTTGCGGATGATATCTTGATTTTTACCAAAAGCCTGGTGGATTCTACTAAAAAGATTGGTAACTTTCTTGATATCTATCAAAATATTCCGGGTCATTCAATTAACAAAGACAAAACGAAAATTATCTTCCCTTTTAGAATGAACAATGTTAGGCTCACAACTATCTCTAACCTTTCAGGTTTTAGTGCTAGAGTATGTGGGAATCACTATTAACAACGGAACCAAAAGCAACAACTATATAAACCTTATCAACAAAATCAACAAAAAAATCAATGACAGGGAAGACAAAAGCTTGTCCTTTGCCGCAAGACTCACTCTGATTGAGACTGCTCTAATTCTTATCTATAATTACTGGATCCAAAGCTTTACCATTCATAAGTCTGTCATATATAGAATAGAAATCATCTACAATAAGTTCCTATGGGGCTCCTCCTCTTCTGATAAAAGAATCCACTGGTCCACCTGGAAAGCAATCTGCAAGACTTATCAAAAGATGACTTAAATACGCGCAATATCAGTGATTTCCAAGACTCCTACTCCTGTACAATATGCCTGAACTTCAGAAGTAAAAAAGTTTATGGTCTAACCTGATGCATAAAACTTATTACAGAAAAATTCACTCTTTACATGCTCCTTACAATAAACCTAGTTCGTGCACCTCGAGAAGGATTACCAAAATCAAGAAAATGGTTGAGCAAAACATATCCTGGAAGATTAGCAAATGGAATGTTGAATTTTGGCTTGAAAGCTGGTATTTGACCACATTTTGATCTTTTTGAATCACAACTGTGATAACACTAGTTACAGACATCGGCTGGTCAAGAAGTTCTGGAAGGATGGAGACTGGGACTACAAAAACTAAACATGTTTCTTAAGGAATATGCTATTGAAAAAAAAATCAAAGCCTTCACTGTTAACCCCAACCATGAGGATACAATCATCTGGAGGCTTTCAAAAGACACCAAATTCAGTACCAAATACATTTTGAACCATTTGAGAACTAAGCATAACTGCTCTAGCATCTATGGAAAAATGTGGAACTCTATTACTCTTAAAAAGTCCTCTTTTCTAGCTTGAAATCCTTTTAAAAACTTCATTCTGGTTGATACAATCTTACAAAAGAAACACTTCTGTATTGAAAGCCCTAAGCATGTCTTTATCGAGTATGATCTTGCTTGGAGTATTTGGAGCCATTATGCTACCCTCTTCAACATTGGAATTTTCAAATTCATGACCATTGCTCATATGTTGAAAGTTTGGTTTGGTCCAAAAATGAAAAAACTCACATCATAATAATTATTCATATCATAATTCTTTGAATTGTCTAGAAGGCTAAATTCAACGACAAAGCCTTCAGCACTAAGCTGCTAATCAGGTACATAAACAACATTATTATTAGTTTGGATATTTCTAACTTTCTCAGGAAAGAGCACTGGAGTAAAGATCTACACATAGCTAGGAATATGGGCTGTAAAACTTTAGTAACTTAAAAAATCACCTATCATTAAGGGAATCCTCCTAAATTAAGCTATCTCAAACTTAACATTGATGCATCTTATCTGATAAATGGAGAAGTTGTAGGTGGTATTATCATCAGAAATCACCAAGGTAAGATTATTTTAGGCGCTACTAACTTGTATGGAAAACTAACTCCATTAATGGTTGAGTCAATGGCTCTCGTTGATGGATTAATTCTTTGCAAACAGAATAATTGGAATAAGGTCCAGATTGAAATTGACTCTAAAAATCTTACAAATATGCTTGCAAGTGGAAACTACCCTTATCATCTTAATTTAACCCTTAAATGTTGTAGAAATATTATCTCTTCTAGCATAAACATCACTAAAATTTCAAGGTTCCAGAATATGGCAGCTGACTGGCTTGCCAAGTGGAACTTGAAATGTAAGCAGAAAGTTCAATTCACTGATAACCAAGCTCCTAATCACTTGAAGGTTATTACAACTCTTGAAAGCATGATCTGGGTTACTTGAATGTAGATGATTGACCGGATTCGTATTATTGAATTGATTCTAATTTTGGGCAGCAAGCTATACTTAATGAAAGCCATGTTTTTGCAGACTTAGAAGACTTGGATCGTTCACTAGTTTCAAGCTCTGAAATTCTAGCTCTCCACCTCAAATCAGTACCTTCACTCCCGTTTGTGTAAATCAGAGTTGTTATATTCTCTTGAAGAAATATAGATGTAGTTGGAGATCGAGCTTCATCTTCAGGGCAAGATTGATATCGATTTTAAAATTTGTGGCAAGATGTATTCGAAAGTGTCTCTCTATTCCATCAAAAGTTTTAAAAAATCTGGCTTCACCAAATAAAAAGGCTCCGTCAAGTGTTGGAGGGAAGGTTTTGGGATGAAAAATTTGGCACCAAATTTAAATTTTCGAAAATGTAATCAGTTAAATTAATTTTATAACTAAACTATTGCTTTGTTCCATTTAGGCCCATCAAATAAAATTCAGTTTCATTAAAAAAAAAGGGATATTTGGAATAAATTTTAAAAATATATATGGTGTTTTTATCGCGTAGCTTTATATTTTATTTATAGGTTTTATTATGCTTCACTTTATTTGCAGAAAATATTCCAAATGTCAAAATGAAATTTTAAATCAATACTGATATGTGTTTGTTTTGGTAAATAAACGATTAAAAATTATGGATAGTTATCGTAGTTGGTCACTTGTTCAAAAACAATCATTGATGTTACATTTATATTAAAACAACCAGTTTGTTACATTTGTATTGGTCTTTTTTTCATGTGTGATCACCACAAATAATCAAGAATGTAAAAAAGCATAACAAAAATGGTCGTTTTGATACAAAATGTAATTTTGGTGCCTGTTATAACACAAGTGATCAACTTGTACTACTAACCATGGTTATTAACCCAAATAAATAGAGTTCACCATGAAACTATACAATTACCGTAATGATTTTGTCGTTGTAAGTCTATTGTTCACTGCATCGAATATGCCTCTTCTTCGAGACGAACAATATGTTTGTAGACGCCTAACTTTTAATATTCACTTAAGGTAGGTAAATCCAAGCCGTCTCAACGATGATTTAAAAATTTAAGTTTCAAGGTTTTTAGCATAGAACACAATGGCAAATTCTGGTTTTGTCGTTGTGACCTAAACCATCATTGCTCAATTCGATAATAACTTTTTATCTTTAGTCTGATTCTCAAATTTTATAATTTTTGTCAATCCAAACTTATTTTTATAATAATTTTAAGATCTTTTTATATAATCGAATGTTCTAACAAGCATTTATTTATTTAAATTATATTTTTCATCTTCTCATCAAGCCAACTTTTATACACAACGATTTAAATTTTCCCCCAAGGGGGTAGCCGAGTTGGTTGAGTATGGTATGCTTGTGACCAAATGTCATGAGTTCGAGTCCCTCTACATACGCTTTCTCGGCTGAGCCTGTCACCTTGTGTGGTTTACCTTCTGGTGTTGGTTTGCAGGCTACGCGTCAGACTGAGGGTTTACCCTGTGCGCACTCATTGCAGTCTGAGTAGCGGCTGCGGGTTCCCTCCGAAAAAAAAACAATTTAAATTTTACATATATGTTAAAACAAAAACGTTCTGATGAAAGTTTTAATTGTTATAACTTTGAATCAATTGTCACATATGTCCAAGCCGACAAAGCCGCATCGTATAGTTTTTAGTAGTATGGGCTCAACATTACTTTGACCGTTTTTTACTTATTCAAGAATTTTACTTGAAAATATCTCATTCTCTCATAAAAGGTAACACCATCCTCGTCTTCTCATGGGTATACTCCTTATACATATACGATAACAACCAACATATAGTTCACATTTCTTTAACACGATGTTTCTTTGATGGTCCAACACCACCACATTTACCAATGGGTTTATATTTAGCCACAACTTCTATTTCATCATCAATTCATTGTCCCTCCCCGGTTCCAACCTCATGTCGTTCCCTAAAATCAATTTATTCTTTTTTCCCAGCCCATGTATCCGAACCAACGTCCCATTGCAGTTATCTTCTTTATCTGCATCTTTATCTTCTTTATCCCGGTGACTAGGAGCTCTAGCCATAATCGGGAGATACACAAGATTGTTTAGGCATTATAATCGTTTAAGTACATCATTCTCTGAGGGAAGGGACCATAAGTTATTTCATGGTCTTGCGTTGAGTCATGTCATACCTCCAAAGTTGAATATTAGCCAAATTTGAAGGATTAAAATATTTTTGGAACCGATGTTTCCAAGTTTCATGGGCCTAATAACTCAATTGAAAAAACGTCTGACTAGCTGATTGAACGTAATCCTCGACGGTTTAGTCGTTCCCTTCATACTATTCACAAAAAACTGTTTTAGTCAAGTAAATAATCCAAGGAGGTACAACTCAAACAGTGTTAGAATATTCAGTGTATTAAGTTTCCTTGTATAGGCCTCTAAGTTCTCTATATATTGAGAGCCTTACTATTGGTCAATTCTTGAATTACATCTCTAATGCATCAATAAAACAAAATGGAACATTTTCTAATAAACACAAAACCCTAGTCGCTTCGTGCGGCTACTTCTCTCTTTGTTTTTTAACAAATACAACAACTGAGATGCTACATAGAACATATGCATGTTAACATGGTATCAGAGCACGTGTGATTCTGGGAATTCTGAACATCCTCAATAAAGATGGATGGCAATGAAAGCGTGGTCATTCAAATCCCTGATGAATTAAAAATGCAGATTGCTGCCATTCTGAGAAATGGTCTCGGAACACAACAACAAACAACTAACCCCGAGAATTTATCCATAGGGATTAAACTCGGTGGTGACAACTATGTCCTATGGGCAAACCTGATGAAGAAAGCAATTGGGGGATTGAAGTATTTCCTAGGAATCGAGGTTCTTAGGTCAAGAGGAGGGATTTATATCTCCCAACGGAAATATATATTAGATTTATTAGTTGAAGTTGGCATGGCTGATTGCAAACCAAATGACACTCCTATGGTTGTGAATCACAAACTAAAGATAATTGAAGGGGCCATATCAACGAATAAAGAAAGGTACCAAAGGTTGGTGGGAAAATTGATTTACTTGGCTCACACTCGACCCGACAGTGCATACGCGGTAGGAGTAGTTAGCCAGTTCATGCATCATCCTCAGGAACACCATATACAAGGCGATGAGGTAGCTTTTCTGAATTTCCAAAGCCCGTCTCCCATAATACGGAGACAAATATGAATCGTTGCTTCCACTTCTTATCAGCTTGAAGAAGATCATTTACAATCTTGTATTTCCTTGCGAGGGATATTGAGTTGAAGAGAAAAATAGAGTTTTGGCACAATTGTTAACCCGAAAAACTCTTCCACAAAAAAATCGGACTCGAGAAATCTGAGAAGCTCTTATGTACGCCATGAGGGTGAACCACATGTTGGAACCGGCTTGGGTCTGATATAACTATACTAGGTGGAAATATTCAGCCAAGGCAGGATCTAATGGCAGTCAAAGACCCCAATTTAGAATCTTTGTGTAGACAATTAAATCATGGTCTTTAATGGACAAAGGCATTTCCCTCAACAGTCCCTAAGTTTGAACTACTTGAAAGGGTGAAAATACTTGTATTTTACTCTATGAAGTGCCAATAAGTGTTTTGCCTCAACCCCACGAAGGATTTTTCCAAAAATAACCTCTATGTTCGAGGACAATTCAACAGTGGCCTTCTTTTTCTTTATCTTTCTTTCCTCAGAGGTTTTGTTGGGTGAGCAGGCTACCACTTTAAGAGAAGAAGACTCTCGAGTCAAATTAGAAGGTCCGATGGGAGGGGCTAGTACAGGGATATCTCGTATGGGTTGAGGCTTCATAAGAATCATCTCATGTCTCTCCTGATTGTTATCTATTTCATCAATTAAACGCTTCATTTTCACTTTTAGGATATATTTTAAGGGTGAGCCATCAACTTTACCTTTTCGAACGGTTTTTTACGAGTATTTCCGAGGAGTGACACCGTGTGTTGTTTGTGGGACAGTTAATATAAGATTTGGTTTTATGGACTGTTTAATCGGCTCAGGAGATATTTTTTTATCGATCATCTTTAGCCTTTTCATGAATCTGGTTTTGATCGCCCATCAAAAGAAAATGAGAGCTTCTATAAATTTATTTTGCATAATTAAATCAACCCTTATCGTGTTTCAAACAAGTGTGATCGGGTTGGATGAGTCAGAGGATTAATGAATAAAATAATATTGTTTGTGTTTCCTGTTGTGTCGGGATGCTTCTCGAGTGGAGGTCGATTACCATAAAATGTTTTTGGATGATTTCTAAAGGTTTGAGTTCTTCTTCGATGCCAGAAATTCTTCTTTCCTCAGCTCTTTTTGCTATATTAAACCACTCACAAAGTTTATATCGTTCAAGCCATTCAAATTCCCTAGGTATGAAAGGTTTAAGAAAGTGTTTAGTGAGATGGATTGATTCTTTCTCTAAAAGAAAGTGCGTGTTTATCTCTCTAGAAATAGAAAATGTGTCTAACTTCAGAGGTGTGAAGAGATTCAAGTATTAACAAGAGTGGTGTGGGCTTCCAAGGGATGCAAAAGCCTAAATAAGTCGAAGAGTCTTTTTAGGTAACAATTCCCTAGAGAAGATGAAAAGTTTTCTAGAACAACCGTTGAACCTATGATTTGACACATTGATGCATAAAGAAGCCCAGAGGATCTCTTACACGTTTTGATAGAAGGTATGTGTATTATGTCAGGAAATGATTAACACGTGGGTTCAAATGACGATATTCACCTCAAACTTTCCTGAAACAGAGATATGCTATAACATGAAGGCCATCTATTAAGATTTATTTCAACACGCAACCCAGATCAAGCATTGGATAAGCATGAGGTCATCATTTCTTAAAAGTGAAGTCATAAGTTTAAGGAAAATATTAGAGGAGATATAATTCAACGAGGAGACACAAATTACGAAAAATCTGATGGGGCACCTGAAGAAGAAAAATATTTCTTAATGCGTCAGTCCTTGTTCAAATACTTTGCAAGGAGTGGGGAGCAACTGATAAGAGAAGAGAAATATGATGGTAAATAAGCTAATTATTGTAAATAAAAGGATTAATTTAATGTAATAAAATTTAAGGAGAAAACTCAAGCATTTGTTAATTTGTTTTCAAAGATTTTAAAAACCTTGGTGGAAAATCATGAATACAGCTCAGGATATCTTGTCCTTACACTACTACTCAGAATAGAAGAGCATAAAGAAAACACATGCATGTTATTGAGACTGGACTGACCCTTCTGGCTCAATCTAATTTCCCCTATACTTTCTGGTCTGAGGCTTTCCAAACTACAGTCTATCTAATCAATAGGCTACCTACATGTTTTCTACAATTAATCACCTTTTGAGAGGTTGTATGGCCATAAATTTTACTATCGTTTCCTACTTAGTTTTGGGTGTGCTTGTGTTTCTTATCTAAGACTTTATGAGGCAAAGAAATTCTAGTTATATTATGTCAAGTGTATTAAACTAGGTTAGAGTAATGTTCAAGGTTTATAAGTGTCTCGGTGCTAATAGGTGAGTCTATGTCTGAAAGGATATTCTTTTTAATGAATAAGAGTTTCTTTTTTTTCTGGGTTTCTAGGGTCAAAAAAGTATATAATAAGGTCTAACTCTCTCTGGTTACCTGAGTTTTCTAGTGATAAATTATCAGATGATTGTACACATATACTTCACCAACAAGACATAGTCAGAAAGTTATACCTCCAATAGACACTCTTGGGAAAACCTACAACAAAACTTACATTCCAATCATAGCAACTTACAGGTAAAACAAGCAAATCCTCCAGCTACACATACTAGAGTAATCTCCTATCTAAACAGAATTCATACCACACAACCAATACAAGATAATCAGTTAATCATTGACCTATATTTTGAAAACCATTACCATCACTCTCAACCAAAAACCTTACCTAATAGTCATCTTATGACCACTAGATCCAAATCAGGTATATCTAAACCTAAGGTTGTATACTCAGGCGTTACCACTATTTCTACTGGTACTGACGAGGAACCTACTAAATTCTTTGAGAAAATAACTGTCACACAATGGGCATAAGCTATGAAAACTAAATGGGATGCTCTAATAGCAAATTATACATGGTATTTGGTTTCCTACTATAATGACATGAGTTTGGTGAGTTGCAAATGGGTGCATAAGCTAAAATATAACCCTAATGGGTTTGTTCAACGGTGTAAGGCTGGACTTGTTGCTAAGGGATTTTATCAGACACTTGGTATTAATTTTACTAAGACTTTTAGTCCAGTAAATAGAGCATTTAATATAAGTATTATTTTGACTTTTTATGTTCTTAAAGGGGGAGATATAAGGCAATTTGATATCAATAATTCCTTGTCTTAGAATAACAGGTACTTGTGGTGCAACCTGAAGGGTTTGTAGATCCTATATATCCTATTAATTTGTGACATTTACACAAGGCATTGTATGGTTTAAATGAGGCTCCTAGAGCCTGGTACGCCAAGCTAATGGATACTCTGCTTCTGTGGGGGTTTTAGAACTCAAGAGTAGATTGCTCTATAACCTTTCTAATGACTAAACATGTCTCTCTTATTTTATTGGTCTAAATTGATGATATTATAGTCACTAGAAATACAGCTTTTTATTTGAACGAGTTTATTCAGATTCTCAACTCTGAATTTTCCCTTAAAGACATGAATTGTTTTAGGCTTTTACTAGATATTAAGGTTTACAGGGATGACTTAAGCATGTATCTAACTCATACAAATTACATTAAAACCTTACTTTCTAGAGAAGGGCTCTCCACTTTCATTCTTGCTCCACTCCATTGCGTGTAAGTCCTTCAGTGTCCCAGTATGATGGTGAAAGTATCATATGTGCTACAAAATACAAGAGTGTGTTAGGGTCCTTGCAGTATCTACTTCACACTCAGCCATGATGTGGTTTATTTTTGTTTAAGGGTAGGTTTGTAATTTTTGTCTAGAGTTATGTGGAATTTTGAGAGTATTTAATGTTTGGGTAGAATGTAGAGGGAGAATTGAGCTGTCTGGTTGTATTTAATTTTCATTACCCTCATTTAATGTAGGTGGTTGGGTATTTATACCTTTATCTTTGGGCCATATGGGCTTTCGGGTTGTGTTTAATGGATTCGGGTCGAGTTTAAAAACCCATTAGCTTTAAGTAAGCAAATAGTCAGTTTAGTCAAAAAGTGATTAGGTTTTAAGTACTTTAGTTCTGTTCGGATAGTTCAGTGAATGAAAGTTGTCTGAACTGCCCTGTTCGGTGAAGTGGACATTGTCCGAATTGACCATGTCCGGTTCCCAAAAAGTGTGGTGACAAAATCCGGACTCATCAAGCCAGACATTGCTTTTGCAGTAAACTAGATTAGTCAATTTGAGCAATGTGCGGCCAACATTTACAATATGTCAAGAGAATCTTAAGGTACTTAGTTGAGACTTCTTTATTGGGACTTCATATCAAACGAGTGATGCTCATAAACTAACTAGGTTTATTGACGTTGACCGTGCTGCCTTCTTGGATGATATTTTTTCAGTTGGGGGTATTATATTTTCTTTGGAGATTATCTTGTCTCACTGTCCTCCAAAAAACACGGAGTTGTCTTGCACTCTAATACGAAGTTTGAGTATTGATCTTTGGTCAATCTTTTTTCAAAACTATTTGGTTGTGTTTAGTACTTCAAGAGCTTGGATTTTCTCTTTATCGCTCTCCGGTTATTTGGTGCAATAACTTTGCAACCAGCTTGCTGGCCTCAAGTCCAGTCTTCCATGCTCCGACTAAGCATGTTGAACGCCATCCAGTTGTTCAAGGTTTGTTTGACATAAGGTACGTCTCCTCACACAACCAGGCTGTCGATCTTTTTACCAAACCTCTGTCTTAGGGTCGCTTCTTGTTCTTGCGTCACAAGCTCGACCTTGTAGTCTCTCCCTATCGTTAAAGGGTGAGGGGGGGGGGAGTCATGAAACTAACCTGTCGAATGATTTGTGACAAAAAAGTCCACGAAGAGAGAAGTTTTGAAACAAAAGGAGGTTAGGGTTTGGTATTTGGACAAAGATGTCACGATGGTCTCAAGGCGAAGGCGAATACCCCAATTAACAAATATCTTATATGCTGGACCCTTGCTGTGGACTCGATCGAGCTTAAGCTCAGGTCCTGACTTTAGAATCTTGGTTACTTTAGACGAGATAGTTGTGTAACGAACTCTTTTTTGTTAACTAATAAATGTAACAAAATATTGTTACATACATATAACCAAATATTGTTACATCTAACAAACTATTGAAATATATATATATATATATATATATATATATTAATCAGTATAACATATATTTGGACGAAATAAAATTAAAACAGTTTTTTTCCTCTTCTCTTGATCTTGACTTATGGTTCACATAGTTGTTGTCTATGACGATCATATCGTTGATATAAACTAAAAGATTAGTTAGTCGAATTTTGAAATATTATATACGGAAGAGAATGTTCGATAAGTGAAAAAAGATAATGAAATGGAAAAAAATAATAGCATTTATAAATTTCACGCTCTCTATACGAAGAAAAGAATAATAGGAGTTATAGATTCAACGTTCTCTATTGAGATAATCATTTCTAGTAGTATAAGTTTTAATGAAATCTTTTTTTATAGAATTTTATGAGTTTGGGATAAATAGTCGCTATTTAATTTATTATTAATTATACTAAAAAAATCATAAAAATATCTACAATGAAATGAAAATTCTAGATAGGGGTTCCTCTAATTGGGTTCTTTTCACCATTCTCTGTCGTGGTTCTACTTTATTGTCGGTCATTTATATCTCTCCTCAAGAAATTGATATTCAATAATGTGTATCTAGTGAACTTAATGCAAATGCATGTTACTAAACTAACTATATTAAAAAGATACAACATATATGTGGGTTCTGGGTGATATAGGACGGTGTTCGATCGATAGACTAGATAAATTGATATGAGTTTTGATAGATGAATAGAAATAGATAATTTGAAGAACATTAACACCAAAAAAATTGTTAAAGTACTTTTACGAGATATCCAACACAAGATAATAATGATCGCTCTGTGTACCTATTATAGAAATTAAAGCAATCTTCAAAGTGACACATTAGGGAGAATTTGTATATTCTTCTTACTGATGGATGGTGAGTTTATAGTACGATTTGTCGAGTTTGATGAGCTAATGTACGGGATGCATATTTGTTGGGTTGTCTGCCTAACCCACAGGAGTTTATCATAGAAGGATTCATTTCAGAAAATTGATGACATTTATTGCTTATTCGGTCTTCAGTTTTATTAGATGGTTGTACTGCAATCTTAAACTCTATTTCCGTTGATCTAAAATTAATATTATGTAAACTTGAAACAATCGGTTTGTCAACTAACAAGCATATTAATAATGTTATTATAAATTTTTTGAAGTTCGTATCTCATTGTGGGCGATTGTGTTTATGTATTTTTAGTTGGAGGAGATTCAAATCTTTGGTCTTACATTTTTATGACGTATTACTAGTGAGAAACGATAAACATTTGTTGCATGTTGTCAAGAAATTTTCTTCATGACAAATTTAGTAGACTACGGATGTTTACGTGGGAGGCTATTTTTAGTTACTCATTTAAAAAAATCGATTGTATATAGTTATTTGTAATTTAAAAACATTATACCGTTTTCAGTTTAATTTTTAAGATGAATAAATAAAGACTTTGCCAAATTACTTCCATATAATAATATAAATAAATGAGGAATGAAAATAATTACTTTATAATTGGTCAAAATATTATTTTATAAGTTTGAGAGATATTTAGCATGAAATGTAAATAAAGATAACTAGGTGTGTAAATTGTGAGGGATATGTTTGTGCTAAGTAGTAAAGTGAGATGAATTATCTACATAACAAACCAAATTTGTTGCATGTAACCACATCATCTATAAATAGGTGTACTTGTCTTAGAAATGAAAGGACTCGACATTTTTTTACTTTTGATTACACTCTCTCTAATTTTGTTGAGAAACTTTCTCTCTCTAGCAATATTCCTAATTAAAGTACAAATCTCTTTAAACCTATCTATTTTCCCCATAAATTACTTATACTTATCATTGAAAACCACAACGAGAAATAACGATTGACACTTAGATTTAATATCTGAAACCAAATAGACAATTGATCGAATAACAAAAGCACCAAGCCTGAAGCTCAGATTAATCCAACAGTAATTATGGAAGGAGAGATGCTAGAGTCATGTATGCTTAGAGGAGAAAGTAAAGGTGGAATGCAAGGAAATGATCAACGTTATCAATCGAACATTGAAGATCGGATCAAACAATTATTAGAAAGAATAGCTTATTTGAATGATCACCTCGATGCGAGGGAATAATTGGTTAGAGCTGGCAAGGTGCGATCAAAAGTGGGACGAGTAAATGAGAAGAAATATTTTGAAGACCAATCTGACGGGTCTCACAACGTTCACAGAGCAAGAACTGATCATCGAAAAGTTCGGTTTCAGTCAGAGAAGGGATATCAATCCTCAAAGAAAGAAAGACAAGAATCAATATATTCCAACAGATAAAATTCAGTCTTTTGGTAAGATTCCGAGGAGGTTTTTCAAAATATTGAGAAAGATGAAACCTACAGCAGATAGAGGGGCATGCCCTCTTCGAAGAGGAACGATAGTCAGCCTCAGAATTCTCAAAGAGAGCATAAATCTAAAAAAAGAGGATAATACAACTAATCAATACACCAATCCATCGAATCAAGGCTTGTATACAATTGTAGGAAGTGGAACTAGAGGTAACCAATACATGCAAGGAGTAGATTGGATGGCTTCTCCTTTGTAAGCTGAGATCATACCGATATCGCTTCTAAAGCGTTTCAATATCATAACATCTAATAAGGTATTTGACATACTCTTTCCTCTCATAGTGGTTCAGGAAGGTTTTAATGAGGTGCCCATACGGGCGGAATTGTAAATGTAGTCGTTCTTTTGCCAAAATATTACGAATATATAATTTTTTTTTCGGAAACATAGATTTAAATAGGAATTTTTCAAACTTTAAACTTAAACTATCACTATAAGAAAATAAAACATCTTTGTAAATAAAACAAGAACTCGTCACCTTTAAGTTAATTTACAAGAATATAAGTGTCAATGTGTGTGGTATTACAATTCGAAGTTCTCACATGTATACAAGTATAATTTGAGGTGCCAATGTATGCCAAAAGAAAATTTGATGTGACAATGTGTGTGGAAGTCTAATTCGAAGTGCTAACGTGTATAAAAGCATAATTCAGCGTGCCAATGTGTCTTGCACTATAATTCGAAGTGTCAATGTATGTGACAAGAAAATTTCAGGATATTTTTGAAAGACAATATAAAAAATTGAAATAACACATAACATTTAAATCAAAGACAAGTACTGCCAAGTAATGGACATTTACAAAATATTAAGTGACATGTAATTGTCACTTATAGAAATACAAACAGTACTATGTGCTAAGCACTCACAGAAATACACACGATTACATGTGATAGTCATTAGTACTAAAACACAAATACATACAAAATATGATCACTCCTATTATAACTTGGCCGCAATTTAAGGATCCACCTGTTTTATTTTCAGAAGGGTTGTTTCACTTTCTGAACTCTCACTTTCGAATAAGGCAGATTTTCTTATACAGTAGTGAATGAATCTTTAGGGAGTATTTTTTCTAGCACCAAGTACCAATAATCCTCCATATTTACCTTTAAAATCTATGATGGAAGTCAAAGATCATGGAAATTTTTTCCTTTTCTTCGCGAATCTTTAAAGCTTTGAGATATCCACATGCACTAGCATTAACTATGTCAATTACGACGAATTTTACCCCTAATCCTTGGTTATAATTTCGAAGAAAGATCAGAAACTGCTGAGTATGACTCAATCTCTATCTTCTCGTCAAAAATAGATCTAAAATCTTGTTTGAGTCACTCCTCAATGGAATTGCTCTAAAATACTTTTTGGCCAATGTCTATTATGATTTTTTAAAATGAGCTTAGCTTCTCGTCGGAGAATTTCCCGTCACATATACTCTTTACAACGTACATCATTCTGAATCTGCAAGTTAATATAATGTATATTGAGTATAAAAATTGATTCATACAATAAAGTAGAAACTAATAGAAGCTTTTATGTAAGTATATTGCCTCATCCTAACATGTGTTACGCCTGTCACTGTATTTCAAATTGCTTTTACTAGGTGTCCGTTATGCTTCAAATAAAACTCTGTCTAATAAACATTTATAAAATCTTCATTTTCTTCCTAAGAAAGCCCATACTAATCTTCTCAACTTTGCCTATAAATATTGTCTCATAACTCTTTTCAGCTACCACACTTTCATACTAGAGATAGAAAGAGAAAGTTTACAAGCTTAATTGCTCCTTTATTATCGCCACCATACTCCATCGTTGAATATTTTGTCTGATCTGATTCCGACCAACTCATATTCTGTTTATGTTTAGTCTTCTGAACTATTAGGATTGGCTTACTATCGTCCAAAGAGTTACCGAAAGAGAAGGTGTCGGTATCGTCGACGATAAACCCCACCAGGTCACTCAAATTTTAAAATAAGCTCATTGGCCTCCTACCAGAAGATCATCACCTTATGCAGTCCTCAAATTTTCTTCAAATAAACCATTTTATCTAACTCCCAAAACTTGTTCGCAAAGGTATCCTAGAGCAAAGCGAGATCAATCGCCTCGAACAAGTAAAGAAAAACCCATCGTAAAGTTAGTGGATCACTATTGGAGAATCTGAGGAGCTTAACACTTTGGTAAATCAACTCCATTTAAACCCTAAAATAAAAACCATCACAAGACCTCAACCCTCGAATGGATCGACTGGGATAAATAAAAAGTCACACGGGATGCCTTTAGAAAACCCTCAAAATTTAACTTCAAAGAAAACCAAGTAATCGTATTATTTTAACATTCTCTCCTCGTAATCAAGACCGATGCACTAACATAACTGCCCCTCCCCAATTATGAGATGAAATATCTGAGGAAGTTGTTGACTCTAAATCAAGAATTGATACTGATTCAGAGAATTAAATACTTGATGATACTTTAGGAGAATACTGTGAGAAAGAAAAGCAGGCTATATAAAAAGCAGAAAGCCAAAGAAATTGCGACATTCCTTGGGGTGTTCCTGCCAATTTTAGCATAAACCTCAAATATATCCTCCATGAATATCTTATTGCACTTAACAACATGCAATATGAATATTATAAAAATTATGAATCTGCCTCTCTACGCAAACAATGGGGGATTCCAGAGATTATGACTCCTTGGCTGGCATTTATTGGAGAAAATCACCTTTCTAGTGGTGAAAAGGCGTTGGTGGTCTAACCAGAAATTTTAAATTGGGCATTCGTTCCAATAAGACCCAGTAATCGTAGAATAACTCTGAAATAAATTCCCTCTACCCTAGTTAGCCAACTCCCAACCTTTGGTTTACGATGATATCTACTATGATGGCCTTGAGATTCGTCAAAATCTCTCTCCTATAGAAACATTTATAGCCAAAATTGGTCTCTCAAAAAATCATATTCTCCCAATTTACTATCTAAGCATCGAAAATTAGTCGAAAATAATTGATGATCTTCTCGAAGGAGATAAAACATGGAAACATAAATTATTTTTATTTCTAACTGCTAGAATAATGGAAAGAAGATTTTAACCGAGAACCCCTCGAGAGTGTCTTTAAAGTGGAAGAGCACTAGTAAGTTCCATACCTCTTTTAATTGCTTCGCTGATAACTTCTTATTAACTTGAGTGTCATTTTGAAGCGGTATCAAATTTACTGACTTGCTGTCGTGGAGACATTCTTTGAACTGAGTAAATGGACAACAAAAGAGTGGTCAAACGAATTTGACTAGTACTTAGACACTATCAACTTTATCCAAACCCACATATAGAGGATATCCCTTGACTCTGTTGTATTTGCAGATAGACTAATAGATACTATTTCTTTAGGAGGTCCTGGAAAAACGTTAGCTGGTCCAGATGCATATGACATTCTTCTTCCTCGGAATAGGGCCCCAAGCCATAAACAAAAAACGATCCAATAAAAAAATGCATAGGGTGTGCCTTAAAAATAAAATAAAGAGAAAAGCTGCAGAAGTTATTATTCCTAACACCGAACAGTCCCAAGCTGAAGCTTACGAAAGAAAGAAGATGCTTGCGGCAAAACAAAAGAAGGTTAGCTCGTCGAATACACCTATTGGAATTTTTCCTGATAAATATTTTGATATATCATCCCCAAATCTGACGCTAAAAACTTATCGGAATGAAAAAGGGATTAACGAACTTCACTTTTATGAATTTGAACCACAATTTCAAGAAAATTATCCTCAATTGGAAGAAATTACAAAGGAAGTTGTCTGATGGTAAAAACAAAAAAATAGGTTGAGATCACACAAAGATATATGATTTAACAATTTGAAGCCTTTAAAGAGGACAAATCAGAGTTTTACAATAAGGTTGTATAAATAAGGAATCATCTCACCTTGAAGCACAAAAACAAATTGGAGAAATTGACCATGAAACACAAAGCAAAGTTAGGTCAAGCACATAAAAATTTCTTTGCAATCAACACATTGTACGAAGAAAGTGAGGAAGTAAAAAATAGATCCTTTCAAGATTTAGAATTGTACAAAATTGAATCAAAGAAAGAAAATGTTGTTGCTATAACCGATGTTGTTAATGCTAGTGCAAGTGATTGACTGAAAGCTCTAAAGACTCGTGAAGAAGAGGAAAACATTTCTATCATCCTTGACTTCCACCAATGATTTCCGAAGGCAAATATGGCGGATTATTGGTACTAGTGCCTGAAAACAGTCACCCTAAAGATGCGTTCCCCGTTATAAGTAAGTCTGAAGAATCTGAATCCAAGGAAAACAGAAATAGCAAATCTTCCTCATCGGGAAGTGAGAGCATAAAAAGTGAAAGTAAGTCATCGTGTGTATTTTTGTGAGTGTTCATGACATAACATTGTTTATTCGTTTGTAAGTGCTCATCTCATAGAATTGTTTGTACTGTTGTGAGTGACCATCACATGTTACTCAGTATTTTGTAAATGCCCATCACATTGCAACACTTATTTTTATTTTAAATCTAAGTGTTATTTCGATTTTTTATCTTGCTTATAGAAAATATCCTTGAATTTGTTTGCAACACAAGTTGAGATTTCGAATTATGCTTATCTAAAACTAAGCACTTTGCATTATATTTCGACATATATTGGGACTTCAGATTTCCTCGCCGCAAACATTGACACTTCAAATTATACGTTCATATACGTTATAACCTCAAATTATACTTCCATACACATTGGCACTTCAAATTTCCTTGCCAGACACAACGACACTCCGAATGGAAGGCCAATAATACCCTCCCAAAACAACCTTTTCTTGTTAAAGCCTTGAACGCACAATGAGTTGATCCTTCTTCATCATTTAGTTTGGAAAAAATCGTTTGAGATTCATTTTTTCTCAATCATATCAACAATAGTAGACTCAAAGATTTCTTATACAAGCCTCATGAAAGTATTGAGTACCCATGCGCTCTAAATCTCAATTGTTGATCTAATTTTTTATCAACATGCAACGTACCTTTAAATAGAATCTCTTTTAGCTTAATAATCAAATCTCTTTGTTTTTCCTCGGTTACCACAAATACTTCCTCAAAATATTTGTGTTGTTTGGATTTCACCAGAATTGACTCTTTTAAAATAAAATACAGGAATACTCCTTAGAATAAGTAACAGTTGCCAACGAATCTACAACATTATTTTCCCCTCGCATTTCTCGCTAAAATTTTATAAGTTGATATTTCTTAGCCTTAGATAATCCTAACATGATATTTGCTACAAGTTAAGAATTTGTTTGTAAACGACCTTTCTTAGCTCTGATGAGTCCGAATTCTGCATGCTCCCCGGACAAGGACAGATCGGTCCAAGGCCTCCGGACCGGACAGGTCACACGAACCGGACAGATCACTTCGAACACTCTGACCATAGGACTGTTCGAACTATGACAAAAGTACTAAAAAACCTAAACACTTCTTGACTAAGCTACTTGCTCTCCTACTTAGAGCTCATGGGTCTTTGAACATGACCCGGGTCCATTAAACATGACCTGAAAGCCCATAAGGGCCCAAACATCTGGGTATAAATACCCAACCACCTGCATTAAGTGTGAAGAATGAGAATTAACTGCTACCAGGCTGCCTAATTATCTCTATACTCTCTACTCTAAACACATAACACCCACACACTACTATAAAACACCAACCAAATTACTAGCCTACCCTCAGGCGATAATTGTCCACAACAAGCTCCACAAATACTTGCAAAACTTCATCTAACTAAAGCTGCTTCATATTCTACTTCGTTATCCGACGCACTAAATATGAACCAAATGGCTTGGTAAATAGCTTAACCATATGGAGAAACCAAATGGAATCCACTCTTGATCCCAAAATACTAGAGCCTCCATCAGTTATAGATATCGATTCATCGGCTGTTAAAAATATACTTGCACCATTCTCATCCTCTTAGTCATTCTTCCACAAACCACCTAGTCAATCTTCCGGAAACATATGGTTTATTTAATACATTTTTCAATGGGAATGACGTTATTACAATAATTAAATGAGGTTAAAAATAAGTGTGTATCTTTCTGGCAGCCACAACCAAAGGGAGAGCCAATTTTATAGCTTTAAGTGCGCTTTCTCTCAGGCGAGAAAACTTTTAATTACATAATATATTGGTCACGGATGTCCATCTACCTCCTTTACCAAGAAGAAAATCACCCCATAATCTGAAATAGCTATGTATAAAAGTAATTGATCTCATATAAGATGCTTCGAAAATAGTTCAAGGGAGGATAAATGTTCTTTAAGCTTCGAAAATGCTACATTATATTCTGATATCCACACGAATTCCTTTGGCAATGGGGCACATTCATCAGAATTCTTTTGTACCCATGAATGCATCCGTGAAGGAAAGAAGCTTATTTTCCGATGTCGAATCAACAAGTTGATCAATCCTTCGGACAAGAAACAGATCATTCAGACATACTCTATTTAGATCGGTAATTTGAGACACATCCTCTATTTTTCGTTCTTCTTCTTCACAGGAACATGATTCACTGTCCAAAATTGATAATGTGTTTTTCAGATATGTCCTACGTTAGATATCTACCTCCACCACGATCGCCTCACACTTTTCTACTGAAAAAGTACTCCGCTTTTGAATGATAGGTTTAATCTTTGGGTTAATTTCTAAGCTATGTAAAATAACATCGGAAGGAACCCCAACAACATCTCCAGTTTTTCAAGTGAAAACCTCTAAATTTTAGGACAAGTATCTCAATAATTTTTAACATAATGTAGGCGATAATAACGTCCCGATTCTCAAAGATTTTCTATATGGAAACATATATATATATATATATATATATTTCTACATTTTCATCGGCAACTAATGAGCCCGAGGTGTCCATCAGATCATCCACCCTGTCAATATCCGAACAAGATCTTCTTAACTTCTACTCTGACATTTTATCAATATCCACACTCTTTTTAGTGCGCAAAGCTTTCGCATAACATTCTCTAGCCAGTTGTTGGTTGCTTCGAACGAGTCTGATGCAATCCCTAAGTACATAATCCAAGCATTGATGGATTGTATAAGCTATAACATGTATTCGTGATAACCAAGATCGCCCAAAAATAGCATTGTAACTGGTCGGACAATCCAACACCATAAAGAAGACTTGAATTTTTTTCAAGAATAGACCACGACCTAGTAAACTTCACCTTCAAATTCTCTAATGACTTGCATTGTTACCCTGGTAAACCCAACTATGGTGCGTTCATATCTGATAATTACGGGTAGATTATGCATCTTCTCCTATATTGACATAAAAAACATATTTTCCAAAATACGAGTGTCAATGAGTATCCTTTGGATCTCAATTAGTGATATTTTTGCACCGATCACTACTGCGTCTTCATAATGACCATCTATTCCTCTTAAATCATCTTCATCAAATAAGATGAAAGGTGTGATATTTTTCCCATAAAGATGAGTAGACATTCTTCTCTCCAACTGATTTGCTAAAATTACCACATGTATTTTCCTAGAAATTGTGGTGTTCCCCGCCATAATATATCCTCCAAGAATTGCCAATGACTTCAAATATTTACACAAGCTTTGCACATTTCCTTGTACCGCTAGTTTATTCACTACCAACATTATCTTCTGATCTGAATCAAGATTCAGTTATTCGTAATAAACATCTACGCCCTCTCAGATTTAGCAACCAATAACGTATTTTTTATGTTTCGAAGACAAACATACAACATGTTGAGTGTGTGTATTAGTATTCAACTTATCTTTTAACAAACGTTTTCAGCTTACCATTATGTATCAAAATTTGAATGTTTTTATTTAGAGCTGTGTAATCTGTCGTATCTTTTGCAAAGTCATTATGATACTTAAAGAACTTGTTGTTCCTTTCATCCCTTGGTCTATTTATCAGTGGAGGTTTTTAAAAATTAACATAATTCTTAGTTATTTCAAAATTTATTGCCACATTTCTATTCAAATGTGAAAAGTATTATGACCATACTGACTCATTTGACTCACCCAAGGTGGGTGATATCTAGAAGGATGGGATGATCTTGACCGAGGAGGTAAACTAGAAGATAACTTTGGTCATGATGACCCTTGAGAATTCAAAGTATTTCTTTGATAACCTTGACCAATAGGAATATTGCCTTGCCTTAAATGCCTTCAAGATAAACGAGGTATGATACGAACACTTATTGACTCATATACTTCAATATGGTCCTCTACTTGAGCCATCAAAGCTCCAAAAGTTAATACCTTTCTCCTCATAGTTTCATTTGCTAAATCTCCAAGAAGCAACCCTTTTTTAAACTCTGCACATGCTAACTTCTCATCACAGTCTTCTAACTCCATCTTAGCTAACACAAAGCGTATAGTATAGTCTTTTAACTTTTCTCCAACAACTTGTTTACATTGAGTTATAATATCACCATTAACTTGTATTTATTTTCTCCATAAAAACTGCCTTCTGAAAGTTGTGTAGAATGTTCCAAAGTTGGTTATCGAACCCCTCAAAATAATGTTGTACCACAAAAAAGTTATACCCTTGAAAACTTGTGAAACAACTTTGTACACTTACTTATCATCATCTTCAAAATTCATCATCTACTTCTTAAATTGTTAAATGCGTTCATCAGGATCATGTGTGCCATCAAATTTCTCAACCTTAATAATGTAAAAAAGCCTCGAAAGAGGTATTGACCTTATTTCAGACAACAAAGGAGAAGTTCTCCAGCCTACTCTATGCATGTATTTGTTACCTCCAGTTCCATCGCCATAATTTCATACAAGCCTTGGTATGTCGGATTGGTGTATTGATTTGGTGTATTATTTTCAAAGAGTGGATTTTCAATCACAAACCTGTGACCATCTTCATTTTCACTAGCTGTCTTCAATGAGGAAACTTTCTTTTTCTTTGCAGCAACCATCTTCTTTCTTTTGTAAGCTTTAACTTTGGACTATTTGATTCAAGGAGTAATGAATTATGTATTTTTTCTCTTCATTTTATTTTTTGGTTGAATTTTGTTTTCCCTTTAGAGGGTGCACCCTAAGGATTTGTTTTGGATCCTTCTTCTATTTTTTGGTTTAGGCCCCTATTCCGAGCAGAAATAGCGACGTAGGATTCGGAAGATATCCTCCACAAGTGACTCTGCACAAAGGTAAGAGGGTCAAAACCCTTGTGAAATTCATTTGACCACTAATCTACTGTATATTTACTTAGTTCAGAGAATGTCTCCTCGGCAACAGCCCGGTAAATTTGATACCATTTCAAATTTCTGCACAATGAAACTTCAGTTAATAGAAATTATGGAATAAGGAAATAAAAGACGTATGAAACTTACTAGTGCTGTTACACTTTAAAGATAATTTCAAGGGGTTATCTGTTGAAATATCTTTTCCATCAGCCAAAGATAAAAAAAATTATGTTTCCATGTTTTATTTTCCTCGAGGAGATCATCAATAATTTCGACGAATTTCTGAGGGTCATATAGTAAAATGGGAGAATGAGATTCTTTGAAAGACAAGTTTTGGCTATAAATTGTTCTATAAGCAGAGGGATTTAGGCGAGTTTTAATGAAATGATAGAAGATAACACTATAAACCAAAGGTTAGAACTTGCTTTGCTAGGGCATATGTCAATTATTTCGAAGTAGTCTACAACTACTGGGTCCAACGGGAACTGGAGGCCCCAGTTCAAAATCTATAGGTAGACTACCGACTTCTTTTCACCACAGAATAGAGGAGTCTCTCCAACAGATGGAAACCAAAGAGTAACATTTTTTAGAGTCCCCTATTATCTACAAAGAACAACAGACTCAGATTATTCAAAATATTAATATTGCACGTTGTAAATACAATAAGGTATTCGGGTAGGACATCTTTAAGATTTATGCTCAAATTGGAAGTAAAGTCCTTAGGTAGTGTGACGATTTCTTTGAACTTTTTCTTTTTCTTTGGCTTGATTTTCTTTTTGCAACATTCTCCTCAGAATTAGAAAGATGAGTATCATCAAGTATTTGAATCTTTGAATTATTATCACGGAGTTGGTGAGAGGTTATTGCATTAGTAACTCGATCTTGATATTGAGAAGACGATTTTGAAGTAGTAGGCATATGCGGTGGATTACTTTTTGTTTTCAAAGTTATCTTTTGATATTTTTCCAAAGGAATGGTCTGTAACTTCTTGTTTTTCCCAGTCGTTCTCTTTGAATGAGGAGGTCTTAGAGTGGTTTTTGTTTTAGGGTTTAAAGGGAGTTGATTTTTTGAAGTGTTAAGATCTTCGGATTCTCCCATAGTAATAAACTAGAACTTACAAGGTGGTTAATCTTAATTTGTTCGAGGTGGGATTAACGACAAAATGTAAGAGTCATATCAGAAGGGTTATTTGAAAAACTTCCAAGGACTACAGAAGGTGATAAATTTTAGGTACGAGGTCAAAGACCGTACGTAAACGTTTGACTGACTTGACGGTGTTTATCGTCAATGATACTGGTATCTTCTATCTCAACAGATTTTTATGTAATGGTAAGACAGTCCCAGTAGTTTTCTGGACTAAACATAAACTGAATAAGAGCATGTCGGAAGTAGATCGAACACGATCTTCAGGTACGGAGCATGGTGACGACAGTTGTGAAGTTATTGAACCGGTGAAATTTCTCTCTTTATATCTGGAAGCGAACTGAGGTAGGTGAAATGAGTTATAAGAGCATATTTATAGGCAACGTTGATAAGATTTATATGGTCTTTTGGAGGAGAAAGGTGAAGAGTTTGACACATGTATATTTGATAGAGTCTGATTGGACAGATAACGCTCACATTGTGAACGCAATTTCAAGTAAAATGATAGGTGTAACGTATATCAGGATGAGGCGGTATAGTTACATACAGACTTATATTAGTTTCTACTTTATTATTGTAACGTATATTGCCGCCAAGTATAAGTGGAATGTAATCAGCTTTACCTACTACTTGAAGACAACCCATAGAAGCTCCCAAACAGGAAAATACGATGGGTGATTATTGAACAATTTTATGTAGACTCAAAGTACCTATATCCCGACCCGGAACGTGATCGGGTGAATGTGATAATTGAAAAAGAAAGAAGCGTTTCCAAATTTGTCAATTGTCGAGTCAATGACCATTTTTGGAAGGGACACTGTGACAATTCCCTCAAGCTGCTCCTGAATGAGACATGTGGTTAGTTTGACAACACAATTAGAAGGACAAATGTTTTCTCATTTATATCAAAATCTAACATCTTTCATAGTTTTCGATGATGATGACTTAAGAAATATCGTTGGGCACATGAGGATGTTGTGGTGATCGCTTCTATCGAGGGAATATAAATCTGAAAGATTCTAATCGATACTTATAGCTCAACTAATATCCTATTAATGTCCACCTATATATTAAAGAAGAACCCATCAAGTATTCTCTAATTGAAACCATAGTGGAATCTATATGTAACTCTTTTGATATTATTGGAGAATTCAAAAGAGAAAGTCTCCTTCGCAAAGGACCATTTAAGAAAATGGCAATAATTTTGTTTGTAGTGGTTGATTGTCTGACTCCTTATAATACCATCTTTGGAAGATTTTGGCTATCTATGATGCATGTTTTTGCATCAACAATTCACCAATGCTTAAAGTATGAAGTTAAAAAGGGGCTAAAGAATGTTACGTTACTACTCTTACTCCAAAGCTTTTGGAAAGTATGATAACTATAAAACAATAGAAATTACTAAAGTCCTCTTTGGATCCAAGAAAGATAGATGATCCAAGAGAGACTCCTAGTGTCTTTATTCTGATTGAGGAGGTTAAAGCGTTAAAATTTGAGCTAAAATGCCATCAGATATGGAAGGAATATTGTTGTATTTTTTTCCAAAAGGTTGTATGTATTCGGCTGGTGTAATGAAGATGTGACAGGACTTCCAACTAACATTAATTTCCATAAGTTATATGTACGATCCGATGCGGCCCAATAATACAAAGATGAAGAGCATTTGATGTACAAATATTCAAATCTATTGTCAAAGAGGCAAACATGATAACAAAAGTATGACATATTTGGGAATCACATTACCCGTTGTGGATTGCAAATCCATTACTTATAAAGAAGAAAAATGGTTAATGGTGAATTTTTATTCACTTTATATACCTGAACAGTGCTTGTTCGAAGGATCCATTCTCTATTCCTAAATAGATCAGTTGATAGATTCTACTTCTGGAAACAAGCTAATGGATGTGTTTTGCTGAATATAATCATATACAGATGGATATGAGAGATCAGGATCATACTACATCCATCACTGATAGGGGGTTGCATTGTTATAAGGTAATACCTTTTGGTTTAAAGAATATTTGGGTCACTTACCAGTGCTTAGTGAATAAAGCGTTTGCCAATCAAATTGGAAGAAACATTAAGGTTTATATTGACGATATTATGGTAAAACATTTGAGGGAAGATGATCACTTTCTTGGGCTTAAAGAAACTTTCTCCAACTTAGAAGTTGTCAATTTGAAGCTGAATCCGGAGATGGTCAATTTGAGAGTTAACATTTGAAGAAATATCTTACTATCTGCAGCCTCAACTCTCATCAAAATAAAATATGGTTGAGATGAGTAGTCAAGTGTTCACATGTTAACTCTTTGTCATAGTTAGTCGTTCAGAGATGACTCTGAACCAATTTAGTTAGAGTGAAGATAAATTGCATCTTCCGAGCTTATTAGTCTCTAATAGGACATCTATCACCTTGTATTCATTTCTTATGTTCAAGAATTAGAATGAAATTTGAGACTTGCGAGACAATCCCACGACAGCAGCAAATTGATCCATTATTATTGGGATCTTTGATAGCATATATGCCATAAAAAGGACATCAAGGTAAACTAGGCGTTTAGACTAGACTGACTTTAGCAAAATCCTACTAAGCTACTATAGTTCACGATATATAGGTCTATGGGAAACTGAAGGCCCCAATTTAGCACGTCGGGATAAATAACTAGCTCCATAGGACCACAACTCATAGAGATCTCTCCTTATGAGAGCAACAAACTATAGCTTTTTGGGGAATCCTCACATTGCCTGAATAACCTCTAATTCGCATTCATAAAAATAAACATAAATTATCTTGTCGACTGCTAAAAGTAATTTGACAGTAAACTTTGTAAATTTTAGCGCTACGCGCCCATCCAAGGATGAATGAAGCGATTTGGATTCTTTTTTGAGGGCCTTGACTTTGCCTTTACGATCTTTGCTGTTTTTATTTTTTGAAGTTTTCTTCTTAGCTGGCTTTGAAGTCTCTCCGGTTTGACTAGATGTAACCAACGGAGAGTCCTCACTAATATCTTCCATATTTTCTTGCATCACTTTCAGACTAGATCTTGAAGGTTCAATTTGTTGAGAAGTTTTATTTTCCTTATGGTTTGGTTGTTGGGGGAGAGCCTGAGTTGATTTGGAGGGCTCAAGAGGTTGGGGCTCATTATTTTCTTCCATGCTCAGAATCTGTGAAGAGGCGTTGTTAGAAGGCTGTGTTTGCTGAGCTGCTATTAGCTCTTTAGAGGGATTAGCGTTGCCTTTGGATTATCTGGTCAATCTAAAGGAAGTATTCTCTTTTGACTCGGATCACATTGCTTTGAAGTTCGAAAGACGTATGCGGCTACTGGCTCATTCAGATTGTGAGACCTCGATAAATGACTCTGTGAAGTAAACGATTGGACGGTCGAAGAGGGTGCCGATGGGATATTACGTTTGTTGTACGGAAAAACACCTTCGTAATTGATTGACTAAGTAACTGTAATTGTTCCCTCGGAAACAGGTAACCCAAAAACAACCCTAACTCTTTTATTCTCTTCGTCTAATTTAGATAGATTGAGTCAATTGTTCTCAGTTAAAGCATTTTTTATGGTGAACATGCAAACAGTGAAATGTCATCGGAGATAAGATTCGCGGTGGTTTAAGTGGAGGATGAGAAAAAAATATCATCGGTGTTTAACTTGATACTGATGATAAAGAACAACTTCTCTCTCTATAAAATGAATTTTCTCTCTCTAAAACTCTCTGACCTAGAAAGTGATAAACAAATTTTTAAAAGGACTGTAGAAGACTATTGAGTATCTAGAGAAGTGGATACGCTTCCAGTAGCTATGATCCCTAAATGAGTGGATGCATTTTCAATTGTTGGTATCCCTCACCTATGGCAGAGCAAGCTTGTGGCTTTAATCAAATAGTGACATGTATTATTAAGTACGAATGGATACTAACCATACCCAAATTGTGTCATCGGAATATTGTACGAATATATTCCTTATCCAATTTGAAAAACAATAAGTCCAGTTCGAAGAGATAGGACAAACTCGATTCAGATGATTTATCATTTAGACCTTCCAAAATATATTTGAGAGGACTAGGGGGCTATATGCGTCAAAAGTATTATTTTTTCCTTAAAAAGTATATCTTATTCATCGTTCTCGTTCACCTTTTATAATAGTTCACGGTGGTTACAACAATTAATATTACAATATTTATTTTCCTAAAGTTAGCTTAGACTATTGAATGTAATTTATTACCGTAGATATTATTTTACAATATATATTAACTAAATATTTGACTAAAATAAATTAGATATTAATCTAATTTTTTTCCTTTAAGAACAATATATATTAACTAAATATTTGACTAAAATAAATTAGATATTAATCTAATTTATTTCCCTGTAACAAACGAGAACGATAAATAAAATATACTTTTTTCAAAAAGAAAATACTTTTGACATGGTATCATAGCGGAATTGATTTTTTTCTCGTAGAGTTTTTGGGTGGTAAGTTTTTCGAGTATTTTGGGTGGCGAGATTTTTCTAAATTTCGAGAGTATTATGGGATTTTAGTTTCAGATTTTTTTTCGAACATTTGGGTAGTGAGTTTTTTTTCCTTTGGAGAATTTGAAGATTTTTTTACTTTAGATTTTTCTCGTAGATATGTTTTTCTTGGTGACATCATGTCACTGGATAAATTCTACTCGTTCATATTAAATTTACGGGGAAATATTATACTGCTTGAGAATTTTAGTTTCAATTGTATGTGAAACGAAAAGAATTATGGGTTCATATGATGGGAGTGATCTTGCTCCTCTAGATGCTAATGCTTTGTCTAAGTGGGAAATAAAAGATGCTAGAATTATGACTTGGATTTTTAGTTCGATCGAACGTTATCTTGTTCTCTCTTTGAAGCCATATTAAACCGATGTCGGTATGTGGAATCATCTGAAGACAATTTATAATCAAGACAACTATACTAGGAGATTTCAATTGGAGTATGAGATGGTTAATTACACTCAAGGAAGTCTTTCGATTGAAGAATATTTTTCTAGTTTTCAAAACCTTTGGGCAAATTATTAAAATATTATTTATGCTGATATTCTTGCTACAGCTCATTTTGCTATCCAGATAATGCATGCAACCAGCAGATGAGATCAGTTCTCGATGAAGCTACGACCTGATTTTGACATTGCACGATCTAATCTGATGAATCGTCATCCCGTACCATCTATGGATGCATGTTTGGGTGAACTTCTTTTTGATGAGTAGCGAATGATAACTCAAGCATCTATTAAACATCAAGCTAGTATTAGTACACCAGTTCATGTAGCTTATGCAACACAAACAAGAAATAAAAATAAAGACATGCGTGTTATCCAATGTTATAGTTGCAATTATTTCGGTCATATTGCTCGGGATTGTCCAAAAAAAGTCTGCAACTACTGCAAGAAACAAGGGCACATCATCTCTGCTTGTCCCTCTCGACCTGAACGATGACAAGGAACTGCTTATCATGCCTCCACTAGTGTTTCTTGTTCTACTACATTGCCTACTACCTCGCCAATTGTTCATATTCTTTCTCCAACAACAAATCCAAACACACTCACTCCTGAAATGGTTCAATAAATGATAATTTCTGTTTTTTCTGCTTTTGGAGTCTCAGGTAATCCAAAACATTATTCCACATGCTATTTTGATTCTGAAGCCTCGAACCATATGACCAATATGGTTGTTCCTTTGTTTAATGTTAGAAATTATGATGCAGATATGAAAATTACACCGCTGATGGTAATTTTATGCCTATTAGTCCTATTGGTGATCTTTCTCCACATTCACTAATGTTTTTGTGTCTCCTGACCTCTCCAAAAATCATATTTATGTTGTTCAATTGGTAGATGTCATTTTCTCTCGTTCTGGTTGTGCTGTGCAGGATCAAGTGTCAGGAAAGATGATTGTGAATCATCCTAAAGGGAAATGACTCTTTCCATTATATAAGTCTCCTTCAACTGATAATCCTACTTTTTATTTTTCGTTTGCTTGTAATGTTGTTGGTTCTCGAAAGCAAGTGTGGCATAGACATCTAGGTCATCCACATTCTGATTTACTTCGTACTTTGGTTCATTCAGGATTATTGGGCAATAAAACAAGTTCTTCTCATGATCTTTCTTTTTATTGTACATCATGCAAACATGGTAAAAGTAAGGTTTTACCTTTTCTTCATCATGCATCTCGTGCTTCACAATGCTTTGATGTTATTCATAGTGATATTTGGGGGATTGCATCCATTGTTTCTCATGAACACTACAAGTATTTTGTTACATTCATTGATGATTTTAGTCGTTTTACTTGGGTTAACTTCTTTCGGGCTAAAGCTGAAGTTTTTTCAGTTTAAAACGTTTTATTGCATATATTGAAACTTAATTTTCTGCCAATATAAAAGTTCTACGATCTAAATCTGGAGGTGAATATATGTCACATGAGTTTCAAAACTTTATTTAAAATAAAGGCATTCTCTCGCAGCATTCTTGTCCTTTGACACCACAACAAAACGATGTTGGTGAGAGGAAAAATCGTCACCTTCTCGATGTGGTAAGAATTATTTTACTTGAATCATTTGTTCCTCCTCGTTTTTGGTGTGAAGCACTTTCTACAACTATTTTTTTTATTAATCACTTACTTTCTCCTATATTAAATCATGTTTCTCTTTTTTAAAGTTGTTTGGTCATTGTCCTTCATATTCTGATCTTCGTACTTTTGCATATGTTTATTTTGTACATCTACCTACTCATGAACGTCATAAACTTACTGCTCAATCTGTAAAATGTGATTTTCTTGGTTATGTTATTCCACATAAGGGTTATGTTTGTTATGATCCTCAGGCTCGTCGTCTTCAGGTATCTAGGTATGTGTATTTTTAAAATCAATATTTTTTTCATCTCATGTGGATCCGCCTCCTGCATTTTTATCTTTCATGCTTACTTTTTCTGATATTCAAAAATCTATCGAAAGATTTAAACTTGGTTTTGTGTATCGACGACGTAATCGAGATGAGTATGGTCCCACTTCTTCTGTGATCCCTTCTAATATTATCTCGACACCTGATCATGCCCTTGATTCCACAACTCTTCGTCGATCTACTCGTTCTTCTCTACCCCCTGATAGATATGTTTTTTCTTACCATGTCTCTCTTGTAACTAATTTATCCAGTATTTCAATTCTCATTAGCTACAAAAAAAGCCATGGAACATGAATATTGTAAAAACGCAGTAGAACTTCAAGAACTTGAGGAGAATCATACACGGGATATAGTTCATTGTACTCCTACAGTTAAACCAATTGGGAGTAAGTGGGTTGTCTATGTAAAAATACGTTCTGATGGCTCTTTGGAGCGGTATAAAGTTCCTCTTGTAGCTTTGGGTAATAAACAAGAATATGGTATTGATTATGAGGAGACATTTGCTCACAGTTCGAAGCATCTTGACAATTGCTGCTTCACAATCGTGGTCGTTGCATCAAATAGATGTTAAGAATGCTTTTTTTCATGGTGATCTTCAAGAAGAGATTTATATGAAGCTTCCATCTTGTATGAGTACTTATTCTCCTCTTGATGTCTGTAAGTTAAGGCGTTTTTTGTATGGGCTAAAACAAGCGTCTCTAGCTTCGTTTGAGAAGTTTCGTCTTACACTTCTTTCTTTCAGTTTTACCCAAAGTCCGTATGATCCTTCTTTATTTTTCCAGACGTCTACATCGGGTATAATCCTTCTCTTGGTTTATGTGGATGATATAATCCTCACTGTTAATAATTGTATTTTGATTACTAAGCTTCAAAATAGTTACATGCAACTTTCCATATCAAAGATCTTGGCCAACTTACATACTTCTTAGGATTAGAAGTTCATCATCCGGCTAATGGTAATTTTTTGAACCAACAAAAGTATATTCAAGATCTTATCACTTTGGCTGGTTTGGAGGATGCTTCTTCTGTGGATACTCCTATAGAGGTAAATGTCAAATTTAGGAAAAATGAAGGGAACCTTTTAGATGATCCTACTCTTTATCTGCGCTTGGATGAGAGTCTTATCTACTTTAAAAACTACATGTGTCGACATAGTTTATGTTGTTCATCAAGTCACCCAGTTTATGTTCTCTCCTTGACATCTACACCTTGTTGCAGTTCGACGCATAATTCGTTATCCTCAAGGCTCGTCTACTCGTGTTTTGTTGTTTCCTATTGCTCATCTCTTCAACTTGTTTCCTATAGTGATGCTGATTGGGATAGATGTCCAGATACACGTCGATCTACTACGAGTCTGTGTACGTTTTTAGGCGATGCTCTAATTTCTTGGAGGTGTAAGAAACAAAATCGTGTTTCTAAATCCTCTACCGAAGCCGAGTATTGTGTCATGTTTATTGTTTTTTCTGAAATTGTATAGCTACACGGTTTTCTTGAGGAGATTGGATTTTCTGAAACAACTTTTACCCCTCTTCATGCTCATAACACTAGTGCCATTCAGATTGCCAACAATCCTATTTTTTATGAGCGCACCAAACACATTGAAGTTGGTTGTCATTTTATTTGAGATACTTTGGAAAAACGAGTGATATCTCGCATATCTATTCTGATCTACAAGTGGCTGATATTTTCATCCAAGTTGTGATAGTTAGTATATATTGTTGTTAAATGAAATAAATTAGATTAATATCTAATTTATTTTAGTCAAAGATTTACGTAATATATATTGTAGAATAATATCTACGGTAATCAAAATTATAGTCAATAGTCCAAGCTAATTTTAGGAAAATAAATGTTGTAATATTAATTGTTGTAACCACCGTGAACTATTATAAAAGGTGAACGAAAATTTCTAACTAGAAATACCTTTTGTTATTTAATTTAATTGTATTTATTTATTTTTGGGGCAAATCAACTTTTAAGATTTTAGACTTGGTCCATATGGGTCTATTAGATAAAAGTCTGAAAATACATTTAGTAGGATGAAACTTTTTTTCTTACACCATATATCATTGAAGTAATTGTATAGATATAAATTGTATAGATACAATGAAAGATAAAATCCTTTGAGACGACAACATAAGAGAAATTATAATAACCTAGAATTCAAAATTCTAACACTATATAAAATGTTTTTTAAGAAAACCATAACAAGTTTTTCCCTTTAAAAAGAGGCAACAAGTTTTCCAAATTCTAACACTAAATAAAATGTTCTTTCAGGAAACGATAACAAGTTTTTCCCTCTAAAAAAGGGAACAAGTTTTCCATTGGTTCATAACGAGAACATTATAGTTTCGTCTTCTTGAGTGAACTTCAAACATAGGAGAAAACCATAAAAAGTTTTCGATTTGTTTCTTTCCTTTAAAACAAATCATCAAAGAAGATCAAAATATCAAACTCCTGGAAAATTTAAGTTCGAAAGGGCTTTTCCTCAAAGACTTCGAGGAAAGACTTCGGCTGATACTTTTGGGTATTTGAAGTTGATATAAATGTTTCTCCGGACCGACACTCGAGTGCTAAGACAAAAGGGAGCTTGACTGCAAGATCCACCTTTCGGTACTCGGTATCATGGCTTTATAGTATAAATATTTAAACCCCATTAAAACCTCATCATGTCATGGGTGTTCAGTAGTCTATAAAAATGGAATTATTTCTAACATATTTCATTACTAACCATGATAAGTAATCAATCCTGTGCAGTTTTCCGAACTTGAGCTAGTCGATTTCTAGTAACCACGCCTCCCTGTGCTGGTCCAGCAATTAGTTTACCACTCCCTGAAGTATGTTGACCAACATTCTTTTTCGCTGACCTCACTATTTTGTCTACAAGAAAACAATAATAACTTCATATACGAAACAAATTTGGTGGATAGACGGAAATGAATTTTTAACAAAGATAATTTGATTATAAAATAATTTAACTAACCTTTCTGCTTTATATCTCTGCAAAATTTACTTCCACATTTGCATCGAAAAGCTTTAATAGGATGTTCATGGTCAGAAAAATCTATTCCATAATCCTGAAATTAAGCACAAACTTTACGAGAGGATCAGAAGTACATAGATAAGTTCTATGTATCTAAAAATATTATTTATACAAAGATTGCAACTATAGATTTCAAGGTTTCTAACAAGATGTCCCTAAAGTACACGCAAAGTACTGACTTTTAGACCTAAAAGAGGAAAACATATAGAAACATGGTTTGCTCAACTTACCCAAGTTAGCTCCTCCATAGCCTTCACGTCTCTTGATGTAAACAGTGCAAGCTACAAATCACCAAACAGGACATAATATAATAAATTTATACAAAATCAGTATAATATTGGGAGCGGGATTGATTGATCATCAAAAGTTTTGAGTTAGAAGAACAAGGATAGGCTTGAATCCGAGATTGGTCTTTTGACTATGATGATTTCTTTGATACAGTCTTTTGATTTCAAACCTCCAAGGAAGATCCCACGATTATGACGATTTTTTCCGTATAGTCTTTTGACTTCAAAGTTTCCGATCAACGTTCCTAGACTACGATAAAATATTTGGTGAACGACAATCAACTATGAAAATTTTGATAAATTTGTTCATCGGTTCCAATGGTCAGGGACTAAATTTATAAAAGACTGCAGGGAAAAAATCGTCTTACTCGATGGACCAATCGCGGATTCAAGCCACCAAAAATATACATACATGATAGTAATGTCGGTCTGGAGTCTCCACTTCAACGGGAATATCAATCAAGGTAGAATCATAACATCTGAAACAGAGAAGGCAGTGAGAGAAATTACATTGATAACAAATACAAGAAAATAGTACATATACCATTAAGATTATAGACAAGTGTAATAAGCAGAGCTCAATCACAAAGTCAGTATGGAATCATTTTCCTTTTGTTGAAAAACAAGTCTAATTAAGTTTAGACAGTTGAATGAAGTCTACCTGTGGTTTATAAATCTCGCAACATTTCCACAAAATGTTCCATCAAGACAAAGTGCCTCTTCATCTTTTAAAATCCTTTCTGATCCCCAATCGGCATCCAGTGTCACAGGATAAGTATGTCTCTTGCAGCCACTGCTTTGTATGTTCCTATTGTGTAACTCCATATTTGTCAATATCTCTCCGACATATTCACAAACGAAAGCTCCTTTAGGCAGGTCTTGAAGTGCTCTAAGTCCCCAGCCTTTAGCTTCAGAGATAAAGAAGACCTAATATACATAATATAAAATAAAAAACAAATGAAGAAAAATTATGAATAAATTGGAAATTCTTTTAAAAACAGACATACACGAGGAGATTTACCTGTAATTTGCAAGTAATCCCGCGCTGTACTATTCTATTTCCACAAAGCATGAGGTTGCATCCACATTTTGCCCAGCATTCCTTGATGAACTTCCTCAATAGATGGCCCTTGCAGTCTTCTGGCGACTTCTCATTCTTAAACCTTTCTAGAGGGCAGTCTTGACAATAAACCAACGGGTGGTTATCAGGTTCATTCTTCATAGAGATGCAGGCTGTTAAGAACTCGTCTCTTACAACTCCTTCTTTTGTATAGGCGAACTCTCCCCCCGTTTCGCGAGCACAAGCACACGGTACTTCCGAGAGGCAATCCCCTTTGCAGCTTACACAGCAATCCTCGTCAGAAATGCGTGCCAGTGAGACATTGACGTAAGCGTTTTGATAAACTATGTTCATGGGCATGTACACAAACTCTGGAGCACTTTTTTCAATCCCTATCTCATCAATCAAAGAGATTTTAATTTTCTCGAACCCGTTTGTAATGTCGGATATGCTTTGAAAAAGAGTCTTCTTATCACCATTGACTAATTTCCTATCCGCCAAACTTGAATTCCCCAGATTCGGATTCTGATTTGCATCATTTGACGCCATCATGCTACCAGAAGCAAGTTTTGTAATGCTTTGCATGTGCGGAATATTTGAATGAGGCACAAGTTTTTCATCCTCATAAGATGAAGCAGCTTCATCGGATTTTTTATCTACAGACATACCCTCTCTAAAAGCTACAGCAGGTGAGGCTGGACCATCGATCACCCATGTAATAGAATCGGAAGCAACATCTTTAGAGCCAGACTCCATTTTTCTTTTTCTTATTGATGGTACTGAAGGCAAGTCTCCTAATTGTTCACTACCTGCACTCCTTACTTTTTTGCTCAGTTCATCCATTGTCGATGAACTGTCGCTTTTCTGGCTCGCCGCACCCATTGCTTTATCTTTTGCTTCCTAAATTAGCCCACAACAAAAATTAAAAAAATAATGATAATTATAACTGTAAAAAGAATAAATAGTCTGTTTCATCGGTAGTCGTTGTTCTCATGTTAAGTGTTTCATTGAAAATATAAGTTTTGTTCTTACTTCCCATATTTAATGGAACACCAAAACATGCCCTTCACTATAAAAAAAATATACAGCTAAGTACCTGCTCTTCCCTGCGTTCAAAACATCTATCTAGCAATGCGCGGTAGTTTTCAGATTCTATTAGCCGCCACTTATTATCAAACAATCTTAGCATATCTTTCAGCACAGTCTTCACCTCTGCATCAGGGATACCAAATTCTCTTGTCACACGAAGTGCCTTTAGAAGTTTCTCCTTTATGAGTTTGTCCCTGGCGATCTTATCTTGATTACCATCGGAAGTACTCATACTAAGTTCAACACAATCGTCAACTCTGAATCAAATGGAAAGGGCACACTCCCTAACAACCCAAAAACATGGTAAAAAATTAGAAGATAATTTTATTATTGGTTTTTGTATATATTCAGCTGGTTTTGCATTTCAGAATTAAAATTATATATTTATCCTTGATTTTGCTATCATAATTCTGCATATTGCATATTCCCAACACGTGGTATCAGAGCGTCAGGCCCAAATTGGACACGCATATTCCCAACATATTTAACCCTAATTTTGTATTGGGGAATCAAGACAATACTGGCTAGCGCCACCACGACATGTTCATCACCCTTTTCGTCTGTACATGTTATGATCCTTTGCCGCAACAACTTCATGTTTCAACACCAAAAAACTCCCATTTTTTGTTTCAATTTCAAACTATGATTCGGAAGATCTAAAACATGTTCAAACTTAAAATAAACTATAATAAATTGGATTCATTCAAATAAATAAATTGTTATTTTGTGTGTAAATCCTAAATTCTCAAAAGAATAATTCAAAATCTCAGTAGAGGGGTCTCTTAGCAGCCTACTGCTGTTATCGCGACACTAATGGATTTTGAAAATCCTCGCAATTTGCAATGTTCAGTCATTGCGTCAGCAGTTCGCTAATAGTTTTGAAAAAAATTCAGCATCAAGTCCAACTTTGAATCAATCAAACAATTAAAATCGCATAAAAAATCACTACATCGTACTTTTTCATCCAGTTTGATAGCCTACTCAAACACATAATTCCTAAGGACAATTTTTTACGGTAATTAGTAGACATATTCTTCGATCGGTTTTGCATGTTATGATACCAATCGATAAACCACTGATCAAGCGCGCAAAACATAAAATCTTTGTCCTTTATTTTGTGATTTTCCTATTTGAATAAACGGAAGAGAAGATGGAGAACACTTACTCCAAGACGAATTGATTGGTTTGATCTTCAAGAACTGTACACAATCCTTGTGGTTTAATTGTCTGAGTTTTGGTGGTTTTAGCTAAAGAATGCCAGAGCTAAACCTAAACCCTTATTTATATATATTAGGACTTGAAACCCAAAATTATAAAGCCCAATATGCGTTAAGCGCGCAATTTTTTTTGGATATCCAATCCGAGCCGACCTAACTGGATAGATGGGTTATGAATTTTAAAAATTTCATTACAGGTTATGTGTTTCAAAATTTAATACCTGTAGGCTGTAACATTTAGAATTGGTGGTTTGTAAAATTTTCCAAGGTACTTAACCCGTATATAATCCATCGGATAATACTCAACACATACCCATCAAATTAATATATATAAATTGATATACTATTTAATATTATTTCTCACTTTAAAATAAAATAATTGATAATAATCTATCTAATACCAAAACCATATATTATTTGTTAATATGGATAATTTATTTTGAAAAAAATTATTCTAAATTTAAATTTTAAATTTGATTTTTTAATTATTTTTTTAAACATTGTTTTTCTACAAGAGTGTCAAAATGGTATATAATAATAATAATAATTATTATTATTTATTAAATTTAAAAAATAATATAACAAAATCATGTATTAATTATGAATAATATAATAATATATTTGTTAATTATTACTAGGGTATATTTTGAAAAATATCATACTATATTTAAACATTAAAATTTATTTTTTATTTACACCAAAAAAATTATTTTTTATTTTTAAACATATTTCTTTTTTGTTTTACTAATAATATTATTAATAAAATTAAAATTAGAGAACTTACTAACATATACCGAACAATATATTAATTATTAATGGATTACAAAATATTTGATAATTAACTCCAAGTATGAGATACAATATATTTTGAAATATAATAATATCGTCTAATAATAATATTATTAATTTAGTGGATAGATGGATATCAAAATTCGAAAGTATGAAAAATATTATTAGCCAATAAATAAATAGGGATTAAGGCATGGATTTGGAAAAGTATAAACTAAATGATTACAAATTTAGCTATACCCAAATTTGTGATCTTTATAATTCAACATGATTATTACCCGCATCATAATATATGTTATAGGGTCAAATTTGTAACTTTTAAACTTCAATATAGTTATTACCTATATCATAATAATCATCTAATTTTTTTAACAGACTTTATTAATAAAAGGAATATGGTAAAAAAAATCCTTAACGAATAAGAAGTTATGATGGGTCCGGTTTCATCCAAATCAAAATAAAATCCAAGTTTGAGCTTAACTTTAGAAACCCTACTTCCTTTTAACTTTTAAGTCGATCAACTCGACGGCCACCAAATCAACAGTTCCAAACGTCCACATCAGCTTCAATTTTAAATCCCCGACAGTCAGAACGCCTAAATCAACTCCGGCTTTAAATCGCAGTTAGCTAGATTGAAAGATGAGGTAATCTGATCACAGCCAGATTGAAAGATGAGGTAATTTGAGAATCATGAACCTTCAGGTTTCCAATGAGCCTTCAGCGTTTTGTTTGATCCATGTAAGATAGACTTGAAGCTGCATCTTAGCTTTTCGAATTTTCAATCTTCATTCTCCGTTGGCTTTTTTAGATTGAGCGAGAATATACGATTGAAACAGTCATTTAGAGTTTCCAATGATGTTTGGCTTACCTTCTAAATTGTATAACTTTGGTTGTGTTTAGTCCTTTTGGTGGTTTAATATAAAAACTCCACTATTTTTATTATTATATTATAATAATATAAAAACGGGCGTGTATATATTATATATTTACCCTTACATTTATCCATATATTATATAAATATATGGAAACAAATCTATATTGTTATATATGTTCGTTGTATCCTTTTCCCTACAATTTTAGTTTTTTTTCCAAGCGATTTTATTCGAATTTGGTGGATTGCCATCTGGTTCCAACTAATAGAACATAGAAGACCCTTAATTCAGATCCAGATGATGAAATTTAATAACTTTATTAATTAGATATTTTATCACAATTATTATATATCTATATAAATTAGAAACCCATTAAAAAAAGACTTTTTGGGAAAAAATCTTCTCTCCAAGAAACCTTTTAATCGAGATGAAGAATCTTCATTGTTCATCTGCTATCTTCGTAATCTGATTCTCTGCAATATTATCATCTATCTTCTCTCTTCCTTAGAAGCATCCTGATGGAGCAACTCCCAGCTCTCCCCTCGCAGCTGCAAAATAATGGAAGAAATGGTGAATATCCCAATCACCAATCGTACACCCATGTGGTTAATCAATATCAACAAAATGCCATCAAAATCAAGCCATCTACTATCCAACATAAATCAGATCACATATCAATTAAGTTTGAAGACCAGGTGTATGAGGAGTTAATCAAAGAATCATCTTATACTTTGATCGGTAAATTTTCAAAAGGACTTCCTAAAAAGACTGAACTAGACAGATTCTTTGAGGGAAGAAAATTCAGTGGTGACTTCTCGTATTCAAATTTGGATTCAAGACATTTATTCTTTGAATTCTCTCTAAATGATGATTTAAGTAAGATCTGGTCGCGTGGTGTTTGGTCAATAGGTCAGCATTCTATGAGAATTTTAAAATGGTTACCATCTTTTAATGTAAGAAGAGAATATCCCCTAGTTCATATATGGACTAGGATGGAAAATTTACCCGAGCAATTGTATAATGAAGAGATTATAAGCTCCATAGCGTCTTCGTTAGACACTCCTTTGAAGATTTAGATATCCCCCAAGAACAAAGTGATGTATAACATTTGTTATGCCTGAGTGGAGATGGATATCACAAAGCCTCTAAAAAAAGAGTGTGTGGCTGGGCTTTGGCAGTAACCAAGGTGCCTGGATCACTCTCAGTTATAAAGATGTACCCAGGTATTGTGATACTTGTTTTCACGTTGGCCATGAGAATTCTACCTGCAAAAGATTCAAAACGGAAACTGAGAACAAACCAGAAGAAACTACTAACATCAATAAACAGCAATCTACCAATGAAGAAACAACTGATAACAATAAAGAGAACTCAACTGTTGAAAAACAACAATCTACTAATGAAGAAATGGTGGACTTAACCATTGGCCCTGAAGTCCCTGAGATAGAACTTAAAGATAATAAAATGGTTAAAAAGGATGTCAATCCTGAAAAGATTGATTCTCGATATATTCATGACATGACCAAAGTCTATGATGATGATCTTCTAATTCACGATGAAGAAATCTTGGATGCTATTAATCTTCTTGATAACATATCCATTCCTCCTCTTGAAGCCACTTCTCCTACTGCCAAGACTCCTCTAATAGAAAATATAGGAAGTCTTCCATCTACTTCTGCAAGAAGAATGAGAAAAATGGATCCTAATTTTCAGAAAGTTCTTGATCAAAAGTTAAAACTAGCAAGACGAAGTAAAAGAAATGAACCTCTTGTCATTAGATCTCTTCAATTGGAAGAAAAAAATATATACATTGAATAGTCCCAAATAATCAAGCTACGATGCTGGAACATTCGTGGAATTGGCAATCAAGCGTCTGTTAGAAGACTTAAATCTTTAATCAGAAATGAAGGGGTTAAATTACTTTTTCTGCAAGAACCTATGATAAAAAAGGATCAGATAAGTAACATTTCAATAAAACTCAAACTTACTAATTATTTTGCAAATATATCTAATAAAATTTAGGTTTTTTGGCATGAAGATTTGGAGGTTAATATTCTGGAGGACATAGTTCAATGTGGTCATATGGAGGTTATTCACCCTTTAATTCAAAAAGGGATATTTATAACTTGTGTCTATGTTGAATGTCAAAGGGCAAAAAGAAAGGAACTTTGGAATAACTTAAGGTCATTTGTGGCTATGATCAAGGAGTGTCTTCTACTAGGTGATTTCAATGCTATTATATCTCCTTATGAACAATCAGGGTGTACAACTTTCTGTCAAAATACTGCAAATGATTTACTAAACACGATCAAGGACTGTTACCTAGAGGATGCTGGGTATATTGGTCCGAGATTTACTTGGACCAACAAGACCAGGTGGAAAAGATTGGACATGGTATTGTTCAATCATGAATGGTCAGATCTCTTTGCATTCACCAAAGTATCCCATCTACCCCGTACTTGTTCATACCAGACACCAATTTGCATTACTATAACTAAAGAAGTTAGGAAACTTGGCAGATCTTTTACGTTTCTTAATATTTGGACCAGGGACAAGGAATTTATTGGTTTTGTGAAAGAAAACTGGGTTGTTCCTATGATGGGTTTCCCTCAGTATATATTCTAGAATAAGCTAAAACGATTGAAGGTTTCCTTACATAGGTGGAATAAATATCATTTTGGGAACTTATTTAACAAAATTAAGCAGGCGGAGGAACACTTACAGATTTGTGAAGAGAAACTAAGGAGATCGAATAGTCCAGAAGACAAACAATGTCTCTCCAAGGCCACTGCTGAGCACCTGCTTGCTCTCTCCATGGAAGAGAATTATTAGAGACAAAAAACACACGCAAACTGGTTAATGGATGGTGACAGAAATACAAATCTCTATCACAACTATGTCGAGAAGAAAAGGAGACAAAGGGCTGTTAAAGGCATTAAAATCAACAATGCATGGACTGATGATGAGGAAGCTATCAAGACTTCTGTAGAATCCTACTTCTCAGATATAATCTCTTCCACATCTTACTTAAATAAATATTCTGAATCTAAATGCATGAGTAACAACTTATTGAATATTATTCCTAAGCTAGTGACATGAACTGATAACAGGATGATATTAGCAGAGCCTACAGAAAATGAAATATGGTCTGCAATTCAGATCCTAAACCCCTCTAGTGCTGCAGGGATTGATGGTTTTAATAAATGTTTCTTTATCTCATGTTGGAATATTATCAAAAGTGACTTTTGTAATGTCATTAAAGACTTTATGAAGGCTAAGCCTATTCCTAAAGGTGTCCTAGCTATTGGTATATGCTTGATTCCTAAGACATCTTATCCCTATAATTGGAATCAGTTTCAACCCATAAGCATTTATACACTAACTAAGAGGATAATGTCTAAGCTAGTCAATAATAGACTATCTACCATTCCGCCTAAGCTTATTTCAGAAGTTCAAGGTGCATATGTATTAGATGGATCTATTCATGATAATATCCTAATTGCTAAAGAGCTTATTCACGATATAGGAATAAAAACCGAAGCAGGCAATATAGTCATTAAACTTGACATGTCTAAAGCTTTTGATAACTTAGCCCACAACTTTGTTATCAAAGTTCTTAGAAGTTTTGAATTCATTTATCAAGTGACCAAACTAATTAATAACATTATAAGGTCTGTTAATATTTCTCTTCTTATAAATGGAAAGTCCATTGGTTACTTCAAAGCTAAAAGATGGGTGAGACAAGGTGATCCCTTGTCTCCTACCCTCTTTATACTAGCTGAGGAGGTGCTGATTAGAGAAATTGGCCAGATGTTTAGAGAAAACAAAAACTTAAAATATTCTAGTAGAAGGAGTATGAATGTACATGTGCCTGCATTTGCGGATGATGTTCTAATATTTACTAACGACTCTCAAGTATTCCTTGAAAAGATAACAAATTTCCTACAGGTTTATCAAGAAATATCTGCTCAGTCAATTAATAAGAAGAAAGCCCAGATTATCAAAGCGACAAGCATGTCTTTGGAAAGAAGAAGCAGTCCAACTACCCAAACAACTTATACAATAGCTCTTCTTCGTAAAACTTATTTGGGGGTAACACTTATTCCCCATAATAAGACTTCTAACTTTAATATTTTATTAGAAAAAATCAGTGAAAAGATTTCAAGTTAGCATGGAAAAATTCTTTCTTTTGGTGGTTGTCTAACTTTAATAAAATCAGTTCTTATGTATATTCCTCTTCACTGGTTACAGAGTTGTTGGATCCCCGTAACAACCATTTCAAAAATCAAAAGATTAATGAATAGATTCTTGTGGGGATCTAATAGTGAGGTTAACAAAACTCACTGGTCATCTTGGCCTTCTGTATGTAAATCATTTGAAGATGGGGGTCTTAATTTAAATAGTCTTGCTAATATTCAAGAAGCTTTTTCGTGTAAGCTTTGTCTAAGATTTAGGGATAATACATCTCTATGGGCCAAATTACTTAACAATATCTATTGTTCCGGAAAACGTCCTTTGTAGGTTGACAGCAAAAATGCTTCTCAAACTTGGAAAAGGCTGGTCAAGGTCAGGGAGTTAGCTGAATCTCATATTACATGGGTTTTGGGTTGTGGTAACATAGATATTTGGTTAGACAGTTGGTTTGGTAAACCTCCTCTAATTAAACTTAACCCTAACCATAGTAATAATTGGTTTAAGGGTAAATGTGTTAGTTCATTATGGGAAAATAATAGTTGGAACTTTTCTAAGCTTAGATATATCCTAAGTGACGACGATATAGGCCTAGTTTCTAAGCTTACTATTGACTGTTCGAAAAAGGACAGCATTTTGTGGAACTTATCTAAGGATGGTTTCTTTAGTATAAAAGAATCCATTAAAGGCCTACGTCCTCCCACTAATAGATCAAGCTTATTTAGCAACATTTGGAACCAGATATCTCTTAGGAAATGCTCTTTTTTAGCATGAAGACTTTTACTTAACATAATTCCTACTGACTTAACCCTTCAATCCATGCATATTACCCTAGCATCTAAATGTCAATTCTGTAATAACATTGAATCCAAAAATCGTCTGTTCATTCAATGTAATTTGCATGGGAAATTTGGGTATATTTTGCTAGCAATTTAAAGGTTAATATTCAAAGGTTTATGACATTAAGACTATTTTGCCTACTCTAACATGCTGGGTCATTTGGCAATAGAGAAACAAGCAGAATTACGTGCTCTCCTTGATAGACTTCGCATGTGTAAAATGAAAGGATACAGTAAGATAAATATCGAGACAGATTCAGAAATATTGGTCTCACTACTATCTAAAGGAAAGTTTCATCTTAAGTTAAGCCCAATTCTCAATAATATAAAAGCTTTCATCTCTTGTAATATGATAATTCACCACATCTTTAATGAGAGAAATCGAGCAGCCGATTGGCTTGCTTGATGGACTCAAATATGTAAAATGAAAGTCGATTACAAAGACTTTAAAGCTCCAACAATGCTAGATGATATTATATTACTGGAGAGTTTGAATATAGGATATATATGTATTGAAAACTAACTTACTTTTGGTTTTTGAAGTTGTCTCAGAGCCTATGGATCAATGCTTAAAGGACGTCTCCAATTTTAGAGCACCTGGAAGTTGAACTTAGAAGAGTCAGAAACGAACATCAGGAGAAGAGACTCTTCAATTCAGAAAGTAGATGTGAAGGAAAGTTGTAAAGAGAAGTACTCACCAAAGACTTTGTTGTCCGATTTTCTGATCAATTTCATCAACTCAATAATGTTGATTGCTAATCATGAACATCAAAAAGCGTTGTTAGATAAAGAACAAAAGTTTCTATTAACAAAAGAAGGAACCAAAATGAAGCTTACCCTGAAGCTCAGCTCGTCTTGCTGATACAGTTACTCCTGTAATTTGAGAAGTTCACTCTCCGATGCAGGAAAAGGAAAAGACTAAAACTACTAAGGCATGGAAGTAACTTGGAGGAATACTCACCCTGACATTCAACGAAGAGAAGAATTGCTTCAACTAACTTGCATGCCTTAGTTTAACTTTCAATTTGCAAGCCTAAGTTCGAAGAATGAAGCTTGCATCTCCAAATTTATCTCCTGGAGATCGACACTTGCTCCACTTAAAGGAAACTCTTCCGAGGCATGCAAACTGCTAGAAGCACTACTTACCCTGATTGAATTCTTAAGAGTTCCTTCAAAGGATATACCTTCAAAACTTTAGTGGCTTTGGTGAAGAGAGAGAGGTCGAACGAAAACTAGAGATTTGATCTGAAAATTGGAGATCTTGGGTATATATACTCATTGCTTAATAGTCCCTCAACTCTATAATACTTTCAATTTGAATAATAAAAAATTTTAAACTTAAAAAAATATTAGAAACCCATTAGGATAAATTCTCTCTTAAAATAATTGTCATTAAGAGAATTGCTTTTACTCGAGCATCCGCCTATCAAACAACATTCTACTCCTCTATGTTATATATTTATTTATTATTTTATTTTATCTTTAAACATCTTCTTTATTTATTTATTTATTAATATTGTCAATAACGGAATTTGATAAGTCATTTCAATCAAAGCTACCAAACAATATCCTAATTTTAAAACTCTAAATTTATCAAATTTATCGGGGAAGTGTTTTAAATCACCCAAAATTTAATTCATTATCTACATTATCTTGAATTCTGTTAACACCATCTAAATTTCGAAGAAATTCCGAAACAATTCTATCATTTTATCTCTAAACAATAAATTCATAAATGAAAAAGAGTAAATATTTTTGATTTTACATGTTTAATTTTTTTTTAGTTTTTAGTTTATTGTTGGTAGATTTTTATTTTGATATTAAAATTAATTAGTTGTGGTTTAACATTAGTGTCTTTTTGTTTAATTTGTAGTTTATCATTGGATAGTGGTTGATTTTTTGGATTTACAGTATTTTTTTTGTCGAAGAATAGGATTTTCGTTTCACTCATGCTTTTCAACGCTGGAAATGTAATGCGTTTAGGGCGTAGATGCATTACACTTACAACATGGATAGCTGTTTGAGGCTTCAAATTGTCTTTTTTTTTATTTAAAATTTCTTCAATTGCTTTTGGTTGGAGGAAACACACTAGTAGGATCGAAGGCCTAGCATGAGGATACTCGGTTGATTAAGGCAGAAAAAACGCCTCTGGAACGAAAGCATAATGATGAAATAGAAATCGGTTCTCTTTTGCCCTTACCGCAGATCGAAGCACACGTCACGGTCTATTGCCACCGTAAGTATGGCACAGTTAGAGGCCAAACGGCTAAGAGTGCGGTCGAAGAGTCTATTGCCGAAGGTTCATCTTCGTCGGATGACGATACAACTTTAAATTCTAATGAAGTGCCTCTAATTTGGACCAAAGCATCTTGTTCGGACCAAAGCATCACATAGGAAACTTACGCATCTTGACCTTTCTGACCGTCTGAAGAATTTGTTCTAGACGCAGAACAGTGTTGCACTTTTTATGGACTACATGCACCACAAGACCTACAACATTTTTCTCGAGAATGCCAGTTTCAATACCCATATAATGCGAATTATATAATTCATTTGGTTTCCATAGTTAGATTATCACAATCTGTTTTTTTTACGTGTTTTCAGTCGCGACATGATATTTAAGGTCAAGTGAAATACGGACTGTAAGGTTAGTAGGACCTTAATAGATAACATGTGGTTGTTCAGACTATCATTTGAGGGACTCCGTTTTTAGGAACTTAAGGAAGTCCAGTTTAAATACTCAATTGAACAAGGATTTCCTAGGACATTCACATGACGAGACCAACAAATTCAAGTTCTTTAAATACTCAATTGAAACCAAGAATAATGATAATTTTGGTGAATAGTATACGTGTAATGGCGCATTATTGGAAGTTACAGAGAGTGACATCGAAGATAAGTTGGAGAAGCAGGATGGAGTTGCTTTTAGGTTGAAATGGCTCAGGAATACTTTTTCAGCGCCCCGGTATTTAAATACAAATTTGGACCGTACCGATGAGATAGCTTATATGCCGCATGTCTGTATGTGATGTATATGTTTGGTTGGATCATTTTCATGAACACCAACCAAAAAAACGTACAGTCTGATTTACTCATTTTATTAGAGCATATGGATCGGCTAGATCGTATAGTATGGGGTACTTGCGTATTGGTTTCATTATAGAAGGTGTCGGGAGGAGCGTCGAAGTTTCCACTAAAGAGTATGACTAGCTTCAAAGTCTAGTTAGATTGCTAGATATACGATCATTTCTTGTCTTTGCACCTTCAGGTTACTAGTGGTTGTACTTTATTGATGCACAAGCTACTTAGTTGATCTCTTAAGAAACAAACAGGGGGAATGTTAGGCGGAAGACGTACTACCGCGACCTCATTGTTGGTCTCGAGGAGAGAAACATAAGGATTATTTTTTTACTTTCACAAATGTTATGAATAGTTTCTTAGTTTATATGTGTTTGTTCACAGGTGATCTTTCAGCCATATAAGGATGTGATGGATAGTTTTCTGGTGCATCATGTGGGGTTATATTGCAATTGTATCCCGATTATGCATGTGACTAACGTATATGTCGGATCGAGTGATACGACAGTTCGGTTGGGTATAAAAGAAGTCCTATGATATTTTTTCAACTCATTTGGATTCGAAGAAGGGTGATCACTAGTGTTGCCCACTTAATAGGTCGCACTGGGATGATTGAAAAACTTATATTTTCTCCACTGACAATTACATCCAGCGTTTTATACCAAACCGTAGGACGGTTTTGCTTAATACGAAGTATACGTAGCGAAATTGGGTTGGTTCAATATTACTTTGCACGTTTAAAACGAATGGAACATAGATGCTTCAAACCATAACCGTATCATGACTATTACCGATAGTCACAAGGAACTTCTCAATTTATTGATCACGGGTGATCTAATTAGATTCATTAGTGGCGAAAACATTTATTTCTACCTTTAAGGTTTATTTTCCACTTTTTTAGTAATTTAACATGGATGATATTTCAATGGTGAATAATACTGTTTCAATTTATTTAAATTAATAAAAACAAGTTTTAATAGAATAAAAATATTAATTTGAACAATTTCATGCAATAAATTAATTTGTTTTTAAAATCTTAAATTTATTAAATTTAGTCATTAAATATTTTTTTACTTGATTGTTTTGGATTGTGAACATATTCAGATTTGTCTTTTTTTACTTGAATAATAACCCGAACTGGTCGCTGTGGGTTTAATATTTATGAATCCGATGGAGGTTAGTTTGGTCCGGTCCATAAACACTAATTTTACTATTTGGATTGTTCGGTCCGGTTCGATCCGAACCAAACTCATCTAAAACTTTACTTTCTTTTTAAATCTAAACAAAAATTAACATATAAATTTTTTAGACCGAAACAAACATAACTAAATAAACAAACGTAAATCTATATTACAAAAATCATAATAATTTTGAATTTTTTTTCTAGTTTCCAATTATCAACACCACTTATCATAATATTTTCATCCTCGTTCTTCATTGTCAAAATCATGAATAAATTTTTGAAATGTTGATTCAAATGTGTCATTGCTTTTGATGACGAACTTAACAAATAGTATGATGGTAGGTTAGATAATAAAGGCTAATGATAGATTTATATTAAAATAAATCAATAACTATAAGAATTTAAATATTATAGAAAATTGAGTTTGGTGCAAGAATCCAATTACTAAATATATTATTGAAAACAATATTTAGTGGAATAATCTAATTTATAATTATTGAAAAAACAAAATTTATATATCATTGTAAAACAATTTTTTTAGTAATTAGTAAAAAGAATGATATATTATAAATATTAATATTATATATATATATATATATATATATATATATATATATATATATATATATATATATATATATATATATATTATTGAGTCTGGATTGGATTGGACAAACTAAAAACTTATACCCGGCTCGACCAATACAAAGACTATAATTTTCATTTATGTATCCGACCAATTCTAAATGCGGACCGACAATACCTTAACAGATCAGATCGGGTTGGACCAGTTTGGACCTCTATATATGTATATATCGAAAACAATAAATTTTATTTATACTTTTCTTTACCTTTTAACACTATGTTAATATAAAATAACCATTTAACTACTAATATGTTATTTTAGCTAAAATCTATCCATTATCTTTTTAGAGCATTTCAAAAATATATATTTTATATTTTTTAATAAAGGCATATTTATTTAAAAAAATGAAAAGATTATAGCTTTTTCTTCTAAATAAAAATTTACATGAACCTAATAGTCCAAAATACACAAGCTTTAAGTTTTTAAATTTAATTTGGCGTTAGTTTGATTTTCTTTTTGATTTCTCGCATTGATGGGTACTTATTTGACCAATAAGTATTTCTTTGTTCAGATGTTTATCATAATGTATTCTATATTTTTTTATTAGGATGATGAAAATTTTGAAGATTAATGAGCTTGAAGAAGGTAAGTGCCTGTTTGTTTTTGTTTGTTGAGAATGTTCGGTTGGGTTTTTTCTTCTTTCTCTTCTCTGAGTTTTGTTTGATTCTTTTGTATTGAAAATATTGTATGTTGAATCAAATTTGAATCATGGTAGACATTAATCGTTCAACTTTTGGTAACATTTTCCTAGATTTTCAAGGAATGTAGTTGGACCCAGTTTAACAGTGGTTTTATCTTTTTTGAAGTTGAGTCTTTGTTTCTGAATGATTGATTCTTTAACAAGTCAATCACCTGTTTGATTTTACTCTATGAATATGTGTTTAATTGACATCCAAGATTTAAGTAGTAATCTAAAGTTATCTATTAATGATATCATAAACCATGAGCTTCATGCATAGTAATAATGTCTAATAGATGCTTTCAATCAATTGCTATGTCTTGATTAGTAATTGTTTAAGGGAAATATAACAAGTATTTTCCATAGTAGTAACTTTTTATTGCTTTGAGAATATCGATTTTTTACATACAATAGACCCTTATTTATACTAGTACATAACAACTATATATTTTCCATTTATTGCGTAGCTTGATTAATCTTGCACATAGACCATTATAATTGATGATGGTCATAGAATCACGACCACCATTTACGGGCTTAGTGCATTACATGGGTCGATTAAACATTGACTTCATTTAAGACATTTTTTTTCATTTATTTACCATGCGCTATCGGACGTTTCACCCTTACTCAAAGGACCCTCTGCTCGGTAATGGCTTCGGCTCGAATTTTCTTGCATCTGCTCAGTATTGTTTGCTCGATCTTAATATTAATTGGGTCGAGCTTTGTGCTGAGCGAGGCCATATGCCCGGTTAAACTAATATTAATATTTTCTATCTCAATCTAAATATTAGGTGAGACTCGTGCTTTAGATGACATATAGTTTTTTAGCGTCCACACCATCGATTTTAAATCTCCATAAATAAATTTTTCGGGTTGATTCACGTAACTAATTTTCTATATATCTCCATTGAAATATAATATCTTACAATCCATTTGATAAAGTTCTAAATCACTTGTAGCAACTAGATCATAATTTTATTAAATAAGTCATTTGATGAAACGAGAGAAGAAGTCTCTTAATAGTCAATGTATTCACGTTGGGTGTAATCTCTTACTACAAGATGTGCTTGAGATCTTTCTATTTCCCTTAAGAATATTTTTTATTTATTTTACATATACATTTGCTTCCAATCATTTTATTCCTTTCAGGTAATACGATAAGCTTACATATTAAATTTCATTGCATCAGATTTTATGAAGGGAAAACCTTCGTATAATATACCGAAGAGTTTTAGAGTAGTTTATGAATATGAGTCGTTTAGGAAGTGTATTACTATTATAAATCAATTGAAAATTTCCATAATGATTACATCACCTATTTATAGTACTCCATCCATATCATAATATGTGGGGTTTTAGGTTTTTTTATCAATATTAAAGAAAGTAATAATGATTTTGAAAGAATAAAAGAAAGTAAATTTGATTAGTGGAGTTAATAACTTGCGGATAAGGTTAACTATTTTATTGGTTGAAGCTGGAATATATATAATCAATGATACGTTGAAAAATGAGAACGGCATTTATTATGAAACAAAAAACGTTTTCTAGAAAGACACGTATTATGAAACAAAGAGAGTAACTTTATTCCTTAATTATTCGGGATGGATGATACATGTGTCTTGTAACATGTGTTGATCATCCATTACAATAATTACAATTTTAACCTTAACTCATATGTGTAATTTAGTAAACTAACTTATCTTTCTCGACTCTTCTACTATCTTTTTCATTCTCAGTATTAAGTCTAAGTACTTTCTATAAATTCTTATCCTCACAAATACTTTTTTTCTTTTCATCTTTATCTAGTCTCTATCTTATATATCTTTTGTGTTCACTTACACAAGTTAGTTATATTTGGAGCGTCGGTTACCAAATATTATCTTTTTAGCTGATGTTTTCACTTATTTGTTTTGTCGACGCTCCTTTTGTATCTGTTACCCTGAACCTTCCCCTAGTTGATACTATTCATAACTAGCTTAGCTAATATATTTACATTAATTATATGTGGTGTGGATAATTATCGCCTGAGGGTAGGCTTGTAATTTGTTTTGGTATTTTATAGAAGTATGGGGGTATTTTATATCTAGAGTAGAGAGTAGAGAGATAATTAAGCTGGCTGGTTGCAGTTAATTCTCATTACCCACACTTAATGCAGGTGGTTGGGTATTTATACCCTAATGTTTGGGCCCTTATGGGCTTTCGGGTCATGTTTAATAGACCCGGGTCATGTTCAAAGACCCATGAGCTCTAAGTAGGAGAGCAAGTAGCTTAGTCAAGTAGTGTTTAGGTTTTTTAGTATTTTTTTCATAGTTCGAACAGTCCTATGGGCTAAGTGTTCGAAGTGATCTGTCCGGTCCGGAGGCCTTGGACCGATCTGTCCTTGTCCGGGGAGCATGCAGAATTCGGACTCATCAGGAGCCCTTTTTTTAGGTGTTTGTGCAAATACTCTTGTCAAAGACCTGAAAAACAGTCCGACATCAGGGGTAGTTTTAATCCGGACAGGTCTGTCAATTTGGGCTATGGGTTTATCCGGACTGATAAAGCTTCACGAATTCAAAACGGTTTTTGCCAGAGTTCGTGGGACACGTGTCGCTCTCTGATTGGTTGCTTCAGCCATCTTTTCACCTTGAATTTCGAACCCACCTTCTTCGAAAAGCAACCTCTTAATTAAAGGTGGTTACATCAGCGCCGTCTTTAATCATTACCAATCTTTTCGAATTCTCCTAGGAATCAACTTCTTTTTTTCAAGTTTACTATAAATTCAAACTCACTTTCTACTGTTTTACCATCTCTTTCATATTTACTCTACAAAATCTCTCAAAGATTTCTCTCTCTAAAGCAAAAACTTGCTCAATAGTTTATGTTTACAGCGAGGAACGCTCTGATCAAAGGCGGGGGGCTCAACCTTTCTGAGTTAGAGAAGGCTCAAAAAGTCGAAAGAGAAAGACGAATTGCGCAGGGTTACCCACTTCGCCTGTTGATAGACCAATCACCTCTGCCACAAAGTCAGATCAAGGCTCTTCAGCTTCTAAGGGTATCAAGACGAGAAAGCTATTCCAAACTAGCCTCTCCCCCATTATCTCTGGTTCTTCGGTTCAAGAATCAGAACCACTGTCGAGCCAGGAGTAACAGCTACTAGCCTCAAAAAACCCTCACCCTTTATAGCAATGGGGTCAGATACGGAGCACTCCCCTCAGAAGCTAGTCGATACGAGGAAAGGGCGGTTAGTTAAATGCCAAGGGTCTAAAAACACTCCCTCAAAGTCGGGTGCTAAAGATAGCAGTACTGGGTCAGAAGTGCCCATTAGAGCCCCCAAGGACAGACTGTCCGGTCCGGAGGGCACCAGTCCAAGTCTTCAAAGAGAAGCATCTGCTCCAGGAACTCTATCGGAGACCAGAAGTCAAAAGAACACTGAGGCCCAGCAGTCCGGAGACAAGGCTGAGTCAAGTTTGAACCCTCCCCCCACTACTGCTGCTGAAAACCCTTCAACAATTATGGAGGATGTAATGGAGGACTCTGTCAAAGAGGCCCCATTTGAGTCTGAGCCCTCCGGTCAGACCAGTAGTGCTGCAGTTGCCAAAAAAGACAAAGGCAAGGAGAAGTTGTGTTTGAAGCATCCGGATCTGCCGGAGATTCTTGAAGGAAATGTGGGGCCTTGTTTTCACAAGGTCAATGTCAAGTACCTCCTTGCCCTGCAGAAAATCAACTACGCATTCATCCACACAGCTGAGCTGGGCAGGATGCGTACGAAGTGGGGAATACCGGAGAACGTGAAGATCAGGATCCCCATACACCCGGAGACTCCTATGGACTGCAAACTAAGTGAAGTTGTCATCTTCACTGAGCTGTTCAATTGGGGACTTAGACTCCCCTTAGACCCTGAAATTGTCAGATACTTCCATCTGATAAAGCTTTGCCCGAGCCAACTGAGCCCTAATGCCTGGTATACCCTCATGGCTTGCATCATGGCCTCAAGGCTCTCCGGTATTCCTCTGCCAATGGAGGAGTTTGCTGCTGTGGCCAGTCTGTGCAGAAACTCCCACATCCCCTTTTACCATTTCAATATGGGGGATGATTTCAAGGCTGTGGATGATTTGTTAGAGGTGGAGAGGAATTGGAGGACTCAGTTCTTGTTTGTAAGTGGAGCTTGGGAAAATGGAAGGAGAATCAAGTCCGGAGAGAACCCAAGTCTTCTCAGAAGCAGGTGGAGGAGTGATCGTAAGTCTTCCGCTTTATACTTTTTTTTTAGAAGTAGTTCGAACTAATGGGTCTCACTTTTGCCTTAGCAGTACTGCCCAAGGAGTTCAGTGACTATCAGAAAACCGGACAGGCTACTTGCACCAAGATCAATGCTTGGGTTGCTGAGAGGTGGGGGAACCGGTTCCACGCTGCTTTTACCGGAGGAAACTTGACAAGGTCTCACTTGTGGAACACCACAGGTCGGAGAGACTTGACTTGGGAGGATCCTACCACTCAGCCCCCTCCGAATGTTGTGCTCAAAAGGCAAGAAAGTGGCCAACCCTGGAGAGGTGGAGGAGGATGCTCTCATACAACCGGAGGGGTCAGTCCCTGATTAAATTGATGATGCACTCCTAGAAGCAGTGGAGCAGGAGGCTGAAAAGCAAGAAGTGCACTCCCTAGTCCCTCCAAGGGCTCCCAAAAAAGATCGTAAACGGGGAGGTGAAGGCAAAGATAGGGAGGCCAAGAAGAAAAAGACCTCTAAGGGTGACGAGCTCTCTCTCCGGGCCCCGGAGCCTCCATCCCAAGCTGATCCTACTGACCCGACACTGGCGGAGGAGATACCGGGCGACTTCCATGCCGATGAGGTCAAAGGAGGAGGTATCAATATTGACGGGGTAGACATCTCCGGACTTGGTGGGATTGGTGAGTACTTCATCAATCTTCCCAGAGATGATTTTACCGGACCTTACCTCCATCCAAGTACCTCAAACACGGTCACTTTCAATGGTAAGACCTTTATCGTTTCTAGTGAAAGGGAAGCTATAGCCCACTCTTTATTAAGCAATGTTCAGCCCGTACTTGCGTTGGAGAAACAAGTTCGGAGTCAGGCAGACATCATCAAGGATCTTAAGTCTGACAAAGAGAGGCTGTCCGACGACCTTCGCACTGCCACTTCAAATGTTTCCATTCTAAAGGAAGAGAACGGGGAGTTGAAGAGAAACCAAGAGGCAAGTACCACCAAGGTTACCACATTAGAGGACACCATCACAGAGCTCCAGGGGAAGCTGTCCGAGCTGGAAAAAGATCTTGCCACCTCAAAGGGGGAATCTAAAGCCAAAGACCAGATCATCACCAACTTGACCAATCACAAAGTTGCTCTTGAGAATACAGTGTCTAAGGCTGCCGAGGAGAAAGCGACTTTGCTAAGGGAGCAGGAGGCCAAGATTCAAGCCAAGATCGATGCTTATGCCAATAATGTGATCGACACTCAGGAGGAGATGTATGCTAAGGTGAAGTCTGACATGGTCCTACTCTTTCATGAGAAGTTTCCGAAGAGGAACCTGGGGGATTTATGGCTTTATGTTGAGCCTGAAGACCTCCCGTATCATACAATGGCTGAAGGAGACAGGTATGGCTACTCCAGTGCTTCCTCAGATGACGAAGAACACACCGGGGAGAAACCTGGCGAAGAGAAAAGTGATCTCAAAGGGAAGGAAAATACAGATGAACGTGAGCCATCTTCAAAGACTCAGCCTTAATTCATGATTCAGTTTTTACTTGTTTATCCAAACTAAAGTCCTTGGAAGGCCAAGGCATTCTTTTTTGTAATTGTGTTCGGTATCTGACCGGACAGGTTTTTGTTCTGTTTTGACAATTCCAAAGTCCTTGGAAGGCCAAGGCACTTTAAGTTCTTTTAATGAATATCTTAGTTTTGTGCAATTCTCATCTTCTTTCATAGTCTGTTCCAACTTTGATGGCTAGAGTTTAAACAGCTTTTAGTTATTTCATAGTGAGAGTGTTTAAATTCTCCGGCTAGAGTTTAAATAGCCCTTTGTTATTTCAGTCCGGATAGTATGACAAAGGACAAAACTTAAAATACTTTAGAAAATTTTTAAAAAGGCATCAAGTTTTATTAAAAGCCCGGACACCTCGTTAAAACCTCCCCATGCCACCAGGGAGGAAAGAGTATGCCGCCAAATATTTACATGGATGTTTAAACAAGTAAATATTTACACAAATGCTATTCCAAGTACATCCGGAGATGCTCGATATTCCAAGGATGAGTCAAAACTCTTCCATCCTTGTCTTCTAGCCAATATGTTCCAAGTTTAAGCCTTTCAACAACCATATAAGGACCTTCCCAAGTTGGGGCCAGCTTTCCGAACAGCTTTTCTTTAGTGTGTAAGAAGACTTTCCTTAATACCTTGTCCCCCGTTTGGAAATCTCTTCTTTTAACTGTGGAAGCAAACCTGCTTCTCATCAAGCCCTGATAGTGTGCAACTCTAAGGTGAGCTTTAACTCGTCTTTCTTCTACCAAATCAAGTTGACCTCTGATTGCCACCTCGTTAGCGTGTTCGGAGAATTTGTGAACACGAAATGATGGGAGAGTTGCTTCTATGGGAGCTACTGCATCCATCCCATAGACCAAAGCAAAGGTGATTCTTGTGTTGCAGCCCCAGGTCTTGTCCGGTAGGCCCACAAGACCTCTTGTAAATAACTAGGCCACTTCCCAGCAGCCCCTTCCAAATTCTTCTTTAAACCGGACAGTATAGTTCTATTAGCCACTTCAACTTGCCCATTTGCTTGTGGGTGGAAAGGTGAAGAGAAGAAATGTTGTATACCCCTTGAGGCACAGAAGCTCTCCATTTCCCTATTGTCGAACTGTGGCCCATTGTCTGTTGTTATCTTCAGTGGGACACCAAATCTGCAACAGATGTTGGATATAATGAATTTTATAACAGCTTTTGATGTTGTTCCTGCTAAAGGGGCTGCTTCAATCCACTTCGAAAAGTAGTCTATGGCAACAATTATAGTTTTGCGTCCTCCGGACGCCACAGGGAGAGGTCGTACTAAATCCAACCCCCATCGAGCAAAAGGAATAGGCTCAGAAATTGACTCTAAAGGAATGGCTGGGACATGAATTTCATTGCTGTACCTCTGGCATGGGTCACACCTTCTTACCAATTCCTTAGCATCTTTCATGATAGATGGCCAATAGTATCCGGCCAGTAAAACTCTTCTTGTTAAAGCCCTGAATCCACAATGGGCTGATCCCTCACCATCATGCAATTCGGAGAGGACTACTTGAGACTCTTCATCCCTCAAACAGCGCGGGAGAGGTTTACTGTAAGATTTTTTATACAACACTTCTCTCAATATGATGAAACCACGAGCCTTGTGTTTCAATGTTCTGGCTAGTGACTTATCCGGAGGCACGATACCATCGGAGAGATATTGCAGGAGAGGAAACCTCCAGTCTTGAGGTTGTTTCACTTGCACTTCAAAAATTTCCTCTTCTTTACCCTTACTAAGTTGAATGGAGGGGCTTTCCAGCACATGGATCCATGGATATGACTCTGTATATGCTATGGTTGTTAACGAGTCTGCTAGCTCATTTTCTGCCCGGGGTATGTGCTCATAAACAACACCTTTAAACTTGAGTGCTTCATTTTTAAGGAGGAGTAAATATTTCACAAGCTGCTCTTTTTTAGCCTCAGACTGGACTTGATCATGGTGGATAAGAAGCTGGGAGTCACTTAGTAGCCTGACCCTCTTAGCCCCACAAATGTAGGCTAACTTTAAACCAGCTATAGCTGCTTCGTATTTGGACTCATTATTAGATGCTCTGAAAGCAAAACAAATAGCCTGGTACATCTTGTCTCCATATGGAGAAGTTAAACACACCCCTGCACCACATCCCATAGTGCTAGATCCACCATCTGTTTGGACGACCCATACCTTTTTATCTTTTATGTCAGTAGTTTGCTCTGAATCCCTGTCAGAGTGAAATTCAACCAAAAAGTCTGCCACAACTTGGGCCTTGACTGCTGTTCGAGGAGCAAAGTCTATATCGAAGTCCCCTAACTCTACTGACCACTTAGTCATCCTGCTTGAAATGTCTGCCTTTTGGAGGACATTCTTCAGGGGAAAAGAAGTCCGGACGATGATGGGATGAGCCTGGAAATAAGGCCTCATCTTACTGGCAGCTATCACCAGGGTTAATGCTAATTTTTTGAGTTTCAAGTAACGCATTTTTGCATCTATCAAACTTTTGCTGATGTAGTACACTAGATGGGAATGACCATCAACCTCCCTCACCAATACAGCATTGATGGCACAACTTGAAACTGCCAAATATACGAAGAGTGTCTCCCCATCAACTGGTTTAAACAAAGTTTTGGGGGAGGACAAGTGCTTCTTGATCTCATTGAAAGCCTCATCACACTGTGGGGTCCAATCGAATCCCTTTGCACCCTTCAAGGTTTGAAAGAAGGGGGCACACCTGTCCGAAGACCTCGAGATAAATCTGTTTAAGGCAGCTAATCTCCCCGTTAACCGTTGTACTTCTTTAATATTTCTAGGTGGCTCCATCTGGAATAGAGCATTGAGCTGGTCCGGATCGGGCTGTATCCCATGCTCACTTATAATATAGCCTAGAAACTTTTCGGACTGCACTCTGAACACACATTTTTCTGGGTTTAACTTTAAATTCACTTTTACCAAGTTGGCAAAAGTTTCTTGGAGATCAGACAAGTGCAATTGCTCGTCCACACTCTTCAACATCATGTCATCAATGTATACTTCCATATTTCTTCCGATCTGATCAGCAAAAGCCTTGTTTACTAACCTCTGATAAGTAGCCCCAACATTTTTCAACCCAAACGGCATTACCTTATAGCAATGGAGACCTTTGTCAGTGACAAATGTGGTATGCTCTTGATCCTTCGGATCCACTTGAATCTGATTGTATCCGGAGAAGGAATCCATAAAGGAAAGCAACTTGTTCCCAGAGGTGGAGTCTACTAACTGATCCATCCGGGGGACCGGATACAAATTTTTTGGGCAAGCTCTATTGAGATCTGTGAAGTCAATGCACATACGCCACTTGCCATTTTTCTTCTTTATCAGAACCGGATTGGCAGTCCACAAAGGATACTGAGACTCCTTGATGTGCCCCATCTTTGTGAGCCTGTCAACCTCTTGCACAATGACATCAGCCTTCTCCTTAGAAAAAGCTCTTCTCTTTTGAACCACTGGTGCTACGTCTCTCCGGACGGATAGGTGATGTGATATCACTTCTGCTGGAACCCCAGTAACATCAGCATTGCACCAAGCAAAAACGTGCTGATGATTCTTCAAAAACTTTAACATTTCATTTTTCAGATCGGGTGGCCTTTTGGAGCCTATCTTAACACTTCTTCCTTCTTCCAAACAGTGTGTCTCTACCTCTTCGACCGGTATCAACACTCCAGGGGTCTCTCTGGGATCATCAATTTCACCCTCACCCCTAGAAAGCCCCTCAAACTGCTATTGCTCGTTGATGCGAACTGCCCCCAGCGTCCGGGGTGCCAGAGCAGTAGCATAACACTCTCTTGCAATCTTTTGACTGCTCCGGACGACTCCAACCTGTCCCTGAACAGCATATTTCAAGCACTGGTGGACTGTCGAAGCCACTGCATGCATCCTAGAGAGCCAAGACCTCCCTAGAATAGCATTATAGCAAGTGGGATAATCCACCACAATAAAGAGTATTCTGACCATTTTCTTGAAATGGCCCTTGCCCAATAGAACTTCCTCTTCGAACTCTCCGATCACATCTGCTGAGCTGCCTGTAAAGCCCACAATTGATCTGTCCGAACTCTGAATTACAGCTGGATTTTTAATTCTCTTGTATGTGGTTAAGAAAAGGATATTGGCTGAGCTTCCAGTATCCACCAAAATTCGTCTTATGTCGTTGCCCCAATAGATGCTCATATGATAACAGCATCATCATGATCACCAGCAATATCTCTTAAATCATCTTCATAAAAAACAATGAAGGGGAATGAATTTTGTGACTGATAGGAAGTCATGCCTCCTTCTAGCTGGGAGGCTAAAGTATGAACGTGCCTCTTCCTCGAAGAAGCAGTAGGAGCTGTCATAGTGTCCCCTCCGAAAAATTGTAAGTGACTCAAAAAACTTAATGAGTCCGGAGACCGACCTAGAGCATTCCTCAATTGTACCCACTCTGTTTCGAGTTGGATCAGGATCCAAGTACTCAGATTCCACATCAAACCTCTCAATTATAACCATGGCTCCCTCCGGAGCAGCATTACTTGGACCAACCCGGTGAGTGTTGTCAGGCCTGTTACCTCCTCTTCTTTTGACGTAAGCTCCCAGCTTTCCCCTCTCAATCAAGTTCTGAACTTCTTGTTTCAATGTTATGCAGTCATCAGTGGTATGACCAATATCATTGTGATATTGGCAAAAAGAGTTATTGCGATGTTCTCTAGGAGACTGCAATGTGGCTGGTCTCCGATAATGCACCTCTTCCTTTGTTTTATCAAAAATGGTGGCCACACTTTCTTTTAATTCCTGCGAACCACTCCGGTTGGACCCATGGCCCTCTCTTGTTTCTGGATTGTTGACTCTGAGCAGGAGCAGCTGGCTGAGACTGAGCTTTTGCCCTACCATGCCCCTGTCCGGTCTCTCTTGGTTTGTTCCCAGACTGATTCTGATTGGGATTTGGTGCCACCGGGGTAGACCTCACCTGCCTGTGCACCCTGGTTTTCTTTGTTTCGTCGACGTTTATTTGTTTGCCAACCTGATTCAGCAACCCTCCCCATGTCATGGCCTTCTTCCTGGTCACTAAATCAGCTAGATTTCCTGGGTTCAAACCCTGTCTCAGGGATGCTATTGCTACCTGTTCGAAGCAATCAGCCAACCCATTCTTGGTGTTCACAAAACGGCTTATATATTCTTTCAAGGACTCATTTGGTTCCTGGGCACAATGGATTATTGTGTCTCCATTGCCCTTTAGCTCTTTACTCCCTACAAACTGCCTTCGAAAGGCTACCCAAAAAGTATCGAAATCTTTAATACAGCCTTGAGGCAGGCTGTTGTACCATTTTAGAGCACTCCCCGTAAATGATTGGGATAATGCCCTACAAAGTTGTTTATCATCGTCGTCAAAGTTCATCATGAAGTTTTTAAATTGTTCCAAATGGTTGTCCGGATCAAGACTGCCATCGTACTTTTCTATTTTGGTGCTGTCAAACCTCTTAGGGAGGTTTCCGGACAGAATTTTAGAAGATAATGGAGATTTCCTCCAATTTCTTCCACGACTGAACATAGTATCCTCATTGGGAGTTGCAAAGGTACCTGGTTCATCGTGAAAAGCGAAGGGATCCATCAGCATCCGGTCCACATGCCTCCGGCTGTGAGATGACCCTTTACCAATATTCTTCTTCATCCTTCCATGTATATCCCTTTTTCTTGAATATTTTTTAATCTGCTTTTGCTTCTTTCTAGTTCGACCCTCATCGCTGCTAGAGGATAAAGATTTTTCAACTCCTTCATTGTCCGAAGAGCTATCAAAAGATTCTGAGCTTGAGTCAGAACTCTCCACTGGCTTAGACTGGTGAGACTTTTTGGAGCTAGCATGAGTCTTTTTGGTGCTCACATGAGTCTTTGAAGACTCATTCTCTCTGGGGTTGTCGTTGTGATGAGCAACTGATGCTTTGGACTTTTCTTTCATGCCCATCTTAGCCTTTTCTGCCCTCAAAGCTTCTATTTCACCCTTTAGCCTATCACGCTCTTCGATAGTGTACTCATCGTTCTCTCCCACCACTTCGAGCAGAGCTAGTGGTACTTTTGGATTGTCCGGATTCATTCGGACAGACTTTCTTAGCTGGTTTTGAATGCTTGATTCAGGCACCTTCTCCTCCCACTGTGGTCGCCAATTTGGTGTGGATAATTATCGCCTGAGGGTAGGCTTGTAATTTGTTTTGGTATTTTATAGAAGTATGGGGGTATTTTATATCTAGAGTAGAGAGTAGAGAGATAATTAAGCTGGCTGGTTGTAGTTAATTCTCATTACCCACACTTAATGCAGGTGGTTGGGTATTTATACCCTAATGTTTGGGCCCTTATGGGCTTTCGGATCATGTTTAATGGACCCGGGTCATGTTCAAAGACCCATGAGCTCTAAGTAGGAGAGCAAGTAGCTTAGTCAAGTAGTTTTTAGGTTTTTTAGTACTTTTGTCATAGTTCGAACAGTCCTATGGGCTAAGTGTTCGAACTGATCTGTCCGGTCCGGAGGCCTTGGACCGATCTGTCCTTGTCCGGGGAGCATGCAGAATTTGGACTCATCAATATGAATCTTTAACTTTTCTATAATGGTAATGACTTTCTAGAGGTATAAAACGTTACCCTAATTCTGAATATATCCATATATTTAAGGACTATTAAAATAATAATGGTAAATTTTATATCCTTTTTAATTTTAATTTTTCATCGTCTATTTCTATCCTCAAATTATTTTATTTATATTTATTTATTCAAGATGATAAAATAATAGCATGATATTTTTTGCTTCCAGTTTGAAGCATTTGTTAAAGTTGAGCAATAAAGCATTGGTTGCTACAATATAGAAGATATTGGTAAATATTAACAAGGTCATAGGCCTGAGAGATTTTAGACGAGGCAAAGACTACTTTGGACTAGAGAATAATAGATAAGGTAAAGTTTTCACTAGCCAAGAGGTTGAAAACATCAACTTGAGTTATTAAGTGTAACTATTGGTATAAGGTGTCAGTTATGGTGGTTAGGTCTATCGTATTGTGAAACAAATTCAGTCACTCCTTGTTACAACAAAAATGGATTTTTATGTTAACAGTTTGTTAAATTCTGTTTTCGAGAGAGATTGGCAGCAAACTTTATAAATAGTGATTTTTGTACTTTAAAGAACATGACCTAATGTTGGTGGAGTATGGAAAGTATTAAGAGAGAAAGTAACTTGTATATCAGAGGGTGATCTCGGAAGAGTATCGAGTGTGAGCTCTGGAATTTGGAGTTCCTCTAAACACTGTGTTTCTCTGTTATCTTAATCTGGTATATTGTTGTTATCGTTGAAGTACCATAAGATTAAACTTTATTATAGCCAAGAGTGAATGTTGGTAAATGGTCGAACAACTACAAATCTATATGTTGTATGTTCAAATCAAGTTTGTTTATAGTTTGACATATGGTATCAAAGCCTGGTTACAAAGTATTTCTTGAAGCTGAAATGAGACTGACGAAGTTTTGAGATGGAGAGGTTTATTAGGAACAAAGATTATAAATTCTGGCAACAACGAATATGAGCAGTCCTTGTTTAGAACAAGATTGATCTATCCCTTGCACGAAAGACTAAGATTCCTTAAATATTTTATGAGCCTGAGAAGCAAGAAATGCTCGAATATGCACACAACATGATCATATCGTATCTAAGTGATAATATGGTGAGGAAACTTTTTAAATAAAATTTAGTAGTTAGGTTCTAGAATGAGCAAACATAATGTACATGCCAAAGTGACTATAAAGGTGAACTTTATTGGTTTTAGGATGCCGAAAGATAAGACTTTTAATGAGAACATTGATGACTTTTATAAAATAATAATTAATTTGGAAAACAATAGCGATGAGATCACTAATGAAGATCAAATAGTTATTTTATTAGAATCATGGGCTTCTCGATGTGAACAATTGAAGAATAATATCTGATTCAACAAAGAGATGATGTTGATGGATGAGGTGGAACCTGCAATAAGATCCAAAAAGCTGGAACTCATATATTGTCGAAAGGCTAGGAGTTTGGGAAGTTAAAAGAAAGTGTTCAACATTAAAGGAAAGTCAGAGAGAAGGAATATCAGTAAGGTTAAAGGTAAAAGCTACATTAAAGTGAGATAAAATGTTTGGTAAGCCTAAGATTAAATGTCTATACTATAAGAGCATGGGTCATTGGAGGAAATAATGTCCCGAATGACTAAATAAGCAAGGTAATTGGAGATCAGATTATGAAGATGTTTTATGTTGCTTCTTAAGGATATGACTTTATAGTCGTTCTAGGGCACTCTTTAAATCAATTCCAGAATAAATGGATTCTTTATTCTAGATGGCCATTCCATATGAGTCCACATATGGACTAGTTCTGTTCATTTTTAGAAAATAATAGAAGCAGTACGGTACTTGGTAATAACAAATCTTGTAAGATAGCTGGAATTGGAAGTGTAATGATTAGACTATTTGATGGTTGCGATCATATTTTGACGAATTTGAGTTATGTTCCCGATTTGTGAAGAAACCTAATTTATTTTGGGATGTTGGACAACTTTTGTTGTTTTATCAAAGTTGAAAATGGTTATATGAAAATTATTAGAAGTGACATGACTTTAATGAAAGAAAACTGTCCAGTGGCCTTTATTGCTCAACCAACGATACTGTTATAGGCACAACGGCTAGCGTGTCATAAGTATCGGTATATGGTGATAACCTATGATATATGAGGTTAGGGAATACGAGTTAGAAGGGATTGTTGAAGTTGCATAAGTAAGATTTGTTTGGAAAACATAAATTGATTGGTTTGGTTTGTATAATAAAAGTAGCATAGTCAAGTTTGTAAGATCCCAACACACAACAGTTGAAACCTTTGAATGCATACATACTGATCTCTAGGGGTCTGCAAGAGTTCAGTCTCATTGAGGTAATATATTATTTATGTCTGGTGTGGATAATTATCGCCTGAGGGTAGGCTTGTAATTTGTTTTGGTATTTTATAGAAGTATGGGGGTATTTTATATCTAGAGTAGAGAGATAATTAAGCTGGCTGGTTGCAGTTAATTCTCATTACCCACACTTAATGCAGGTGGTTGAGTATTTATACCCTAATGTTTGGGCCCTTATGGGCTTTCGGGTCATGTTTAATGGACATGGGTCATGTTCAAAGACCCATGAGCTCTAAGTAGGAGAGCAAGTAGCTTAGTCAAGTAGTGTTTAGGTTTTTCAGTACTTTTTTCATAGTTCGAACAGTCCTATGGGCTAAGTGTTCGAAGTGATCTGTCCGGTCCGAAGGCCTTGGACCGATCTGTCCTTGTCTGGGGAGCATGCAGAATTCGGACTCATCAATGTCAATTATTAATGATTTCAAAACCAAATTGTAGATTCATTTACTGACATCAAAGGGATATGATTTTAATAGGTTCAAACAATGGAGGGTCATGGTTGAAAATAAGTTGGTAGGGAAGTAAAAAGGTTTAGAATGGACAATGGTCTTTAATTATATGCAAATGAATTTACTAATTACTACAAAGAAACAAGAATATTTTAGGATAGAACTTTATGGGATACTTCACAACAAAATAGTATTAGTGAAAGAATGAACATAACCATTCTTGAGAGATTGAGGTGCATGTTGGTTATTTCTAAGATCCTGAGGTAGTTTTAGGCACAATCAGTAATGAATCCATATTTTGGGTGGTGAAATGCGTGAAGCCTAACATTAAAGAAATAATACATTTAATATGAAGGTAGAGTTAACTGGATCAGGACCTGCTAGTGTCTTAAGGAGAACTGAGCCATCAAATACGCATGGATAAGAAATGAGTATAGGTCTAGAAGGTAGCCTAGCTTAACATGGCTACCATGTAGCAAAAAGCATGACTTGGAGAGTCATTTGAACTCCTCAAAGGTACGAGTATGGAAAACTGACAACTTTGGCATTGGTTACGACATCTGAAGTTATTCACTCTGAACTTGAGAGCTTCAGGCATCATATAAAAAGTGAAGATAAAATAAATGCCTTATTGTTTTCAAACTTTGCATGTTTAGTCTCCTACACGTGCAATTGCTTAAGAGTTGACACAAGACAGCTCAAATAGTATATTTTTTTCTCACATTTGGTCCTCCTTGTCTTTAGTCAATAATACACCGCCCAATCTCTTTCCACTAATATTCAAATTTGAAGGGTGTGTATAATTGTCAAAATATTGAGAGGACCAAATGTGAGATAAAAATTTACAAATTAAGATGCCACATTGCAGCTCCTAAACAATCAGACGTCCGGGGCACTAAGCATGTTAAGTTTTAAAACATGAGGGTCTATGTGAGACAAAAGTGAATAAAAATTACTAGTTTGAGACCAAGACAAAACATGGAGGGGTAGTAGTAATTTTTAGCCAAACCTTCGAATTCAAAACTATAAGTGTATTTAACGTTGTTATATATATATATATATATATATATATATATATATATATATATATATATATATATATATATATATATATATATTAAAAGTCCAATATAATATTATATTATACTAAATCCGCTCTTAAAATAATGGCCTTTTCTAAAATTATTTTTACCAAAATATTCACGTATGATTTAACATTATAACAATTTCTCTTATTCATTATTGAATTTAGGATTATTTATCAATAATCACTTATTATCAAACTTATATATCAATAATAACCCAAATTTTGATACATTACGAATAAGCACATGGTGTTAAATTGGTATTCATAGATAAACACGTGGTGTTAAATTAGTATTTACAGATTACCACTAGTTGTCCCAGATACCTCTAACCGTTTTTATCTCTCCTATTTTTATGTTTTTTTCTAAACGTCATATCTTTGAAATCATAGCTCCAAAAAAATATCTAATCATACAATTAGTTTTTTTAAAACAAAAAAAACTAGATCTATGAAAGATATTTTTTGATTTTTTAAGTTATAAATTTACGTGTAAATTGGTTGCAAAAATAGTGTTGTTCATTTGGGAAATTACATGTAATTTGGTTGCGAAAAACAATTATTATTATTTAGATGCGGAATTACTTGTAATTTAGTTGTGAAAAAATAATAGTTGTTTAACTATGGAAATATGTGAAAATATGTGGCAGAAATAAGTATACAATTGTTGTGAAGATAGGACTTTGCTTGCTAAAAAAATATGATGATGTGAAAAAACAAAACAAAAATTGATTTGTGAAAATAATGCTAATTGGATGTGAAACAACTAGTTTTTTTTGTAGTGGCAAAAATATTTGCATTTTTGTGGTGTAAAATTATCTTAAAGTTTTTTTAACTGGAGTAACAAAGTTATGATCAAACACGTCGCGAGACGAAGAAGAAATTAATTGCGCGATAAGACTTTTGGTTGTTAAATAAGTCTGATTGTATAAAAAACAAAATACAAACTTGTTTTGTGAAAAGTAAGTGTTAATTGAGTGTGAATTAACTATATTTATGTAGTTGCAAAAATATGTGCATTTTTGTGGTGATTGTTTTAAGAACAAATTGAGTTGTAAAGTTACGTGCAATTTGGTTCTAAAATAGTTATGAAAAAAATATATATTGTTCAATTGCAGAATTACATGTAATTTGGTTACGACAATTCAACTATTACTTAGTTGTAAGTTAGGAACAATTTGGTTGCAAATATGACTTTGAAAAACAAATCTCCAAACATATTCAAATCAATTTCGTTGTATTATTTTTTTTAAATACGATATATGTGTTTTTAGATTCTTATTAAATTAAAGTTTGAAAGATACGAACTTTTCCAGTCTGGAAATGACTATTGGTTAAAGGTAGTACGTGTTGTTAGAAGAGTTCATATTATAAATTGAGTTTGATAAACTTCAAAATTCAATTTACCCAAATGATTATCTCTAACTTATCTTTGTATTTATGTCATTGAATTTATTTTATCTTAGAATTTATCCCCACCTTTCATCAAAACAAACCTAATTTTAACCCATACTTCAGTTCCAATCATAATCTCAAATCATTTTTCTTATACAAAATAAATTAAAAACTAAAATCACAACAAAAATATTATAAAGAGACAACTGAAGATTTTTATTATGAAAAATATTTGTAATAAATAGAATCAAACTCGATATATTTTTATATGTTTTCTTGTATCCTTCTTCGTATTGTAAAAATTAGAGAAACAAATAAAAATCGGCTAGACTTTATTATTAATTTGAAAGATTGAGTTCGATATATAGAAATGTCTCTATATTAATATAAAAACATTATTATTTGATAACACAATGATTTTGGATTTTTTTAAATTGTTTTTCAAAAATTGACTAATTGTATCGATATTATTTGTTTAATTAGTATGAAGCTATCTTTTTGTTCTCTAGAATCATGAAATATAGGAAAAACCATAATTTAGATCTAAATGATAGAGTTTAGTAGCTAATTATATATATATTCAATGAAAACTAAATGATTTTATTCTAAATTGATAAAAATATAAGCCTTATGAATTAAACTTATAACCAAAGAGCTCGTGCAAGCATCTCTACTAAAATTGTGGCACAATTTTAAAATTTTTATTATTTTCTGTATGTGTACCGCATGAAATCCATTGAAGAAATGTTTTTGGGGATTATAGCGTCACGATTGTCACAAGTTAGTGCACTCTTTACTCATATAATCTCAGTTACAAGAAGCGGACATACCTTTTTCAAATAGTTCCCAGAGAAGCAAACAATTCTCAAATAGTTTCCAACTATTAAATGATGTAAGTTGAGTAGTGAGAATTATACTAGAAGTCCGAAAGTCCCCAATTACTAAATGGTGTTAGTGGAGTAGTGTGAATAATTTTTTTTTTATAAGTATTGAACTCGTTTGTTTCATTCTTCATGTAATAAAATCAAACTTCTTGTCTGTTAAAAATTTTCATGGTATCAGAGCAAGGTCTCTGCATATCAAGTCCTTGATTTTATTACCCAGTGAAATAAAAAATCTTGTCAAGTGTTATTACTTTTAAATCAATATGAATTGAGGTAATTTAACTTCTCATATGTCTACAAAGAAGCTTGTTGGAGCCAATTACCAATATTGGTGATTGTGTATAGAGTCTTTCCTTCAAGGACAAAATTTATAAGATCTTGTTTCTGATACCGAGACACTTCCTAGTGATACTCCGGAAAACGCTGAGCTAAGGAGGAAATGGAAAGTAAGGTGCAAAAAGGCTTTATTCGCGTTGAGAACTTCGATCGGTAAAGAGTTTATTGCTCATGCTCGTGCATTGGATTCTCTAAAGGATGTCTGGAATACTCTTGACGGGTTATTTACGAAGAAAAATACTATGCGTCTTCAAGACCTTGAGAATGAGCTTAATTCTTTAACCCAAGGTAATATGTCAATCTGTGAGTACTTTCTTAAACTCAAGAATGTATGTTCTGAAATTTTAGGTTTGGATAGTGATGAACCTATTAGTGATGCAAGGCTAAGACGTTATTTTATTTGTGGATTACGACCCGACTTCATGCCGTTTATATTATCAATACAAGAATGGGTTAACCAACCATCAATTGTTGAGTTAGAGAACCTACTCTCTAACCAGGAAACATTGGTTAAACAAATCCTTGGTAAGTATTGTGCTGATGTTGAGGATACACTCTTTACTAAAGACAAGTCAAGGTGGAAAACACACAAAGCCATTTTCAAAATGGTGGTAAGCAGAAAATGAATGAGGGGGAGTAATCAAACCACTCTAAACTGACATGGTTTAGATGTGGAAAAACTGGACACATGAAGTCGTATTTTCGTGCAAAGCTTGTTTGTAATAAGTGTGGAAAAACAGGCCACATTAATTGTTATTTGAAAATCGTCAAATCAGATGTAAATGTTGCACATGATGCTGAAGAAAGCAATGAGCTACAATAGGAAACGTTTTTCTCTGTTGAGATTATTAATAAACCATACATTATGGCATTGGTTATTAATCAACTAGTTGCCATTGGTGCCTCAGTTGTGCGTGGTGCACCAATTCCTTGACTCGGGCCTTGTTTACCTGCACGTCTCGCACCGAAGCAGGTACCAAATGGTTCGGCTGTGTTGCTTGGTGGTAATAATAAGATAGAGAAGCCACAGAGTGGTAACATGACTGAAAATGCTCAGTTTGAGAGAAAAAACAAATCGTTCAAAGTTACGTTGAAGATTTTGCAGGGCTTCTCTTAAAGCAGTACTAGTACGGAAACATGCCATGATGCTCAAGTTGAAGCGGGTTTATCTGAGTTGACTGCTGTATCGGTTCGTACGCAGCTAGCAGAGATGGCTGTTCCAATCCAGTTGACAAAACTAAAGCTTGTTTATGGGCATGATATAAGGCTTGGTCAGATGCCTGTTAATTGTAACTTTAAGGTTTTGAGGGAGATTGTGAGTACAAGATTTCCAGCGTCAAAGTCGGTTTTGAACAAGTAGAAGGATAACGATGGAGATTTGGTGACAATAAAGTATACGGGCGAGCTCAGATTTGCAGAGTTTTCTCTGAATAGTAAACTTGAAACAAATATAGTTGAGTCGGTTGCAATGTTAAGATTGCATGTCGTTGAGTTGATCTAGAATAAGAACCTCCCTTATTGGAGGAAGAAGAGGAGAAGCCTCTTGAGATTCAGGAAATTAAAATTGATGTAAGTGGATCCTCTTCTTTATGTTGTTTCATTTAAGAACCATGGACTATAGATCTTGATAAAGTCGACAAAAATGTTCAAAATGAATCAGAAGAACCAAATAGTAAGGAGATTGAAATCGATGATTGGTTGTTCGATTTTGCACAGATTTTTCATACTCACGTGGGTATTAACCCATATGATCATGCTGACTTGAATGAGCTAGGAATGCATTTGCGTTCAGAAACATTCAAAGAAACCATTACTGGCAATGTGAATGACAAACGGTCCACTTCTGGCCATTGTTAACTGGTTCACCAACTATTTGTTGGTGCAGCAAGAAACAAGACACTTTGGCATTATCAACTGCTGAAGCTGAATATGTTGCAGCCACATTAGCTTCGTATGAGTGTATTTGACTTACAAGACTTCTTAAATATGTTAATCAGGTGCTACACCTTCTTATTTCTATCTTTTGTGACAACGAAAGTGCTATTAAACTTGCTGGAAATCCCGTGCTTCATGCTCGCACAAAACAAATTGATACTTGCCATCATTTTATTTGAGACAAGGTATTTAATCAAGAAATTGAGTTGAAATCTATATGGACAAATGAGAAGTTTGCTGATGACCTTACTAAGGCTCTTCTTGAATCGAAGTTTGAAGAGTTCAGAGGAGCTCTCGGTCTAGCTGATCGAAAGAATGCACTAAGGAGGAGTGTCACAAGTTAGTGCACTCTTTACTCATGTAATCTCAGTTACAAGAAGCAGCCAGACATACAGTTCCCAAATAGTTCCCAAAGAAGCAGAGAGTTCCCAAATAGTTCCCAACTATTAAATGACGTAAGTGGAGTAGTGAGAATTATACTAGAAGTTCGAAAGTCTCAATTACTAAATGATGTTAGTGGAGTAGTGGGACTCATATTTTTCTATTAGTATTGAACTCGTGTTTTTCATTGTTCAAGTAATAAAATCAAACTTCATGTGTGTTAAAATTGTTTCAACGGTCTTGCTGAGACATATTATAGTTTCGATTTTTTTATTTCATCTTGAAATCAAAGTATGAAATCAAATTTTGTTTGGGCTTTGGGAGTAATTATTTGACTGAAATGTTTAATTCAGATTGATGATCCAAGATTTCTTTCAAAGATTATTTTCTTGAAGTTGTATATTTTTGGAAAATTTTCCATGTAAAAATTGTATTTGATCTCATATATGTACTTGTTAGTTGAAGATTTTTTATTGATTTTCCTAAAGCATAGTTATGGGTTGGGTTCAGAACAGATTCAAATTTGTCTTTTTTACTTGAACCATAACCCGACTTGGTCCGCTGTGGGTTTAATATTTCTAAACCCAATGGAGGTTAGTCTGATCCGGCCCACAAACACTATTTTTACTATTTTGATTGTTCGGTCTGGGCCGACCCAAACCGAACTCATCTAAAACTTTACTTTCTTTTTAAATCTAAACAAAAATTAACATATAAAAATTTTAGACTCAAAACAAACATAACTAAATAAACAAACGTAAATCTATATTAAAACAATCATAATATTTTTGAATTTTTTTTCTAGTTTCCAATTATCAACACCACTTATCATAATATTTTCATCCTTATCTTTATTGTCAAAATCATGAAGAAACTTTTGAAATGTTAATGCATATGTATCATTGCTTTTGGTGACGAACTTAACAAATAATATGGTGGTAGATTAGATAATAATGGCTAATAGCAAATTTATATTAAAATAAATCAATAACTATAAGAATTTAAATGTTACAGAAAATTGAGTTTGGTGCGAGAATCAAATTACTAAATATATTATTGAAAACAATATTTAGTGAAATAATCTAATTTATAATTATTGAAAAAACAAAATTTATATATTATTGGAAAACAATTTTTTAGTAATTAGTAAAACGAATTATATATTATTAATATTATTTTTTATTATTATATATATATATATATATATTATTGAGGCTGGATTGGGTTGAACAAACTAAAAGCTTATATCCGGTCTGCGATACAAAGATTATAATTTTCATATATGAATGAGACCAATTCTAAATGTGGACCGACAATACTTTAACGGATCAGATCGCGTTGGACCAATTTGGACCTATATATATATTAACAATAAATTTTATTTATACTTCCTTTTCTTTACTTTTTAACACTATGTTAATATAAAATAACCATTTAACTACTAATACGTTCTTTTAGCTAAAATCTATCTATCATCTTTTTAGAGCATTTCAAAAATATTTATATTTTATATTCTTATAATAAAGGAAGATTTATTGAAAAATGAGAATATTATGGCTTTTTCTTCTAAATAAAAGTTTAGATGAACCTAGTATTCCAAAACACAGAAGTTTTAAGTTTTTAAACTTAATTTGGCGCTAGTTTGATTTTCTTTTTATTTATTGCATTGATGGTACCTCTTTGACCACTAAGTATTTTTTTGTTCAGATCTTTATTATCCTGTATTTTGTATTTTTTATTAGGATGATGAAAATTTTGAAGATTAATGAGCTTGAAGAAGGTAAATGCCTGTTTGTTTTTGTTTGTTGAGAATGTTCTGTTGAGTTTTTTCTTCTTTCTCTTCTCTAAGTTTTGTTTGATTCTTGTGTATTGCAAATATTGTATGTTGAAACTAATTTGAATCATGGTAGACATTAATCGTTCAACTTTTGGTAACATGTTCCTAAAATTTCAAGGAATGTAGTTGTACCCAGTTTAACAGTGGTTGTCTTTTTTGAAGTCGAGTCTTTGTTTCTGAATGAGTGATTCTTTAACAAGCCAATCACCTGCTTGATTTTACTCTATGAATATGTGTTTAGTTGACATCCAAGATTTAAGTAATAATCTAAAGTTATTTATTAACGATATCATAAACCAATGAGCTTCATGCGTAGTAATCATGTCTAATAGATGCTTTCAATCAATTGCTATGTCTTGATTAGTAATTGTCTAAGGGAAATATAACAAGTATTTTCCAAAGTAGTAACTTTTTATTACTTTGAGAAGATCGATTTTTTTACATACAATAGACCCTTATTTATACTATTACATAACAACTACACATTTTCTACTTATTACGTGGCTTGATTAATCTTGCACGTAGACCATTATAATTGATGATGACTGTAGAATCACAACCACCATTTACGGGCTTAGTGCATTACGTTGGTCGATTAATAAATAACCTTGACTTCATTTATGATATTTTTCTTCATTTATTTACCATGCGCTGCCGAACATTTCACCGCTGCTCAAATGATCCTCTGCTCGGTAATGGCTTCCGCTCGGTCTTAATTTAACTAGGTCGAGCTTCGGGCTGAGTGAGGCCATATGCCCGGTTAACTTTGGCTAGACTTGAGCTTCTATAGGGCTGTTTTATTTGCTTCATTTGACGTCAGCTTAGTTTACTCTTCGCATATTGATTGGTAGCGCTTTTGTAATAGATTCTACCCGGCTAGGACGAGCCAGACCCACTCGGTATCACCTCATCCTCTTTCGTTTACCTACTTATATTATTTACATCTTGCCAAGTAATATTGATAGTGATATCACCGACCTCATCAGGGCTCTCCCCTAGTCCACTGAGCAACTTTGTAGTAGGTGCTTAATGGGATAATAACCGGTAAGGTGAAAAGATACAAATGACGAGACATATCTGGTGATGATGTGGCGAGTGATTTGGGACATAATAGCGGGCGTCATGACTCATGTCTCTTAAGATCTGTTATTATGGCACCCAAATTTGAAAATAGATCGTGGCGCTTAGACTTTCCAGAAGCGTGTGTTTATTAATTAAACTTAGTAATTATGGTTAGTTTTCCATCATTCCATGTGTAAAAGTAGTAGTCGTGGAGAAACGTGAGTATATTACAACTAATGTCCATAAAATTGAAGTAATTAGAAGCGCAAAGGGAGAAAAATCGCCAATGTTGTACCTTGCTGATAACTTTTCCGATCACCATTGTCTTAACCGTTCGTGAATACTTTAAGGTACGTTTTTGTATTTAGTACTTTGTAGCAATGTCTAATAGTATGGGGATGATTTCTTATGAATAGTTTTTAGGGTGTGTTTTTTGAAATTTATATGGATTGCATTCTTCAGACTTTACTTGTTGGACAGTCACCCTACTGGTGAATGTTCGTGAACCACCATAAATAGGATAATACCTAATTTTCAAGACTGTTGTTGGATCATTGCAGTCAGCGTAACAATGGTGCCAAATAAAAATATGAATAGGAAAAGAAGGTTGTCGAAAATGAAGAGTCAAAATTTGAGAGTGCTTTTTTTATTTAGAAGTATTTCACTAAGATATCTTTCAAATATGGGTATCTTACTAAGGAGTCGTTGGAGGAATTTAGGATTAGGTATGGGGTTCCATAAGATGTTAAGGTTTCTTCCTTTGGGGATCAACCCTATGATAGTAAAGAAGGCGAGACGTGACTTTATACAATGATATTCAATTGGGGTCTTCACCTCCCCTTCCCTCAATTGATTCATAATTTTTTTCAGTTTTATTGGGAGTTTTCGTACTTAGTTAACTACCAACTGATGGAGGACTATGTTGAGTATAATATTAAGCTCCAAAGTGCTAAACAAACTTGTATATTTAGCGGTTCTCTTCGCTCCTGTAGATGTATCTAAATTGGCATTCTTTCCTTTCTGTTACCTTCAACTAACAGGGGCTAGGCATATAGTAGATCTTTCCACTTCGAATTGGAAGAATAGGTTTATATGCGTATCAGGGAATTGGAAGCACGAAAGTTCTGTCATGAACTTGTAATTAGAAAGGCGGTGGAAGTCGATGTGTAAGATAATTTTCGATTTTCATAGATAATGTGGACATGGATACCTTGCGATAATATTTAACTCTATTGAATAATTGGTTATGCATGTGAATGAAAATATCAAGAGTGATGCAAAGAGAATCGACCAAAAGGTGTGGTAAATCCACTTATCAAATTGGGTGCAACTGCTTACACTGCATGGAGGTTAGAACCTTCGTGAGTGTTCTCTCCCTTGAACTTCTTGAAATCTGGTCCGTGGCGGGTGACTAAGTTGGAGATTTCGCGAGACAATGATGGAAAGGTTGCGAGGCTTGATCGAAAGGAGATTTGAATAGCAAAATAATGCATGCATCATTCTTTTGGTACCTTAGGGTCAGAGGACACGCGACGTGACCGAAACATCCTTTTCACATGAGAAGAGAGGAAGTGAAAAAGGGTGGTGTCGCGTGGAACAACGGAGGCGACGAGACGACCGATATAGGAAGAGATCTTAAAAGATGGGGTTGTATGTCACCAAGAAGAAGATGAAGACATTGAGGACGACTGTCCTCTGATAAAGAAAAGTAGAGTTATTGTGAATGATGTGCCACTATCACATGGAAAAATAATGTTAGTGGACGAGGAGTATGTAGATGAGAGCATAGGAGATGAGAGATCTGGAAGGCCCTTGGTTCCGGATCAGTTTAAGCCTTTGAATAAAACGCCTGAAATCGTGGTGATTAACGAGGACCATCACCGTTGAAGAGGTGATGGGGAAGACAAAAGTGGTCCCTAAGGGACACGCCCAACACATGAAAGATTTTGTGAACAGTGTTGTGTCGGGTTTGTTTTTTATAAACATTATTTTACTTGAAAACATGCCTTAGAAGAGGCAAAGTAGTGTCACTGATGGAGGGGTTAAAGTGACAGAAGCGTTTTTTCTTTGAGGTTGGTGATACCTAGACCGTTACAGCTAATGATGGACAAATTTTTCCATTGCTCTGACTTAGCCTTCTACGATACGATGCTAATGAACGAGATTCTACATCGGCAACCAGAATTGGGAATTGAGGTATGTATGTGTATATACTGTGAGTATTGAATTTGTATTTTGTTACTAAGTATAATTATTTTTTGGTTAAAATAGATGCATCACAATTCACTGGCTCTGGCCTATCTATGTGTATATCACTAGTGGATTGTTCGATAATGGAGAAGTGGAAGCCGGACCTATTATTTTTTGGATCTATTTGTGGTTTGACTACAGAGCTGGCACGATTTAAAATAACCTATGGGTGTATCAAGCAACGTTTGGACAAGGCTCTCAAAGAAAATGATGACTTACATAGACAACTTATCGGTGTTTATGATGAACGAAATTCTATTTGCAACCATATCTTGGAGGTAGTAAGCAACACTGCCCTGTTTCCTTCCCAAAATAACAATTTGGTGAAGAAAAATGATACCATGGTAGCTCAAAATTCCAAGTTACTGGATCAGAATGTAAGTCAAGCCGATAGGGTGGAGGAGCGGGCGGAGAAGATAGTAGGGTTAACCATAAAAATGGCCGATCTAAAGGTATTGTTAGGTGAAACAGATTGACAACGTGTTGAGCTAATGAGAAAATTTGAGGCAGATTTGGAGGATATGGCACGTCAAGTCATGAAAGTTTCCATGGGTATGATCCACATGGATCAACAAAAACTTGTGGCAGATTTGGTGGCTTTGAATCCTAACATGAAGTTACGGTCATATCAGAAGTTGTTGCGTTCACAGGAGAAAGAAAAAGTTAGCGATGCAGATAGACTTAAGGATAAAGCTTATGCAACGGTGGCAAAAACTACAGATGGGCATGTGGATGCCGCTCTTTTTCAAAAGGTTGAGTTTGGAGTCCACCTCTGTCAACGCTGATGCGTAGAAATACATTATTTTGTGTATATCAAAGGCCTTGTTTTGAATGATGTTTGGAAGACTTCGCCTTTTGACTATATAATTTTTTGGGATAACTTATATGTGTAATTAAACTTGATTTGGAGATGGAATGGATGTTTGTGTTATACTTGTGTTTGTTTGTTTAACATTTCCTTGCAGATCGAGCTCACTATGACCCATTGCGCAGCCGAGGGGAAATAATTTTACCTCGGTTGAATTATTGGGAGCGACCACTTTAGCCTATTGCGTAACCCAGTGGGCTTGGAGTATTTCACATAATAATACCATAGTGAAGTATTGGGCATAGTATGATCCCTTACGTAACCTTAAAAGGCGTGGCCAATTAGCTCATTCGTGTTAGTTTTTAGACTTTTTCTAAATGTGGCTCAATATGGCCCCCGTTGCGTAGCCAGTATGCGTAGTTAGTGACCCATTCACGTAGTTTCAAGGAATAAACATAAACATACACATCCAAGTGGCGAAAACGATAATAATTTCATTAATGGAGAAATGCCTAATTAAAAAACCCATATGCGGCATAAGAAGGAAAAAATAATGCATTAGTTCATTATATGGCTAGATGATATATCTTAAGATGACTAATATTTCAAGGATGCTTGAGTGCGTAACCTTCCCCATCTGTTAGGCGATATGTTTCATGGTGTCCTTTGGAAATGATAGTATAAGTTCCTTCCCAAGTGTGTCCCAACTTGCGAGCTACTATATCCCCAACCCATTGAAACAAATTACTCATAACAAGGTCTCCTATTTGAAGGGTGGGTGGTTGTAATTTGGAATTAAAACACCCCCCGTATAAGACTTTTGTAATGCTCATCTCATATACGTGCCTTATCTTGTCTTTCTTCGATGAGATCAACGTTAATTGCTTGACCATTGTCAGTGGATTCTTCAGACTAACTAGAAATCTTATGGCTTGGGATGATGATCTTCACTGGAACTATAGCCAATCCGGAGATGAGGGAAAATGGTTTCTCACCTGTGGTTGAGCATTGGGTGGTACAGTAAGCCCATAATATATCTCAAAGTTTGTCAGACCATTTCCCTTTTGCACCTTCCAGTTTATTTTTTATCCCGTCGAAGATGGTACGATTGGTGACCTCAACTTGCCCGTTCGCTTATAGATAGTATGGTGTGGATAAATGTTGATTAATACTGCAGCAATAACAAAACATGGAGACAACTGAATTATGGAATTGGGTTCCGTTCCCTTTCATCAAAACAAGTGGAATTTCAAATGAGGTCAGTATCTGATGATGCAAGAAGTCGCAAATTTCATGAGCCCTAGTTCTTGACAGTGCCTTGGGTTCCACCCACTTGGTGAAATAATCTATCGGTACAATAATAAATTATCGTTTGCTTGTAGCCATTGGCAAGGCCCCAACCAGATCGATTCCCCATTTATCAAAAGGACAAGGGATCGAATTATCGACCATCAGCTCACTTTGGAGATGACGGGTGCCAGCAAACTATTGACATACGTGGCACCATTGAACGATTTTCTCAGCATATGCAGCCAACTAGAGCCAATAGTACCATGCGGGTAAGAACCGACATATGAGGCTTTGGTGGTCGTATTCGGCTCTTGCATCGCCTGAATGCAACTCGTGAAGAACTATGGTAGCTTCTCTGTGGCCTAAACAACGTAGTAGTGGTCATCTTGCACTTTTCTGTAGAGAATGTTATCTAGCACATAATATTTAGCGGCGCAGAGTTGGAATCCCCGACCAAGCACTTTTTTTTATGGTAATGTACCATGATTGAGGTAAAGTAAGTAGGGGCCCCTCTAATTAGTGGCACTACCAGTCGAACATACGGTGGTTGGTTGAAGAAATGTTGGAGTGCTAGGACATTGTTATAAAATGACCAAAGGGTGATCTGTTAAGGTTGTTATTTTAGCCAAAGCGTCTGCTATGGAGTTGTCGAGGCGGGGTACCTACTCGTATTGAACTTAAAACCATGTCTTATATTATTTTAATGTAATTAGGTAACTCGGAACCCTCTTTTTCCAGGCATCGTAAGTCCGCGTTGCTTGTTTGATAACCAGATGGGAATTCGATTGTACACGAAGTAGTTTGGGTCAACATATATGAGCTAGATGCATTTTTCCGATGAATTCTGTATACTCAGCCACGTTGTTGGTAATTTCTTTGTCGGTTGACAATTTGATTACGATCTCGACTCCTGCCCCAGATATACTCGAGGCCCATCGGCTTCTATTACCCATTCCATGTCATGCGCCGAGGGCCAAGTGTTGATTTCTCCCTTGTTCGGGCGAAGTAGAGGATTCTGTTAAGAAGTAAGCTATAGCGTGGCCTTTGAGTACGGTATGCAGTTAAAATTTGATGTCATATTCTCCCAGTTCTATAAACCATTTGTAAAGCCTTCTCGAAACGTCTGGATTTTGTAATACATTGCGTATGGGGAAATATGTTTGAACTATGTTTGTGTGGCCTTCAAAATAAAGGCGCATTTTATGAGCGACAACTACTAACCCCAGTGCTATTTTCTTTCGGTTTAGATAGCGGGTCTCGGTTTCCATCAAGGTTATACTAGAATAATAGACTGGGCGTTTTATGACATTCGTCTCTCGAACAAGGACATCACTGACAATAAAATGAGATACATACAAGTAAATGGAAATAGTTCACCTACTACTGGTGTCAACATGATTTCAGGTGATGTGAGGTAAGTTTTCAAGGTGATGAAGGCGGCGTAGCGGTATTTATTCTAATTAGACTTAGAGATGAAGTGAGAGAGGGCTGCGAGGCGTCCAGTTAGGCATTGGATTTTCTTTATGTTTTTTGGGGGCTCCATCTACATAACTGCTTATAACTACACTGGGTCTGCCTCAATCCCCCTCTTAGTGACATCGTCTTCTAAGAACTTTCCTGTTCTAACTCAAATGAACATTTTAGTGGGTTTAGTTTTATGTTGTACTTACGTAAAGTTGGGAAGATGTTGTTCCGCATTTCTAGTTGTTACTCTGCGATATTGGTTTTGACAATCATGTCATCGATCTAAGCTTCCATGTTGTGACCTAATTGGTCCTTAAATATCTGGTTGGTCAGACGTTGATAGGTTGAACCTGCATTTTTTAAGCCAAAAGGCATGACAGTATATCAAAATAACCCTTGTTCTCTATGAAATGCGTTGTGCTCCTCATCGTCCGACGTATTCGAATCTAGTTATAACCGAAATACGCATCCATGAAGTTGGTCAATGCGAGGCAAAGAGAATTCATGCTTAGGCTAGGCTTGGTTCTGGTTGGTCAAATTAATGTACATGCGCCATTTCCCTAACTTTATTTTAAGTAGTAGTGGATTCGCAACCCAAACCGGATACCGAGTGCAACAAATGTACCAAAGACCGGAAAGTTTAACCACACACTTATTGATTGATTCCTATTTTTCGATAGAAAGATATCTATACTTTTTCCTAACTGGCTTGGCATATCTATCAATCTCCAATTTGTGGCATATTATCGAGGGATCAACTCCCGTTACATCAGTAGCGGTCCACACAATATATTTAACTTTCGTTTTAATAAAATAATTAAAGAAGCTTTAAAAAATGAATCTAAAATCGCATCGGTGCACAATGTGCGCCCGTCTGTAATCAACTCATCTGAGGCACTCTCTTGGCTGTCATCCTATTGTGAACTTTCTCTAGGATCATCCGTCGGATGGCGAGGGGAAATATTGTTTTGCTTGCTTGCCTTCCCCCATCATCTGCTAATTGCTATCAGATCGGTTTACTAGGGTCGACCGCTATAGAATAGCACGTTCGGGCGGTTCTTTGGCTTTCTATTACGATCCATACAGCATTACCCACTTAGTATTTGATACATTTTTGAAATGTGTCGGGGGTAGCTTCCATCCGGTGTAGCCATAAGTGTCCAATTATACCATGATAAGAGCTCGGCGGATCGGATTTATGAAGAGTTCTTGAATTCCTTCTTTGTAGCACTATGCCCTACTTTAACCCTGAAATCTACTTCCCCAAACATTGTTGTATTTTACCTTCATACCCCATCGAAGTATGCTGGGTGGGTTTATATGGTGGAACCTCCAGCTTGTTTTGAAAATAATATTTGTGGAACGGCCCCCGTCGGCCAAGACTCTAGTAACCATGCCATCCCCTATATCCAAGTTGATCGTTAGCGTATCCTTATGGGGGTTGACAATTCCACTTATATTATCATCGTTCAAAGTCAGGTCAACTACGGGTTCTTTGTGTGCATAGTAAGAAGAGCCTTCAACTGAACGTAATTGGTGGTCTGCTTTCAAGCGCTTTATGGATTGCTGATCAACCTCAGTTAAGGTGCCTCCATACAGATCGTAATTGTTGCTTTTCCGCATGGACTCTTTTATCCTCTCATTGAGGCTATTGGTTGTTTTGGCGTGGCTCTGCCCTTTTGTCACTGATGTGGTGCCGCTCTTTTTGTCTGACAAATTGGATGAGGTCACCATTCTCCACCAACCTTTGTGTGCATAGTAAGATGAGCCTTCGACTGAATGTAATTGTTGGTCTTCGTTTCAAGCGCTCTATGGATTGCTGATCAACCTCAATTAAGGTACCGTCCCTACAGGTTGTAATTTTTGCTTTTCCTCATAGACTCTTTTATCCTCCCATTGAGGCTATTGGTTGTTTTGGCGTGGCTCTACCCTTTTTGTCACTCCCGTGGTGTCGCTCTTTTTGTCTGACAAATTGGATGAGGTCACCATTATCCCTCAACCTTTGGATCTCTTCCTTTAACTGCCAGCAATCGTCAGTTGCGTGTCCATGGTCGTTATGGTAGGAGCAAAAGTGCATGGCAATTTCTTGTAACGGGGGGCATACATAATTCGTGAACATTGTTAGCACACTCAATATTTCGTCTTGTCGTATATGGTGGAGATGGTTTATGTTAGTGCAATAAATTGCATGGCCGAACTCTCTAAGACTGCAAGTTGCTAATTATTAGTGGCCCTTGGTATTTCTCGGCGATGACCACTGTCCGGTTTTCTTTTATTGTATGTAGTCCCTCTAGATTCTGATGTAATTTTTTCAAGGAAGATTCTTCTTATCGCATCATCCAACTTAATAAATTGGCCGGCTCGAGCGAGGAGATCTCCTATCTTATCACACAAAAACTTCACCAGGTCGGTGAACAACTTGCCTTGCCTATCAAGCTCTCTTTTAATGATGTCGCAATTATATTCTCTACTAAATCAGGTAGTTTAATCATGATATTGACGAAGCGCTTGACGTAGCTCTTTTAGGATTCATTCCTTATTTGGTAGAGGTCTATGATAGAGTTTGCATCTAGCATCAGCTCCTTGTTACCAACGAATTTGTTTTTAAACACACTCCATAACCCTACAAAATCGTGGATAGAACCCTTAGGTAAGCTATTGAACCAGTCCATGGCATTAGCTTTAACGGTCATGGATAGAGCTCGGCAGAGCATGGCTTCATCCCGATTAAATGCCATCATCATATTTCTAAATTGCTCCAGATGCCTCTTTGGATCGCCTGTACCGTCGTATGCTTCTAAGCTGGAAGGGTTGAATTTTTTCTAGGAGTTTTGCAGCGAGGATTTGTTTTACAAACGTTAATTTCTTGAGTACATAGGCCGCCATTGTTGGACGTATCTGATCAACTGTTTAATAACACCTTCTTTGGTTCTTTTGGGAGGATAATTGCTTGTCCTCATGGTGATGCTATTTCTCCTTCTAGAGTTTTTTACCGTTATTTTCCCCAATCCCCTCACCGTACTTATCGCACTTGGAAGATCCTTCTCTTCTGGGTTCTCAGCTGGCCTCAACCCCCGATCTTGGTCGTACTTGGCCTCCATCACGGAGTTTAGCCATTAGTGTATTGATAATATCGTTCATCTCTCCCCAGTTAGTTTGGCGGCCAGATGCGTAGCCTCTTGATCGTGATATGCCTTTTGATGAGCCTGATCCATCGACTTAATTTGTTGCTCTAACCATCTAAATTATGTTGCTTCATCTGGGTTATGGTGTGGGCGGGTCGGTTAGATCTGCTATGACTCCCGCCATCATAGGGGCAAGTGGTGGGTCAACCATCATAGGAAGGGTACCAACTAGAGTCTCTACCGCTCTAAAAACAAGATCTTCCTGAATGTTTGCAATCGGTGGTGGATTACCGCTTGGTCTGACGTCTTGTTTCATTGCTGGAATCTGGTTTACCATTGTAGTGTGTCTCTCGGTAGGTTCTATTTTAATCCTGGATGTAGTTACTACAATTGGTGCTTTAGCACAGATGAGTGCTTTCAGAGTTCCCACAGACCGCGTCAAAAATGTTAAAAGGAAATCTAACACGTATTTTCCAAAATAGTAATTTTTTATAATTTGAGAAGATCACTCTTTTTTACAGAAAATAGTTCCTTATTTATACTATTACATAACAATTGCACTTTTTCCATTAATTGCGTGGATTGATTATTCTTTCACGTAGACCATTATTAATCTTGATGGCTCTAGAATCACGACCACCATTTATAGGCTTAGTGAGTTACGTGGGTCGAATAATAAATAACATTGACTTCATTGAAGATATTTTCTTCATTTATTCACCATGTGCTGCGGACCTCGATGTTTTGCCCCTGCTCGAAGGACCTTCAGTTTGGTAATGGAATATGTTCGGTTTCTTTTACGCTCAAATTTTTTTGCATCTGGTCGATGATATTCGGCCCGATCTTGATCTTTACTCGGTCGAGCTTCGGGCTGAGTGGGGCCATATGCTCGGTTTACTTTATCTCGGCCATGAGATTTTATAGTGCTCTTTTATTTGCTCTATTTGATGTCGGCTCGATTTACTCTTTGCATATTGATCAGTAGCGCTTTTGTAATAGTTTCTGCTCGGTTAGGCCGAGTCGCTCCCCCTAGGTTTTACCTCATCTTCATTTATTTACCTACTTATTTGATTCACATCTTGCCTAGTAAAATCAATACTGATATCACCGACCTCATCCGTAACGATTCTAGCATTACATATCAATAATCCATCTAGTAAAGGTTTGTACTCTGCAAGTAAGGCAGATTGTTTGCCTTAAATTTTACCAAAACACAATATAATATCAACTAATTTGTCTCTCAAGATTCCACCCCTACTTGATTCACCAATTAATGTGCTTGAACTATTAGTATTGATTTTAATTCTAATTTCACCATTTATTGGTATATGTCTTCTTATGTTGCAGGTAACATAAGAGGTCATAAGAAAGGTTTATATATCTTGTCCAGCGATAATTTTTTTTATTGATTGAGGAAAGGTGACAATTCCTTGGTATTTTATTTTGTTTTTTGCCCTTCATTTATACCAACAAATGTTTGTGGAACAGAACCAGGTTCTTATAATTGGAAAGATTAACATGTATATAAATGTGAAGATACCAAACAAACCAGAATTTTTTTTCCAAATGACCCAATAAAAACAACAATGAACAAATATATGTTTTTATTCATTTTCCTTGCAAAATTGGTATTTGGAGGCCATTTGATTGTGTCTTCTTTTTCTGAGTGTGTCAATAGATAGCCATCCTGTTAGAAGTCTCGAGATAAAAAACATGAACATTTTTTAGGTGTAATGTTATTCCATATCCTTTGATATAGGTTAGATTGATTTTTTCCCCTTATTTAAAGCCACGTCTTCTTGGTACTAAAATCCTCATTATCCACAAGAGTCTATATAATTTCACTTGCTACCTCTATTTGGAGTCTTAGTTAAGTTATCTTATCAATAGGTGGTGTGAAGATAACAGACTTAGGTTTATCCAGGTCCCAATTACCATCCTTCCAGTAATTATCTATAGGATCAACATAAATTGGTTGAGATGATGAGAAAAGTATAAGAGGTTGATTGTCATTCCATCTTTCAAACCAAAAATCAATATTTCATTTACCAAATCTCGAGAGTGTATAGTTTTCAGCAATATCTTTAATATTTGTAAGTCTTCTCCATATTTTGGATCTGGTGATAGGCTCTAAGCTGTTAGAGGGTGAAATTTCTTACAATAAAAAGAGGACATAAAATTGGCCCAAAAAGAACTATTTAGTCTGAATGTGAACATTGTTTATAGGAAAAGACTGATTTTTAGTTCTGCTATACTTCTGAGATTTAGGTCACATTCGTTGTAAAGTTTACCTAAAGAGTTCCATAAAGCCCAATTATACGCATTTATAAGAATCTGTAACAAATCTTTCTAATTCTCGTGATCACATTCTTAGAGATGAGGTAACTTTAAGTGTAGTTTATAGGGATAGCCATTAACACTGATTGCATTACAGTAAGTTTACCTCCAAAATATAGTATGTTGGTGTATCATTTCAATAATTTTAATTTGTTAGTATAATGAATAGAAATCCCGAGATATTTAAATGGTATTTTCCTTTGTATGAAACTAGTGTGCGTTAAGAGAATATCAGATCTTGTAGTGATACTTTGGTATAGGATATTATGAATTTTTTCGCATTGTTTATTTTTTGCATGTGCAGGCTTCACAATGGTTGAGGAAACTACAAATTTTACTCATGTTTTTCTGGATCCATTTGTAAATATAAGGAAATCATGAGTATATGCAAAACAAAAAATGATCATCTTGTTACATGTTTTATAATGTAAGTTATTATCTTGTTCAAATAGTAACTTTAGACCCCTAATCAAGTATTTTCAGTAAGAATAAAAAGATTAAGAGATAAAAGATCTATCTATCCCACACAATTTTTTGACTTAAAATAACCATTAAGAACACCATCCATAATGATTGAAAAACTTGTTGAGCTGATTCCATTCTAAATTAAGCTAATCGATTTATTATCAAAACTTGCCTTCAAAATTTTGAGGACAAAATCACAAAATATTATATTAAATAACTTAGCCATATCAATTTTTAACATGACATGTCCTCCTCTAAGTTTTTTAATTATCTTGTGATAAAGTTCTTGAGTTAAAATTAAGTTGTCATGTATGTTTCTTCCCTTAACAAATCCATCATGTTATCCTAATATAAGTTTAGGTAGGAGTGTAACTAGTCTTTCATTGGGGATTTTAGAAAATATTTTCTTGAATACAGTGATAAGGGAAATAAATATTTGGAAGAATAAGCTAAATTGATTATATAAAAGACTTAATTTAGTTTTATAAAAATATTGTGTAAGAAACTCAATAAATATTTAACATTGAGGGTGCTTTGTGTAATAAGTAATAATTATTGTTAAGGTTAGTAAAGTAGTAGGGTGAAATGTCCATAAAACGGGGTAATCATGTAATTTATGGACCCATGACTTGTACTATATAAAACAAAACCCTTTTTTCCTCTCTCTCTCTCTCTCTATTTAAATATTCTCTTACGAACATTTGTTAGACATATAAACCCTCTAAGAAATCTTTATAACTATCATTGGCGCCATCTGTGGGAATGGAATTGATGAATATTTTGAGAGAAATGGAAACAAATCCTGAAACTGGCGATCATTTGGTCATAAATACATCTGATTTCCCCAGGATTATATTAAGAATTTCGATATGTTTTGTCGTATCTTTCCACAACATTTTGTGGGGAGCAATTTTTTTGAGCAAATGACGATACAATAATCTATTAAAAGCAAAATGTCAGAGTAAGATTTAAAGATTATACCAATTGTTTTATCAAAAGCAAGATTGATATGGAAGGTTGCGAGGATCAAGTGGCTTTTGCAGCTTTTTGAATGAGACTCCTACCCAAAGTTATAAAATATAACACCGGGAAAAGAAAAAAAACTACGAATTTTGGGGCTTTGTTGTATCAGTTTGAGAAGAGAACTTATGTTAAAGAAACCCAAAAATCGAAGATGGCGTCAATGGCACAAATTAAACAAAATCAGTTCCAACAATCTCTGATGGTAACATATAATTCGTCAATGCAAGTTTCTTTGAATAATCATCCAACTGCAACAGTCCGACCAAAGGATCTGAGTCATATACCTCCAAAACTGAGAAAGAATTCAAAAGTGGGAAATATACAACAAATTTTCAGGAAAATATCGAACAAGTGGGCCAACCAGCCATGTTGCCGAATCGATATTGTGCATATCAACAATTTTTGGCAGGGCTCAAATTCACATACAAATCTGAAAACCTATCCCAATATAGATTTTGTGGGAAAGAAAATGTAATATATATTGCAAGTACCATAAAGATGTTGGGCATGATATGAAGGATAGTGTGACGTTAAAAAAACAATACATGTGCTGATTGAAAATGGGAAGTTGACAACATTTGTTAAGAAAAAATCTCTTACAGCTCCAAAGCAAGAAATTACTTTGATGATATCAAATCCTATTGATTCTCTTGACGTTTGTTCGTAGTATTTAGATCTAAAACCAGGCTCGAATCAGATCATGTTGGTGGAGAAACCGATTATGAATGGAAAGGTGAGTGAATTATGTGCTTTCTTTGAATCACTTACAATTTTTGGAGGTGACACTTTTTATGGACATCAAATTATTCTCGGAAAAGGAATATAGTAAGCTTGGGCACCGAGTTAGGGATGTGGCTGACCCGAATGAGGATGTTGTAGTAATCTTGGTAAAAATTACATGAAATGGGATTCAAATTTTTTTATAGACACTGGTAGCTCTTCCAATATAATGTTTATGACAACTTATGAAAAGATAGAGAACCTTCTAAAAATTCTTCGATGGGATTAGACACTTGTAATCCTCAGAGGAGTAACTGCCAAAGTGGCTGAGGAATTCGAAAGAAAATTCGAGTTGGATCGTGGACCATATAAGAAAGATGTGACAATGCTCTTCATTGTGATAGATGCACCAACTTCATATAATGTAATTTTTGGAATGTTTTGGCTATCTATAATGAATGCACTGGCAGCAATTGTCCACCAGTGCTTGAAATATATATAATGGGATACAATGTTGGCACGATTAGGATCAAACAAAAAATTGCAAGAGAGTGCTACCGCACGAATTTAGCCCCAAATAATATCAAAGGGGATGAGTCAAATAAAGTATAGTAGTTAGTGAGATCTTCCTCGGGGTCTTATCCTATTGATGGTCTGAGGGAAACCCCAGACTTATGGTCCATAACCTAAGTTTTAAGTATCATGTTTTTTCGAACAGAAATTTTTTAAAGATTGGTACAAAGTTATGTCTGGAGGTGAGGAGAGGTTAATTCAAATTTTTATCAACAAGGCTACACATGTTTGCATGGTGCACTGAAGATGTAACGGGATTACATGCAGACATTATCTCTCACAAGTTAGTAATTTAAAGTAACGTACGTCTGATTATCAAAAAAATGAGATCTTTATCTCAAGAAAAATATGAGGTCATCATGGTTGAGGTATATATTTATAACATGCTAGGTAAAAAGCACAAGAGATAAGGATCACTTCTCAGATTTAGATGAAAATTTCGCCAACCTAAAGAGGATAAATTCGAAGTTAAATCTGGAGAATTGTACATTCGGTGTATCGTCGGGAAACTTTATTGGGTACATAGCTAGTGAGCGCGAGATATAGGATGATCATGTACAGTTAAATGCTTTAAACATAATGACACCACCTCGGACGATCAAGGAGGTATAATTTATGACATGGAGATTGACAGTTTTGAACATATTTATATATAGGTTTTCAGATAAATGTGCCCTATTTATTTACGTATTGATACAGTCAAAATGCTTTAATTGGACCCCAAGAGTGCTATAATGTGTTTGAACGAATTAAAGAATAAGTTTTCTCCCCAAAATTCTTGACAAATCCTAGCTTAGGGGAAATTGTACATTTATGTAGTGGTATCGGATTATGTTGTGAGTGCCATCTTAATTCGAGAAGTATGTAATTTCCCACAACTAGTATATTATGCGAGTAAAAGTGTTTTGGATGCAGAAAAAGTAGTATTTGAAATTAAAGAATTTTGCCCTCGGTTTGGTTACTACTGCCCCAAAGATGAGACCTTATCTTCAGGCCTATTCTATTATTGTACAAATATCTTTTCCGTTTAAGAGTGTGCTACAAACGCCTATTGGTAGAATGACTAAATAGTGAGTAAAATTGGGATATTTTGACTTCAAATTTGAGCCTTGAACTGCGATAGAAGTCCAAGCCTTAACTGATTTCTTAGTTGAGTTTCATTTCTATCGATTAGAGATGAAAATAAATGTAGAAAGTTCTGAGGTAGAATGAACAATCTGAATAGATGGAGGTTCAAGTGCATCTGGATGTAAGGTGGGGGTCCACTTGGTCTCTCCATATGGTATTTCAATGTATCAAGTTATTCGCTTTGGGTTTCAAGCATCAAATAATGAGGGAGGGTACGAAACCGCTTTGGCAAGTTTAAGATTTGCTCACATTTGTGGGGCTAAAAAGGTTAGGCTAGTGAGTGACTCGCAATTTCTTATAAATACACATCTGGTCAATATGCGCCTAGAAAAAATCATTTAGTGAAGTATTTGAGAGCGCTAAATGCCTTAGTGGTTGTCTTTGAAAGTGTCAAATATGAATATATTCGTAGGGAAGTAATTTTATGGCTGATTCTTTGGCTATTGCTTCGTATTCTGAGGAGCATTCTTCGATCCTCACACAAGGAAACTCATCGACAGTGAAGCGAACGAGCGGGTGGAAGATTCAATTGAATATTTTCAAATTTCTATATGTACCAAAAAATATTAGAGGTACGACATTAAGGAATTTTTGGTAAATGATATCTTACCAGTTGATAAAAGAAATTACGGTTCAAGGAATATGGTTATGTGATACTTGGGGACATCTTATACAAAAAATATTTTAGCGAGTCTTTACTTCGATGTTTTAGGAAAAATGAATCACAAATGATACTATACGAGTTACATGATAGAGAAGGATTCGCGCATTGTAGATACAAAACTTTGATACAAATGGTTCTTTTGGGAGGTCATTATTGGACCAAAATTTCTTATGATACGAAAGAATTAGTTAAGAGATGTGATATTTGTCAAATATTTGCTAATATAATCTATGCACGAGGAGTAACTCTTGAATCAATATTCAAAACCTTATATTTTGATCGTTGGGGTATTGATTTGGTCGGGCCTTTACTAATGGCATCCGAATGATGACAAATGATAATAGTTGCGGTATATTATTTTTCGAAAGGTATGGAAGCTAATCCATTAGTAGGAACAAAAGACAAAGATGTTATCAACTTTATTGTCTGTAATATTTGTTGTCGTTTAAGTTTTCAGAGGAGAATGGCGATGGATAATGGGCCACAATTTGAAAATAAAAACATGATGGTTTTTTGTTCTTCTGGAGGGATTCAACAATGCTTTTTCACACCTTTCCATCCACAAGCAAATGGACAAGTTCATGTAACTAATCGAATGATTCTTGATGGGCTCAAAAAGAACTTGGAAAGTATTATGGAAAGTGGCCATATTATTTATAAGAATTCATATCGACATATAAAACCATCCATTGCACGAAAAATCAAGAATCTCCATTGCGTTAGTTTATGGAAAGGACGATGTCATACCATGCTAAGAGGTTTTCCCCTCGCATCGAATTAGTGAATATTTTGAAGAGGTTACCAATAAGGCGAGACGTGCACAATTAGATTTAATTGAAGAACAAAAAGGGCGCAATTAAATTCGTTACACTATCAAACTTTGATGAAAACATAGTACACTAGTTCTTGGTCGATCCCTTTGTTAGATAGAGTCCGCATATTTTCAAGACTGCAAAATCACACGCCGACACATTCCATAGAATGTGAGAAACTTGTAGTGGACTTTGATGAGTTAATAAATGACTTATGGAATATTTTGGATCTTGAGTCTGATGTGACTAGAGAGAGAAAGTGTAGAGAGAGAAGGTGCAAAAAGAATAGAATAATATTCAATGTCCCACCTACCAAGAAAGTGGGTCACCTTTTATACTAAAATAAGGTGGACCCATTAATATCCTTAGTGGGCTGATTTTATTGTCAATGAGGCCCCTTATTAAGTACATTGTTTACAAATTGGTCCCTAAAAGATCGTAAATACATTAATAATCACACCAAGTATCTTTTATTCGTAATCAACCCCTTGTTATTTATTCCGGCGAATTTTACCCTTATCAGTAGCCCCCCCAGTCTTCGGGAGTATCGGGAGCGGAGACTCATAGCAGAGCCTAAACATATCAACCGCGGTCTCCCGCACTCCGGGCCGATGGTCATCCCTCTTCGGACGAATTACCCCTTCTCCTGAGCGTCGGGCATTTTTAAAACGTTGCCCGTCCTAGTCTGATTTGTGGATGCTTTTTTCCTCCCGCAGCACTTTCTAGCCGACTTAATCCGAAGGCAATACTCGGGAGCTACTAGAGAGACCTTGTTCTGGGTTCATAGTTCTGAACGGATCGGCTCCCGCACCTTCTTGGGGTTTTATTCCTAGGCCCATCGTGGTGGGCCGGCTCTCGTGGTGAATCAGGCTGAGAAGGCCCATCCTACCTTTTGGTTCGAAGAGGCTAGCCTAGGTAAGCCCCTGTCAGAAGATGGTTAACACGTGTCATCCGTTGACGCGACGCGTTCTCGCTAGCATAGTTTTTCAGGGAGACTCTTCGCCTTCCCGCTGCTTTCGTCGGTTGGCATTCCCCGGTCATGCAATGTTGCCTATAAATACTCCACAAATCCTGATCTCTCTCAGAGGCGTTCTAGAGAGATAAAGTGATGTCCGAACATTTCTAGAGAGGGAATGCTTGTTTTATGAAACCCAGACACCCGAAGCAGCCACCAACCAAGAAAAAGAAGAAGAAGCTTGTGTTTGGTTTCAAAGAGTGGGCGAGCATCGGTGACCGAGCCAAAGAGTACCGACGCGTTGGCTTGATTTGGGGATCTAATTCCAAACCATTCACTCCCGTTCCGCAGCCCCACGGCCCTGTTTTAGCTACTCCGATCTCTGCCGAATCCTTCTTTTTGCCCGAACCACCCGGCTCTCTATCCCCTGAGATTAGCCTATCTCCAGAAACCGTTGTCATCTCTTCTAGTAGCAGCTCCCCTCGTTCCCCGATAGTTCGGTCAGAGAATCCGACCCCGTCGTCTGTCAACTCGTACGTCCCTTCGCCTCCGTTTCCGCCGCGACGCGTCCGTAAAACCAAGTTCTTAACTATGGGTGAAAATAGTCCTCCTACGTCTCCCTCAGGAGGTAATTATCTTGAAATGGTTCAGCTTACTCCCTCCATTAGAGGGTACCAGACTGGTCTTAACACTGCCGTAACTTTTTTAGGTCTTAATAAGCGTCGACTGACGCCCGAGGAACTGGATGCGGCTAGTCTGGCGCATACTGGAAGCAGTGCTGACCCCACAAGTTCTCGGGTACGGTCGTCGGATCCAAATGTTGCCGTTGCCCAAAGCTCTGATCAGGCTCCGAACTCGAATATTGAAGAGTCTGAGATGGATGTTCTTCCCGCGGAGATTAGTATTGCTGCTGCTGGGAACGCTGCTAACCCTCCTGACGATTCTCTTCCCGAGGAAGTAGAGGCTGTAATCACCACTACCTACTTCCGCTGGCTTCCTTCAAAAATGTTGTTTCTCTTTTCGAAGGTAAGTACCTCTACTTTCCGGCGGCCGAGCATAAGGAGCTGCTTATTCGCTGGGGGATTCCCGAGAGTGTTACTGTTCGGTTTCCGGTCCCCGGGGAGACCCCTGTGCATGTCCGATCGCGGGAGATAGTGGTTTTTACCGAGCTATTCAATTGGGGCCTGCGGTTCCCCCTGGATCCCGAAATCGCACTTTACTTCTGCACCCTTCAGATCTGCCCTTCCCAACTGACGCCCAATGCATGGTATACTTTGATGTCGTGCATCATGGCTTCGCGTCTGTCAGGCCGGGTTATGCTCATAGAAGAATACATAGCAATGTCTGGTCTGTCCAAGTCTCCTAAGTCCCCATTTTTCTACTCTTCCCTGGCGAACAAATGGAAGATAGTTAACGACTTTCTTGAGGCAGACAAGGGCTGGAAGCATCGCTTTGTATTTTTAAGCGGCTGATGGGAAAACGGCCTCCCTTACAGCAAGGAGAACCCGAGGCAGCTGCTCCGAACCTGGGTCTCCGATGGTAATCATCTATTAATTATTATTTGTTTTTAACAAGGGTCGATCCCTTGTGCAGTGACGAAGGAGTTCGTGCAGGGGCTGAAGAAAGACTACTCGAAAGCCGGTGAGGCCACGTTCCAAGTGCTGAAATATTATGCTCGGAAGCATTGGGGTCGGGCGATGCACCGTACCTTCAAAGACACCAACCTGATCATGAGCAACCTCTGGCGTTGCTCGTCAGAGGTGCTCACCATCGAGCAATTACGACAGCCCCCGAGCATGGAGGATCTGATCGCGAAAACCGATGCACCCGGGTCCTAGTTGTATCTCCCAAAACGCAACAAGGCGCCATGCAAGCGCCCGAAGTCGGACGACGAGGTCGGGGAAAACAACACTGGGGCTGAAGAGGAAGGTGCGGTGACTCGAGAGGAGGGAAACGTCCCTGAAAGTGGTGCGACCGATCAGGCCCAGGCTCCAGTGCAGAAGAGAAAAGGTCGAGTCGATGCGGAGGGGGTCAAGGAGAAGAGACCCAAGCACTCCAAGAAAGAGAGTGGGCTTGTTGCTGGTGCAGACGGTGTCACTGTGCCGCAGCTATTTGATCAGTAAGGCGGTGCTAAAGGTGATTCAACGGTTGATCCCGTAGTGGTGATTCCGGATGATGTCGATCCATCCAAAACGTCGGACCCGGCCGCGGCCTCGTCGAGTGGTACGAAGTACCGGTGCTAACGATGCTTGGAAGTCCGCATACTTTCCCGTTTTAGGGGTCGGACGGACTGGCCTTATCTGTGTATAATCTGCTTATACCAGCGGCCATGAAAGAGTGTAGGGCGATCGAGCTGAGCCAGAAGCTAGGGGGCGCAGAGGTAAGGATTTTGGCCTAATGGAGGAGGTGCAAAAGGCCAAGGCAGCTCAGGCACTGGCGGAGGGGTGGGCTGCAGAAGCCAACCGTGTCGCGGAAGAGACAAAGAAAGCCGGGGAAGATCGTGCTGCTACCTTAGCTCAGGAGGTCCAAAAGCTGAAAGCTTCGAACACCGCCTTTGCCGATAAGTGTAAGAAGTGAGCGGAGAAAGAAGCAGCCGACGCTAAGGCCGCGTATGTGCTATCGTTCCATAACCGCTTCCCGGACCTTCATCTCGGGACGATGTGGCTGGATGTGCCAGAGGAGGACCGCCCTGCGGGAGTCGTTTGCGAAGATGAGTCGGACGACACTGAGTCCGAGGAGGAGGATGGCGAGTGATCCAGACACAGTGTTTGTTGTTTTAAGTATTCGACTTTGCTGTTTTTTGTTGTTTTTTGTTGTATGATCTTTGGGGGCTGCGGGGTCCCCTAACAATATTCCCTGTGAACACTTCAATATTTATTTTTATGTTGATATACCATCGGTGTTTCTTGCCATAATATTTTAGATGTTTTTAATTAGGCAAACCATAGTGGTTCTTTGAAAAATCTAAGTAGGTTATGTAGACCAATATAAGATTGGAAATTCCTGATGGGATCGGGAATCGTAAAATGTGGATCAGTTCGGGAACTGAAAAACCAAAGTAGGTTCTGTAGTTCTATATAAGATTGAAAATTCCTGATGGGATCGGGAATTTATAAAATGTAGATCAGCTCGGAAACTGAAAAACCAAAGTAGGTTCTGTAGAACAATGTAATATTGAAAATTTCTGATGGGATCGGAAATTATAAAATGTAGATCAGTTCGGAGACTGAAAAACCAAAGTAGGTTCTGTAGATCAATGTAATATTGAAAATTCCTAATAGGATCGGGAATTATAAGATGTAGATCAGTTCGGAGACTGAAAAACCAAAGTAGGTTCTGTAGATCAATGTAATATTGAAAATTCCTGATGGGATCGGGAATTATAAAATGTAGATCAGTTCGGAGACTGAAAAACCAAAGTAGGTTCTGTAGCGCAATCCAAGATTGTAGGGACAAACGCCGACCAGCTCGTCAGCTGATCGAGTTTGTAGTACTCCATAGATTGGGAGGCAAAATCAAATTTCGATTAATTTAATCAAGGGGGTCAGGTGTTCATGATGCCTCATTAAAACCTTCTCGCGCCACCGAGGTAGGAAAGAGTGCATCCCCGACCAATAAGTTCTTACAGACCAAGTTTAACAAATTACAGATGTTTATAACTATTCTAAGTACAACTCTAGATGTTCGATGTTCCACGATAGTCTCAAAGGTTGCCCAAGCTTGTTCCGCAGGCGATATGTCCCGCTCTTGATTTTTTCTACGATTTCGTATGGTCCTTCCCAATTCGGGGCGAGCTTTCCGAGGCTTCTGTCTTTGGTGTGCAGAAAAACACGCCTCAAACCTTGTCACCGACCTTAAACTCCCGACGGCGTACCTTAGATGCGTATCGACTTCTCATCAGGGTCTGATAGTGCAAAGAGTTCAGTTGAGTGCGACTGCGCTTTTCTTCTATAAGATCGAGAGCTAGTCGTCTCCTGTCATCGTTTGTGTTCTCCTCATAGGTACCGATTCTGAAAGATGGAAAAATGGACTCTGTTGGGGTAACCGCGTCCATACCATACACCAAAGCATAAGGTGATTCTTGGGTCGCCGTCCGGGGGGTGGTTCGGTAGGCCCATAGTACTTCCTGTAGGTAGTCCGGCCACTTACCAGCCTTTCCTTCGAGGTTCTTTCTGAGTCCGTCCAAAATGGTTCAGTTGGTGACCTCGACCTGCCCGTTTACTTGAGGATGGAACGGAGCGGAAAAACATTGCCTGATCTTATGCGTTGTGCAAAAAGCTTTCATTTCCCCACTGTCGAACTGTGGTCCGTTATCCATGGTGAGCCTCTGGGGTACCCCGAACCGACAAGAAATGTTAGACCAGATAAATTTGATGATGTCTTTGGTCTTGGTGGCCGAAAGCGGCTCAGCTTCGACCCACTTTGAAAAATAGTCTACCGCCACGACAATTGTCTGTCTCCAACCCTTCGGATATGGATTCTAGAGGAGCTGCGGGAGCGTTTATCGCGTTTGCGAATCTCTGACATGTGCCACAAGTTTTCACTATTAGTCGTGCATCTGCTATTATCGTAGGCCAATAAAACCCTGCGAGAAAAATCCTTCTGATTAAGGCCTTGTAACCGCAATGTGCCGCGCCCTCACCATCATGTAGTTCAGATATAATTATTTGCGACTCGTGAACCCCTAAGCACCTGAGCAGAGGGTGGCTGAATGATTTCTTGTATAGTACTTCGCCTAATAGAACGTAACCTCGGGCCTTATTGCGAACCTTCCGAGCCGAGGCACCGTCGCTAGGTAGCCTACCTTCGGCCAAAAAGGCGATGATGTCACGCCGCTAATCCGAGATTGTTACCGAGGAGACCTGACATGCGATTTCAGGTCGGTTATCAAACTCTTGTCGTTTGATGATAGATGTATTTTCTTGTTCGGTTACCCAGGGATAGTTTCTTGAGCAGGAAGCTGTCGCCAAGGAGTCTGCCACCGTGTTTTCGCTTCTTGGTACGTGTTCGTATGTGATTTTGACGAACGATGCGGCTAGGACTCTGAGTGCTGCTAGGTATTGGACCAGATGCTCTTTCCGAGCTTCCGCAATTCCCGAGGCTTGGTTTATCAGTAGTTGGGAATTACTTACGAGGCGTACCTGTTTTTCCCCACACACTTGCGCTAGCCGTAGCCCTGCCAGAGCAGCCTCGTATTCAGCCTCATTGTTCAAAGTATGGAAACCAAATCGAATGGCCTGGTGCATACTAATGCCGGTTGGGGTAATTATCTTTATCCCCGCTCCGCAGCCACTGACATTTGCCCCCCCGTCGGTGCGGATGGTCCATTCATTTAGTTCGGCCACTTCAGACGGCGCATCCTGATCCGGTCGTTCCGAATGGAACTCCACTAAGAAATCGGCCAGAATTTGGCCTTTAATGGATGTCCGTGGTTCAAAGTTGATGTCGAAATCGCCTAATTCGACCGACCATTTTGACATCCTCCCGGATATATCTGGTCGCTGGAGGACATACTTGAGTGGGAACGAGGTTCGGACGACAATAGGATGGGCTTGAAAATAGCGGCGCATCTTTCGTGCTGCTGTTACTAAGGCGAGAGCCATTTTTTCCAACCTCAGATACCGAGTTTCCGCATCTAACAAGCTCTTGCTTACGAAGTAAACCGCTGTAGGGGCTGGTCCTGATTCACTGATTAAGGCCGCACTAACCGCAAAGTCAGTTATCGCAATGTAAAGAAAGAGGGTCTCGCCTGTTACAGGTTTTGTTAAGAGGTTCGGGGACGATAGATATCGTTTAATCCCTAAGAAAGCTTTGTCGCATTCAGACGTCCACACAAAAATTTTGGCTTGTCTCAAGACCTGAAAAAAGGGAGCACACTTATCAGATGAGCGAGAAATGAAACGGCTTAAAGCTGCCAGACACCCAGTTAGGATCTGGACTTCCTTGATGTTCTTGGGCGGAGTCATGTCGGTTAGAGCTCGGAGCTGGACGGGATCGGCTTCAATCCCATTTTCGCTGACGAAGAAACCTAGGAATTTTCCCGACCGGACCCCGAAGGAGCATTTTTCTAGGTTGAGCTTGAGGTTTATACCCCGTAGGTTATCAAAAGTTTCTCGCAGATCGGCAAGATGAGCTTCGTCCGTGCCGCTCTTGACTAACATGTCATCGATTTACACCTCTATATTCCTCCCAATTTGACCCTCAAACATTTTGTTAACTAGCCTCTCGTATGTTGCCCCGGCATTTTTCAGCCTGAATGGCATGACTTTGTAACAATACAGTCCTCGGCCTGTTATAAACATGGTGCTTTCCTGGTCCGCGGGGTGTAATTTGATCTGGTTATATCCGGCGTACGCATCCATGAACGAAAGTAGTCTATTCCCTAAAGTCGAATCTACCAACTGGTCAATCCTCGGCATTGGGAAAGGGTCCTTCGGACACGCTCGATTGAGGTCGGTAAAATCCACGCACATCCTCCATTTCCCGTTTTTCTTTTTAACCAGAACGGGATTAGAGGTCCACAAGGGGTAACTCGCTTCCTTTATGTGCCCGAGGCTGATCATTCTCTCGACTTCACGCAAGATAATGTCTTCCTTTTCCGGGGAAAAAGCCTGACGCTTTTGGGAGATTGGTCTGACGTTTCTGTTGATAGTCAGTCTGTGAATGAAAAAAGATTCTAGAACCCCAGTTACATCCCTTGAGCACCATGCGAACAAATCTAGGTTTTCCCGTAGCAGAGAGACAGTAACTGTTCCCTGAAGTCCGGCGTCAAGCACACCCCGATCTGTAGAACTTTCCCTTCGGCGAATAGGTACCGTTCACATTCTTCGTCGGTAATCAGATAGCTGGGGGATTCCCTAGGATCATCAACAGGTAACGACCCTGGGGCGAGCCCCTTTGATTGTTATTCCCGAGCTTGAACCATCTCTTGGTCTTTCTTGGGTGCCAATGCTGCTCGGTAACACTCCCGCGCTGATTTTTGGCTACTTCGGACTATACCCACGTTGTTTTCGACAACGTACTTTAAACACTGGTGGATCGTAGAAGATACCGCATGCATTCGCGATATCCACGATCGGCCAAAAATTGCGATGTGGGAGGCTGGTGCGTCTACTACCATGAATAAAACTGTGACCTCCTTTTTGAACGGGTCGCGGCCTAACTGGACGACGCCCTCAAACTCTCCTATAACGTCAGCTGCTGACCCCGTAAATCCGATTATGGTACGGTCTGACCGTGTGATGACCGGCGGCGTCCTAAACTTGGCGAAAGTGGATGCGAAGATTATGTTGGCCGAACTTCCGGTATCTACCAAGATGCGTCGGACTTCCTCCCCCGCAATGGTTGCCCCAATCACAATGGCATCCTCATGAGGGCCGGCTATGTCTCTCATGTCGTCGTTGTCGAAGTACAAGATCGGAGATGGGACGCTTTTGGACTGGTAGTAAGGTCGAGCCTCTAACTGAGTGGTCAAGTTTACGATGTGCCTTTTCCTAGAAGAGTGTGTGGTTCCTGCCATAGAATCTCCCCCAAAAATAGTTAGGGATTCAAAAAATTTACAAAGGCTTCTTACATTACCGACGTTTCCCTCTGCTTTCTCCTCGATGACCCCGATGATGTTGCGGTTTGCTTCGGGGTCAAGGTATTTTATGGAAACATCGAAAGGGTTGGTTACTTCTGAAATGGTCATTGTGGTTTCGGGCTTCGGAATTACCACGACTTCCTTCGAAGTCATACTCTGCTGTGCTTTCTTGACGTATTCTAGGAGGTTTCCATGTTCTATGAGCATTTGTATCTCTTTCTTCAGGGCAATGCAGTCCTTAGTATCATGCCCCACGTCTTCGTGATAGCGACTATAGTGGTTGTTCCTTTGTTCCCGAGGCGTCGGAATTAGGAACGGACTTCTATACATCCCGCTTTTTTTAGTGTTTTCGTAGATCGATGATACACACTCGGTGAGGTCTGCGAAGTAAGCAGGCCGGATCCATTTGTTCGACATGGGTCGCGAAGTTATCTGACTTTTCTGCTTGGGTTTCTGACTTGTTGGGGCCGAAGGTTTGGTGGATACTGGCTGGGTCAGATGTATTTTACTGACCGGTTGGACTGCCCGAGCGTAGCTCGATTGAGTGCCCTGCCTTATTACTACAGACGCTTGGGCACTTTGCTGAATTTGTGCTCCCAGCTCGGACGCTTCGGTCTCTTCGATCAATATTTGATTCTCTATTTGCGCCAAAAGTGCGGAGAAAGTGAATGCATGTTTCTTCGTGACCGTTTGCTTCATAGGTCCCGGGAGTGAGCCCAAACGAAACGCGGTCAACGCCACATTCTCCTCGCAGTGGTCTAGGTCGGTTTTGGCGTCAATGAATCGCCGTGTATACTCCCTGAGGCTTTCCCCCAACCTCTGTCTACAATTCATAATAGTGTCCCCGTTGGCTCAGAAACTCTTGCTTCCAACGAAATGTTGTCTAAACATTGTCCAGAACATCCCGAAGTTTTTGATGCAGCCTTGTGGTAAACGATTGTACCACTTAGACGCCCGATCTCGGAAGGTCATAGAGAATGGCCTACATAGGAGTTTATCATCATTGTCGAAACTCAACATGAAATTTTCTAAGGCCTCCAGGTGATTATCCGGGTCCTTCTTCCCATCGTCATCGCTTCGGGAGCTGCCCTGCTAATGTGTCGTCGGACAATGGCGAGGCTCTCCAATTTACTCCGAACCCGAAAGCTCTGCCTCCGAGTCCTTTTGTTTGAACTCCTTAGAGTCCCTCGTCCCCTGGACTGATAAATTGGCTGCTGGTTCGGTAACCTTGGTGCTGGCTGTTCGATGGTTGCCATGGTACTTGAGGCAGCGCTGCTCGCTCTTCACGACTGGCTGCGGGCATTTCTTCCTTCTCAAATGACACCGGAGTCCATTTCTCGGTGCTACCCTTTTTGTATTTCGGGCAATCTGTCCTGGGTCCTCGAAGGCGCCGAGAACGATTTTTATGCGTGCGTAGGACTCTTTCCCCACGTCGGCACTCCCTGCCCGATGAGTCATCTGAGGTGTAGTCAGCGGATACGCCGTGATGGTCCTCTGGGTACCGTTGCGCTCTGGCATTTTGCCCTTCCTCGGGATGACGCTCTCGATAATACCTGACAGATCGGGCTTCGATGCGAGGTCCAACAGTGGGGTTCCCCTCCTCACGGTCCTCCAAGAGCGGTTCTTTGCCTTTTCCTTCCCGGACCCTTTTTTCGTCTAGTGTCCGTTCCCTTTTGGCATTTAGCCTGGAAATGTCTTCCAGGAGATGTCTTCGGGTCATGATTAGGGTCGACCGTTTGTCCCGACCCTGGTCGTAGCGCCCCCGACCGGGGGCTTCTTCGCCTTCGGATACCGAAATGGTTCGGATTACTTCTCTACCGACCCTCTCTCCTACAGCCTCGTCATTCATTTTTAAAGCGTGATTTTCAAAGAAAAAAGATTCCTTTTTGGTATCATGGATTCCTACAGACGGCGCCAATGATGAGTTAATAAATGACTTATGGAATATTTTGGATCTTGAGTCTGATGTGACTAGAGAGAGAAAGTGTAGAGAGAGAAGGTGCAAAAAGAATAGAATAATATTCAATGTCCCACCTACCAAGAAAGTGGGTCACCTTTTATACTAAAATAAGGTGGACCCATTAATATCCTTAGTGGGCTGATTTTATTGTCAATGAGGCCCCTTATTAAGTACATTGTTTACAAATTGGTCCCTAAAAGATCATAAATACATTAATAATCACACCAAGTATCTTTTATTCGTAATTAACCCCTTGTTATTTATTCCAACGAATTTTACCCTTATCAGACTTAACCAAAGACTTCAAAATGTATTTGTGTTGTAATTTTATATTCAAATCGGGATAAGTTGTTTTTTTTGTTTTTATGTTGCGAACTATTTAAATTATTTATTAAAGAACCATTAGACTTGCAGTAGCATTGATTCATGTATTTTTAAAATGTAATTAACTTTTGTTTTGAAAACAATATTGTTGAACCAATCTGCCATGTATATGGCCTACATATCCCATAACATGCCAACAGTAGTGGGAGCGGTAATTCATAACCATACCTACAATAGGCGTCCTCATGGCCAACCACGCCACCGTATGGCATGGGATGATGTCACCACGCCACAGCTTGGCGTACATGACCATAGTGGCAATTAGAGTCTAGGCTGAGCTAAAAGTCTGGCATATTGCCGCCATGCCACGGCGGAATAGAGGCACTTTCCATCGTAGGGTGGCGGCAATAGGCCATATTTTAAAATAATATTTTATCATTATTATTACTATTACTATAATTATTATTGTTATCTTAACATTATAACTATTATTATTAATAATAATACTAATATTTTTATTACTATGGACATGGTTGAAATGCAACTGAATTTCTATTTTATGAAATAACTATTTTTTTGATTTTGTATTTTGCAGTTTTCTAAATTTTATTTTGTTTTGAAAAATGTTCTACTTGAGTTATTAAGCACCACTTTTGATAATTAGCACTGAAAAAGTTAAAAGTAAACATTGCATTACAAAGGTCAGTTCCAAACAAAAGTTAAGGAAAAATGTAAACTAAAACAACAACGTTCAAGGAAAGTGTAAACTAAAACAAAAACTCATTTATCCGGCTAGTTCTATTTCATCAAATTCCTTTCTTCTTTCGCAATCTGGTAATCCACCGCAACAACACACATTTCCTCTTCTTTGACAGTAACAATGTCGGAATGCACATGATCCAGTTGATCCTCTATTTAAGTATCCGTGAGTTGGTAGTTGAACAACTTAAACGCAACATAACGTTCCAAGTCGTTGAGGTTGGAAACTAGATGTACACAAAATTTCATTATAACGGACTACCTAGTTTTTACCTCATCCAAGCACCTTGAAATCTTAGGCGATTAAACGCCATCCTTGTCGTATAGAAATTAAATTTGGCATAGCATTCCCTTCTAGTAGTGTACACCTCATTCATTGTTATAGGTTTTACCTACTTTCATGGATGCTTTCATCAAATATTCCTCTTTTAACTCACTGCAAAGAGACATTTTTAGAGTATCAATTTTGGGATCATCCATTTATTGACCATTTAGCATTTAGATAATGTCATCCAAGTAGACTAATCTCTGGTTGGAACGTCTAAGATGTGGATAACGTAATCCCATAACCCAATCATTTCATGACACGTAATGGATAAAAAAACACATTTATGTATGTGCGTTAGGATAGACCATGTGCGTTTGATTTGGGTTTAAATACTTCGTAGAGTGATTTTGGCTATTTTTAGCAATAAACTTGAAAGAAAAAATTTAACAACAACTACATATAACATACAAGCTCAAACAACGAATTAGGAAATTAAATAACAGGTCGAACAACTGAGTAAAAAATAAATACTAAAACAACTACTTTGGAAATCATAAATACTTAAAAAACAACAGGGTAATCATAAAAACTAAAACAACAATTAGGAAATCATAAAAACTCAAACAAGAACAAAAAAAAACATAAAACTTAGAAGTCGAAGTTGTATCTCATGTTGTCTTCATCAAAACCATTCTCTTTTTCCGCAATCATATCCTCCAAATATGCTACCATGTCCCTAGTAATATAATCTACAACAGTCACGTTCCACACTGTAGTTGTTTTTTTCTTAATTTTATAAGGCATGAACAACAAACGCTGGAGTGGTTTCACACAATTCTACCTGGATTTGACTTCGTCACAGTTGCGTGTTGGTTGATTTGTTAGTCCCAATCGGCCATACTCGAAATACATCCTACATAGCACCTGATTGAAAAAATATCGTGCGTGTCTTCGGACATTATTCGACGGACAAATTTCACCGACTTAAGGAACTAGTAGTCTTCTTCAACATTAAACTCCATTCCTAAATCCCTTTATGTTTTTTTATGTTGGAAAATATTTTATGGATAAACTATCTGCTTAGGTTTGAAGTCTCCTTTTAAAGGATATTCCATTTTGGAAGGTAATCACAATCGATGGGAACAAATGTTTTGACGGGAGACATTGGTGGGCTGGACTCATTGTTTGGAGGGAAATAATTTTTGGCGGAAATCAATGTATGGCGGGAATTATTATTTCGAGGGAATCATTTTTTGTTTTAGCATAAACTGATTTGCTAAAAAAATAGAGAAAACTACTCACGTGAAGTTGTATTTTTAATTTTTAATATATTTATAAAATTGTTTTTCATCAAAACACACTTAAAATTGCATTTCAATTATCCTATTTTAAAATATGTAATTAAATATATTTAAATAAAATATGATACATTAAAAGAATATAGCTAAATAACACTAGAAATACAAATAAGACATAAAGATATCTTACAATTGTGATAAAGATAGATGATTAAGTTTTACAAAAAAGATAAAAAAAATATAACAAACATAGTATCATACAAATATAGTAAAAGTGTCATACAACTCGAAAATATAACATAATGTCTAAGAAAGTCTCTGGTCGATAGACAAAACCTCATTGTACGTCCATCCAAACGATCAAAATCACCGTCAATATCACCGTCGCAAAATTATGGCCCACTGAACCAAATCTGCAGCCATTTGTAACCCAATCTGAGGCCCTTGTATTTCTCGACTTATTGTACATAAAAAACCTCGCTCATCGAAAGAAGATTAGCGCCCTCATGCACGGCCAACGACATTTCGAATATAACTGGTAAAACAACAAGCTAACCCTCTATAGCGTGTCCTAAAATGGTGTGCACGTTAAGGAGTGTGATCGTCATCTCACCGAATAAAAAATGAAAACTGTTTGTTTTTATATGCCACTGCTCCAGAAATACCTCAGTCATGTTGGACTGTGTGTGCATGCACGAGAACGCCTCGATAAGTCTTTCGAAAGGTGTGTCATCAAGTACGACGCACACTCTACTCTGGGAGGGCAAACTCCAACATCTATGGCTAGGATAATGGGTGTATAGCCGCATCTCGCGATCCTAAAAATATCCATTCTCAATATTAGTATATATTAAATCGGCAGCGAACTAAAATATCAATTACCAAATTTAAATATTACCTCTCCCTGCCAAAGGTAATGTGCAGCATAGGAGGTGAACGCCTCAGCGACTAACGAAGATAGTCTGGAAGAGGGTGGAACTCTAGGCGGCCCTCTAAGTGGGAGAGGTGTGCGTCGCCCACGGGAAGCGGAAGCAGACGTGGATTCGGAAGCAAGCGGTCCCGAAACTATATGTAGCTTATCTATCAGAACCGCTGAATCGGCTATTAAATCGCACTGGCTACTTGTCCGTACCTTTTCCCGATTCTTCACTCTCTTTTTCTGAGTGTCATTAGCGAACCCGGAAGCGTCATTGGGATCCATAACCTGAAATAAAAACATACAAAATTTCAAGGTTGGTTCAAAATAGCAAATTTCAATTGGGAAGGTGTTTTTTAAAAAACAACAATGGAAACACGTATTATCCACACCAATCAACAAGAGTAAACCGGTCTCGAGATGCTCCAGTGAGCGGAGTAACCCACACCATCCTGATCGCGTGGGTGCATGTTTTCACGTCGTAGTGATGACGTATATCTATTTATAGGCTAACAAAAATCTTGATAATGTTAATACGAATTTCTTGAAATAACTATATCATTCAGTTTTGAGATAAATTTAGTAGAGGATTTATTAAAAGTTCAGTAGGAAGAGATTTATATTTTTGGTGGTGTATATTATGACATATTATTAGCCACAAACTATAAGAATTTATTGCATCCTACCATAAATTTCATTTCGGAAAAATTTGATATGAAAGATCTTGGTGATGCATCTTTTGTGTTAGGAACTCAAATACATTAGTATCAATCTCTAGTAATTTAAGGTTTATGTTAGGGTGGCGACCAAAGTCCCACATCCGCATATTCCCAACAGTTTATTATAAAATAGATATATTGAGAGCATGCTTCAATGGTATGGGATGACAAACAATAAATAAAAGAAAACCTTTATTCAAAAGGTGAAATGTTTAGTCTCAAATAATGTCCAAAGACAAAAATTGGAGATTAAGGAAGTGCAAAAGAGTATACATGCTTTGTTTTGTATAAAAAGCATTAAAATATATGAAAAATAAGGTTTACAAGTACTTTCGGCCATTCCTTGAAACTAAAGGTACACAATTAATAGGTTTAACGTAAAGGAAATACGAAAAATATAATTGAACAACCTAGCTGCAAATAACTAGTAAGTCTAACTAAGGGTAGTCAAGGGGTGTTTGGTGCCATTGAATCTGTATCGAATATCATAGATGATTCCATGCTCAACTGCCAAGCAGAGGGAGTCGGTGCTGTAGAAGATCCTGGTATTTCTTTCCTTCCAAATATGATATATTACAGCATCAAAAGTGACTCTTCTATGGTACCCAGATACTGCTTGGCCTGGGTTCTAGGATGTCGCGACGTTAATCTAATCATACCACCAATATGCGATGGGGGGCATATTGAGTTTTTGGGTAACATAATTTCAAAGTTGCAAGGCATAGCTGCATCCGGTGAAGATGTGGTCTGCTGATTCTAGGTTGATGCCACAAAATTCACATAGAGGACTAGTGGGGTATCCCCAGATAAGGAGCTTATCTATGGTGATTAATTTTCCCTGGATAGCAAGCTAAGTGATGAAGGAGTGTCTGGGGATTTTAAACTTATTCCAAACTAGAGCATCCCAGTTGACTGTAGCAAGGGAAGCTCGGATGACGTTGTATGTGGTGCTAATAGTAAAGTTACTCTCGTTACTATTGGGGATCCATATGAATTCATCCTCCTCGTTGGAGGGATAATATCCTAGGTTGATAACATTTATATCGTCACTTAAATATTGAATATGAATTCTACGCCGCGACATGTGATTTTTGGCCAACTTCAGTATCTATTGTTAATGATATCTTAGACGTTTTTTTTTACCATGAAGACGAGCATGGCGGATAATACTTAGGCCAAAGCTATTTACCTAGGAGGTGGAGAAAGCCATGGCTCGGACCAGATGGAAGTGAACTCGTCATTTCTAATTTTGACTTTGTATAGCGAGCCGACTATGGATCTAAGCTTCAGTATTTTCCACCAACTCCAGCTGGGGAAGCTCCAAATTGAATCTGTATTTTTAGTCAGAATGGACCATAAGCTTGTTAGGGCGCCGCCTGATTCCAAACTTTTAGATTTAAGATCCCAAGGCCGCCCTTTATTGGGGCACGGTAATTTTATCACATGTAACTTTTACCTCGGTAATCTTCATCTTTGGTCTTGATCATAGGAATATTTAGAAGAACGTACCAAGGTCTTTGATATCGTAAGCGATTAGAATAAACTGAGTCCCAATAGACCTGGCTTGAAAAGAGAATCGATTTTATCAGTTGTTCCCTCTCGACATAAGAAAGGTGTTTAGCGGTTCATGAGTTAATCCTGCTCGTGACGTTCTGGAATAGGGGTTTGCAATCATTTTAAGTAAGTCGGGAAGTAATAAGGGGTACTCCAAGGTATTATAAAGGAAGCTTTCCTTTGAAAAAACCCAACTTCGAGGTTATTTCTCGCTAGACCGCATCTGAGGTTCTCGAGAAGAAGACATGGCTCTTACACGGGTTGAAGTTGATACCAGAGAAGCAGGAAAACGCATCCATACCCTCCTTAATGAGATTGATGGAGGGGTTGTTAGTGCTGAAAAAGATCATGTGGTCATCTTTGGAGCAGAGGTTTATGATTTTTTTGCTGTGATATATCAAATGGTATCCAAATTATATGTCGTTTCCCTTCTCTTTCATGATGTTGGATAAGACCTACATGACAATAACCAACAGATATGGGGAGAGATGGTCTCCTTGGCAAAGACCCTTCTTACCTTTGAAGGAGGATGTGTAGCTTGCATTAATGCTAATGGAATATAAGGGTGTGGAGATGCATTGGATTATCCAATAAATTATTTTAAGAGGAATATCCATATTGTAAAGGACATCAAGCAACAGTCTACACCTAATGTTGTCAAAATCTTTCATGAGATTAATCTTGAGTGCGCATCTAGTTCATTTTCTGTTCGTATTGTAACCATGAAGTAACTCTTGAGAAAGCATAATGTTATATGTGATGTTTCTACCTAGAAAAAAAACGGTCTGAGTAGAATCGATTAAAGATGGGAGTGATTCATTGATTCAGTTGGCCAAAATTTTGGAGATCACTTTGTAGACAAAATTGCAGCACATAATAACGTAAAACTCCGCAGGAGAGATGGGGGAGCTCGACTTTAGAATAAGATCTATTATCGTCTCATTTGAGGTAGAATCCATTTTTCCTTTCTTGAAAAAGTGATGAATAGCTCTGCAAAAGTCATGGCTAATAGTAGACCAACTATTTTTGAAAAAACAAACATTAAAACCATCTGGGTTGAGGGATTTCTCGCTATCTATAGAAAATAGTGCCTTTTTAATCTCATCATCACATATAGGTATTAGAATAGTAGATTCGGAATCTACGAACGTTTGGGAGGTGATGAGAGTTCTAACCCTATCCAAACCAGCATAGTTCGGCGGGCTAGGAGAGCCAATCAAATTTCAGAAATAAGACTTGAAGAAATTGGTAATCCTTTTAGGATGTGAAAGAGGGTTCCTGTACGGGTCATTTATGGTGATAAAATTGTTTCTAACTCTCCTGGCTCTTATACTATTGTGAAAGAATTTGGTGTTTCGATCCCTAAACTTTAACCATGATTCCCTTGAGTTTTGCTTGAGGAACGATTCCTCAGCTCTCTTGAGATAATAAAGCTTTTGGAAGCCTGAATCTCAGTTTCAATGAGGCTAAGGTCATTAGGGTGGGAAGCCAGTCAATGTTGGGCTTGGTGAAGCTCGTTTTGAGCTTTATCCACCTTATCACTTATGTTATTGTATGTCATCTTATTCAACTCACAGAGGGGGGCCTCAAGTCTGAGCAGCTTGCTGCTAAGGATAGTCATGGGGTTACCTAAGAGAGGTAAGTTCCAACTGTTGGAAATAATAGAACGATAATTTGGATGAGATTGCCACATGTTAAAATACTTGAAAGGGTTAACGGTAAAGGAAATAGGGGAGGTTAGGTGGCGGGAAATTAAGGTATGGTCTGAGGTACATGGGATGTCAAAGTGAGCCTATGAGTGGAGGAAATAATCGTCCCGAGGATTGTTAACGGGGGCACGGTCAATTTTAGAAGATATCGGGTTGTCCGCCAATTTATTGGTCCAGGTGAACTGGAACCCAAGAAAACTTGTGGTGTCCCCATACCAACTTGAGGTGTCCCCATACATACTTGCGGTGGCCGCATTATTTGCGGCTTTAGGTCTTGGGGAGGTGATATCGTAGGAAGATGGATCACCCAAGTCCTTGTCTATCTGGGCAGCAGCGGGGCAGTTACTGGCTATCAGAAAGCTTTTAGTCCAGTTGCTTTGGGTTGTAATCCGACGGAGTGATTCAGGTGACACTGGTTCATTGTTGCTGGAGTCGAGAGAGCGATGCGGGATGGGGCAGAATCGGTTATGGGTTTTTTTCCTGGTCTGTGAGCAAGGGAGGCAGATGTTGGTGGTTCCGGAGGTAAATGGCAGGCAGCAGCAGCATATCCAAAAGAAAAGCAGCGCTTGCAGATAATAGGGAGCCCTTAGAATTCCACCTGGATTGTGTGGTCTTTTCCAAGATAACGAATGGTGATAGTTGACGGGATTGGTGAAGAGGCTTGCATGATGATATATATAATTAATGTGCTCTTATTTTTTCTCGTGACTTCTCGTACTCCATTTTGTATGGAATAAATATAAATGATTGTACTCTATATTATTCTTATGTTATACACCATGACAAATCCATGGGAATGTTTATTAATACGTCTATTTGCAGTTTTAATTGCAATGAAGATGATTTCTTATGTTACTAACGAGAGTTCACACATATTTTTTTATGTAGCATATGATTATAAAAAAAATCATTAAAATAGACTGCCACGTAAAATATATTTTATTAATGCATTTAATTATTGTCAAAATTTAGGTTTATGTTGAATACTAGGAAGGACGGGTACATGTCCTTTAAGTTGAAAACATAAATGATGTTGATTTTCATTTATAATAGTAAAATTTCAACATTATATAAAATAATGTTTTGTTTGAAAGAAAGAAACAAGTTCTTTGCTCTGAAAAAAGATAACACGTTTTTCATAGGAGGGTCATAGTTTGCACATTATAATTTGTCTTCTTGAGAGAACCTCAAATATAAAAGAAAATCATAAAAAGTAATCAGATTTGTTTTTTTTCCTCCAAAACAAATCATCAAGGAAGATAAAAGTTTCAAACTCTTGCGAGATTTAAGTTCGGAAGTGCATTCTCCAAAAACTTCAAACAGCTGATATACTTGGTATCAATTCCGCGTTAAGACGACACACAATCTCACAAGTGTTTAGTGCTCATTTCTGTGCAGTTTTCCGGACTCGAGCTAGTCGACCTCTAGTAATCACGCCTCCCTGTGCCGGTGCAGCAACTACTCGATTTCTAGTAATCACGCCTCCCTGTGCCGGTGCAGCAACTACTCGATTTCTAGTAATGACGCCTCCCTGTGCCGGTGCAGCAACTACTCGATTTCTAGTAATCACGCCTCGCTGTGCTGGTGCAGAAACTAGTTTACCACTCCCTGAAGCATGTTGACCAACCTTCTTTTTCACTGACCTCAGTGTTTTGTCTACAAGAAAACAATTATAGCTTCGTATACGACACAAATTTGGTGGATAGACTGAAATGACTTTTTTACAAAGATAATTTGATTATAAAAAGAATTTAACTAACCTTTCTGCTTTACATCTCTGCAAAATTTACTTCCGCATTGGCATCGAAAAGCTTTAATAGGATGTTCATGGTCAGAAAAATCTATTCCATAATCCTGAAATTTAGCACACACAGCTAATTACTCTTTGCGCTAGGATTAAAAGTAAATAGATAAGTTCCATGTATTAAAAAATATTATTTATACAAAAAGTGCAACTATTGATTTCAGGGTTTCTCACAAGATGTCCATAAAGTACGCGCAAAATACTGATTGCCAGAACTAAAAAAGGAAAAATTATAGAAACATGTTATGCTCAACTTACCCAAGTTAGCTCCTCCATAGCCTTCACGTCTCTTGATGTAAAAAGTGCAAGCTGCACATGACCAGACAGAAGAGAATATAATGAATTTATACAAAATCAGTATGATATTGGGAGTGACATTTGCTTGATCACCAAAAGTTTTGAGTTAGAAGAACAAATATAGGCTTAAATCCGAGATTGACCTTTTGACTATGACGATTTCTTTGATATAGTCCTTTTGACTTCAAACCTCCGGGGAAGGTCGGGCGACTATAACTTCAAAAGTTTCGGTCAACGTTCTTTGACTATTATAAAATGTCTCGTGAACATCCCTTGATTATGAAAATTTTGATAAATTTGGCCATCGATTTCTCAAGCATCACTGACTAAATTTATAAAAGACTATATAAAAGAAATCGTAATAATCAAAGAACCAATCACCGATTTAAGCCACCAAAGATATACCTACATGATAGTAATGTCGGTCTGGAGTCTCCACTTCAATAGGAATATCAATCAAGGTAGAATCATAACATCTGGAACAGACAAAGCAGTGACATAGATTACATTGATAACAAATACAAGAAAATAATACATATACCATTAAGATTATAGACAAGTGTAGTAAGCAGAACTTAGTCACAAAAACCAGCATGGAATTATTTTCCTTTAGTTGAAAAACAAGTCCAATACGTTTAAACAGTTGAATGAAGTTGAAAATGCTACCTGTGGTTTATAAACCTCGCAACGTTTCCATAAAACGTTGCATCAAGAAAAAGTGCCTCTTCATCTTTTAAAATCCTTTCTGATCCCCAATCTGCATCCAGTGTCACGGGATACGTATGTCTCTTGCTGCCACTGCTTTGCATGTTCCTATTATGTAACTCCATATTTGTCAATATCTCTCCGACATATTCACAAACAAAAGCTCCTTTAGGCAGGTCTTGAAGAGCTCTGAGTCCCCAGCCTTTAGCTTCAGAGACAAAGAAGACCTAACATGCATAATATAAAAATAAAAATAAAACAAATCAAGAGAAATCCTTAAGACAACAGGCATACACTAGAAGGTTTACCTGTAATTTGCAAGTAATCCCGCGCTGTACAATTCTGTTTCCGCAAAGCATCTGGTTGCATCCACATCTTGCCCAGCATTCCTTGATGAACTTCCTCAGTAAATGGCCCTTGCAGTCTTCTGGTGACTTCTCATTCTTAAACCTTTCTAGAGGGCAGTCTTGACAATAAACCAATGGGTGGTCATCAGGTTCATTCTTCATAGAGATGCAGGCTGTTAGGAACTCGTCTCGTAAGACTCCTTCTTTTGTATAGGCGAACTCTCCACCCGTTTTGCGAGCACAGGCACACGGTACTGAGAGGCAATCCGCTTTGCAGCTTACACAGCAATCTGCGTCAGAAATACGTGCCAGCGAGACATTGACGTAAGCGTTTTGATAAACAATGTTCTGCGGCATGTACACAAACTCTGGCGCACTTTTTTCAATCCCTGTCTCATCAATCAATGAGATTTTAATTTTCTCGTGCCCCGTTGTAATGTCAGATATGCTTCGAAATAGAGTCTTCTCATCACCATTGACTAATTTCCTATCCGCCAAACTTGAGTTCCCCAGATTCAGATTCTTCTTTGTATCATTTGACGCCATCATGCTACCAGAAGCAAAGTTTTTAATGCTTTGCATATGCGGAATATTTGAATGAGGCACAAGTTTTTCATCCTCATAAGATGAACCAGCTTCATTAGATTTCTTATCTACAGACATACCCTCTCTAAAGGTTACAGCAGGTGAGGCTGGACCAGCCGTCGCCCATGTAATAGAATTGGAAGCAACATCTTTAAAGCCAGACTCCATTTTTCTTTTTCTCATTGATGGTACTGGAGACAAGTCTCCTAATTGTTCACTACCTGCACTCCTTATTTTTTTGCTTAGTTCCTCCATTGCGGATGAACTGTTACTGTTCTGGTTCGCCGCACCCATTGCTTTATCTTTTGCTTCCTAAATTAGCCAATAACAAAAATTAAGAAAATAGTGATATTTACTATTGTAACATAACTAATAGACCGCAGAATCAGTAGGCGTTTGTTTTCATGTTAAGTGTTTGATTGAAAATATAAGTTTTGTTCTTACTTCCCATTTCTAATGGACATGCCCTTTACTTATAAAGGAATATACTTATATACAGCTAAGTACCTGCTCTTCCCTGCGTTCAAAACATCTGTCTACCAATGCGCGGTAGTTTTCAGATTCTATTAGCAGCCACTTATTATCAAACACTCTTAGCATATCCTTCAGCACGGTCTTCACCTCTGCGTCGGGGAGACCAAATTCTCTTGTGACACGAAATGCCTTTACGAGTTTCTCCCTGACGAGCTTATCTTGATTATTACTGGAACTACTCATTCTCAGTTCAACGCAGTTCGTCGACTATGAATCAAATGGAAAGGGCAAACTGCCTAACAACAAAAAGACACCTGAAAAATTAGAAGATAATTTTATTATTGGTTTAGTGTTTTTTTTAACTGGTTTCGTATTTTGCAATTGTAATAATAATATTTTTATTATTATTAAATAATGTAACTCTGAGATTTTGCATCTTGAGTCAAGACAATACTGGCTAGGCCACGACCCCTTTCGTCTTCACTTGGCATTACCCTTTGCCGCAACAAATTGATGTCTACACCAAAACAATCTCCCATTTTTTGTTTCAAATTCAAAACCTGTTTCGGAAGTTTTAAAAGAGGTATGAACTTAAAAAGAATTGGTTCATTCAAACAAAAGCACAGCTATATTTTTTACAATAGGTAGTGGGTTTGCCAATAGTTGGCCAAAACTTTAATTGTCGGCCAGCAGCGGTTAATACGCGACACTAGTGGGTTTGTGAATAGTTGTAAGTCGCGATATTCATCCAGTATCAACAGTAGTATAGCAATGAACGATTTACGACACGATGTTCAATATTTCAGTAGTCCCAATCGTTTTGAATTGATTCGAATGTTTATTTGATGTTGATTTTGAAAAGAAAAATCCAAACATCACATCACACACTAAACCAATCGAACAATTCCAAACTATCACAAAGTAGTTAACTCACACGTTTCAAACAAAAACATCAAGCAATTCCAAATTATCACAAAAGTAATCTATTCACACATTTCAAACAAAACACATATACATACTTTTCATTAGAATATACATCCTGATTTTTCATACAATTCTATGCCATGACCAGCTCAATCCAACACATAATCTCAATGGTATGGATTCTTTACGGGAAGAAACATACATGATTCAGTAGACAAGCTTTTCGATTATTCTATCATAAAAGATTATATACATGCTCATATACTAGTTGATGAATCGTCTTCAAATTAGAAAACATAAATCCTTTTTGAGATTTTAACAAAATATGAGATTTTTCCTATTTGAATTAACAAAATACAAGACACTTACTCGTTGGTTTATTGCTCTCAATTAAGAACTAATGATGAGGAAGACTTTGAGAGAAAATGGACAAAAGTCTTCCAATCAATAAAATGTCTGCGTTTTTATTATTTGTGGTTTTGGCTGAATAAATGTCAAAACCCTCTTTTACATAGACATAGGCTTTATCACATGAAGCTTGATTGGGTTAGGCTAAAATGAGATATAATTTTGTTGGAACAAGACCTCTATTCCATTTTTTTTAATTTTGAAATGTCTAAAATACCCCTATTATAAAAACCCTTAATTTGAATCTAATTTACCCACTATAATTTGAAGCGAAAGCTAATAACCGATGTAAAATGAAAGGCATCGAGGTTTAAATTCTGATATTTGAGTATTTAATACATCCATTTTTTTATGGATTGTCTCGCCGATTCTCAATTCCAGAGTCGATACCTTTCCATTCGTTTTCTTTTTATTTTGATATCCAAAATCCAAAAAAAAATCTTCATATCATAAGGTTTAGAGCATCATAGATGAATTTCCACTAAAACACTCTATGGAGTATCAAATCAACACCCACATTGAAAAGCAAAATAAATATGATACTACTAATAATAAGATCTTATTAGATTAAAATTACAAAAATTACTATAAATAAACTTATCATAGTGGTCTCGTTCATTAAAAGTTATAAAACCAGATTAGAAATCAATATAGAAAAATTGAACAAGATGTGTTTTGGGTCGTTGTGAGGAATTCATAAATCTAATAAGAGAATCTCACTTATAACTAAAGTCATGAATTGAAAGTAAACATCAAGAACAATTTATATTGATCAACCAACTTTTTCTTTTCAAATCGATTAATACTTCGACAACAATGAGATATTACAAATCTAGATCTAAATAAACAAAGATACGGGCTTATAAGATTAAAAGGTTTGATTTTTATAATTAGAAGAACCCTAAAAACAAAGATAAACTAGTCCGGTTTGTAAAAATTTCGATTTTTAAAATTGGTATTTTGGAAGAGTTAGGGCTAGGGTAGAAAAAAAATTGTTAATTTTGCAGGACTACCCCTCAGACTGCAACACACGAGTCACCTTTCGCACTGGTGTACGGAATGGATGCAGTAGTTCCATCGGAAACAATGTTCCCATCTTTTCGACTGAGTGAGTATTCTGAGGAAGGGAATGACAAAGGAAAACGCACTGAGCTTGGTTTGATAGAAGAAAAGAGAAGAAGAGTACAACTGAATTCCTTGCATTATCAAACTTTAATGAGAAGCCGTTACTCGTCAAAGGTCGGAAGAAGTGAATTTGAGGTTGGAGATAGGGTCCTAAGAAAAGTCATTTTGCACACAAAAGAAAAGAGACTCGGAAAACTCGCTCCAAACTGGGAAGGTCCGTACACAGTCACAAAGAAGCTGAAACCGGGGACGTACTGATTAAAAGACAAAGAAGGAAGAGATCTTCCCCATCCCTAGAACATTGAGCACCTAAAAGCTTGTTTGTTTTGATTATGTGATATGTAAATATTTTGTTTGTCACTTTGCGTAAGTTCCGGTGGCATACTCTTTCCTACCCTGGTGGCGCAGGAAGGTTTTAATGAGGTGCCTAAATAGTCGGCTTATATATCTAATCTTATTGATTTCTTCAAAAACTAGACTAAGTTTATCTGTTTGAACTCAAAATATCCTCCAATGAAGTTTGGACAAGAAGGCTCATCTTTTTGAACTCAAAACATCCTCCAAAGAAATTTGGACAAGAATGTTCATCTTTTTTAACTCAAAACACCCTCCAAAAAAGTTTGGACAAGAAAGTTCATCTCTATGAACTCAAAATCTGAACCAAAGGACGCTTGAATAAAATAATTCAGTATTGAATAATAAGGAGAAAATAATTAAGCAAAACATCATACTAAGAATACATCACTAAACGCTCCAATAACAAGGAGTATTGCAAAAAAAACGTTTTTTGTGGAAGGATTCAAGGAACGAACGAGTTAAACAAAAAATAAGGAATGAACTACTCAGCACATGTTAATCGGATGCAGAGTTTTCTTTACTACCAGCAAGGGAGTCCGAGTCCGATGAAGAGCTTTTTGTAGCCTCACTAGATTCAGGGTCCTCCACCGATACTCCGGGTGGGCGATGCTGCTCAATAACCCAGGTCCAAAGGCTACCAAGGTGAAAGTCCGGGAACCGTTCATGCATCTCCATCACCATTGCAGACCTCAACTTAGCATCCATCTCTTCAAGGCGAACAATGATCTTAGCAGCATACTCATCAAGACATTCTTTCTTCTTAGCCTCGAAGTTTTTCTTCAAGCTTTCATGCTCCGCCGATAGCTTCTCGATGTCTTGAAAAACATTCTCAAAATAAACCTTGATTTTGCAATAGCCTTCAACAAGACCATTTACCGTTATGTCACGCTCAGCATCCTTAGCAATAAACTTCTCCTTCTCATCATTAAATTTAGTCTTTTCCTCGGACAGGTCAGCCTCAAGGGAAGTGATGGTAGTTAAGTGGTTCTCGGAGGTCTTTTTCTCCTTAGCCAATTCATCAGTCAGTTCCTTAACTCTTTTCTTTAGCTCGTCGGATTCGGAAGACAAATTTTGTACATTGGCGGTCACTTTCGATGTCTTGGCTAACTCATATTTCAACTCCTTCACTTCTTTTTTAAAGTTATCAGACTCAGAGACCATTCCTTCCACTTTGGAGGAGATCTCAGTCTGTTCGGCCACCTGATCGGTCAAGTCCATCACTTTGTCTTTCAATTCGGAGACCTCAGAATTTAGAACTTTTACCTCCGCCCTCCTCTCAATAACCTCTTCTTTATAGCAATCTTTCCAATTCGCTTCGCGTTCGAGTAGGGTAGCAGCATGCAACAATTTGTTCAACTCGTTTGCCACATAGTCATTGGCATATCTGTCAAAGTAACCAGGGGTCGGGGAGGGGTACCTTTCCTCGTCAGAGTCACCTTCTTGAGCTTCCCTTCGTGTGGAGACAAATTCTCCACCAGAATCTGAATCAGCAATCACAAACTTTTTGGATAAAGGCAGGCTTCCCTTAGTGTTGTCACTTTCTCCTCCACTCTCAACAATCATTTTCTTTTTCTCTTCAGCAGTAAACCTTTGCGGACTTGTGGCACCAGACTGACCTTGAGGCCTAATCTCAACCATGTGATCAACTTCATTCGACTTGTTTGCAAGATAAGAAGTTGGGGAGAAGGCCTGAGGACCGAGGGGGTTTTCGTGCTGAGGTTCTGATGACCTCGCTTCTTGGGGCAAGCCTACTTGGGGGTCATCAAGACCACCCGGAGCTCTTGTTAAAGGACTGCCTTGCATCCTGTTTTAGGCACCGCCCTAAGCATCGGGTTGAGTACCCTCTTGAACATTGATCCTCCTCTCTTCGTGAATGTCATCTTCGGACTCAGCATCTTCCTTGGTTTCTTCTTCTTCACCCTCTTCGGGTTTTTCAGTATCTTAATGACTCGGAGCTCGGGCCTGCATTATCTAAGCGCTCTAAACGCTTAAGGACGTTGTCACTAGGGCTCCAAACACTTGGCTGTTCAAAGACATCTTTGCTGGATTTAGCATGGCGCTAAAAGGACTTAACAATTCCTTTCATAGCTCAAAAAGACACAAACTCAGGATTTACCGAACCTGGCAACTCGGAAAAAAATTCAGGTGAGAGTACTTACCTTGTCCGGTCCACTTCAGCGTCAACAGATGAGGGAGGTCTTTAGAGTTCTCGAATCCGGTCTCCCACAACCCAGAAATAAACAAAAAATATTGTTTCCACTTCTTGTCGGGATCCAAAAAATCCTTTATCACTTTAAATTTTTGGGCGAATCCAAGTGAATAGAAAGGATAGCGAGAATTTTTTGCTACACCCGAGACGGCGATGAGTTGTTCCATGGTGAAGGCGTTCTCGGAAAGCCTCGAAGCCATAATGCAGGTCATAAGGGTGTACCACATGTTTGCACCAGCCTAAGAAGGACAAAGTCCAACCAGGTGAAAGTAATCGGTTAGGAGAGGGTCAAGGGGCAGTCGGAGACCCGAGTTCATCAACTCCGTATAAAACACTAACTCATTGTTCCGAACTGATAGAGACATCTCACCAACGGTAGGAAATCGGATGGTGGTGTTAATAGGAATAACCCAGAGATGCCTGAGCTTGGCCTCCTCGGTTGGATGAAATATTTATACTTCACCTTGTACATAGCCAAAAGATGTTTAGCTTCGATGCCACGGAGATTGTCGCCTAGGATAACTTCCACGTTCGAAGGCAAACCTATGGAACGTTTTTTCTTCTTCTTACTCTTTGTCACAGGAGTTTCACCTTGGTGAGGGGGAATATTAGTCGCAGGCTCCAATGAAGGAGTTTCATCATCCGGGGAGGGAGCATCAACACGAACAACTCAGAGAGGCTCTGTCTCAACCACCACCACGTCAGGATTCTCCTTGTCATCATGAGGGTCGTCGGATAGACTCTTCTCTTGCACCTCTGGGATGGGAGTGAGAGATGGTTTGGGACGAGTCCCTTTTGGAAAAAGTTTCCCAGGACTAACGTCTGGCTTTGTTTGAGGAGAGCCTTGGGGGGTTGTTGAGGGAGTTGAAACCGAGGACGGGATCCTTATCCGGACTGATTTGGTGGTTGGATCGGGCGATCTTTTCCGTTTAACTCTGTGTCTATTTTCTTTAACCGGCGGTCTTTCTCTCTCATCACCCATTACGATGCAGGGAGAAGGCCAAGAAGGAAAATTCGAGGGAGTTGGAGAAGCAGAAAGGTCAATCCCACCACTTAAAGGATGTGCTTGACTTGGGGAGGATGCAGATAAGCTGATGAGCGTTCGCGGATCGGAGCCCAATTGTCTCGAAACGTAGATTCCCAAACCTCTGCAGGGGAAGGATGCTCTCTCACACCGGCTTAGAAATGTTGAACCACCTCCAAAGCTTGTACCTTTCAAGATTAATGAATTCTTCAGGCATGAAAATGCAAAGTAAGAAGTTTGTTTACGCACAGTCTCTCTCTCTCTAGAGCAAGCTTTTAACAAATAAAATCTGAAACCTTTATTTAGGAAAAGGGTTGAGTATTTATAGGCAAGGAAAGCCGAAGGCAAACAGGAAAAGGTAACGGTACAATGGCACGTGTCTGCGGTAGCTGCGCCGCCTAAAAATTACTTGACTCGATAACAGCAAAGTAAATCATGCGCGTCTGACATAAATGATTACTTAGGTGACATCAGCATGACTAAGAGGTGAGGTCAGCAGAGCAAGATATCCGATCCGAGTAGGATGCGAAGACTCTGATCCGAACTTATCGGAACTCTACCTAGAAGTAGGAAATCCGACTACGATAATAGCGATATCTGATCTGAATGAGGTAACATAGATTCTTATCCGAGCGCTATAAGACAACAATTTAAGTCCACATCTAGAGAATTGCACATAGACTCGGAGGCTACTGATAAGGGAAGAAAAATAGAGGTGGTTAACATGTAATTTAGCTCATAAATAAGATCAATGTCCATGTATTTAGTGATTAATGACTAAAGTAAAGCACACATAAGAAATAAGGGGCTTAAATGATAGATCCCAAGAACTTGTTTGTAAATAGTCTAATAATGGGGTAAGAAATCCACTCTTATGGTGGTAGATATGTAATTTTACCATCCACCTCATTTACTATATAAAGGACATTCCCTTTTGGGAAAAATGGCCAATGATTGATCAATAATTGCAACATTTATTCTTTTTGTCTCTTCTTTTTCTAGTAATTCACTGTTCACTGTCACATCACAATAATATTCTCTAGTCCGACCCCCTCACACAAACATCTTCGCTCTTGAGTCTCACTAAATATTCTCTGAGCTCGTCAATATCCGTGGAAAACTTTTAAATAATTGGGTCGCGTTCTATCAAAACCGGGTATTGATCCATTCAGGTCTCATTCTAACAAAATTGGGTTCCGTTATATCCTAACATGTTGAGATTTGGGCACTATTTTTCATAGTGCCGAAAATCAATCATATTACGAAAGTTGGGCTCATAAAATATTTTTCACTCATAGGTCCAATTAAGATAACTATATAATTTAATTGACTTGATTACTTTTATTATTTGATTACCTTATGACTATATATATTTATTTAGCATGTAGTTCAAATTATGTGAGTCCATAAATATATTTATATATTTTATAAATATATTCCAAGTGATATATTTTTATATTGTGTTCGTGTATCCTTCTACATATGATTTTAAGTCTCTTTTTTTCAAGTGATTTTTAAAATAAATTTGACTAATAGTTGAATTACCTTAAAACGATGATCGAATATATATTTAGTATATTGGTTTAAATTATGTCGATCCATAAATACAGTTTATAAATATATTCCAACATATATATTTTTATATTGTGTTCGTGTACTCTCTTCATATGATTTTAGATCTCTCTTTTTATGAGTGATTTGTTTTTCTAAAAGTTGACCAAGAACTACTTGAAACGATGGCTATATATATGTATATACCATATCATATTATATATGTTCAAATTATATCGGTCGATAAATATATTGTTGCCTTATATTTTTATATTATGTTCGTGTATTCTTCTTTATAGATTTTATTTATTTTTTCAAGCGTTTTTTCTCAAAATTTAACTAACGGTATCAACACCATTTCTAGTTATTACAAAGCCATCTCGTATCCATTAGAACTATAAAACATAAAAAACTCTAATCAATGATGAAGTTTAATAACTTAATTTATTAGATATTCGAACAAATTTTTACGTCAATATAAATTAAAAATCGAGCGGCCAAATATTCTCTAAACATAATTGTTATTCTTCAAAATTTGTTTGGGCTACGGTAAAGTGAGACCTTTTTTTTAAAATGAGACCCCATTGTATAAAAGGCTCTCATTTTCAAAAATATGTTGCTTTGGAGGTTTCATTCTAACAATATGAGGTATCAAATTAGCCTAACCCAACTTGTTTTTACTACAATATTCTCGTATCAAACGACATTCTATTCATTTCTCTTTATTTTTTCCATTTTTTTACAAATATTTATTCATATCTTTTTAAAACATTTTAACTGTTTATATATATAAAATTAAAAGTACTACTAACTATTTAAATCTTATATTTCATTGAAAACCACCTACCGCGTAAGTATAATTTCAATAATTAGTTATTTTTAAGTTTTAAAACTTTATATATTTCAAACCTTACCTCTAAAGTATCTAAAATCACATATATTTTTACTTTTTAAAGACGAACAAAAAGAAACTCGTGAGTGACATTTTGAGATATTTTGTTTTTTTTCCAATTTTCGCAACCAAATTACATGTAATTACGTAATTGAAACACAATTGCTTTTAACCAACATGTTTATACCAAATTCCGCAACTGTAATATAATGAGCTTTTTCGAAGACTTATTTTACCACCAAAGTTCTATTCATGAAACTAATTTATTCTTTTTTATACAAATCATTTTGTATGTAATTCCGCAATCGGATTTTATTGTTTTGTAACCACCAAAATATTATTTACGCAACTATTTTCTTTTTATTTATGCAGATTATCAGCATGTTGTTCTGCAACTTGAACATATTTGTTTACTCGCAACCCAATTACACGTAATTGTACAATCGAAACATAATTATTTTTCTAAATTTATTTTGTAATCCAACTACACGTAATTATGCAATAAAAATATAAAAAAAATTTCTTTCATTGATTGAAAAATTATTGAACCATAGGACCTTAATTTAATCTCAATTTAATTACCTGAATTTGCTTGCTTGATGATGGTTTTTTTTAGGCACAAATTTTACTCTTTTCATTTTGTTTTATAACAAAAAATACATTTTATTAGACATCAAACTGCATTGCTTTCTCAATAGTTATAGCAACGAACATAGTAGATTGCATGAAAAGGGATGAAGATATGTAAAACGCAGTATATATCATGCAATTAACATGCAGTAACTAAACCATGTGCATGAAAAATTTAGAAAAATAGAATGTTAAAACGTATTATTAGTCATCAAACTTAATGATATTAGATATCTGCTTTATAAATATTTTTTATATATAAATTTTCACTAGGATTCCTATTGAAATGGCACGCATGATGTTTATAATATATATTTTTTCTAAAGTTATGGTTTTTACTTATTATATAGAATATATTGTTCGAATTCACAAAATAATTTCTACGGGGATGTGTAGCAATAGCCATGAGATGATTTACCAATATAGACCAAAACTAAGTAATGTTGGAAGAATAGAAAAACTTGCTATTTTTAGAGACGTGCCATGTTCATAGTCTCATAACAATTCCCTCTAAACTATGAAAAAAGCCCTTGTTCAAAAGATTGAGCCTTGACACAAATATACAACAATTAGCACGTCGATCTAAAAAAATGTCTAAATGTACTCAAGCTCTTGGGTTATATACTGTTACAAGGAAATAAAAAAAAAGATAATGCTAAGTATAAACTTTTATTATCATAAAAGAGAACTTACACTTTTTTTAGGATTTTATCCCATATTTATACATTTTCTCACCGTTTATCGGTGGTTACTATAGCATTTAATTCTACTAACTACAATTTATGAGTAATGCAATAGTGGTTTGACTAGTTTGATTAAAGTAGCATTAATTCGTTGCATTGGTCATTTTTCTTATTAAATTGGGTTCGATCGGCTTTATCCGCGCACCAAGTCGAGCATACTCCAATCAACCCTATTCTACTCAGCCTGATATCCTGTTCGATTCTTTTTTTGGATCAAGTCACCTATCTGCCTCTTTGGTTGGTGAAATACTTGATCGGTCCGAGCACCACCTATTTACATCGCAATGGTCGGACAAGCCTTAATTCTATATACAGACCTCGATCACGTTTGATTGCCTTACCTTCTTGATTGTTGCTCTGATTTATACCGTATAAAAGGTTGCTTCATACTCTACAAGTGGATTTGTCTGCTTGGATACCTTCTTACTTAACAGCCAAAGGATACCCCCACCAGCACACCCCTCCTAGTTCATGGATTATGCGCGGTAAGCGGAGAATCGATGAAGTAATCATAATAAGGCGAGTAGATGAATCGATATTATGGAAGGTCCAAGTTGAATAACATATAAATAACATTGGTAAGCTATTCGACAGTTTCAACCGTTAATCGACACGTGGTTGGCTCATATCTATGTGTGGGATTTGATGGTTCTGACAGCCAACTTGTTTTGATGAAAATGACGCTTGGGTTTCGATGAAGCATACTTAAGGCTTAAATTCTTTGAAAATTTCTTCTCACATCACACGTGGGTGTAAAGTATATTACTATATTTCTATTCTCTATTCGATTATTTATAGTATCATTCTCGTTTAATTATTTCTTCATTTCCCTTCAATTTTTGCTGCTTAAAAGGTTTGTTGCTCCAGAAAGGTTCTCGTGATCTTGAAGTGTCAATATAAGTATGTCAATTTTATGTATGCATTGTTAATATTTCCTCTGGGGAAAACCTTTGGGTTTAGCATAAGAGATGGACCTTTTCCCAATAAAGATCCAAAACCATCTTCACTGGATATGATACCTATCCTTGAATCACCTCCTCCTTTAATTGTCATTATTCTTTGTATTGGCATAAAAACGTCAGTGAAGAAGAAAGTGGTGAAAATTGCAGAGTCATAATTTAAAGACTCAACCTTCCTAGAGAGCTATTTCTCTTGACTTAGCCCTAAATATGGGTATCTGGATGATAACGGGTTACTTAGTTTTATGGCTAGGTACGGGATTCCCAAGGATGTGATAGTTAAGGTCCCATCGGTTGGTGAACATCTTTATAAGGCACATGATAATGAGACTTTCTTATTCACTATTGTATTCAATTGGGGGCTTCAATTCCTCGTGACCACATTAATTAAAGAATAGGCATATGCCCGACCTAATTATTTGCAAATGGGTGGAGGATGCTTCTTAGTATAGTTTTGAGCTCACACTTATTAGGAATTAAAGTCTAACTGGCTACTTTACTCTTAGCCATTGATGTAGCTAAGCTTGCCAAACCACGTTTCTTCTACACCCAGTTGTCCGGAATGAAGAAGATTATTGAATTCCCTTCATCTGATAAGAACTAGAAAAATTCGTTTTGTGTTTGTGTCAGGGAATGGGGAGCATGAAAAACCCATTATGAATCTTCAGTTAGAAAGGAAGTGGAAAGTGAAGTGTAAGCATTATTAGTAAACTTTAAATAGTTTGATGACCAAATCCGATATTAATCATCCTTGAATTACATATGGAGGTGAAGGGACCCATCAGTATTAGTGCAAGGAGGGCTATTTGAAGGAGTACAAGAACCCTCTGGCTCAAGTAGGCAACCTAGCTAGCTCAACTTGGTTTCAAGAACCGACATTTTTGTTCATCGCGGTAAATTATTTAAACGCTGGTCTGTGGCCAGTACCAGAATTGAATGTCTCAAAATAAGGGAAGGCGACGATAGAAAATAATGGTGAGGTTGCGTCGGTGGAGCGCATAGAGGCGCTGATGGAACAGAGGTATCGGGAACAAAATAGCACGGGGGTTTTTGGCTATCAGTGCCTCAGAGCTGAAAATCAAAAGAAGTAGATGGTTTCACATCAGTGCCTTGTCATAATGAAGATGGAGGAAAGGTGCTGGCTATTCAAGGGGTTAATGAAGTGGATCAGTAGAAAAATGATACTGCCCCAGCTGAAGGTAATATAAAGCAGAACCGAGCGCGGCGCGCTTGGGAAGAGGAAGAAGATCCAGATGATGAATTGAGACATATGGAAAAGAAGTCTCGCGTGATAGTTGAAATGGAAAGTGGAGCGCGGTTAGTGGAAGACTAAACTGGAAGCCACTCCAGAGGAGATGGAGAAGTAAGTGATGGGGGTTGCGATGGATACGATAGCGAGCAACCAGAAGGATATCGTGGAGGAGCTGCTAGCGTTGAATACAGGTATGAAGCTGGGATCGCTAAGTTATTTGGTAAAAGTGTTTGTCCCTCCAAGTATGGGTGGCTCTCTAAACACTGCCCCTATTCATATGGAGCAAGGAGCCGGCAAAACGTCGGTAATGGAAGTCAAGGGGGCTGGTACAGAACCGACCGATTAGTATTTTATGATGGTATTGGCTAATTTTGGGCGTAGTCTTATTGTATGGCAGGTTATATTTGTATTAATCCGGATTTAATGGGCGCATGTTGTTGGTATGATTTTTATATAACTTCCCTTGTAACATTTGAGTATTGTTATCATACCAAGAACATAGAGGTTTTTATGAAGATGTGTTTATTAGTTACATTAGCTATTTGGGATAATCCTTACAAGGTCGAGCTGAATAGGGCTTATTATGTAGCTAAAAAATGACTTATCAATTTAGCTGAGTCGCTGCAAGGTTATAAAACCCTATTGCATGGCCTGCTATAGGATTGGTTTGTAACCAGTTCGCAGATATACCATGTGTAAGGTATCAGGCTCAGTGTAGCCTTAACGTATCTCGTACGCGTGGCTAATTAGCACGGTCGTGCTTATAGGCACTTGGTCTGGACTGAGTATGGTCCTTTTTGTAGGCGTGATCATGGATCCGGTCGTGATTGTAAGGATGGAGAAAATATAGTAATAAACACATATAATGGCGGAAGCAATAAAATATATTAATAAAATGATTAAGAGTTTGGATGCCTCATTAAAAAAACTCTTGTTCCATCAAGGGTGAAAACAATACATCTACATACTTACAAAGATTGACGATAAAACTTTAAATGATTTACATTCCATGGTTTCTTCAGGGAGAAACCCTCCGCGTGTGTGAGGCGATAGGCTCCACTATAACTTTATTAAATATTGGTGTATGGTACATCCCAATTAGGGCCTAATTTGCCAATTGTTTTGTCACCCGGTCCCTGGAATATCTTATTCATTACCATGTCGTCGACCTAGAAACTGTGTGGTTTTAGCCACGCATTGCATCGTTCCCTCATCAGGCTCATTTAGTTCTTTGTGTGAACGCGTGCTTGATTATTCCGCTCTTATATAAGGTCAACACTTTATGCTCGGCTGGTCAAGTTGGTATCTTCTTTATAACTCGTAATCCTATGACTTGGAACAATTATTTTTGCCGGAACCACGGCTTCACTTGCATAAATGATTGAAAACGGAGTGTCTCTAGTTGTAGCTCGAGGAGTAGTTCGGTATGTGCATAGAACCTCGGCCAATTTGTCAGGCCATTTGCCTTTGGCTCTTCGAGTTTATTTTTTATCCCTTCCAAGAATAGTTTTATTGGTGACTTTGACTTGCCCGTATTCCTCAGGGTAATATAGTATGGAGAAATGTTTCTCGATCCCATACATCTTACTTAAAGTTGTTACCACCGAATGTTGGAATTGATGGCCGTTATGTGTTATTAAAACATGCAGTATACCTAACCTAACAAGTATTTGATTGTGGATAAAGTCACATACCTCCTGAGCTTGGGGTCGGAATAGGGATTTCGATTCTACCCATTTTGTGAAGTAGTCCAGCACGACAATGAGAAATTGTTTTAAGCCAGTCGTCATAGAGAGCGGTCCTACGAGGTCGATGCTCTACTTTTCAAATGGGAAAGGAATATTGACAACTTGCATAAGCTCGCTCAGTATATTCCCAATATTGGAAAACTGTTGGCATTGGTGACATTGTTGAACCATTTTTCCACATTTGACCGTTAATTCTGCCAATATTCGGCCAATTAGAAAACATCGAATGAGGCTCCGATACCCATAGTGTACTTCTGATTCTCCTGCGTATAAGACATGCAGAACTGAGGTTGCGTATGTTCGGTCAAGGAAACGTAGCAAGAGTGGGTCGGACTTTTTCTGTATAAAGCACTGTCCGACACACAATATTTGGCCCCCGCTGTTATAGAGTTGAAGCGGCGTTCTTATTAGTTGGTACAACGGCGAAGTTCAAATTTAGTAAGGAAGGTTTCCTTTAATCGTTAGAGTTCTCAATTGCATGGAAGGTTTTGTTCCTGTTGATGAGTTATGTTATGAGTAATTGATGGGTGATGACCAGAGGATTCTCTGCCAAGGCTGCAGCCTTTGCTAGTGTGTCTGTTTTAGAGTTTTCCAGTCAGGTTACTTTCTCATATGATAAATTTATAAAAATAGACTAATTGGCATCATACGTGCCTTTGGCGTGGTTGATGACCAATTGCGAGTCTGAACAGATTCGTAGCATACGAGGCCCACATATCGAAGCCAGCTTCATGCCACAAAAGACTTCCTCATATTATGTTATATTGGTTATAACTGGGAAATTAAATCTGACAGCTTGTTTTATTTCCTTACTCGTAGGTAAGCGGAGTACGAACCCTGCACCACCACCAAATGTGCTTGAAGCTCCGTCGGTTTCAACCACCCACTCTGTGTGCTCGGTTTTGGCAGTCTCCTCTTTTGTGGGAGATATTTCTCTGAACGATTAGAACTCGGCTATGAAATCTGCTATGACTTGTCCCTTTATTGCAGTATTTGATTCAAAGTGTATATCGTATTCTCTGAGATCGATAATCCACTTGGTTAGTCGACCAGATGCGTTAGGTTTTTACAGCACGATTTTAAAGGGGAAGGTTATTCGTACGCAAATCGCGTGTCCTTGAAAATAAGGGCCCATTTTTTCAAGAGGTGGTGACCAATCCCAACGCGAGTTTTTCAAGGTTGAGGCACTTTGTTTCGGTATCGACTAGTGATTTTTTCGAGTAGTAGAGAGGTCATTGTATTTTGTTTGGTTCATATACTAAAACTGCACTAACCGAAAACGGAGACACTGATATGTATAAGAATAACGGCTCACCGATTAAGGGTGCATATAGGATTTCTGACGAGGTCTAGTAAAGTTTTAACTTATTAAACTCCTTATCGCATTCCTACATCCTATCAAAATTCTTCTCTCCCGAAAGAATCTTAAAGAATGGGTGACTTTTATCCGCGGCTCGAGAGATGAAGCGTGATAGTGCGGCGAAGTGTCCTGTAAGGCATTGTACTTCTTAGATACCCCGTGGAGGCTTCAATCGTATAATTGCGTCTAGTTGGGTGGGGTCGGCCTTTATACCTCTTTGGCTGACCCAGCAGCGCAGGAATTTATTGTTTCTTACTCCAAAAGATCACTTAATCGGGTTGAGTTTTAAATTGAACTTGCGTACTAAGTTGAATACAGTTTGGAGCACCTCGAGTTGTTGCTCGCATGTGTGTGTTTTCATGATCATGTCTTCAATATATGCTTCATTGTGATTCCCCAAATGGTTGCTAAAAATATGTTTAATTAAGTGTTTATATGTGGACCCCACATTCTTCGACCCGAACGACATTAGTGTGTAACAATACAAGCTACGTTGGGTTTGAAAAATCATGTGCTCTTTGTCTGACGAGTTGAGGTGGATCTTATTGTACCCTAAGTATGCATCTATGATTGACAGGTACTCGCATCCCGATGCAGAGTTTACGAGCTGGTCAATGTGGGGCATGGGAAAAACATCTTTGGGGTATGCTTGGTTAAGGTCGGTGAAGTCGAAACACATGCATCATTGTCTCCTTTTATTTTTAACTAGGATCAGATTTGCCACCTACACCGGGTACCTGGCCCGCATGATATGCCATAATCAGGATAGCTTCGTCACTTTGGCCAATATAACTTCGTCACCTCGGCCAGTATAGCTTCCTACTTCTCAGTGGAGAAAGATCGCAACTTTTGTCATACTAGTTTTGCGCATGAATCGATTGTCAACTCGTTACAGATAACTGAGGATCAACACCTAAAACATTGTTTGCCTAACACACTAACACATCCAATTTTTTGCTAATAACTCAATCAAAGATTTCTTGAAAATAAAAGATAATTTATAACCCAATCTTGGCATGCGGCCCCCTGCTATCGCGTCCTTCATCGATTACGGAAGGTTGTCTTCAAGATGCTATGATGCTCGTGGATCATCGACTGGGTCAGGCGAGGGGCGGGGTGGGGGGGGGGGGGGTAATGACTCCCTCCTCGTGAACTCTGTGTCTGAGTGGTTTGGAAAGGTCGACGGTGACTGTATAGCAAGTCATCGTCGTAGGCTGGTTCTCTCGAATAATACTAACCATACTTCCAACCGGGTATTTTATATATTCTCTCAAATTACATGGAGTCGCCTCCATCCTATGCAACCCATGTCGACCAATTATCGTGTGATAAGCGTTGGGCACATCCGAGATCATAAATAAGGTTTTTAGCTCGCGCTTATTGACCACATAACCAACTTTGACAATCAATTCTACTTCCCCCACGCACTGAGATGTGTTTCACTCATACCCAACCAAGGTTCACTGAGTGGGCTTGTAGGGCGGATCCTTCTGCATTCGATCATAGCTCTCCTTGAAAATGATATTGGTCGAGCTGCCCCATTTACTAGTACTCGGGTGACTATGATGCCTCTAATGTCTAAATTTATTGTCAGCGCATCTTTGTGGGTCATGCCGACACCTTTTAGGTCATCATTGTTGAATGTTCGGTGTGCCACAGTCTCTCGATAATTTTGGCAAGACGTGGCATCAACTTCGTACACGTTGAGATCAGTTCGTGTCTTTCTACCAGAAGTTGTTCCTTGCGATACTACTGAATTTGCCCTAGCGACTGTGAAAAGAGATGGGCTGTTATCTTGCCTCACGAAAACAAAATTACTCGTGACCTTAGATCTATATCCATTGATGGGGATGGGTGATAACGTGGCGTTATTTTCTATTATAGTGAAATGTCCCCCCTGCAATGGGGAGCAACCACTGTTATTTACCAGCGTCGGCTTGCTCCTTGTTACCTAGCTTGTCTTTGCTAGCAGGGCGTGTATCATCCTGTCGATCAAGCTAGGGATGTTAATCTTGTTTCTTGATAAACTATACGAGCTCTCCGTTATCTATAAGTCATTGGATATCCTCCCAAAGATGCTAGCATTCTTCAGTAGGGTGCCCATGGTTGTTGTGGTAAGAACAAAAGTCTCGATTCGATCGCTTGAAACCAGGAGCGCTCATTACTCGTGGCGTTTGATACTTTTTCCTACCTTTTGTTTGATCGTATACGATTGATACGGACTAGGTTAGAGATATAAATCGTCTGAATGAGTTTCCATAATGTTGAGGCCTTCGACAAGTATCCGTTCGAGATGGATCGTTAGTCTTTTGTCGGTCGGGTGGTCCCCCGTTAGATCCAAAAACTTGTCTGCCAGGTGAATCCTATCTCCAGGTACCATCCACCCTGATGAATATGTCTGAGCGGGTGAGAATATCTCCCATCTTTTATGTTAGGAATTTCATCAGGTTAGCGTATAATTCTCCTCGTCGATCGAGACCTCATTTGAGTGAGGCCACCGCCATATTCTCCTCTAAATCTGGAAGAGAATTCATAACATGAAAAAACATCTGATATAACTTTTAAGTGACTCACCTTGCCTCTAGTATAGATTCATGATCGATTCCCGCTCGCGCCTAAAATCCTTATTGCCGACGAACCTTTCCCAAAAAGCCTTCCATAAGCCGGTAAAATCCTGAATGGATCCTTTAGGAAAACTGTTGAACCATACCACCACATTTCCCTTGAGTGTCATAGATAGGGCTTGGCACAATATAGAGTCATCGGATTGAACACCATCATCATGTTATGAAATTTCTCAAGGTATCCCTACAGGTCACCCATCCAAGCGTAGGCCTCCATCCTAAAGAGGTCAAATTTCCTTGGTAACTGTGCTTCAAGGATTTTTTCCGAAAAGGGAGACTTTTTGAGGATGTAGCTAGACCATTGTTGATCGCACATGGTTGTATTAGTTTTTATCATCCTCCTAGGCTCTTTCGATGCGGTGAGGCACGCCTCTTATTTAGGTTTTTGCTCGTCGGAGCATTTCTTGCCCCTGATTTCTCATTTCCCTCTTGCATGTCATCACGTTTGGAGGATCAGTCTCCACGGTTGACTCAGGTAGCCTCGGGTCCCAATTAATGATTAATTTGGCTAACTCCTCGCACCTTGGCAGTCACAACATGAAGAGTGCCATTCATCCATACTAAAGTTACGAGCATGGCATGTTTCTTTGTATCCAGTGCGCATGCCTCTATGAGCTGCTCCTGATGTAGGTGTTGGAGCTGCTGTTCCAACTTTTGGAAGGTTGGTGTTGTAGCCGGGTTAGCTCCTAGTGTGTCTTTATGCGACGGGGTCCACCGCAGACCTTGGTGGAACGGCTTGTGGTCTGGTCTCTGCCATTGGTTGCAACAACTGTACGGTCGGTTTCACAGGCTCAACGGGGACTTCCGCCACGGCCTCCGGATGGGGGCGGTGATAGGACGTGATATGTCCTGCCTCAGTGGTGGGATGATGATCGATCTTCGATTCCCCGTTCCTTCACTTGACTCTGGAACCTCCCTCTCAATATCTGACCTAGTAACTACCATGGTTAACGCACCTTAATGTTTTGCTACGTTCCTACAAACGGTACCATAATTGTTACGAGGAAATAACAAAGGATAATGTCAAGTATAGACTTTTATTATTAGAGAAGAGAACTTACATCTGTTTAGGGTTTTATCCCATATTTATATCTTATACCACCATTTATAGGTGGTTACTATAATATTTAATTCCACTAACTACATGCGAAACTGCATTTACATCATGAGACCTGAATTTATGAGTAATTCGTTAGTGGTTTGACTGGTTTCATTAAAGTAGTATTAATTCATTGCATTGGTCCTTTTTCTTGTTAGATTAGGTTCGATCTGTTGCATTGGTCCTGTTTCTTGTTAGATTAGGTTCCATCCGCTTTATCTGCGCGCGAAGTCGATCGTACTTTAATCAATCCATCTCTGCTCAGCCCGATATCTTGCTTAGTTTTTTCTTCGGATCAAGTCACATATCTGCCTCTTCGGTTGGTGAAATACTTGATCGGTCCGAGCACCACCTATTTACCTCGCAGTGGTCTGAGAGGCCCTAATTTCTTATACAAAACTCAGTCATGCTTGATAGCCTTATCCTCCTTGCTCACTGCTCGGATCTATACCGTATTGAAGTTCGCTTCATACTCTACGAGTGGCTTCGGCTGCTCGGATACCTTCTTACTTAACAGCTAGAGGATACCCCATCATCATATACCACTTGACATCGTTTTATAGTTAATTTTATAACTTTTCATTGATGTATGAAGAAACGTTTCCGGAGTGAACATTCGATATAAAATAGTTATCTAGTGATCTAAATTATGATTACACTTCGAAATCTATCAATGTAAATTATGATTGTATTTCGGAAAAAGTTATCAAAAACTAATCTAGCGATGTACTAAAATTATGATTGCATTTCGAAATCATATATTAAAAATATAAAAAATACAATAATATGAATAAAAATATTTCTACTTTCTTATCTTGTTAAGAAAAAATCAAATTTCTTTTGGGTTGAGAAAAAAAATCAAATTTTGTTTGGGTTGAGAAAAAAAAATCAAAATCTATTCATAATCGATAATTTTTTGTTTATCATTCTTTACAAAGGAATAAAATGGTTAAAGTTACAAAAGAATTCAAAATTTACCTTTTAGAAAAATTCAAAATTTAACTTGTTAAAGTAAAAAAAAATATCTGGATAAGAAAAATTCAAAAAATGTTAGCATATCATGCTTAGAAAAATTTAAAATACGTCATGCCTAGAACGTGTCAAAAAAATTCTTATTAAGAAGAGAGATTTAAACAATTTCTTACCTTGTTTTAAATCACTAAAAAATTATGTAACATGTCATGCTTTTTTTTATCTGACTTTAAAAATTGTGATGCACCAGTAACACCAGAAAAGTCATAGAAATATCTTCGCAAGATATTATCTTACTTAAAATTTTATAAAATATGTCTTAGCCAAAATCTTATAAAATCAAAAAATACTATGAAATCTATTTAAAATCAATAAGGTTACTTCAAATCTCCAGTGCTTTATATCTATATACAAACAAGGAAAGACAGATTTTAATCCAAATTCATATATATATTTGATTCATATACTAAGGCAACATAAATATATATGATTCATTTTTATCGAACGTCCAAAAACATATTATTGTTGAACAAGACCCAATTTTCAGTTAACTAAATATCAAAATTACCGCTGTTATATAAAAATAAGTTTGGAAACAGAAAAATAAACAAAGGGCATTACATTCAGAGAGAAAACTTTCTCTTTTTTGGCTTTCATTACCTTTAACTATTTGAAAACTCACTCAGAAAAACCACCATAATTAATATTTTTCATGTCGTTTAAGTAACACAGTCAACTTGAAACAAAGTTTTTATCAGTCTCCATTAACCTCCACATTAAAATTGTAAAATATAATATTAATCATCTTCTTTTTTTAATTTGCAATTTGATTTTTTTATTTTGGTATAACTAGGGTTTGAAAGTATGGAAAGTAAACCTTTTTCAATTTTTCAAAAAAAATTCTGTAGTTACTAATACAGATCGTAATACAGATCGCCTCTAAGAGGGTAGCCGAGTTGGTTGAGTATGGCATTCTTATGACTAAAAGGTCATGAGTTCGAGTCCCTCTACATACGAGATCATTGTCTTTTTTGTTTTCATGTTTTTTATTGATATTGTTAGTTATTAATTTTTATATTAAATGATTACTATTTTCAAAATGTATATCTTAATGTATAACTAGTTTTTCAGTCTTTAGCGGAGACGCGCATTACTCTTCAATCTAATTGACAATTAGTCCTGAATTAATTATTTCAAAATAATAGTTTGAAAGTTACATTTTAAGTGGTCCTGCATCTGTTCCTGGCTTTTGCATTAACTTTGTACGGTCTCGCATCTACTAAAAAAGAGACGCATTTAATTTGTAACTAGCGTCACAGCAAACATCTTATTTTTAAGTAATCTCGCTTCTACTAGTAAGTGACCGTGCATCAATTCATGGCTTCACATTAGTTTTAACAATCCCGCATCTACTAAAATAGAGTCGTTAATCTTCTTTGTAAGTCTAATCTTATAATTCTTATAGGAAACATATTGTGAAAAGCTTTTTTTCAAATCGGACCTCTTTGCATTTATAAATCAGATGAAAGAACAAAAAATAAAAAAGGTTCACCTAGAGCTTGGAATAAATACTGTTTTATTCCATTCTTAAAGGAACATACGATGTAAGAAGAATAGGGTTTTACCGCAATAATAATAATAAAATATGATGTTAAAGAAGACGCATTCAAATTATGGACAAAGTTGGTACTACTTATAACAAACGATATCAAGATTATATTTAGTTTGAAGCATGGAAAAGAACACATGTCATTAAACAGCAAAACAATGAAACCAAAATATTCGAAATAGAAGAATAAGAATCAATAATAGTGAATACATACGTTTCTGATAAAACAACAAGAAAAGTAGAAACAAACCAAGGAAAACCAATTACAAATAAAAAAGATAAAGGTATGAAATTCATTTTTTGGTACATACTTTTACACTATTTTAATATTTCGCACATATCTTATATATAATATATAATATCTATCATGCATTACCTTTCTCTCGCGTCTATCAAATGGTACTTGTCCAACATCTATCATGGATTACATTATTCTGCATCTATCATGCATTACAATTACCACACCAATCAAGTATTACACTGTTCCATATCAATCATGCATAATATTATCACGCGTCTATCATGCATTACCTTGTCTTGTGTCTATCAAGCATTACTTGTCCAACATTTATTATACATTATAATAACCTTCATCTGTCATGCATTACATTATCATATGTCAATCATGCATTATATTGTCCTGTTTCTATCATGGTGTATCAAATATATCATTTACTTATTTTAAATTAAGGTTTCACATATATATAGGATGAAATAACAAAGGCAATAAGAACAACAGGAGATCAAGTAGTAAATGAGTTGTTATAGTGTTCATAATGTTAGTTTACTCCATATTTTTCTTTTCTACACTTGGGGATGTATTAGGTTTCTATAGTATTTTATTACATAGAAGACCTAGAAAGAAAAACTAACTATGATGGAGCATTCAATGAGAAATTAATGATTTCAGTAAACCTTTGTCACAAAACAAAATCTGATAAAGTAGTTGGATGTGTTGCTCTATTATTAGTTAGTATTTTTTCTCTATTTTATAAACATCATTTAAAAATAGTAAAAATATTATATCTAAAGAATATTTAAAATGCAGTCATTCACCATGGAACAACACAACTATTTGTCAATGAGAAGAAATTGAAGGAAAGATACCAAGATGCTACAAATGGATAATGTTAAAGGGAAAACAAAATTGAGTTTGATTAATACTCTAAAGAAAATCACATAGGAACATGTATATTTAATCTATAATATATGGTCAAACATGGTATAGTCCCGCATGGTTTTTTCATGCATCATATAGTCTCTTATGATTCATATATTCTTACACATATAATTGTATCGTATGATTTGTTTGGCCTGGTTTTGTATAATATCTCTATCCCACATTAATGAAAATAACTTTTAGAAATCTAAGAGTCTTTTTATTAAACTTTATCCTTAATTCTCACTATTGATTCTTCTATACTTAAAGGATGTTCCAAGTATAAATATGAGGCTTCACAAGAATTGTAAACACAATTTGGATTTCATAAATATTATTGTATTATAATGTGTGTCCTTTTGGTTCTAAACGAACTCTTGAGTTTATGAAGATATTCTTGTGACCTTCAAACATCAAACTCGTAGTCGTGCTTAAAATTTTAAAGGTGATTGATCAAGGATAAACAAACATTACTCATACGTTCTTGGGTTCCATAACCAGTCTAGATATTTAGTTTCAACACATTTATTGGTAGGGTTCATACCATGATATATTCTCGCACTATTTTGGGCTTATTTTGCATAATATCTATGTCTCGGATGGTTTTATCCTGTATAATATAGTCTCTCATCATTTTTTTCATGGTTTCGTATGATATATGTGTCACACATTTGTCATTTACTTAATACATTATCCCTCATCTTTCATTTACTTAAATATTTGAAAAAATTAGGTTTTGGAATGAGAATTCAACCGAACAAATGAAGAAGAAAAATAATTTGATGAGGAGGTCCAACAATAATAAGAAGTTGATAAGGAGGAAGATTCCAAAGAAAAATATGTTGATTCAGAGAAAAAAAGATAATGTGGGTGTGGAGGAAAAAAAAAGATTATGTTCAGGTGGAGGAAAAATAGGATAATGTTCCTCATGAGGTTTGTGGTAGGTAAGTTAATTTTAACGATAAGGACGATGATGTAAATTGGAATATGCAACAACACTATAATGGAAATGAATGTACAGATATAGAGAAAATAATAGATCAATTCATTGTTCAAGGCATACAAGTAAAAAATCTATTCGAACTAAAGAAACTATAACTCACATGATAAAATAAGCAAAGAATGTTGCACATCCGATAAAATCTTCCAAATGTACAAAAAAAATTATCATGTCCAAAACAAGAAGTTGGTAACGAGAGAACGTGTTGTTATTTCACATAAGCATAATTAAATATCTCATATTCTTAGGTGTCTAGAGATACCTGAAAAATTAGTATAGAAGAAGTCTCCACACAAACTAACTAACAAAAGCTACCATTTCACAGTAAAAAATAGAAGACTAAAGAGATTATTATACCAACAAAAGTTAAGAATCTCTTATCTATCATCTTTTGATGGTTTCTCATCTATCATGGTGGTGCATCTGTCATGATGCACGGGTTCACATCATTTACATTGCTGCCCATTTATCATCACTTAAATGGTTTCGCAACATTTACATGGTTGCGCATCTATTATTATTTAATAGTCTCTCACCTATCATAGTTTATCACGATACATGGTTTCGCATCATTTCCATGGTTGCACATCTATCATTATTTAAATATATTCATTTCATTTACACAGTTAGACATCTATCAACATTTAAATGGTTTCATACTATTTTTATGTTTGTGCATCTATCATCATTTGATTGGTTTTGCATAATTTTTATGGTTTCGCATCTATCATCATTTAATGTTTGGTGTCGCATGTTATCATATATCCTTAAATCGTCTCTCGTTATATAGTCTTGTACAAAACGTGTAATGTTTAGACTCATATGATAATATCCTACATGGTGTTGTCGTGTATGATATAGTCTCTCATGATTCAGATATAGTCCTACATAATAGTACCCCGCGTCATATTGTCCCACATGATGTAGTCCCGCATTATTAAGATTTTCATAAAACTGTCATTGATTCATATTGTTTTTTGGCTTGATTTCATAACAAAATATTTGTTACACAAATTTATTTATATGCTTGGTTTTTCATTAGACAATTAACTTAATGTTAGTTCCACTTTTGACAGTACATAAATTATTAACCGTTATATGTATTGTTATCTTACAGAAATAATTTTAAAATAACTAACGTTGCTTCTAAAAGAAAAAATAACTTATTTCAGTAAAAACCATATCTTGACGTGTACTAGTAAAAATCATACAGTTTTACAACAGATGTATGGATTAATAAACAAAATCTATTTCTAAAAAGTATTATTTCATGTAGCACATGATATATACCAATCAAGATGTTACAAATTTTGTTGGCGATGATTTGTGTAGCCACAAAGAAGGTTACATATTTCTTATATTTCTCACAGAAGAATCAGGTGTACAATTACCCATTAGACATTCTTGTTACTATACATAGATAATAAAACAGCAGTAAATTTAAACCCATCAAATTTTATGACCTTGGCATATGTTCGTATTTTGCATAATTGAGACAAGCGGAAATTTCTTTTAGCACTTGTAGGTACTTTACCAACTAATCTTTCTTGGTTTCAAATTGTCCTATGGCTTGATGTATGACTAACTGCAAATTTCTCAATAATCAGATTCTCTTAGCACCATATTTTTGAGATATTCTTACACTCGATATAGCTGCTTTGTATTATGCTATATTGTTTGATACCTTAAGCCCAAAACATATAGCTTGGTAGATTTAAACCCCAAAGAGGAAAGTAAGCCAATTCTATCACCACACCCCATCATACTGGATGCATCATATGTTCGAATTATCCAATATTTTTTAGATTTATGGGTAGAATATTTCACATAGGGCCTCACCGAATGGAACTCATCCAAGAAGGTAGCTACATCTTGAGCTTTTATTGTCATTTCAGGAGAAAAGTTGATATCATAATCCCCTAACTCCACAGATCACTTAGTCATCCGACCTGATATATCGAGTTTTTGCAATATGTTTTAAGAGGAAAATAAGTTTGAACTGTGATGGAATACGCCTGGAAATAATGCCTCATTTTTATGCCCACTATTACCAAACTAAAGCTAGTTTTTCCAATTTAAGGTATATTTTATCATCATCCAATAGACTCTTACTAATATAGTGCGGGGATAATTATCAACTTCTCTAACTAATACTACACTTGCAACATAATCTGACAGTGCTAGATACATTTAGAGTCTTTCTCCAACGATGGGTTTCAATAGAGTTTTAGGTGAAGATATTGTCGCTTGATTTCAACGAATACCGTATCACAATTTTGGGACTAATTGATGTCTTTTGGATTTCTTCGTATTTGGAAAACTTGTGAACACTTATCTGATGACCTTGAAATGAACCTATTCAAAGTTTCCAATCTCTTAATCAATACTTGAACTTCTTTAGTGGTCCAACAAGGATCTATTTTTAATAAAGCCTTCGATTGGTCTGGCCATCTTGGATCCCTTTCTTACTAATGATGTATCTTAGAAATTTATTGGATCAGACACCATATGTACACTTTTCAAGATTCAAGTTTAAGTTGGTGGCTTCCAAGTTAGAAAAGGTTTCTTGGTGGTCAAGTATATGATCCTCCTTCTTTGGTATTTTCACCATCATTTAATCAATATAAACTTTCACATTTCTTCCAATTTGACTATCAAATTCTTAATTGACCAATGGTTGGTAAGTGGCCTCATCATTCTTTAACCCAAAAGGCATTACTTTGTAACAATGAACCCCCCTATCAGTGATGAATGTAGTATGGTCATAATCATTCGGATCCATATGTATTTGATTATATCAAGCAAAAGCATCCATAAAGGATAAAAAGTTATTTCTAGAATTGGAATCGACGTACTGATATATATTCGAGGATCGGGAAAAGGATCCTTAGAAAATGCTCTGTTGAGATCTGTAAAGGCAATACACATTCGTCATTTTCCATTCTTCATTTTAACAACCACCGGATTTAAGTCCAAAGTGTATACTGGGGTTCTCGAATATGCCTCACCTTAGTCAATCTGTATATTTCTTGAATTATAGCTTAAAATGTTTCTTTAGAAAACGATCTTCTTCTCTGGACTAGTTGACCTAAATTGGATCCCACAAATAGTTTGTAGCAAATAATACTTTTCGGTACATTAGTTACATCTTTATTGCACTAGGCAAATAAATTTAAATTTTGGATAAAAATAGATTAAAAAAAATCATTTAACTCTGGTTGTAATTTGGCTCAAACTCTAACATTCTTTCACATCTGCTAAACTATGCAATTCAACATCTTCTATGTGGATAACAACACTAGGAGTACATCTTGGATCATTTATCTTGTTCAGATCCAAAGAGGATGTTAGTAATTGTTATTCTTTTTTGTTACCACTGTTTCCAAATATTTTGGAGCAAGTGAGGTGACATAACACTCCCTGACCACTTGTTGGATGCTCCGAACTACTCTCACTTCACTTCCAACTGCATATTCTAAACACTGGTGAACTATAGGTGCCACTGCGTGTATTCTTGACTACCAAGATCTGGAAAACATTACATTGTAGGGGGTTAGACAATCTACTACTACAAATAAAACCCTTACCATTTTCCTAATAGTGTTTTGCCCTCAAATTCTCTAGTGACATCAATATAGTTTTCCGTAAACCCTATTATAGTATTGTTTGACCGTTGAATAACTGATGAGTTCTATATATAATTATAAGTAGACATAAATAAGATATTGCCCGAGCGACCCGTACCGATCAAAATATTTCAGATTTTTGTGCCCTCAATAGATGCCCATATTACCACAACATCCTCATGTGGGATTGTGATGCCTCTTAAGTAATCTTCGTCAAACACTATGAAAGGAGAAGGGTTTTGATAGAGGTGTATACACATTTTCCCTTCCAATTGTGTGGTCAAACTAACCACATGTCTTCTCCAAGAAAACTTTGAAGGCGTTATCAATCTATCTCCCCCAAAAATGATTACTAATTTGAAGAAATGACATAGTTTAAAAACACTTCCATTATTTTATGTCACTATATTGATTTGACCCCGATCTGGATCAGGATCTAGATATTCCAAATCCATATTAAATTACTCAATAATTACTATTTTACTTTCTTGTTTGGAAACTTCGGTATTCTGCCTTCGGGCGTTGGGTGGTGTAGTTGTGTCTGACTCGTACTAGGTTGTGGCATGTTGTTTACCTTCCTATTACCATCTTGACTGAACAAACATAGTTAGTTTCACATTCTCGATCAATGCTTGTATATCTTGTTTTAAAAACAATATAATAATTTGTGTCATGTCCCACTTCATTATGATATCTATAGAATCACGTGTTTCAATATTATCTTCAAATTTGGATCGGTCTCGGCCTTCAGAACTGTATCAAGTTCTTCACTCTATCATAGATGGTAGCCATATTCTCAATTAGCTCTGCATAATAATCAAGATGGACCCATTGATTCTCTGTTAGGCCTAGATTATTGACCCTGATTAGACTGGCTTTATCTGAGCCGATGGGAACCTTGCCCTGAGTCTCTCGGACGGTTGCTGACTATGGCTTGAGACTCGTTACTAGCTTGTGGGACAGAGGTTGTAGGGGTAGGCCTATATTGATGAGGTTTCTTTAATCTCTTAGTTTTCTCTACACTAATTTTATTTCCAACCTGATTTACCAATCCATCCTAGATCATTGCTTTCTTTCGATTCATTGAATCAACCAACTCTCTTGCTAAAAACCTTGATGTATTGAAGCTATAACCACTTGATCAAAAAAGCATGCCAACCCATCTTTAGTGTTCACAAAACAGTTTATCTAATCTTTCAAATATTCATTCAGATATTGTCCACGATGAGTTATTGTATCACCGTTTCGTTTGAGTTATTTACCTTCGATAGACTATCTTCAGATTGTCATCCAAAACATATTAAAATTCCTGATTCATCCCTATGGCAATCTGGTATATCATTTTAAAGCACATCCCATAACTACTTAAGAAAACACTCTACATAACAGCTTGTCATCATCATTAAAACTCATCATGAAATTTTTGAATTGTTCTATATGATCGTCGGGGTCCTAGATCCTATCATATTTTTCCATCTTCGAACTATCAAATTGCCTATGAAAATGGTCGAAGAGAATCTTTGAGGAAAACGGTGATTGTCTCCAATTGTGCCATTGGCTAAACATATGGTCCTCGTTGGTAGTGGTAAAGATTCCAGGTTCAGATTGCACAGTAAATTGATCACTCAACCGATGATCTATATACTGTGGCTTGCTGACCCTTTTATTTTCTCTTGATAGTCTTTCTTTTTTTCTTTACCCTTTCAGTCCTTTTTTTTCCTGAAGAGTCCTCATTACTTAACTTTTTGTTCTTTTTAAACTATCTGAGTTTGATTCTGTTGTTGAGCTCCCAACGAAATCTGATGTGCTTGAATATTGTTTAGCCTAGTGTTCTTTTTTTTACTCTTTGTGAGATTTACGGGACTAGTCATTCATATTATGTTTAGTATTTATTTTGGCTCATCGTGTTTGGGATACTCTGATGGATTATTTCCACCCATATCATTTTCATCCTACATTTGGGCTCTATATGCCTCAATTGTTTCCGTAGCCGATCATGCTCTTCATGCATGGAAAGTATTTCTTCAGTATCATGATTAACATGACACGTGTACACATGCGCATCATATCATATGATCATCTCATTTTTTTAGACGAGGTTTATCTGCATATAGGGATCCATGTATCAAAGATCTTCGAAGGCTAATATGCAAGTCTTTTGAATATTGTTATTCGGGTACCTTCTGCTCCTACAGTGGTCGCCAATCTGGTGAAGATAAAATCTGGTCAGAGGGTAACTTCGGTAAGTATTTTGATAAAGTATTAAATTCTTAATAGCTGGCGGAGAGATAATAAAGGTGCTTGTATTTAATATGTAGAGAGAGAAAAAATCAAACTCATAAAATGTTGTTCCTCAAGTTGGCACACAACTTAGGCACTAGACACCCACCTTACTCATCATGGTTTTTATTATCAACCTAAAATTTCCCCAAGATAAATCTGACACACTTTTCATTCTTAGCCTCCAATGATTTCCGAACCTATTAAACACAACCTAAATATCTAACCCTACCCAAAATATTTCAACTTATTCTTCATGTTCTTTAAGTTGTTCCTCAAGTTGTTCCTCAAGTTGTTCCTTAAGTTGTTCTTTATTTTAATTTTGAACTTGTTCTTGCAAAAAAAAAAATAAACCTTTTAAAGTTAAGCTCATTTACTTAATTTCTTTAAGATCAAACCTTTCAAAAAAATCATTTTCTTGATAATCTAATTTTTTCACTCAACCTTGTTCTTGAGTATTTTTTTTTTTTCACAAAACCTTAAATTTCAACACAACATAACCAAATTGGAAGAGATACGAATCTACCATAGAATTCAAAAATTCAAAATGAATTGAAATTTGTATGGAATAGCTAGTTCCACCGGAAAAAAAAATAAAGAACAGAAAAAATATTCAGTTTTTTGGGCTAAGTGCAGCTATTCACCACCGGTTTAGCGGTGTCGAATCGGTGGTGCCTAGTTGCACCTAGGCCGGTTCTACCCACGTGCAACAACGGTGCGGGGGCTAAACCAATGTTGCATGACCTCATTCCTATCGTTTCTAAGACCCTTCACCATCGGTTCAGGTCCTCTGTTACCATGGTGCAAGGCCTTTGCACCATCGGTTTTTAACCCTTATACCACCGGTTAGTATGCGGTTTGTTTTTGTATAGTTGTTTTAGATTTTTTTTTTCAATTTTTTGTTTTACTGTTATTTAGTTTAGAATTGTAGGAAGTTGATGATACAGATGGATATTCGTATGATTTTTATCAATGAAGGTTTCAATTTTAATGTATGTAACTCTCCAACATTTATTGTATATATTCATTGAAATTGTGTGAGATTTTAAGAAATTGAAACTTAAATTTAAAAACAAATTGTAACTTACACAAATATTTTTATTAACTAAAATTTAAATATAAACATTATTTTAAATACTATATATAAAAAAAGGTTCGTTACTATACGTTATTTAGTGAAATATTGTATATTTTGTTAATTAAAGTTTAAATTATTTTTTTAACTCACCCAACCATTTTTTGTCTCTATCCATTAAAAGTTTGTTAGATTTTAAAATTCTGAAATAATTGCAACTCACACCAATATTTTTATTAATTTAAATTTAAATATGATTATTATATTATATATTATATATAAAAATAGTTTGATATTGTATACATATATATGTTAAACAATTGTAAAGAATTATTAATTAAGGTTTATTTATAATATGTTTTTGTAAGTGACCCTAATATTTTTTGTGCATATTCATTTAAATTTTGTGTGATACTATTAAAGTTTAAATTTTTAAAAAAAATTATAACTTACACCAACGTTTTTTTATTAATCGAAGTTTAAATATAATTATTATTTTAGATACAATATATAACAAAAATAGAATTATAAAATATGCATAATTTCAATTTTAGATGAATATGTTTTTCTTATGTTTATTGTAATATATATTTGTTCGAAATAAAAGGTAAGCAATTAAAATTAACTAAAGAAACATTAAATAATTTTTAAATATGTAAATTGTCAAAAATAATACATGAATATTAAATGTTTAACAAACCCTTCAAAGATGCAACAATGGGGTAAAAGGGCACCACCACTGGAATATGATCTTTGTGTCCTCTAAAAACCTCCAAAACTCCGCAAATTCATTCTAACAAAACTCTAAATATATAAATCATAATCTAGCCCATAAATTTTACAACGAATCACAACAATAAATATACAATATACTAACTAATAAACTAAACAACTGAAAAAATTGAAAAAACAACTAATAGGCGGGGCGTGACAATTTTCTTGGGAAGTAGCTTGTTCGTGGCCACATTTTGCTGACTGGTCCCAGCACCACTATTTCCAACTATACATCTAACCACATTTCTAGCTGGAGGTAGCGAGCCAATTCCTTGCATTACCGCCGCTGAGGGATAAACAGTTGATGATTTGACAAAATTCTTCATCCTTTCTGCTAGCTTTAGTGGATTTCCTTCTTGGGATGCACCATTTCCCCTTCTTCTTCACTATCTTCTACCAGATCAATCGGTTCCTTTTCAATCTTGACCCTCCTACCTTGTCCTTGCAATGTTGAAGGAGGATTTGGAGGATCCGTGGAGTTTCCTCGTGCAGCCTCCCCACTGCCGCTTTCATCATCTCTTAGTTGCAATTTCCTGGTGGTAAGCGGAACAACATCTAAAATCAATTTTTGCTTTTTGTTCCAAGGCTTCATCAAAGAGGTAGAATCTTTATCATGTTCCTCATGATCTCGTTCGGATCACACTCGATTACCATCAGCGGTTCTTTTCCCCTCAGGCATACTCCCTCCACGTTGATTCACCTCATTCCTCCCTTGAATGGAAAGCTTCCCCCCTTTCCCATCCGGTTGGCAATGAAATTGAGGATGGCAACTCAGTTTCTTTACCTTTGTCGGTCGTCTGAGGTACTGATAGCCAAATGCCAATGCTATTATTCTCCCGATATCTCTTCTTATTAGGGCTCTGATATGGCTCGTCATATTATATGCTCCATCTGCCATTATAACAATCCCGTCTTTCGTCATTGTCAACTATGGTACTGGCTGACATAAGGTAATTAAACTGTGTAAATAACAGCTTAGGCTCTTGTAACCAAGTGGAGTTGGCTAGATTGCCGACCTCAATCAGGGGATTTACGTAATCTTTTGCTCGTCGTTCCTTCTATCACTCATGGTTGGCTGCTTCACCTACCCGATACAAACACAAAGCAGTTCTTCCAGTTCTTATCTGACGAGGGGAGCTCAACAATTTTTTCATTCCCTTTAGTTGAGTGTAAAAAAAGCGGGATTTGGCGAGTTTAGTCACGTCAGTCGCCAATAACAAATCAGCCAGACATATTTTGATCCCTAATAAACACAAGCTAAGAACTACACTAAGTAACATCCTCCACCCATTAGCAGATAACTTCGTAGGGCAGATTCCTATCAGGCTAAAACAATCACAGATCAACATGGGCAAGGGAAGTCGCAGCCCCCAATCGAGTACGGTTGTCAATATAACTCTCTATTTCACAAGCATGGTATGGATGTTCGCCAACCAGAGATACTCTCACTGTAACATCTTCTAGAATGGCATACCTAGCCCTAAAACTGAGTAACCTAGAATCGTTTAGATATACATATTTGTGAGCTATTTGTAAGATATCTGTGAGAAGTAGCTTTCCAAGAAAACAAGGTCTTCAAATTCAGATACTGGAGTTTTCTCTAAGTTCCTCCTTGTCTCCTTATTCGGCGCCATGATTTCTACTTGGCTGCAAGGACTTAATGTGACGAATAATCATGATTATAGGAAGCGAGGGGTAATTGGTTTAACATCCTGTATATGCAAGTTTCTGGTGGTCGCCACAATCACAAGCCCCTTATTCCGGAATCTAGGGTTCTAAACTCTTATAAAACACTACATTTATGCACAAGTTAAGCAAAGATGGTGTACCTGGTTTGCCGTTTGAAAATCAAAGATGTTTTTCTGGGTAATAGACGACAGTGACAATCGTAGTGAATGCACATCACAAGTAATAATCGTGAAGGTAATTTGGTATTTTGCGAAGTAAATCGTAAGGTACGTTGGATAAACGTCATCAACCACTTGCACACTTCTATAAAACCCAAGTGCCATGTGTTGTTTCCAAAATACGGCTGTGTCAGAACCGTCACAGTTACCCTTCATCCACGTGTCACATAAATAGAGCGTAATGATGGAAAATAAAACGCCAATAATCGCTTGGCTTGGCATTCACCTAACCTGCAAATATATTTATCCTCAAAGGTAATTTTTAATTTATGATTTATCAGTTTACTTAAACGCTAAATATATAAACTACGTGGTGCCCTGATGCAGTCGAGCAAAATATAAAATACCAAGCAGAGGAAAGATATAAAAAAGATAAAGGACGAGCTCGGGCTAAAAAGATAAGTGATGAAGGGAACAAAGTTAATAGCAACGAAAAAATTTAACAAACAAGATGTTCGGCCGAGTTGGTTATGCAGGACTAAAAGGTTGAACGAGATAACAGAGAACCGAGTGAGCTCAAACAACTGAGGACCAAGCAAGCTCAAACAACTGAGCCCAGCTCGCACTATACTGTGTCTCGAACCGAACAGCAGAGAAAAGCGAGGAGGTCACTGGGCCTTTCTCGGATTAGCACGCATCTCAAGCTGAGGCAACATATTTAAAGGGAGAAACGGTTTCCAAATAATTGTTTAATGATGTTATAAGTTTAGTCAAACCACTTAGTAATTTCAGTTATAATTATGCGCGATGTGATGTAAGTGCAGTAGTGGACATATTAAGTGAGAATAAACGTATATGTAACCGCCCACTAATGAGGAGAACTATAAGTAGGGGCATTATCTGAGATAAATACAACTTCTCTTTTCTGACTAATTGTGTTTTTCTACTTTGGAAAAACTTTATCATTTCCCGTAACAACTAGCTCTATAATGTTTAAAGAAAACACTTCTGGTATACTTTTAAAATTATATTTTTGTCCAAAAAATGTGGGATTATACCATTTTTTTGATAAACTAAAATTGGATGGAATTAGATTGGATTTTGGTAAATTTAGCTTGATCTATATATTATATTATTTTCATACTGGGCCAAACAAATTAAAAATCTAAATTCGGTCCAATTCTATTACAAGTTATAATTATACAACCCGGCTAGATATTATCCGCCCCAAACCCACTTTCTTATCCAAAATTATGGAAACTCTTAACAATTAATTCACATAAAATTAAATATCAATAACATAATCTTTTTATAATTATTACTGAGTTTTATTTGTTTATCACTCGGCTTAAATTGATGAGTAGTTCTTCCTCTGTCGTATCTTTTTCATTTACTTTTTCGATTTCAAAATTTTGTTTTTCAATTTATTATTTTACAAATTTTATAAATTTAATTCTGACACGTTGTCTCTTCTCATACATTAGGTATCATAAAAGTCATTTTAAAAATTGTTTCATAAATAATATTTTAATTTTAATATTATTTCTATCTTTTAATTAATATTTTTGACATTTTTGTCTTTTTCAACTTTTTTATTATAACGTTTTTATTTTTTTAAAAATAATGTGTTGGAAGTTTGGTATATTTTGTTTCCACATATACCTTGGTTTTTTCCATAGAGATTTAGTCATCTTCATAACCCTTTCTTCTATTACTAGATTTGAGTTCACAATAACTTCACCCGCACCAAAGGCTCTTCTTTTATCCTATGTCAGTGTTAACTCACCCTCCAAAACCTATCCAATGATGAACAACTAAGTAAAACAGTCTTCACTAGTTCAAGGAAACATGGTAGACTAACCAAACCGACCATGGGATTCTAACCGACCATGGTAGACTTACTATATTGGTTTTTGCTAATTTTTCTAGAACCTTCGTCCAGAGAGTATATTCTCATGATCCTTCACATTATTTTGGAACCATTGGTGTAATAAATTTTGGATCTTCCGGTATTGATGAAAGGTATATCTTCGTTGTCATGTTGCAGCCAGAAAATGGCATTGCCGTCACTGGTTATCAGTTTGACAAGTTTCAAACAAAATTATAAATGCTTCATCTTCCATTGAGTATGTCTTTATAATCGCGGTTATAAGCAGATAGTGTTTTTTCATCATAAACTTCTCATTGCAGCGATCTAAAGAAGCCTTCAATATTGTATAGAAAGGGGTTTCTTTGGCAGCTTATATGTGTTCGGGAGTAATAATATTACTTTTCTCTTTGATCAGATTCGGGATATTAACTAATCCATATCTATAAAATCAAGCTTTAAGTAACATATTTTCCTACAAAAATAAGATTCGTCGCAGGTTCCTTAAGCAAGTCATAACCATGCATTATCTAACAATCATGTGAGTTTAAGTATATTAGTCATGCGATTTTAGGGATATTGAATATGTGAGTCTAGTGTGTACCAACTAAACATATAATACATAACCAGAATGTAACATGTGTTTTCTTTGTATGACAGATAAAGAAGATGTGAGTCAAGTGTATGCCAGCTAAAGAAGATGCGAAACTATGTCCATATCTTACATAGACGTTGTAAAGAACAAAAAATATAGTCTGAAAACATTAAATTGGGATACTAAACAAACATTATAACCTAGTTATAAAATGTAACGCATTATATGCACCTAAGAACCCTAAAAAGTACTTGAAAATACTATGTCTACCAAACAATAAACTACGAATGATCAACGATTTCCTAGAAAAACCTAAGAAAAATCTGGATATATTTGTGAACCTAGTTGCTAGGAACCATTGAAATACCAATAAAATACATAATATATCTTGAAATACAGAACCTAGTTGACAAGGACCATCAAAATACAATAACCTATAACTAATACGATGAATATTTATGCTTTGTTTCTACTTGAGGTCCAAACGCGAAATCAGGCTCGAAATTACTATTCAGGGATAATGAAAAAGCAAATCAAATGTCGTGCATGGTTTGTCTGAGTTTCACATTTTCGGCTCTGGGTGTTTTAGGTTTTTTTGTGTTTTTTGGGTTTAGTTTGGTGATGATAAAAACTTATTATAGGGTATTTCTGGAAATTATTTGTATAATAAATTTAGGATAGAGAATAGAAAGAGATATAAATTAGGTGCTTTTTAATATTTTTAGAGAAAGAATTCAACCAACCCATTAAATGTTATTTTTATCCTATTTATAAGGTTTTGAAGATCTGTAGGCTAACTGGGTTGGCTCATTTATTTGGGTAAATTAGGTGTGCCTAGAGGCCCAAGATAAAGTGTAATAGGCACTCATCTTATTATATTAGACTCGCAACTTACTAATTAATACTTTTATGAAGAGTCTAAATATTCCTCTAAATATTGTTTGAATAACTTTCTTCCTCCCACTTCTAATATAATCCAACCCTATCATCTAGCCCCTTAGCTCTCTTAGAAGTATTCCAGGAGAGTTAAAATGTTAAATAATTTCTGAACCATTTCTGAAGGATATATTAAAAATAGTTTTTACTCAAAGGTCGCGACTTTTGCACGGATAATTTTAAAGACACGTATCAGGAAGCTATTCGACCTACTGGCCGGTTAACCCTAGGTAATTGTATCTAAAATAAAAAGGAAAGTAGTTACATTTAATAACTTTCTTTAATTATTGATGTTGTTTCCTCTTCTCTAGAAAAAAATACTCAAGTGTTTATTTCTTACCTATATAAGGGTAATTTTTTAATTGTTTTTATTTTTTGAGTGAGAAATAGTTTAATCAATAAATCTAGATAGAGAAAGGATCTAACTTTCAACTCACTTTTTTTATTCTTTGTTAATCATTCTTCTTGTATTTTTCAAAGTTTCTATGCTTACGACGATGACTGCACTAATTAAATGAGGTTGGCTCAATCTATTCAAGTTGAAAGAAGAAAAAAGAAAAGCTAGAATCATTTTCAGGTTACAAGCTTCACCATGTGGAGTAGTGGTGACTCAAAGTTAAGAAAACGATAGAGTTTCTTCATTCAAAAGACATCAGATCCCTTCTAAACCTAGCCCCATTTCCCAATCTTCTACATCTCCTGACCAATATGTTCTGCCAGGTAACTCCTCCTCAACAAAAGAAGTTATTATTCGTAAATTCTTCAACCTTCATTGCTATGAGACTGGATATTGGGGATAGTACTCCTCGCAGAATCACCAGACTTTCTAAAGTTAAAAGTAAAAATCCATTATCGGAAAAGGAAATAGAAAAATATGTTGAAATGTTTATTGATGCTAGCAATCTGTTAGAGCCAACTATGACCCATGGAGATGCTGCTACAACATAACATCCTTCACAACTTATTCCATAAGAAAATCCCATAGTTCTATCTAGTAACACCCCTTGAATCGAGAAAAAGAACCTTATTATAGTGTGGAAGATTCTTCCTTAGAGACGTCCAGTCAAATTGGGACACTCAGACTGTGACTCGGGAAAGAAGCAAAAAGGTTGTCTTGCTTGAAACCGAACCACTTCTTGAGTTCCTCGTTGGGCGAGTTGGGCCCAATTTTACTAAAGTCAGTGAGTATCTCCTGGATTTACAGAGGATATCATATGTGTATTTTCATCCATCCAAACTGGATGAAATTCGGAAAAATAGGGATTTCTCGAATCGATCAACGTAAGGCTACCTTTTCCTGAAACAACTCCTATTGGACTGCAAGGCCGAAGATTTTGTGGTTTATACCGAGATATTCAATTGGGGTCTTCGGTTTCCCTTGGACACGACAAATAGTGAGATATTTCCGATTGATAAAATTATGCCCAAGCCAACTAAGCCCAAATGTCTGGTTTATGTTGCTAGTTAGCATCATAGCTTCTATTTGTATCCAAAATTTGGATGCATATGGAGCAACTAGCTGCTATGGCTCGTTTGTGTCAGAGTGGTCATATCTAATTTTATTATTTTAATATGCGGAATGACTATAAAGTAGTGGAACTTTCTAGAAGCTGAAAAGCCTTGGAGAACTTAATTCCTCTTTATTAGTGGTGCTTGGGAAAATGGTGGAAAATCACATCTAAAGGAAATATGAGTATTCTCACAAGATACTGGAAAAGCTCTTGTAAGTGTTTTTAAAGATTTATTTTTTTTCCATATTTTAATGTAATTATCTCTCATTTTGGATTTGTTTTGTATTGTTCTCAAAGATCTTTTCACAATATTTGGAGGCTCAGAAAGAAACTTTCATAAATTTGAATCAATAGACTACTGAAAAATGGTCAACTGGGTTTCAAAACTGCTTTACTCCATCAAATATGATAAGAGCCCATATATGAAGGACAAATATGATCCATGAACTCCCATAGGAAAATTTCACCTCTCCTCATCGATCCTATGTAATTTTTTATTATGATTGAAGAGGCTGATAGTAAACTTTATCTATCAGCTAGGAATAGGGCTCACAGTCATCGTGACAAGAACAAGAAAAAAAATGGTTCATCTCAACTTAATCCCGGGACTGGGGAGTATGGGGCCATCAGATGAAATTGATGCAGCCCTGTTGGAAGTTGTAGCAGTCACTGTTTAAAAGACTAAGAAAACATCAGAATCTCCAATTTCTAAAAAGAAAAGGGGTTAGAAAATGAATAAGGAAGACAGTGATAAAAGAGAAGTGAAGAATAAAAAAACTGTAGTTGGTTCAGAGATCATCCTTTAATCTGAAACCCTTCCTTCCTTCACTCATAGAAAGGTTCCTCCACAAGTAGAAGAATTTGTCCATCCTTCTTCTCCAGTACTTCCTATTGTTGACAAACCATCCTTCGAAGGTGATGATCAGCTGGATGACATAGGGAATTTTAACTTTGAAGATTTTTAAAAAGCTTTCCTGAATCTGACAACCCTTTAAATGTTGTGACGTTTGATGGGGAGTCTTTCAAAGTGTCTAAGAAACATGATGAACTGGGGTATGCGTTCTTGGGTTATGTAAGGCCAATTTAATACTTTGGGAGGCATGTAAGATCTCAAGTTAAGGATATCGTCACCCTTTAAGATGAATATCAAGGACTGAAGAACTATGTCGAGGTAGAGAAAAATAAAGTCGAAAATTTGGGTAAGGAAATGAATAACTAGTTCAAGCCAAATCCGATTTTGACAAGTTGTAGTCTAACTTTACTAATTTGCATCCAAGGAAATTTCTTCCTTAAAAGATAAGCAGACTAAGGATAAAGATATCATTCATCATTTATCCGAAGAGAAGACAAATCTGGAAAATCTTCTAAAGAAAGTAACTTCTAATCCAACCAATCCATTCGAAGGTAATCCATTCCAAGGAAGTAACTTCTAATCAAACCAAGTCATTCGAAGGTAATCCGTTTTAAAAGCAATAACTTATAATCCAACCAAGCCATTTGAAGGTAATCCATTCTAAAGGTTATAACTTTTAATCCAACCAAGTCATTTGAAGGTAATCCATTCGAAGGCAATAAACTTTAATCCAACCAAGTCATTCAAAGGTAATCCATTTGAAGGCAATAACGTTTTATCCAACCAAGTCATTTGAAGGTAATCCATTCAAAGGCAATAACGTTTTATCCAGCCAAGCATAGCAAAGATACTTTTAAAGGCAAAAGATGATAGATTGATTGTGATTTAGGCACCTCATTAAAACCTCCCCGTGCCACCAGGGTAATAAAGAATATACCCCATGATATTTACATTGAACTAAAACACAATAAATATTTTCCAATGGTCATGCTCAACATTCCAATGTCACTTCAAAAGGTTTCCATCTTTGTCTAAGAGCATGTATGTTCCTTGCTTGATCTTTTCATAGACAATGTATGGTGCTTCCCACTTTGGAGCCAGTTTTCCGAAATTATTTTCCTTGATATGTAAAAACACTTTCCTAAGAGCTTTGTCTCCTACTTTGAAGTTTCATCTTCTAACTTTAAATGCGTACTTGCTTCTCATAAGGCCTTGGTAGTGAATGGTTCTTAAGTGAGCTTTTATTCTCTTTTCCTCAATCAGATCCAATTGAGCCCTTACTGCATCCTCGTTATTCTCTTCGGAATAATTTTAAATTCTAAAAGAATGAAGAGTAGCTTATATATATGTAATTGCATAAATTCCTTAAACTAAAGAGAATGGAGACTCTTGATTAGATGTATGACGAGTAGTTTGGTAGGCCCATATTACTTTTTGTAGAAAACTTGGCCATTTCTTGCCTACTCCCTCAAAGTTTTTTTTCAAACCCACTAAAGTCAATCGGTTTGCTACTTCAACTTGTCCATTGGCTTGAAGATGAAAAAGAGAAGATAAACAATGATAAATTCATCTTGATGTACAAAATACTTCCATGTCTTTGTTGTCGAATTGTTGATCATTGTCTGTAGTGTTACGCCTGGGAATGCCAAACTTGTAGCATGTGTTAGAAAAATTTATCACTACTTTAGATGTTGTCCCAGATAATTATGCAGCTTTTACCCACTTAAAAAAGTAATTTATTGCCAAAATTATAGTGCGACAACCCCCAGAAGCCATTGGAAGTGGTCTGTCTAGATCAAGTCGTCATATGTCAAATATTACTGTTTCGGATACAGACGCCATAGGGACTGTTGGTACATGGATTGCATTTCCATACCTTTGACAAGGGTCACATATTCTCACCAAGTATCTAGAATGTCTCATAATAGAAGGTCAATAGTACCCTGCCAACAAGACTCTTCTAGTTAAAGACGTGTAGCCATAATGTATCAATTTTTCCCCATAGTGTAGTTCTGATAGGACACTTCGAGATTTTCTAGATCCGAAGAAATGTAACAAGGTCCTGCAGAACGATTTTTTTATAAAGATCCGCCCTTGAAACCACAAATCTATGATCTTTATATTTTACCTTGTTGGCATAAGCTTTGTTTTGAGGTAAAACTTCATTAGTGATAAACTCTTGGATTTCGTTTCTCCAATCTTGAGAAGTCATAATAGATACATGAAAATTCTCTTCCACGTCACCGTTTCTTTCATAATTTTTTTTATTATGGAAGGACATTCTTGTACAAGGATCCAAGGATACGCTTCAGAGTAGGCTATAGTAGTTAGGGAATCAATTATTGAATTTTCCAATTTTTCAATTGGTTGAGATTTATTTTAATATCGTTAAGTACTTTACCAAGTGATCTTTCTTGCTTCAGGTTGCCCTTGTACTTGATGAATGACCAACTGTGAATCACTCAATAATCTGATTCTTTTGGCACCACATATCTAAGTCAACCTCAATCTTGTTATTGCAGCTTTATATTCTCAATTATTGTTGGATGCCCTGAAACAAAACGTATTGGTACATTGAATCCCCAAATGGGGAAATTAGGATGATACTAGTACCACATCCCATTGTACTAGATCCACCATCAGTTTGGATCACCCATTCTTTCTTAGGCTTACTGGTTCAAGCTTCTTCATTAGGCCTTTTGGAGTGAACTTCAACTAGAAAATCAGCCACAACTTGTGCTCTGATTACAGTTTGGGGTGCAAAGTCAATATCATAATCTCTAAGCTCAACTGACCACTTGGTTATTCGTCCCGATATATCTTCTTTTTGTAACACATTCTTCAAGGGAAAAGAAGTTCAAACCGTGATTGAGTTTGCTTGAAAATATGACCTCATTTTTTTTGCTGTTATGACCAATGTTAAGGCTAGTTTTTCCAGCCTCAAGTATCTATTCTCAGCCTCATGTAAGCGATTTCTTATATAATAAACAGGGTGTGGATAGTTATTATCTTCTCATACCAATAATGCATTCACAGCATACTCTGATACTACTAGATACACATAAAGTCTTTCTCCATCTACAGGTTTAAATAATATCTTAGGTGAAGATAAATGTTGTTTGATTTCAAGGAACTCTTGGCGAAAATTTGGGGACCAGTTGAAGTCTTTGGCATTTCTTAAGGCTTGGAAAAACTGAGCACATTTGTCTGATGATCTTAAAATAAACATGTTTAATGTTGCTAATCTTCCAGTTAATATCTAAACTTATTTAGTATGTTGAGGTTGATCCATGGCCAATAAAGCATTCAATTGGTCTAGGTCAACTTAAATTCATTTCTCACTTATGATATAACCCAAAATTTACCAAATCGGACACCAAATTTACATTTTGAGGATTTAATTTCAAGTTTATGGCTTCCAAGTTAGAAAACATTTCTTGAAGGTCGAAGATGTGATCCTCTTTTTTAGGGATTATAACCATCATATCATCAATATAAAATTTCACATGTCTTCCAATTTTGTGGGCAAATGCCTTATTAATTAATCGTTGATAAGTGGCTCCAACATTCTTCAACCCAAAATCCATTACCTTGCAGCAATGAAGCCCCCTGACACTAAAAGCCTTATTAATTTAAGATCTTTAAATTTGATACACATACGCCATTTTCTATTTTTATTCTTGATAAGGACCAGATTATTGGTACAAATATGGTACTAGGATTTTTTAAGATACCCCACATTTTTTAAGATTGCTGATACTCCTGTTACATCCTTGTTGCACCAAGCAAACACGTGTAAATCGTTAGATACAAAGAAAAATCAAAATTTTCTCCAATTTTAATGGTAATTTGGATCTTAACCACTTTTTTCCTTCTGTCAGTTTATGAATTTAAACTTCTTTAATTGGGATCACAACAGTATGAGCCTCTCTTGGATCATCTATCTCATTTGATTCCGCAGAAAACTCTATTAATTGCTATTATTTTCTCATTTTTACCATTTCCAACGATTTTAAAGCGGGAGCAATGACATAACATTCCCTTGCCTCCTTTTGACTATTTTTGACGACGCCCACTTGATCTCCCACAACAAATTTCAAACAGTGGTGAACAGTGGATGCTACTGCATGCATCCTAGATAGCCAAAAATCTACCAAATATAGCATTGTAGGATGTCGAATAATTAACTACTATGAATAATACCCTCACCATTTTATTGAATGGTCCTTTTCCCAGCAAGGTCTCTCCTTAAAATCCTCAATTACATCAGTGGAACTACCAATAAACCCTATTATGGTTCCATTCGAACGTTGAGTAACGAAAAGATTATTCATTTGTTTATAGGTTGATAAAAATAAAATATTTTCCAAACTACATGCGTCAATCAGGATGCTTCGTACTTCATTGTCTTCAACCGATGCTCCTATCACCACAACAAATTTATGAGGGCCCGTAATTTCCTTTTGATCATACTCATCAAAGACAATAAAATGAGTAGGGTTCTGATAAAGATGTGTGGACATTTTCCCTTCTAGCTGAGTGGTTAGAATTTTTACATGTCTTTTTCTGAAACAACTTATTGGTGCAGTTATAGTATCTCCTCTAAAAATGATTAAAGATTCAATGTAGATGCACATATCGTTCTACAATTTCCATAGCATTCTCTTGTTTAAATGTTTCATACTCTTTGAACATTTGGTGATTTGACATTGGGTGTTCTTGCACTAGACTGGGCATACATATTAATTTGAATGTTGCCCCCTTGCTTTTAAACAAAAACAGACAACTTCCCCTTTTCAATCAACGTTTTTACTTCTTGTTTCAGGACAATGCAATCATGGGTATCATGGCCCACATCATTGTGGTATCTACAAAAATGAATGTGTAGATTTTCTCCAAGAGGATTGAATTGGTGTTGGATTTCGAAAATGGACAACATTCTTGGTTCTATCATAAATGGTGGCTACATTTTCAACTAACTTGGAAAACCATTCAGGCTGGACCCACTGATTCCTCTTTGATCTAGAATGTTGTCCTTGACTTGACTGAATTTGGCTAGGCGATACGAATCTTGTCTGAATAGAAATTGTGGGAGCACCCAAATCACGTGCATTTATTTCTTCCGAGTTACTAAATCAGCCAAATCACCCGGCATTAAGCCCTGCCTTAAAGAAGCGATAGCTACTTGCTCAAAAACAATCAGCCAATCCATTCTTTGTATTCACATAACAACTGATGTAATCCTTTACAGACTCATTCAGTTCTTGTGCGCAATGAATGATGGTATTATCGTTCTGTTTAACCTCTTTACTCCTCACAAACTGCCTCCAGAAGGACATCCAGAACATATCAAAGTTTTTTTATAGATCATTGTGGCAATCATTTCTACTATTTTAATGCATTTTCCTTGAAAATCTGTGAGAAAGCACGACACAATAGTTTATCATCATTATTAAAATTCATCATAAATTTTTTTAAATTGTTTAAGGTGATTATCTCGATCTTGGCTTCCATTATATTTCTCCATTTTAGACTTATCAAACCTCCTAGGTAGATGCCAGAAAGAATCTTTGAAGATAAAAGTTATTGTCTCCAATTGTGACTTTTACTAAATATACGATCATCATCAGGAGTGGCAAAGATACTTGGTTCAAACTGGATAGCGAATGGATCATTTAACAAATGATCAATATTGTAGTCTCCCAACCCTTTTACTTTGTCTTGATCATTTAACATATTTTATTATTACAAAATCTGCTTTTTCAAACCCGTACATTACATTACATCCTTTTTTTCTAGTCTTCCCTTCCTATTTCTCTATCATCTTATTCACGATCAACTTTTTTTCTAGACAAATTGGTCTTCCCTTCCTAAATAATAGTTTAAAAAAATTTCTCAAAATAAGGTTAAAAATACATATTGTAAAATGCTCTTCTTTTAAAAGAGACTACATGTTAAATTCTAACATGGCTCTTTTTGAAAATTATGTTTTATTTTTTTCTGTTACTTAGTTCTTTTTATTATGCTCATTACTATAACTTTTGTTTATCAAAAGAGTTAATTTATCCAATTCAAACTTATTTCATTTGCGAAGATAATTAAAGTAGAGTGCTATATGTACCAGAAAATAAATAAAACAATACTTGCTTTTGTTGTTCAAAATTTCATCCAATATTGATTATGTTCAATCAAAAGAATGAACAAAAAGAATTCAACATAAAGAGAATCTAATAAAATACAAATCTAAATGAAATGAAACCCAAAAAAAATAGTGATTTTCAAAGTAAATTAAAAAGGGAAGTTCAAAGTAAATTAAAAACTGAAGGGCAGAGAAAAAATATAAACTCCTTTATCTTTCCGCCGATTACAGAGTCAAATAAATAAAACCTAAATTAATAATAAAAACGTAGTCATAACTCATTATCAAACCAAAATAAAGAAAATGAATGATAGTTTTGAGTATGTTTTTTCTTTTAATTTGAATGAAGAATGATGGCAAAACATGTTTGTCAAAAGCACCATAATGAAGTAATGTTTCAAATATACAGTATTTTATTATGTAATCCAATTATATATTATATTTATATTAGTATAAAATACAATTTATAAAAATCTAATATATAGAATATTTTATAATTTAATCCAATTATTAATGTATTATATTTTATATAGTATAAAATAAAATTTATGAAAATCTACCTAAATTCATTGTTAACTAATTAAGTTTAATAATATTAAAACTATTTGATTATTGATTATATTAATTAAAACTTAAGAATAAATACTAATAAGGACTATAAATGCTAAACCTAAACATATAAATACGTATACCATTTATTTTGGAAATTGTAATTTTATATATTATAATATTCGAAACAAATATTCTCGAATCGAATGAGAAAATTGATTAAAATTTTAAATTAGGTCAAACTTCTAATAATGAGATTTCATTCATATAATCAATAATTAACACACTAATATATTTATTATTTTTCTACTTTCTAAATTTAATAAAATATTCACTAAATTATTTTATAATTTTAATAAAAAAGTATTAACTAAATTATAATGTTTTAATGAATATTTTATTGTTTTATTTTTCTTAGAATTTTGATGAAACTAAAAGAATAAAAATTTATTATCAAAATTCGACTCATATAATCAGTAATTAGCCCACCACTAATATGTTTACTATTTTATACTTTCTATCTAATATATTTAGTATTATGTTCTAACTAAATTAGTATAAATTATTCACTAAAATATTTTATATTTATTTAATATTTGATTATTTTAATTATGTTTTATAAAAGTAAATAAAATAAAATAAATAGATACATGTGTCTAATTTATCCACTTACCTTATTTAATATTTGATTATCGTAATTATGTTTTATAAAAGTAAATAAAATAAAATAAATAGATACATGTGTCTAATTTATCCACTTACCTTTTTTCTTTTATTGGAATTCTCCATTTTTTTTCAAAATCTAAAAAAAACATAAATTATATAAATCATTAAAATCCAAATCTAGAAAGAGAAAAAACGATTAGAATGCAAAATCTATAGCTACCAAAACTGTGACTAAAACAATGAACAAATAAAAATTACACATTCTTATATCAGCTCTTTAAAATCATAAGAAAAAATTGATTACCTCATGAAAATGAAAATCACGTAAAGCACACATTATGTAGACTTTTTGAATCTCTCGTTAAATTTATTTCAAACTTTTCAAAATCTCTTCCTAAATTTATTATAAGCTTCTGTCTACCATATTTGTTATCAATCTCAAACATTTGTTGATTCTAAATAAGAATTTCTACAATAAAAATTTATAAGTTGAAAATACTTCTTATGAGGTGTTCAATTATTTCTGGAACAATACACGAATCAAGTCAAGTCCATATTTATTGTTGTCCATCCATTCGCTCAAAACTTAGTATAATACCTCTATAAGGTTGAAGGAGTTAGAAGCACGACCAAGTCTTTTTAAATTTTCAAACAATTTGGTAAACAAAACCTTCAAAATTTGTCATAACAGAAGAATTTGTTAAAATGAATGATGCTAACCGAAGAGTTAATAGATCCTAAAAAGAGTTAATAGATTAACATCGGAAGAAAATCAAGAAATGAAAAAAAAAATAAGGAAAATGAATTTGGGTTTGGGATATAAGACATCACAAACTTATTTAATAATGGTGCTATGACATGTGTTTTAAAATGGAGACAAATTAAACATATTAATGTCACGTGTCTTAAAACACACAAATTTAACCCATTAATACCACGTGTCCCGAAACGGAAACAAACTAAACCTATTAATTGCCGGTATCCTGATTAAACTAATTGATAAATTTATATATAAACAAACTATTGAAAATTTGAACGCTTTGTAATGTGGATTCGGTTACTTTTTAAGTAAAAACAAAATTATATCAAATGTATTAAATGAGATTCTTAACTATCTATTTCAAAAGCAAACTTACAAATTTAGAATACTTTTGGATTTCTCTATCCAAATTTAATATCGAGGATAATCTTGCAAAAGACTGATTCATTATTCATAAGCATAGTGAATCAATTTTTTACTTTAGATTAGATATAATTTCTTTTTCATTCTACCGGTCATGTTCACTATTTGATTGGGAAGAAGAAACATTTGAATCTTATTAATCACTAGAGTTTCCAACATAATCTGATGTGTCCAGAAGAAACATTTGAATCTTATTAATCACTACAGTTTCCAACATAATCTGATGTGTCCAATAACTACTTTGTTCGATGTTTCTTTTTTGTTTCTTTACGAGCTTTTGAGGACTCATCATTTTTATTTGGTTTGTGGTTATTATCTAGCTCATCAGAACAGAGCCACCCAACATGATATTTTCCCTTTAGATCTTTCTCAGCCTACCTCAACTTTCAAAGCTTCAATCTTAGTTCGCAGCTTGCTCCTATTGCATGATATGACTTTCTTATATGTTATGATTTACATGCGACGTGTTAGAATGCTCATTGTCACCTATTGTCCTCTCATTCTCAAGAGGGGGGTCAATTTTTATGTCAAGATCGGTGCTTCAAATGAATCTGAAGCACATTTCACGAGATGAGTTTTGAACGTTGTTATTCATGCACTTCATGCCCCTACTATGGTCGCCAATTTGGTGATTTTCAAAACTTATTAAAGGGTATTTATGGAAATTTATTGTGTATTAAATTTAGGGTAGAGGATAGAAAGAGAAAATATGTGCTATATTTAACATTTTTAGAGAGAGAATTCATAAGGATTTATAAGGTTGTTTTTTATCCTATTTATAAGGTTTTGAAGTTCCAAGATAAACTGTAATAGGCACTGAGCTTACTATACTAGACTCATAGCTTACTAATTATTATTTTTATTAAAAGTCTAAACTGTCCTCTAAGAAGTGTCCGAACTACTTTCTTCTTCCAAATTCTAATATGATTCGACCATATCATAATTGACTTAATGGGTTTGAGAAGGAATTAGTACTGAAACGTTTTGGTTCAAAATGGGGAAAAGTATTTATACTAATTGTGTTATTTTTATCAATTTTTATTGGTCCACAGATCTATTGTAGTATGCAATTTTAGGGTATTATGTGGTAATTAGATAGTTGAGTAGGTATTTACGGGTACTTCTCTTATCATAGAATCTCTATATAAATATTGTATGAGTTTTAAATTGAGGAGTAGTCATTTGACTATCCTGTTTTCTTTTATTTAGTCTCTCGAATTCAAAATCTTTTTATTGGATTTCTTAACTTAAAAAAATATAAATTTAGTGTTTGACGCGTGGTCTTTTCTGAGATGAATCCACGTGTTACCAAAATCATTTTGAAAAGTGTTGCACAAATTTTTCGATTTTGATTCTATTTTTATTTTTTAATTAATTTTTTTTAATCTTGTTGTTTTATTGAAAAAATATAACTTTTTATCTATCTAAAAATAGACTATTACAAGTTTGTAATCCTTAGTTTCATAAAAACAAAACGTAATGCAATTTACTAGACAATCAAACATAATATATATCAGTATAGTCCAAATTTTTATGTGATATAAGATCTAAGTATAGACTTGTTTAGACTTGCCATAACTGATGGAATTAAAATAAACTGGTCTTTGTAGCTGATGAGGTTGAAATATAAAAGGATGAGAGGCTCTCTCGTCTGTCTTTCAGATTTGCTGTAAATAAATTGGTCCTTGTAGCTGATGAGATTGAAATATAAAAGGATGAGAGGCTCTCGTCTGTCTTTTAAATTTTCTGGAAAACAAGTCGCTCCACCTGTTTTAAATCGAGAAGCATAGTCGCTCGGCCTCCATTCAAAACAGGGTCGACTCTTTGTTTTTGGCTTTTTTTTTATTATAATAAATTACCTGATTAAATGTTTAACAAAGATAAAGATAAGGACTACAATCAAAATAAATTGATTTTAGGGCAAGAGGCGCCAAAGGAAATTTTCTTTTCCCTCCACCTAATTCAGACTAAATAGAATCTTGCTAGTGTTTAAAGGTGAACTTTTTGAGCTCTTATTTGTGTTAGGGAAGAGATTTCAATTGCTTCAATCGATTTGGGAAGTCTATTTATCTATCTGAGGAACTCAAGTCATCTGCAACTTCCTTAAAACTTATGAAGAGCTTCATAATTTAGCTCCATCTGATTTCAGTTGTTAATCATCTGCTTATTATTGAGGTGGAGCTTTGAATAAGAGTCATCTACATCTCCGAGTCCATCGAGCCATCCAATACGCTGCTTGATTTTGTTCTGTGTAGATGTGATGAATAATTATTTTGTTAGTTAACAGAGTTCTTATGTTATTGAAAATTGATTCTAGATGATTAGGATGGTGTCTAGTTGAAATAAGAGAGACTAGAATTTCAGAGTCTCTTTCAATATCTATTTCCCTGAATCCTTTGATTTTGCATAATTGTAGACCGTCATGAAGAGCACAAGCTTCTGCATTGATAGGAGAGAGCATTCCATAGTTGTTCCCATATCCAAGAACAATATTTCTTTGACCGTCTCGAATTACAACTGTTTCACTTGATTTTGCAGATGCCAAGCAGCTAGCATCAAAGTTAAGCATGTAACTTCCACGATTTGGTGGAATCCATGATAGGTAAGTTACTTTCTTCTTCATCTTCACGTGATTAATGCACCCTAAGGAAATTCCCGCTTTTTCATTATGGTTCTGGTGTGGGTTATTTCTGATTGAGGGTAATTTTGTAAAGTGTTTTGGGAATTTAATGTTTAAGGTGAAATGTAGAGAGATAATTAAGGTGTGTGCTAGCAGTAAATTCTAATCACCCCTATTAATGAAAGTAGTTGCGGTATTTATATTTAATTAATGAACACATGGGCCTTTTGGGTCGGATTGTGGGCTTGTGTCAAGTTTAAGAACCCATTAGCCCAAGAGATGAAAAGATCAACACCTAGCTGATTCATGTTCCACTAATTTATTCTGTTCATTTGGGCATGGTACTGGATTTATCTGAACTGCCCTTCGGATTGATATAAGAGGTAGTGTCAACAATATCCGACCTTATCAGTAACCCTTTTAAGTCTTGCAAAGAATCTTTGGAAGAACTAACTCGGAAAAATAAAACTCAATGCATTTTCAAGATGATCCTTTGATCCGTCTCTTATATCCGAACTGAAGGGATTGACTTTACCGTTAAGAATTTCAAGAGTCGGCCTGATCAGATTTTGAAGAGACTAACTTTACCGTTAAGAATTCTAAGAGTCACCCTGATCGGATTTTGAAGAGACTAACTTTACCGTTAATAATTCCAAGAGTCAACCTGATCGGATTTCAAAGAGACTAACTTTACCGTTAAGAATTTCAAAAGCCATTTTTTACGTGGGACACATGTCGATTTTTTTGTTTGACCTCTCAACCGTTTTTTCTCCTAGATTCATGTACCTAATTGACTAAAACTTTACTTAGGGTGTAACCTCCATACCTCATAGCCCTTAATCATCACTTTAATCGGTTTGTTTTCCCCTAGGTAAACACCCACATTTTTATTTTTATATAAATTGGTTGCAATTTTCTATTGTTTCCAAGAACATAAACGTTTCTATAAAGAGAAAGCTTGCTAATCTTCTTAAATTGTGTCTGGGTAAATTTATGTTCACAGCCGGAAACGCGTTGGTAAAATGTTGGTTGAATTTATCTGATTTGGAGAAAGCAAGAAAATAAGCAAGAGACGCAAGATTTGCAACTGGTCTTCATGCTTCGCCGAGTGAAGAAATTAATCGACCAAAAATAAACACTAATCAAGGCTCATCATCATCGAAGACATCAAAGGTTAGAAAATTACCTTCGGTCCCAACTCTATCTCTTCTTCAGTCTGTTCAAGAGTCTCAAAACCCCCTACCTAAAAAAATACAGTTTCTAGTGTTAGGAAACCTTTGCCTTTCTTGGCAATGGGTTTAGATTCTGAGAAATTCATCGAGAAAACCACCCATCACAGAATACCTCATCAGTCGAAAGCTAAATCTACTCCTAGTTCTTCGAAACCTGCTAGTTCGGAGACGGTAAAGCCCCTAGCATATACTAAACAATCCGAACAACAGTCAAGCGTAATAGAAGAGACCATGGAGGATAGTATAAAATACTATCCGTTTGAGACGTTTGGTACAAACAGAGGACACTACAGCAGATCGGAAATGTAAAGTTAAAGTGGGTCTCCTTAAAACTGAGTCACTTCTGGAGTGCTTGGAAGGAAAAGTAGGGCCAAACTTTCAGAAATTCAACGTGAAATACTTGATAGCCCTCCAAAACATCGCTTATGTGTATACCCATACAGCTGAGTTGGGTCGTATCCGAACGAAGTGGGGCTTCCCCGGATCTGTTAAAGTGAGATTCCCAATCACTCGAGAGACTCCTATGGACTACAAGTCCCATGTGTTGGAATTTCTCCATTAAGTTGGACCGTCACATGTCGTATCGATGTATCGAACTATCGTTAATATTAGTCCAATAAAAATAATCATAAAGAAAATAACGGACTAGTAGATAAAATATGTATCATGGAGGTAATTGTATAGATACCAGGTTTAATTCCGAATACTGTGAATGATTGGATTCAGAAATAAACAACTTAAGCAAAACGTAAAGTTTTGGGGTTATTTTGTAAAACAAAATAATACCGGGTTATGGTCCCTAAGAGTGGCAATTTAATAAGGACTGGTCTTCATTAAGTAACTGTCTGGAAGTTACAGACAATTAAGAGAGAAGAACCGTTACTGGTCTTCATTAAGTAACTGTCTGGAAGTTACAGACAATTAAGAGAGAAGAACCGTTATTGGTCTTCGTTAAGTAAATGTCTGGAAGTTACAAACAATTACTTAATGAAGAACCGTTTTCTCATTTCAGTTCTATATAAGAATGAGTTTCTCATTCTTGAAAGAAAAAATGAAAGAAAATACAGAGAAAAAATCCTTTAAGAAAAACAAATTGATTCTTCCTTCGAATCAATTACAAAAGTGTGTTTTGGTTGCCATCTCTTAGAAGAATCAATAACCTAACAAAGGATCGCCGATCATCTGCTCAGTCAGGAATCTGAAGATCAAAGAATGTCTACATCTTGTAAGTATTTATTCCGCATTATTATAGGATGATTTAACTTCATGGTTCAATAAGTTAGATTAGAAATCCGTAAAGTATTTCTTTCAAGTGGTATCAGAGCCACCATGAAATTAAATTCTTAGTTTTTCAAATTATAAAATTAGATCATATATATTAGATATATATATTAGATATGATGTCGGTTATCGGAAATTACTGAAATTATTAATTTAGTAACTGTCCTTTCGCCTAAAGAATAGGCGAAATAAATATATGTGACCACCGATAAATGTGTAATTAAGTTTGCTTATATATTATATAAAGTTATAAGTGAATTATTACGAGAATTATATTATATCATTGAAGTTTATTATATATATAAATATATATTATAGTATATATATGAATAAGTTTTATATATATAAATAAATACTATATTATAATATATATTAAGAATTATATTACAATATAATTAAAGATATATTATAATATATTAAATTTAAGGTGTAAATTTAATGTAATTAAAGATATATTATAATTAAAGATATATTACAATATAATTAAAGATATATTATAATATATTAAATTTAAGGTGTAAATTTAATTTAATTAAAGATATATTATAATTAAAGATATATTACAATATAATTAAAGATATATTATAATATATTAAATTTAAGGTGTAAATTTAATTTGATTAAATTATACATAGACTACGAAATAGTTGGGATATTAAGAAATAGTTTGGACATTAAGTAAGGTAGTCTTATAGTATTTTTCAAAATAATTAGCATGTTTTAAGTTGTCCGAACTTCGGTAAATAATTAATGATTCAATATATCGCCAAAGTGATCCCTATTGCTGAATTAATTATTTTAGAGTTTTGACAAGTCTATGATTGACAAGTATGTAAATTTTAATCGGCCCAAAGGAAGGTTAATGTTTGACATAGTTAATCTTGGACACGAGATAGTTATTTGTGAATTGATCATTAAGAAAATTGAACTAAACAAAAAAAAATCGGCCCAAAGGAAGATTTTTTTTTCTTGTCAATTAGAATGATCAACATTAATCATGCTCAAACTCATACATATACAAATTAATATGCTTGTCCAAAGGTATCTTATTGATGTTGTAAGAGTATGTTTTATTATGCTATGTTTATTTGTTAAATACTATGGAGGTTATATGTTAAGTGATGTTTTTGGCTATTTATTGTTTGTTGTCTGTTATGTTAGCAAATTCGTATTTCTATAACCCGGAAGGAAAAAAGGCACCCATACTTAATGGGAGCAACTTTGAGCTATGGAAAGAAGATATGTTGCTCCACTTGATGTGCCATGATTACGACTTAGCATTAAGGGTCGATGAACCTAAACCTCTCACTGATGACAGTTCTCCTACGGAGAAGAAAGAGTCAGAGGCGTGGGAAAAGTCGAACAGGATAAGTCTAGGGATCATGAAGCAAGCAATTCCATTAGCATTTCGTGGTGCAGTTTCACCTGAGATCACTAATGCGAAAATATTTCTCGAAGAGGTAGAGAAATGTTTTGCCAAGAACGATAAAGTAGAGATTAAGACGCTGCTTATTAAGCTAGCCTCTATGAAATATCGTGGCAAAGGGACTGTTCGTGAGCACATCTTGGAAATGTCAAACATCGCTTCCAAACTGAAAGCACTTAAGATTGACATTCCCGAAGATGTTGTGGTAAGCTTTTCTTTTTTCACTCTTTCCCTCCTCAGTATAAGAACTTCGAAACTTCTTATAACTGTCAGCGCGAGAAATGGACTCTCAACGAGCTCATCTCTCAGGCAGCGCAAGAGGAGGAAAAGATGAAGCAAGAACATCCAGAAGTGCAAATGGTGAAAGCTCAGGTGGATAAGGGAATTAAGAGAAAGTATGAAGGTTCAGATGCACATGCATCCGGTTCGGGACAAAAGAAGCATAAGGGTACGTCTGGTAAAGGGCGTTGCTTCCATTGTAAGAAACCGGGGCACTTTAAGAAAGAATGTGAAAAATGGAGGGCTATGATGAAAGCCAAAGGGTATGATAAGAAACCGAAGCCTGAGTGATGGTGAAACATCCATCTATACAGCTGATGGCAGTTCGTGTTTAGTTCATTCTATCTGTGATTTTCGTTTGTTGCTTACCAGTGGACATTTTTTGTATTTAAAAGACGTATTGTATGTACCTTCTTTTCGAAGGAACCTAATTTCTTTTCCGTTATTGGACAAATTAAGTTATTCTTGTCTATTTGGAAATGAAAGTTTATGTCTATATTTACATGGTAATGTTGTTGGTTCTGGAAAGTTAATAGCAAATGATAACTTGTATTTATTGGATACTATAAAGGATCACAAAGAGATAATGAATGTAGATGCACCTGGAAAACTAAATTGTAAAATGGAAAAATCAGCAAAACTTTGGCACAAGCGATTAGGTCACATTTCTAGAAATAGAATTGAAAAGCTTGTTTCAGAAGGTTTATTAAGTGAACTGGATTTTTCGGACTTCAACGTTTGCGTTGAATGTATAAAAGGAAAACAGACCAAAGTGAAACGATTAGATGCATACAGAGCGAAAGAAGTTCAAACCGTGATTGAGTTTGCTTGAAAATATGACCTCATTTTTTTTGCTGTTATGACCAATGTTAAGGCTAGTTTTTCCAGCCTCAAGTATCTATTCTCAGCCTCATGTAAGCGATTTCTTATATAATAAACAGGGTGTGGATAGTTATTATCTTTTCATACTAATAATGCATTCACAGCATACTCTGATACTACTAGATACACATAAAGTCTTTCTCCATCTACAGGTTTAAATAATATCTTAGGTGAAGATAAATGTTGTTTGATTTCAAGGAACTCTTGCCGAAAATTTGGGGACCAGTTGAAGTCTTTGGCATTTCTTAAGGCTTGGAAAAACTGAGCACATTTGTCTGATGATCTTAAAATAAACATGTTTAATGTTGCTAATCTTCCAGTTAATATCTAAACTTATTTAGTATGTTGAGGTTGATCCATGGCCAATAAAGCATTCAATTGGTCTAGGTCAACTTAAATTCATTTCTCACTTATGATATAACCCAAAATTTACCAAATCGGACACCAAATTTACATTTTGAGGATTTAATTTCAAGTTTATGGCTTCCAAGTTAGAAAACGTTTCTTGAAGGTCGAAGATGTGATCCTCCTTTTTAGGGATTATAACCATCATATCATCAATATAAAATTTCACATGTCTTCCAATTTTGTGGGAAAATGCCTTATTAATTAATCGTTGATAAGTGGCTCCAACATTCTTTAACCCAAAATCCATTACCTTGCAGCAATGAAGCCCCCTGACACTAAAAGCCTTATTAATTTAAGATCTTTAAATTTGATACACATACGCCATTTTCTATTTTTATTCTTGATAAGGACCAGATTATTGGTACAAATATGGTACTAGGATTTTTTAAGATACCCCACATTTTTTAAGATTGCTGATACTCCTGTTACATCCTTGTTGCACCAAGCAAACACGTGTAAATCATTAGATACAAAGAAAAATCAAAATTTTCTCCAATTTTAATGGTAATTTGGATCTTAACCACTTTTTTCCTTCTGTCAGTTTATGAATTTAAACTTCTTTAATTGGGATCACAACAGTATGAGCCTCTCTTGGATCATCTATCTCATTTGATTCCGCAGAAAACTCTATTAATTGCTATTATTTTCTCATTTTTACCATTTCCAACGATTTTAAAGCGGGAGCAATGACATAACATTCCCTTGCCTCCTTTTGACTATTTTTTACGACGCCCACTTGATCTCCCACAACAAATTTCAAACAGTGGTGAACAGTGGATGTTACTGCATGCATCCTAGATAGCCAAAAATCTACCAAATATAGCATTGTAGGACGTCGGATAATTAACTACTATGAATAATACCCTCACCATTTTATTGAATGGTCCTTTTCCCAGCAAGGTCTCTCCTTAAAATCCTCAATTACATCAGTGGAACTACCAATAAACCCTATTATGGTTCCATTCGAACGTTGAGTAACGAAAATATTATTCATTTGTTTATAGGTTGATAAAAATAAAATATTTTCCAAACTACATGCGTCAATCAGGATGCTTCGTACTTCATTGTCTTCAACCGATGCTCCTATCACCACAACAAATTTATGAGGGCCCGTAATTTCCTTTTGATCATACTCATCAAAGACAATAAAAGGAGTAGGGTTCTGATAAAGATGTGTGGACATTTTCCCTTCTAGCTGAGTGGTTAGAATTTTTACATGTCTTTTTCTGAAACAACTTATTGGTGCAGTTATAGTATCTCCTCTAAAAATGATTAAAGATTCAATGTAGATGCACATATCGTTCTACAATTTCCATAGCATTCTCTTGTTTAAATGTTTCATACTCTTTGAACATTTGGTGATTTGACATTGGGTGTTCTTGCACTAGACTGGGCATACATATTAATTTGAATGTTGCCCCCTTGCTTTTAAACAAAAACAGACAACTTCCCCTTTTCAATCAACGTTTTTACTTCTTGTTTCAGGACAATGAAATCATGGGTATCATGGCCCACATCATTGTGGTATCTACAAAAATGAATGTTCTGATTTTCTCCAAGAGGATTGAATTGGTGTTGGATTTCGAAAATGAAAAACATTCTTGTTCTATCATAAATGGTGGCTACATTTTCAACTAACTTGGAAAACCATTCAGGCTGGACCCACTGATTCCTCTTTGATCTAGAATGTTGTCCTTGACTTGACTGAATTTGGCTAGGCGATACGAATCCTGTCTGAATAGAAATTGTGGGAGCACCCAAATCACGTGCATTTATTTCTTCCGCGTTACTAAATCAGCCAAATCACCCGGCATTAAGCCCTGCCTTAAAGAAGCGATATCTACTTGCTCAAAAACAATCAGCCAATCCATTCTTTGTATTCACATAACAACTGATGTAATCCTTTACAGACTCATTCAGTTCTTGTGCGCAATGAATGATGGTATTATCGTTCTGTTTAACCTCTTTACTCCTCACAAACTGCCTCCAGAAGGACATCCAGAACATATCAAAGTTTTTTATAGATCATTGTGGCAATCATTTCTACAATTTTAATGCATTTTCCTTGAAAATCTGTGAGAAGGCACGACACAATAGTTTATCATCATTATTAAAATTCATCATAAATTTTTTTAAATTGTTTAAGGTGATTATCTCGATCTTGGCTTCCATTATATTTCTCCATTTTAGACTTATCAAACCGCCTAGGTAGATGCCAGAAAGAATCTTTGAAGATAAAAGTTATTGTCTCCAATTGTGACTTTTACTAAATATACGATCATCATCAGGAGTGGCAAAGATACTTGGTTCAAACTCGATAGCGAATGGATCATTTAACAAATGATCAATATTGTAGTCTCCCAACCCTTTTACTTTGTCTTGATATTTTTTTTCCTTTTCCCTTTCTATACATTTTCTTAGCATGCTTTTTAGTTAATATTACAAAATTACCCCGCGCGTTGCAGCGGGATATATATAAATATTTATATTAAAAATACAAAACATAAATAAATAACAAGTTACAAACATATTTTATTATTACAAAATCTGCTTTTTCAAACCCGTACATTACATTACATCCTTTTTTTTTCTAGTCTTCCCTTCCTATTTCTCTATCATCTTATTCACGATCAACTTTTTTTCTAGATAAATTGGTCTTCCCTTCCTAAATAATAGTTTAAAAAAATTTCTCAAAATAAGGTTAAAAATACATATTGTAAAATGCTCCTCTTTTAAAAGAGACTACATGTTAAATTCTAACATGGCTCTTTTTGGAAATTATGTTTTATTTTTTTCTGTTACTTAATTCTTTTTATTATGCTCATTACTATAACTTTTGTTTATCAAAAGAGTTAATTTATCCAATTCAAACTTATTTCATTTGCGAAGATAATTAAAGTGGAGTGCTATATGTACCAGAAAATAAATAAATCAATACTTGCTTTTGTTGTTCAAAATTTCATCCAATATTGATTATGTTCAATCAAAAGAATGAACAAAAAGAATTCAACATAAAGAGAATCTAATAAAATACAAATCTAAATGAAATGAAACCCAAGCAAAATAGTGATTTTCAAAGTAAATTAAAAAGGGAAGTTCAAAGTAAATTAAAAACTGAAGGGCAGAGAAAAAAATATATACTCCTTTATCTTTCCGCGGATTACCGAGTCAAATAAATAAACCCTAAATTAATAATAAAAACGTAGTCATAATTCATTATCAAACCAAAATAAAGAAAATGAATCATAGTTTTGAGTATGTTTTTTCTTTTAATTTGAATGAAGAATTATGGCAAAACATGTTTGTCAAAAGCACCATAATGAAGTAATGTTTCAAATATACAGTATTTTATTATGTAATCCAATTATATATTATATTTATATTAGTATAAAATACAATTTATAAAAATCTAATATATAGAGTATTTTATAATTTAATCCAATTATTAATGTATTATATTTTATATAGTATAAAATAAAATTTATGAAAATCTACCTAAATTCATTGTTAACTAATTAAGTTTAATAATATTAAAACTATTTGATTATTGATTATATTAATTAAAACTTAAGAATAAATACTAATAAGGACTATAAATGCTAAACCTAAACATATAAATACGTATACCATTTATTATGGAAATTGTAATTTTATATATTATAATATTCGAAACAAATATTCTCGAATCGAATGAGAAAATTGATTAAAATTTTAAATTAGGTCAAACTTCTAATAATGAGATTTCATTCATATAATCAATAATTAACACACTAATATATTTATTATTTTTCTACTTTCTAAATTTAATAAAATATTCACTAAATTATTTTATAATTTTAATAAAAAAGTATTAACTAAATTATAATGTTTTAATGAATATTTTATTGTTTTTTTTTTCTTAGAATTTTGATAAAACTAAAAGAATAAAAATTTATTATCAAAATTCGACTCATATAATCAATAATTAGCCCACCACTAATATGTTATACTTTCTATCTAATATATTTAGTATTATGTTCTAACTAAATTAGTATAAATTCTTCACTAAAATATTTTATATTTATTTAATATTTGATTATTTTAATTATGTTTTATAAAAGTAAATAAAATAAAATAAATAGATACATGTGTCTAATTTATCCACTTACCTTATTTAATATTTGATTATCTTAATTATGTTTTATAAAAGTAAATAAAATAAAATAAATAGATACATGTGTCTAATTTATCCACCTACCTTTTTTCTTTTATGGGAATTCTCCATTTTTTTCAAAATCTAAAAAAAAAACATAAAGTATATAAATCATTAAAATCCAAATCTAGAAAGAGAAAAAACGATTAGAATGCAAAATCTATAGCTACCAAAACTGTGACTAAAACAATGAACAAATAAAAATTACACATTCTTGTATCAGCTCTTTAAAATCATAAGAAAAAATTGATTTACAAACAATATATTTTGAAGTTGAAATGACATAGAAGTACCTCATGAAAATGAAAATCACGTAAAGCACACATTATGTAGACTTTTTGAATCTCTCGTTAAATTTATTTCAAACTTTTCAAAATCTCTTCCTAAACTTATTATAAGCTTCTGTCTACCATATTTGTTATCAATCTCAAACATTTGTTGATTCTAAATAAAAATTTCTACAATAAAAATTTATAAGTTGAAAATACTTCTCATGAGGTGTTCAATTATTTCTGGAACAATACACGAATCAAGTCAAGTCCATATTTATTGTTGTCCATCCATTCGCTCAAAACTTAGTATAATACCTCTATAAAGTTGAAGGAGTTAGAAGCACGACCAAGTCTTTTTAAATTTTCAAACAATTTGGTAAACAAAACCTTCAAAATTTGTCATAACAAAAGAATTTGTTAAAATGAATGATGCTATAACAAAAGAATTTGTTAAAATGAATGATGCTAACCGAAGAGTTAATAGATCCTAAAAAGAGTTAATAGATTATAGATCGATAATTTGATCGGAAAAAAAACATCGGAAGAAAATCAAGAAATAAAAATAAAAAAGATAAGGAAAATGAATTTGGGTTTGGGATATAAAACATCACAAACTTATTTAATAATGGTGCTATGACATGTGTTTTAAAATGGAGACAAATTAAACATATTAATGTCACGTGTCTTAAAACAGACAAATTTAACCCATTAATACCACGTGTCCCGAAACGGAAACAAACTAAACCTATTAATTGCCGGTATCCTGATTAAACTAATTGATAAATTTATATATAAACAAACTATTGAAAATTTGAAAGCGTTGTAATGTGGATTCGGTTACTTTTTAAGTAAAAACAAAATTATATCAAATGTATTAAATGAGATTCTTAACTAACTATTTCAAAAGCAAACTTACAAATTTACAATACTTTTGGATTTCTCTATCCAAATCTAATATCGAGGATAATCTTGTAAAAGACTGATTCATTATTCATAAACACAGTGAATCAGTTTTAGATTAGATATAATTTCTTTTTCATTTTACCGGTCATGTTCACTATTTGATTAGGAAGAAGAAACATTTGAATCTTATTCATTAGTACAGTTTCCAACATAATCTGATGTGTCCAATAACTGCTTTGTTCGATGTTTCTTTTTTGTTTCTTTACGATCTTTTGAGGACTGATCATTTTTATTTGGTTTGTGGTTATTATCTAGCTCATCTGAACAGAGCCACCCAACATGATATTTTCCTTTTAGATCTTTCTCAGCCTACCTCAACTTTCAAAGCTTCAATCTTAGTTCGCAACTTGCTCCTATTGCATGATATGACTTTCTTATATGTTATGATTTACATGCGACGTGTTAGAATGCTCATTGTCACCTATTGTCCTCTCATTCTCAAGAGGGGGGTCAATTTTTATGTCAAGATCCGTGCTTCAAATGAATCTGAAGCACATTTCACGAGATGAGTTTTGAACGTTGTTATTCATGCACCTCATGCCCCTACTATGGTCGCCAATTTGGTGATTTTCAAAACTTATTAAAGGGTATTTATGGAAATTTATTGTGTATTAAATTTAGGGTAGAGGATAGAAAGAGAAAATATGTGCTATATTTAATATTTTTAGAGAGAGAATTCATAAGGATTTATAAGGTTGTTTTTTATCCTATTTATAAGGTTTTGAAGATCCATGGCCTAACTGGGTTGGGTCAGTTAGGTAGGCCTGAAGTTCCAAGATAAACTGTAATAGGCACTGAGCTTACTATACCAGACTCATAGCTTACTAATTATTATTTTTATTAAAAGTCTAAACTGTCCTCTAAGAAGTGTCCGAACTACTTTATTCTTCCAAATTCTAATATGATTCGACCATATCATAATTGACTTAATGGGTTTGAGAAGGAATTAGTACTGAAACGTTTTGGTTCAAAATGGGGAAAAGTATTTATACTAATTGTGTTATTTTTATCAATTTTTATTGGTCCACAGATCTATTGTAGTATGCAATTTTAGGGTATTATGTGGTAATTAGATAGTTGAGTAGGTATTTACGGGTACTTCTCTTATCATAGAATCTCTATATAAATATTGTATGAGTTTTAAATTGAGGAGTAGTCATTTGACTATCCTATTTTCTTTTATTTAGTCTCTCGAATTCAAAATCTTTTTATTGGATTTCTTAACTTAAAAAAATATAAATTTAGTGTTTGACGCGTGGTCTTTTCTGAGATGAATCCACGTGTTACCAAAATCATTTTGAAAAGTGTTGCACAAATTTTTCGATTTTGATTCTATTTTTATTTTTTAATTAATTTTTTTTAATCTTGTTGTTTTATTGAAAAAATATAACTTTTTATCTATCTAAAAATAGACTATTACAAGTTTGTAATCCTTAGTTTCATAAAAACAAAACGTAATGCAATTTACTAGACAATCAAACATAATATATATCAGTATAGTCCAAATTTTTATGTGATATAAGATCTAAGTATAGACTTGTTTAGACTTGCCATAACTGATGGAATTAAAATAAACTGGTCTTTGTAGCTGATGAGGTTGAAATATAAAAGGATGAGAGGCTCTCTCGTCTGTCTTTCAGATTTGCTGTAAATAAATTGGTCCTTGTAGCTGATGAGATTGAAATATAAAAGGATGAGAGGCTCTCGTCTGTCTTTTAAATTTTCTGGAAAACAAGTCGCTCCACCTGTTTTAAATCGAGAAGCATAGTCGCTCGGCCTCCATTCAAAACAGGGTCGACTCTTTGTTTTTGGCTTTTTTTTTTATTATAATAAATTACCTGATTAAATGTTTAACAAAGATAAAGATAAGGACTACAATCAAAATAAATTGATTTTAGGGCAAGAGGCGCCAAAGGAAATTTTCTTTTCCCTCCACCTAATTCAGACTAAATAGAATCTTGCTAGTGTTTAAAGGTGAACTTTTTGAGCTCTTATTTGTGTTAGGGAAGAGATTTCAATTGCTTCAATCGATTTGGGAAGTCTATTTATCTATCTGAGGAACTCAAGTCATCTGCAACTTCCTTAAAACTTATGAAGAGCTTCAGAATTTAGCTCCATCTGATTTCAGTTGTTAATCATCTGCTTATTATTGAGGTGGAGCTTTGAATAAGAGTCATCTACATCTCCGAGTCCATCGAGCCATCCAATACGCTGCTTGATTTTGTTCTGTGTAGATGTGATGAATAATTATTTTATTAGTTAACAGAGTTCTTATGTTATTGAAAATTGATTCTAGATGATTAGGATGGTGTCTAGTTGAAATAAGAGAGACTAGAATTTCAGAGTCTCTTTCAATGTCTTTTTCCCTGAATCCTTTGATTTTGCATAATTGTAGACCGTCATGAAGAGCACAAGCTTCTGCATTGATAGGAGAGAGCATTCCATAGTTGTTCCCATATCCAAGAACAATATTTCTTTGACCGTCTCGAATTACAACTGTTTCACTTGATTTTGCAGATGCCAAGCAGCTAGCATCAAAGTTAAGCATGTATCTTCCAGGATTTGGTGGAATCCAGGATAGGTAAGTTACTTTCTTCTTCATCTTCACGTGATTAATGCACCCTAAGGAAATTCCCGCTTTTTCATTATGGTTCTGGTGTGGGTTATTTCTGATTGAGGGTAATTTTGTAAAGTGTTTTGGGAATTTAATGTTTAAGGTGAAATGTAGAGAGATAATTAAGGTGTGTGCTAGAAGTAAATTCTAATCACCCCTATTAATGAAAGTAGTTGCGGTATTTATATTTAATTAATGAACACATGGGCCTTTTGGGTCGGATTGTGGGCTTGTGTCAAGTTTAAGAACCCATTAGCCCAAGAGATGAAAAGATCAACACCTAGCTGAGTCATGTTCCACTAATTTATTCTGTTCATTTGGGCATGGTACTGGATTTATCTGAACTGCCCTTCGGATTGATATAAGAGGTAGTGTCAACAATATCCGACCTTATCAGTAACCCTTTTAAGTCTTGCAAAGAATCTTTGGAAGAACTAACTCGGAAAAATAAAACTCAATGCATTTTCAAGATGATCCTTTGATCCGTCTCTAATATCCGAACTGAAGGGATTGACTTTACCGTTAAGAATTTCAAGAGTCGGCCTGATCAGATTTTGAAGAGACTAACTTTACCGTTAATAATTCCAAGAGTCAACCTGATCGGATTTTAAATAGACTAACTTTACCGTTAAGAATTTCAAAAGCCATTTTTTTACGTGGGACACATGTCGATTTTTTTGTTTGACCTCTCAACCGTTTTTTCTCCTAGATTCATGTACCTAATTGGCTAAAACTTTACTTAGGGTGTAACCTCCATACCTCATAGCCCCTAATCATCACTTTAATCGGTTTGTTTTCCCCTAGGTAAACACCCACATTTTTATTTTTATATAAATTGGTTGCAATTTTCTATTGTTTCCAAGAACATAAACGTTTCTATAAAGAGAAAGCTTGCTAATATTCTTAAATTGTGTCTGGGTAAATTTATGTTCACAGCCGGAAACGCGTTGGTAAAATGTTGGTTGAATTTATCTGATTTGGAGAAAGCAGGAAAATAAGCAAGAGACGCAAGATTTGCAACTGGTCTTCATGCTTCGCCGAGTGAAGAAATTAATCGACCAAAAATAAACACTAATCAAGGCTCATCATCATCGAAGACATCAAAGGTTAGAAAATTACCTTCGGTCCCAACTCTATCTCTTCTTCAGTCAGGGTCTTCTGTTCAAGAGTCTCAAAACCCCCTACCTAAAAAAATACAGTTTCTAGTGTTAAGAAACCTTTGCCTTTCCTGGCAATGGGTTTAGATTCTGAGAAATTCATCGAGAAAACCACCCATCACAGAATACCTCATCAGTCGAAAGCTAAATCTACTCCTAGTTCTTCGAAACCTGCTAGTTCGGAGACGGTAAAGCCCCTAGCATATACTAAACAATCCGAACAGCAGTCAAGCGTAATAGAAGAGGCCATGGAGGATAGTATAAAATACTATCCGTTTGAGACGTTTGGTACAAACAGAGGACACTACAGCAGATCGGAAAGGTAAAGTTAAAGTGGGTCTCCTTAAAACTGAGTCACTTCTGGAGTGCTTGGAAGGAAAAGTAGGGCCAAACTTTCAGAAATTCAACGTGAAATACTTGATAGCCCTCCAAAACATCGCTTATGTGTATACCCATACTGCTGAGTTGGGTCGTATCCGAACGAAGTGGGGCTTCCCCGGATCTGTTAAAGTGAGAATCCCAATCACTCGAGAGACTCCTATGGACTACAAGTCCCATGTGTTGGAATTTCTCCATTAAGTTGGACAGTCACATGTCGTATCGATGTATCGAACTATCGTTAATATTAGTCCAATAAAAGTAATCATAAAGAAAAGAACGGACTAGTAGATAAAATATGTATCATGGAGGTAATTGTATAGATACCAGGTTTAATTCCGAATATTGTGAAGGATTGGATTCGAAAATAAACAACTTAAGCAAAATGTAAAGTTTTGGGGTTATTTTGTAGAACAAAATAATACCGGGTTATGGTCCCTAAGAGTGGCAATTTAATAAGGACTGGTCTTCATTAAGTAACTGTCTGGAAGTTACAGACAATTAAGAGAGAAGAACCGTTACTGGTCTTCATTAAGTAACTGTCTGGAAGTTACAGACAATTAAGAGAGAAGAACCGTTACTGGTCTTCGTTAAGTAAATCTCTGGAAGTTACAAACAATTACTTAATGAAGAACCGTTTTTTCATTTCAGTTCTATATAAGAATGAGTTTCTCATTCTTGAAAGAAAAAACGAAAGAAAATACAGAGAAAAAATCCTTTAAGAAAAACAAATTGATTCTTCCTTCGAATCAATTACAAAAGTGTGTTTTGGTTGCCATCTCTTAGAAGAATCAATAACCTAGCAAAGGATCGACGATCATCTACTCAGTCAGGAATCTAAAGATCAAAGAATGTCTACATCCTGTAAGTATTTATTCCGCATTATTATAGGATAATTTAACTTCATGGTTCAATAAGTTAGATTAGAAATCCGTAAAGTATTTCTTTCAAGTGGTATTAGAGCCACCATGAAATTAAATTCTTAGTTTTTCAATTTATAAAATTAGATCATATATATTAGATCTATATATTAGATATGATGTCGATTATCGGAAATTACTGAAATTATTAATTTAGTAACTGTCCTTTCGCCTAAAGTAGGCGAAATATACGTGACCACCGATAAATGTGTAATTAAGTTTGCTTATATATTATATAAAGTTATAAGTGAATTATTACGAGAATTATATTATATCATTGAAGTTTATTATATATATAAATATATATTATAGTATATATATGAATAAGTTTTATATATATAAATAAATACTATATTATAATATATATTAAGAATTATATTACAATATAAGGTGTAAATTTAATTTAATTAAAGATATATTATAATTAAAGATATATTACAATATAATTAAAGATATATTATAATATATTAAATTTAAGGTGTAAATTTAATTTAATTAAAGATATATTATAATTAAAGATATATTACAATATAATTAAAGATATATTATAATATATTAAATTTAATGTGTAAATTTAATTTGATTAAATTATACATAGACTACGAAATAGTTTGGATATTAAGAAATAGTTTGGACATTAAGTAAGGTAGTCGTATAGTATTTTTCAAAATAATTAGCATGTTTTAAGTTGTCCGAACTTCGGTAAATAATTAATGATTCAATATATCGCCAAAGTGATCCCTATTGCTGAATTAATTATTTTAGAGTTTGGACAAGTCTATGATTGACAAGTATGTAAATTTTAATCGGCCCAAAGGAAGGTTAATGTTTGACATAGTTAATCTTAGACATGAGATAGTTATTTGTGAATTGATCATTAAGAAAATTGAACTAAACAAAAAAAAAATCGGCCCAAAGGAAGATTTTTTTTTTCTTGTCAATTAGAAGGATCAACATTAATTATGCTCAAACTCATACATATACAAATTAATATGCTTGCCCAAAGGTATCTTATTGATGTTGTAAGAGTATGTTTTATTATGCTATATTTATTTGTTAAATACTATGGAGGTTATATGTTAAGTGATGTTTTTGGCTATTTATTGTTTGTTGTCTGTTATGTTAGCAAATTCGTATTTCTATAACCCGGAAGGAAAAAAGGCACCCATACTTAATGGGAGCAACTTTGAGCTGTGGAAAGAAGATATGTTGCTCCACTTGATGTGCCATGATTACGACTTAGCATTAAGGGTCGATGAACCTAAACCTCTGACTGATGACAGTTCTCCTACGGAGAAGAAAGAGTCAGAGGCGTGGGAAAAGTCGAACAGGATAAGTCTAGGGATCATGAAGCAAGCAATTCCATTAGCATTTCGTGGTGCAGTTTCACCTGAGATCACTAATGCGAAAATATTTCTCGAAGAGGTAGAGAAATGTTTTGCCAAGAACGATAAAGTAGAGATTAAGACGCTGCTTATTAAGCTAGCCTCTATGAAATATCGTGGCAAAGGGACTGTTCGTGAGCACATCTTGGAAATGTCAAACATCGCTTCCAAACTGAAAGCACTTAAGATTGACCTTCCCGAAGATGTTGTGGTAAGCTTTTCTTTTTTCACTCTTTCCCTCCTCAGTATAAGAACTTCGAAACTTCTTATAACTGTCAGCGCGAGAAATGGACTCTCAACGAGCTCATCTCTCAGGCAGCGCAAGAGGAGGAAAAGATGAAGCAAGAACATCCAGAAGTGCAAATGGTGAAAGCTCAGGTGGATAAGGGAATTAAGAGAAAGTATGAAGGTTCAGATGCACATGCATCCGGTTCGGGACAAAAGAAGCATAAGGGTACGTCTGGTAAAGGGCGTTGCTTCCATTGTAAGAAACCGGGGCACTTTAAGAAAGAATGTGAAAAATGGAGGGCTATGATGAAAGCCAAAGGGTATGATAAGAAACCGAAGCCTGAGTGATGGTGAAACATCCATCTATACAGCCGATGGCAGTTCGTGTTTAGTTCATTCTATCTATGATTTTCGTTTGTTGCTTACCAGTGGACATCTTTTCGAAGGAACCTAATTTCTTTTCCGTTATTGGACAAATTAAGTTATTCTTGTCTATTTGGAAATGAAAGTTTATGTCTTTATTTACATGGTAATGTTGTTGGTTCTGGAAAGTTAATAGCAAATGATAACTTGTATTTATTGGATACTATAAAGGATCACAAAGAGATAATGAATGTAGATGCACCTGGAAAACTAAATTGTAAAATGGAAAAATCAGCAAAACTTTGGCACAAGCGATTAGGTCACATTTCTAGAAATAGAATTGAAAAGCTTGTTTCAGAAGGTTTATTAAGTGAACTGGATTTTTCGGACTTCAACGTTTGCGTTGAATGTATAAAAGGAAAACAGACCAAAGTGAAACGATTAGATGCATACAGAGCGAAAGGGGTCTTGGATTTGATACATACAGACATTTGCGGTTCGTTCCCTGCAGCATCATGGAACGGCCAACGATATTTTGTATCTTTCATTGACGACTTTTCACGATATGGGTATCTATATCTCATTCACGAAAAATCAGAGGCCATTGACAAGTTCAAAGTCTTTAAGACTGAAGTTGAAAAACAACTTGGTAAAGACATTAAGTTCGTCAGATCGGACCGTGGTGGTGAATACTACGGGAGATATGATGGTTCAGGTGAACAACGTCATGGACCGTTTGCAAAGTTCCTAGAAAAGTGTGGTATAGTCCCTCAGTATACGATGTCGGGTTCGCCCAACATGAATGGAGTATCTGAGAGACGAAACCGTACATTAAAGGATATGATAAGAAGTATGATTAGTCATTCAACATTACCTATATCACTCTGGGGAGAAGCAATCAAATGTGCGACCTACCTACTTAATAGAGTTCCGACGAAAGCAACTACTAAGACACCGTATGAACTTTGGACTGGGCGTAAACCTAGTTTAAAACATTTACATGTTTGGGGATGTCCAGCTGAAGCGAAGCCTTATAGGCCGAATGAAAAGAAATTGGAATCCAAAACGGTTAGTAGTTATTTCATCGGATATCCCGAGCACAGTAGGGGTTTTAAGTTTTATGATCCTTCCACAAAGAATATATTTGAGACGGGTACAGCGAAATTCTTTGAGGATATAGAGTTTGGGGGGAAGAATTTAGTAACGAACATTCATTTTGAGGAAGAATCAATAGATATTCATGAAGGTTCTAACAATGATACTATAGTGTCAGATGATGATATGGTAATTAGAAGGCCAATCATCACTTCAGATTCGTTAGAACATATAGATACTCAAGATGATGTTAATCTTCCTCCTATGGATGTTGTTCCAATGGAGCAAAATGAAGTTGCTCAAGAAGAACAAACTCTATCTCCTCAAGAAGTTCAAGTGCAAAATGAAGAAATTATGCCTTTGCGTAGATCTACTAGAGAAAGAAAGAGCGCTATATCTTCAGACTATATAGTGTATCTTCAAGAACATGAAGAATTTTATGGTTCAACAGAAAATGATCCTTTAAGTGTTCGTGAAGCCATGAAAAGTTCTGATTCTCACTTCTGGATTAAAGCAATGAACGAAGAGTTTAAATCAATGCAAGATAACGCGGTATGGGAGCTTGTTCCATTACCTGAAGGAAAGAAGCCGATTGGTTGTAAATGGATTTTTAAAACCAAACGGGATTCTAAGGGTAATGTGGAGAGGCATAAAGCGCGACTTGTAGCTAAGGGTTTTACTCAACGTGAAGGGATTGACTTTAAAGAAACCTTCTCTCCAGTTTCTTTGAAGGATTCGTTTCGGACAATCATGGCATTAGTTGCACACTTCGACCTTGAGCTCCATCAAATGGATGTAAAGACCGCCTTTCTTAATGGAGATATTGAGGAAACGATCTATATGTTACAACCTGAAAACTTTGTCTCTGGTGATCCAAAGTCGACGGTATGTAAACTGAAGAAATCTATTTATGGTCTAAAGCAAGCGTCTCGACAGTGGTATCACAAATTCCTTGAAGTTATTGTCTCATTTGGTTTCGAGACAAATTCGGTAAAGGATTGTGTGTATCAAAAATTCAGTGGGAGTAAATTCATATTTCTAGTGTTGTATGTTGATGACATATTATTGGCCACGAACGATAAGGAATTGTTACATACGACCAAGAAATTTCTTTCGGACAAATCCGATATGAAAGATCTTGGTGATGCATCATTTGTGTTAGGAATTCAAATTCACAGGAATCGATCCCGTGGAATTTTGAGTTTATCACAAAAGGCGTATATTGAGAGTATGTTACAACGTTACGGGATGGCTAACAGCAAAGGAAAGGAAACCCCTATATCAAAAGGTGAAAAGTTTAGCCTTAAGCAATGCCCAAAGACAAAACTTGAGATTGAGGAAATGCAAAAGGTTCCCATATTATTAAAAACGTCTGACACCACATTAAAACCTCCCCGCGCCACCAGGGTAGGAAAGAGTATGCCCCCCTAATATTTACATTGACGTATAAAAAAGTAAATATTTACAAGAGAGTTTTATTTCAAAGTATAACCTTAGATGTTCAACGTTTCATGGGTGCTTTAGTGTTCAATCTTCTTTGTCTTGAAGTTTGTATGTTCCTGGTTTGACTTTTTTAGTTACCACATAAGGACCTTCCCAGTTCGGAACTAGCTTGCCGAAATGCTTCTCCTTAGTGTGCAAAAAGGCTTTTATTAAGACTTTGTCTCCTAATTGAAAATCTCTTGTTTTAAATTTGAAGGCAAATCTTGTTCTTGTTAGACCGTGACAGTGTGATGTTCTTAAATGCGCTTTAACTCTTCTTTCTTCAATCAAATCCAATTAATTCCTAACTGCCATACCATTTCCCTGTTTGGAGTAGTTCTGGATCTTGAAAGATGGTAAAGTAGCTTCTATTGGTATGATTGCATCCATCCCATAAATGAGGGAAAAGGGATTCTTATGTAGCAGTCTGAGGAGTAGTTCAGTAAGCCCACAGTACCTCTTGCAGATAACTTGGCCATTTTCCTGCAGCTCCCTCAAGAGTTTTCTTCAGCCCAGACAAGATTACAACATCAACTTTCCCATTGGCTTGAGGATGGAATGGAGAAGAGAAACAGTGTTGAATTCCTCTGGAGGTGAAAAATATTTCCATGTCTTTATTATCAAACTGTGGCCCATTATCAATGGTGATCTTCTGGAGAACCCCAAATCTATAACATATGTTGGATAAAATGAATTTTACAATTGTCTTAGAAGTGGTTCCAGCTAGAGGAGCTGCCTCTATCCACTTAGAAAAATAGTCAATAGCAACTATGACAGTTCGATATCCGCCGGATGTCATGGAAAGAGGACCAACCAGATCCAACCCCCATCTATCAAAAGGTATTGGTTCAGATATGGATTCCATAGGAACTGCTGGTACATGGATTTCATTTCCATATCTCTGGAAAGGATCACACTTCTTTACCATATCTTTGGCATCTGCCATTATGGTTGGCCAATAGTACCCTGCTAATAAGACTCTACTAGTTAGGGATTTGTAGCCACATTGTGCAAAACCTTCCTCGTTATGTAGTTTAGATAACACATTTTGGGATTCTTCAAATCCTAAGCAACGCAAGAAGGATCTGCTAAAAGATTTCTTGTATAAATTTCTCTTAATACCATGAAACAACGAGCCTTATATTTAATATTCTTAGCTATGGCTTTATCCGGAGGCAATATCCCATCAGAAATAAACTGAAAAGTATCATACATCAATTCCTTGGGTTGAATAACAAATATGCTCATACTTTCTTCATTCTCTTTACCTTTTTCTTGGTCGGCTTGTATTGATGGGCACTCTAGCATTAGAATCCAAGGGTAAAATTTAGAATAAGCTATAGTTACCAAAAAGTCTGCCACAGTATTCTCCAATCTAGGGATGTGTTCATAGTGGATACTCTTGAAGCTTGCAACAACTTCTCTCAATATAATAAAATATTTTATCAATTGATCTTTCTTTGCTTATGATTTCCCCTGAGCATGGTGAATAAGTAGTTGGGAGTCACTCATTAATCGGACTCTTTTGGCCCCATATATAAGGGCTAGCTTAAGACCAACTATAGCTGCTTCGTATTTAAATACATTTTTAGAGGCTCTAAAACTAAAACATATAGTCAGGTACATAGTATCACCATAGGGAGAAGTTAAAGATATTTCAGCCCCACATCTTATAGTACTAGAATCGCCATCGTTTTGGACAACCCATTCTTTCGTAGACTGATTTTCTTGCATTTGTTTGATGGACCTATCAGCATGGAAATCTACCAAGAAATCGGCCACTGATTGGCTTCAATCGTCGTTCGGGGCGCAAAATCAATATCATAATCACCCAGCTCAACTGACCACTTCGTCATTCTACTTGATACATCATATTTCTGAAGAACATTCTTCAAGGGAAAAGATGTTCGAACAAAAATGGAATGAGCTTGGAAGTATGGTCTCATTTTTCTTGTCGCAATTACCAAAGCCAAGGCCAACGTTTCTAACTTCAAATATCTTCTTTCAGCATCCAACAGACTTTTCCTAATATAATAAATCGAACGAGGGTAATTATCCACTTCTCTTACTAGTACAACACTTACTACATATTCTGATACACCTAAATATATGTAGAGCTTTTCCCCCTGAACAGGTTTAAAGAGAGTCTTGGGTGAAGACAAATGCTTCTTGATTTCATTAAAAGGCTTGATCACACTGTGGACACCAATTAAAATCCTTGGCATTCCTTAACACTTGGAAAAATGGAGCACACTTGTCTGATGATCTTGAAATAAACATGTTTAACGCAGCCAATCGTCCAGTAAATTTTTGAACTTTTTTGGTATTCAGAGGAGGATCCATAGCTAATAGAGCATTGAGCTGATCCAGATCAGGTTAAATTCTTTTTTCACTTATTAGCTTTAATTTCACAACCTCTAAGTTGGAAAACGTTTCTCAAAGATCGGATATGTACGCATATTCTTTAAGGCTCTTCACCATCATGTAATCTATATAAACTTCCATATTTATGCATGTATGACTACCAAAAGCTTTATTTACTAACCTTTGATAGGTGGCCCAACATTTTTTAATCCGAATGGAATCACTTTCTAACAATGAAGACCTCTGTTTGTAATAAAAGTGGTGTGATCTTGATCCTTCAGATCTACTTTTATTTGGTTGTACCCTAAACATGCATCCATGAAGGACAATAACTTGTTCCCTGAGGTGGAGTCCACCAACTGATCTATATGAGGGACAGAATAAAGATCTTTGGACATGCTCTATTAAGATCAGTGAAGTCAATACACATGCGCCGCTTGCCGTTCGTTTTCTTGACCAAGACAGGATTGGCAGTCCATAATGGGTACTGAGATTCTTTGATGTGGCCCATTTTGGTCAAGTGATCAACTTCTTGAACAATTACATCTGCTTTTTTTAGAGAAGGACCTTCCTCTTTGTATAATTGGTCCAACATCAGGTCGTACGGACAACTTATGACAAATTACATCAGCAGGCACTCCGATAACATCATCATTGCACCATGCAAATACATGTAGATTTATATTTAAAAAATATAATAACATGTGTTTCAAACCTGTCGCCATCTTGGTACCAATTTTAACACTTTTGACCTCAGCTAGGGAATGAATTTCAACTTCCTATATAGGTATTATGACACTGGGAGCCTCCCTGTGATCATCAATTTCATTCTCATCGGTGGAAGGCTCCAATAGCTGCTAATTTTTGTTAATCTTCATTGCCTCCACAGACTTAGAGGCAAAAGTTTCTGCATAGCATTCCCTAGCTACCTTCTGACTGCTCCGAACAACACCTACTTGTCCCTAGACAGCTTATTTTAAATACTGATGGACAGTAGAGGCCACATCATGCATTCTGGAGAGCCAAGAACTTCCAAATATCGCATTCTAAGATGTTGGGAAATCCACCACCACAAACAATACCCTTACCATCTTCTTAAAAGGTCTTTTTCCCAACAATATTTCTTCTTCGAATTCTCCAATCACATCTGTCGAACTCCATGTGAAGCCCACAATGGTTTTGTTCGAACGTTGTATAATTGAAGGGTTTCTCATCTTCTTGTATGAGCTTAAAAAAATATGTTTGCCGAACTACATGTGTCAATCAGGATTCGACGTATATCATTCCCTCCTCTCGATGCCTCTATTACCACAGCGTCTTCATGAGGCCATGCAATGTCTCTTAGGTTATCCTCATAAAAAACTATGAAAGGAGCTAAAGTTTGGTACAGATGTGTAGACATTCTTCCATCCAATTGGGTGGTCAAACTGTTGACATGTCTCTTCCTTGAAGAACTAGAAGGTAAAGTCACAGTGCCCCCACCCCAAAAAAATGGTTAAAGATTCAAAATACTTAATCAGACCAGATATAGTAGTAGTCTTGTCTATTATTACCCCCACCCGATTCTGACTTGGATCCGGATCAAGTTACTCAGAGTCGACATCAAACCTTTCAGTAATTAACATAGTATCTTCATGTCTAGATGTTCTAGGATTGCTTGAAGGAGTAGTTCGAGGAGTGTTGGCATTGGATTGTGTGTTATCCGGTCTGCTCCCCCCTTCTTTTTTAACATAGGCCCCCAACTTACCCCTTTCAATAAGGTTCTGGACCTCTTGCTTCAAAGCTATGCAATCATTGGTATCATGCCCAATGTCGTTATGGTACTTGCAGAAACGGATACTCCGGTTTTTTAAAATGTACTTCAGCTTTAGTTTTTTCATATATTGTAGACATACTTTCTCCCAATTCAACAAACCACTCCGGTTGAACCCAAGGTCCCCTCTTATTTCGAACTTGTTGGTTTTGTTCTGGTTGGACTGATTCTGCCTTGATCGGTTAGATCCCTGTCCAGTATCCTTTGATCTGTAACTGGACTGATTAGCAGCTTGAGGTGTTGATGTTGTAGTGGTGGACCTAATCTCGAGAGGCACTCTATATTTCTTTGTTTCCTCAACATTAATTTGTTTTCCAACCTGATTCAACAACCCCCCCCCCCTCAGTTCATAACCTTCTTTTGAGTTACTGAATCTAAGTTTCCCGGATTCAAACCCTGTCTGAGGGAAGCAACCGCAACTTGTTCAAAGAAGTCTCCTAACCCATTCTTAGTATTCATAAACCGACTGATGTACTCTTTTAAGAGACTTATTTGGCTCCTGAGCGCAATGGATGATGGTATCTTCATTTCCTTTAAGCTTCTTTCTTACAATGAACTACCTTCGGAAGGCAACCCTGAATATGTCCAAAAACAATATAGAACCCTGAGGGAGACTATTATACCACTCGAGGGCACTTCCTCTGAAGGTTTGGGAGAAGGCCCTACACAACAGTTTGTCGCCATCATCAAAATTCATCATAAAGTTCTTAAAATCCTCAACATGGTTGTCCGGATCTTTGCTCCCGTCGTATTTTTCCATCTTAGAGTTGTCAAACCTTTTAGGAAGATGTCCGGAGAGTATTTTTGCAAATATAGGTGATTGCCTCCAGTTCCTGCTACGACTAAACACAGTATCCTCATTTGGAGTAGCAAAAATACCTGGTTTGAACTGGAAACCAAAGGAATCAATCAGCAAGCGGTCAATACGTTGATCAATTGAACCCTTTATCTTCCCATGATGTTTCTTGAGCCTGCCATGCCTATTCTTTTCTCTTGAATGATTTCTAGTAAGTCTTATCTTCTTTTTTGACCATCCCTCATCACTACTGGAGGAGACTGACTCTTCAAGCTCTACATCATTAGATGAGCTGCTGGAGTATTCTGAAGTGCAGCTCTCCACATGTTTAGATCGATGTGATTTCTTGAAACTGAGATGAGTCCTTAAAGACTGTTCATTCTCTCCAGGATTGTCAGTATGGTGAAGCACCGACGCACCATATTTTTCTTTAACCATTTTCTCTTCTTGTTTTAGCGCTATCAATGCCTCTATCTCAGCCCTCAACTGATTGCGCTCCTCAACAGTGTATTTATTGTTCTTTTTTTTATTTCCATCCCATGAGGTGGAATATTATGTGCATTCTAATCCATCTGAAATACCTTGTTTGCTAGTTTTGAATATGAAATTCAGGTACCGTCGTGCTCCCACTGTGGTCGCCAATTTGGTATGGGTTATTTCTGATTGAGGGTAATTTTGTAAAGTGTTTTGGGAATTTAATGTTTTAGGTGAAATGTAGAGAGATAATTAAAGTGTGTGTTAATAGTAAATTCTAATCAGCCCTATTAATGAAAGTAGTTGGGGTGTTTGTACTTAATTAATGACCCATGGGCCTTCCGGGTCGGATTGTAGGCTTGGGTTAAGTTTAAGAACCCATTAGCCCAAGAGATGAAAAGACCAGCACCTAGGTGAGTCATATTCGACGAATTTATTATGTTCGGTTGGACATGATACTGGTTTTATCCAAACTTCCCTTTGGATTGATATAAGGGGTAGTGTCAATAATATCCGACCTTATTAGGTTCCAGTGCTTGTTCTTCTAAAGATTTGATTGATCCAGACTGGTTAACATGTTCATGATGTACTTGATTGTTGAGGTTGATGAAAATGAATCCTCATTCATCTTAACTTTTTTTCTTTGCTGCCATATTACCCAACTAATAATTGTAGGGAGGATCGTTTTAATATGAGTCTTGTTAGGTGAAGACCAGAACGAGACCCTAAACATGTGTTTCACTATCATGAAATTGTATATATTTACCTTCAGAACACCTGCAAAATAAGACCATATACTCCAAGAAAATATGCATGAGACAAAAAGATGATCCCTAATTTCCGAATTTTGACAAAATTGGCATTTAGATACCAGAGTCATATGTTTTGTCTGCATAATCGAGTCAATGGGTAATTTGTTTTGAATAAGTCTTCAAGCAAGAAAATAGTATTTTCTTGGAGATATCTGATTCGATAGCTTTCATAGAGAGAAGATTTGTTGTAGTTGGTCCCAATAATTTGTAATGTGTATTTGATATTAAATTTTCTTCCTTAGAATGAATCCAATTAATGACATCCTTGACCTGCTCATTGATACTAAACTTTGAAATAACGTCAATATTATAGTCAGTTAGAAGTGGTTGTAATTTATTCATGTTCCATGAATTATTTTCCCACAAAAAATGACTATAGTACCTTTAAACCAGTTGATATTAGAGTTATCCAGCCATAAGTCTACATTACCTTTACCTAATATCCACCTGATATTTACTTCAGAAAATTCCTTTATCTTGGATAGCCTCTTCCAAGTTTGTGATCCTTGTTTTGAGTAGTTAATCTGGAGTGGATGTCATCCTCTATAGTAGATGATATGTAGTAGATTTGCTCAAACACAATTATTTTCTCTTAATCTTTGATGGGTTCAATTATTATAAGCCGCTTTGGTGAACAATAATATGAGTGTTTTAGTGAGAGAAATATTTTAGAGAGAGAAAGTGAGAGAACACAAGTGAATAAGATCAAAATTTCAACCCTTTTATTAGTTCATCCTTGGCCTTTATATAGAGGCGCAAGGACTTAGTTCCTAACTGTAAGTAGTTACACAAAATGATAAATTACCCTTAGTCGTTAATAAATATATGTAATCAAAATTGCTCTTTTAACCTTCTATTATCTACATTTAAGTCCATGAACTTCTATTTTCTTATCAGTAGCCCGCCTAGTTCTCATGTCAGTAAATGAATGAGAACTAACTGTCTTTAAATCATGTCAAAAGCAATTTCAAAATATAAAAATTTACAATCAATAACATCTTTCTCCTCGAATCTCGTCAGACGCAGTGATACATCGAAGTATGCCTTTAGACAATCATTCTTTGAGTTAACTTCGAAGTCTATCTATAAAATCTAACCGTTTAAATTTGTCATGATTTCCTAGCTGCTAGGCTTACCGCTAGTATGGCAGATGTCGAACTCATAAAGTCCCTCGAAGAATCCTTCACAACTGAGAAACAAGGCGTCAGATGCAGAAGTTGATTCTGATGCGACCTAATTAAACAACGAGGCTGATATTGATGATGAGACTTCAAAAGGATTTAAATATTCCCTTATAAAAAAGATACACAGGCCACGAAACAAACAAGCTCTAATCACAATATCTGAGGAAGAAAGAGAAAAATTGGTGAAAATTTAAGATCTCTCAACGTTGGTTACATCGTTACTTTAAAGAATATCAAATATATCTATTACAAAGAGAATCAGGCATCGGTTTTGAAAAAGCAATGGGGTATGGGAGACAACATCACCCTTCGTCTTCCCAAAAGAGGTGAAACACCCTTAGACTGCAAGAAAAATGAGTTGGTAGTCTACCTAGAAATCATCAACGGGAGGCTTCAGTTCCCACTGGATCTGATGATCGTTGACTACTTCGAACTCCTAGATCTGTTCCCAACTCAAGTAACCCCAAATCTATGATTCACCGTTCTGTCTGTAATCATGGCCTCCCGCTTGTCCAAGATTCCGATCACCATTAAAGATTTCATATCTTTGACAAAACTATCCAAGGGACCAAAGCTTCCATTCTACTACCTCACATTAGAGGATGACTTGAAAATCATCGATGACCTTCTGGAAGAAAAAGTTCATTTTCGTTTCTAGAGCATAGGAAAATGGCAATGAGATATCCGAAGCCAATTCATAAAAACTGAATCTTGTCTGGAAAAGCGGTCGTAAATATCATAATATTGTTCCTTTTATATTGAATTTTTTAACTGTTGTTATCCTTATCCATTGTCAACCTATTTGTTCGTATCAAAAAATTTGGAGGGGTTATGCCATTCGTCCACCTAAAGTCAAAGAAATATTTGTCAAACTTGTCGCATGGGCTGAAGCATAGTGGAATAATGCTTTTCACACGGCCTTCAAACCAATCAATTTTCTCAACAGACATTTGTTCCCGATCACACCTGGAGCTTCTCCCCTTGCGAATCGGATAGAGCAGCCCAACCCTCGACAAGTTGTTAAAAGGTTAGTCCACTCTTACTGTAAAGTATTCTTACCTGTGCGCAACAGATGTGATAGTCATCTTGCTCAAAATAAGAAAGCAAAGAAAGAGAAAAATGCAGCTAGTACATCTGGTGCTAGCCCTTCAACAAATATGAAGCCCAAACAATTAAAACGAAAAACAAAAAAATGCACCCTGTCAATCATTAAAGAAGAAACATAAGAAGAGCATTCTTCAAAAAAGAAGAAGACAACTACACCTTCGAAGAAAAAATTATTTGCGACCATAAAAAATGTAGTGTCTGATGACGATGAGATCATAGCTGTTAGAAATCAACAAAGTCCTCAACAAGAAAAAGGAAGCAACTCATGATGATGCTACAATCATTGTTGAAGACAATCAAGATGACGATCACTTCGATCTCGATAGTTTCATCAACTTCAATGAATCACAAAAGATTATTGGAGAAGAGGATCCTGTCATCCAAGAATTTCAAACTCATCTACACAATATTGGAAGAATAGCTGTACCGTCTACCTCCGAAGCATCTCCAGAAATCATTGCTTCTTCTGCTCCTACTACATCTTTGGATCTCATCTCTCGTCCTAGCCCAACAGTTTTTCCTCCTATTCCACCAAACCCAGTTGTCCTTGCTGCACTTTAACCATTTTTTGATCTCAATACTGCAGCAAAAACACTTTCTCAACAAATCGAGGCTTTTCATGGTCACTTGAAACAACTGGCCAAGGATATGGTTTGTTACAAAGGAATTGTCCATGTTGAGATATAGTTTAGGAGAAAATTTCAAAATCACATAATCAATCAGTCTCACTACTTCAAAATGGCAATGTCTGAGCTTCTCTGAGGACTTTTTTTTTCAAAATCCATTTATTAGTTTCAACCCCTTTATTAGTTAAGCCCTGGGCTTTATATAGAGGTGCGGGGACTTAGTTCATAATTGTAAGTAATTACAAAAAATGATAAATTACCCTTAGTCCTCAATAAAGATATGAAATAAAAATTTCTCCTTTAACCTTCTGTTATTTACATTTAAGTCCTTGAACTTCTATTTCCTTATCAATCTTAGCCACAACTTACAAGATAAATCTTTTTGAATATCTTGAAGGCTTCTAACATTTAGCCCTCATTCACAAAATGTTTTACATATTGCTGGCCAGGAAGACCAATGTAGTTTATTTTTTTCATTACTAGAGCCCCACAAGAACCTGTTTAGAAGTCTTTCTATTTTTGAGTTAATAGAAGTAAGCAACCAGCTGCTTTGAAGCCAGTACAGGGGAATAAACATTAGTACTAAGTTGACTAGGGTTAGTCTACCTCCATATGATAATTTTTTACTATTCAAATTTGAAAAAAATTCTTTAATAGAGAGGGATCAAATTGGTTGATTTACTGTGAGGGCTAAGAGTTATTCCCACGTTAGTTGTAGGTAGGTGAGTTGTCTTGAACCTTGTTTGGATAGCAAGAGTTCTTCTATTTTTTGGAATACTAGTTGATGTGATGATCTCTTTCTTTTCCTTATTTAGAGCTTGTCCAGAAGTATCTTAGTATACTTGCAAGAAATTGCCAATTTTCTCCAAAGAAGAGTTTAGTCCGTTAGTAGATATTAATAAAATCATCTGCAAATGCTAGGATTGGTATAGTTATTTTTCCTCGACTAGAGAACTTTAAGCTATTATCAGATTCATATAAAGCATTGAGTCATTTTAACAAGAATTTCTTCTACTAAGATAAATAGACTATGGGACAAGGGGTCCCCTTGTCTAACCCTTCTTCCAGTTTTAAAAAATCCAATTGCTTTCCCATTTATAAGTATTGAGAAAAATATAAACTTTATTAGACTTCCAACTAGATTGATAACCTTTTTATTGAATCCAAATCTCTATAACACTTTGAGGATGAAATTGTGAGAAAGGTTATCGAATATCTTGGATATATCAACTTTTATTACAATGTTTCCGGCCTTTTTTTCTACCTATGTCATGAATAATTTCTGTAGAGATCAGTATGTTATCATGGATTGATCTCCCTTTGACATATGCTCATTGCACCTAAGATATCATTTTAAACAACATTATAGACAGTGTGTATTTTAGCAATTTGGACATGATTCTATTCATCAATGTGCATAGACTAATTGGTCTATATTGATTCCAATATGAAGGGTTATCAACCTTTGGAGTTAAAAAAATTCTAGTGGCCATTATTACCTTGAGGATGTCTTGTCCCTCAATGAAAGATATAAGATCTTTGCAAAGTCACTTTTGATAATTTTCCAACAAGTAATAAAAAAACACATTAAAACCATCAATTTCAGCAGGACCTACTGGATGTAGGTTTTGAATAATGTTTCATACTTATTGTTCAGTATGTATAGCTAAAATCATATTATTATCTAAGTTGTTTATTAATTTATGGATAACATTGAATATGCTATTATTGATGTATTCAAGCTCTAGATTTATGTTAGAGTAAGAGGGAGAATAAATATTATCTTTGAAACAGGATTCTGCATATGATTTAATTGTTTCTTCATCGGTGCTTCATCTGTTATTGAGTTTTATATCAGTTATCCTTCCTTTCCTTCTCTTTTTCATAACATAGTTGTGGTAAACTCTAGTATTCTTGTCCCCATCTTGTATACAGTTAGCATAAAACTTTGTTTCCAATATTCTTCTTCCATTGTAAGAGCTATTACGTGTTCAGTTGTAGCATTTGAAAGATAATTCTTGTCTTCTACACTGTTAGATAGGTTGTATCTAGCTTCACACGAAGAAACATTATCTTCAACTTGCTTTACTTTGTCAAATAAGTTTCCAAATTAGGTCATGTTCCATTATTTTAAAACATTTTTCAATCTTTTCATTTTATTCCATTAAAAAACGGTGGGCGTCCCTCCATGACTTCATTATAGCTTGATTTTACAGTGTTGATGAATTTTGTATCCATTGTCCATATATTAAGGAATCTGAAGCTTTTGTTGTGTTTAGATTTGTTCTTGGTAATAGTTATACATAATGGCGTATGATCTGAGCAATTACGTGTCATATGGATTACTTTGGTTTGAGCAAAATACCTAGTCCAATCTTGATTGAATAGTACACGATCCATGCGCTTCCATCTTGTTTTGTTAGTATACGTAAACTTTGTACCTGCAAAACCTGCATCTTCCGAAAAAATCCTTAATCACATCATTAAAATCATTAGAGCTATGAGAGCAGAAATTTGTACAACCAGACTACTCTGAGGGGGAGGTTATTGAATTGAAATCACAAAACATTAACCATTTCTTTGTAGTTGTAACAATAGAGCGTAAAGTATTCCAGAGATCTGTTATATTTTTCCTCTGGCATTTTGTATATACACATATCACATTGAAGGTTTTGTCCAGCAGAGAGTGCTTAATATCAGTGCGAACACATTGAACATTGTCAACCAGGATGCTGACCTCCAAACCTTAATTCCTGAGCATCCATATCTTGTTAGATATGTTTGCAAAATGCTTATAGAGCTTGAGTTTTACTGATAATGGTTCTAGTTGGCCACTACCTAACATTGGATCCTGTATGAATACTATCTTTATTCTTTCTTTTTATTATTATTGATTTCAGTCTTCTCACAGAAGATTTGTTACCCACTCCACGTATATTCCAGCTAAGGGCTTTGATCATTTAGGATCTGTGAATGAGGATCTATTTGTCTCATCAAACTGTAGAGAATTGATGATTAGAGGTCTTTTTTTTTGTTGATTCTTGCCTATTTCAACTTTTTATCTAATATTTTTTGAAAACTTGGATCTGCTTTTTTTCATTTTGATGGTGGGGGTTGGTGGAATACTACCTGTATTGTCTTTGTTGAGAGTTAGATTACCAGTTGATGGAGATAGAGTTTTAACCGAATATGAAATATTGTAATTATCATCTAATGCTTTAATTGCATCAATGATATCATCCTCGCATGTATCTTCTTAGTTCATGTTTCTTTCATGATGCAATTCAGGTTCATTTCGAGACTCATTACTTTCTATCCCATTCAGTAAGTTTATTCCTTCAGTTGCAATTTGTGGATTGTGATGTTCTGACATTTTGCTAGTTTTATCTCTTGGATTCACAATAATTGGTTTAAGCTTGATAGATTGATCGACATTGTTCTTCTTTTGGATTAGTAGAGATGTTGGTGCAGTGGTAGTTTCCTTTAGTGGCTCATGACTTTTGTGAATTCTTTTCTTTTCTGTTTTCTGGTTTAGTTTTTTGGAGGAAGATTCATTATGACCCACATGGAAACAGCTACCACAATATTTAGGTACCTTTTTATAACTAATGTGAATTTGGACACCTTTGTTACTGCCAAAACCTAACCAAACCTGATGTCAAAGCTTCTTGGTGATGTCAATCTCTACCCAAGCTTAACAAGCATTGTATAATGCTTTGTTCTTTGGTGAAATCCAAGATTTAATTGGAGTACCAACTTAGGATGCTATCGATTCAATAATATCTTCATTATACAGATGCTCAAGTAAGTTTTCGATCCTTAACCAAATAGGAACAGTAGGACAATCTCTTTTCGGGTTAAAAAATGGCAGCCATTTTAATATTCCTACTGAATATTCTCTACTGTTCAGACCCCTCGAGACCAGATTTTGCTAGTATCATCCTTTAACGAAAATTCTAGGAATAAGTACCATGAGTCCCATTTGGAGTAAGAATAATCTCCTTCAAATTTTCGAGCTTCAAAAAATCTGTCAAGAACCTAATTCTTAGGTAGGCCTTTTGTAAATTTTCCAATTAGAGTATAAGAAAAAGGTTGTTGAAGAGTATCGTTTATATATTCCTCAAATTGTAATCCAATTCAGTGCAGATGGGCTTGGAAGTTGTGCTTGATTTTGGTTGTATAACTGTTGCTGCTGCGTAAGATTTTTTATCTATATTGGTGAAAGTTTGAGGGTGAAATCCTTTGGGACTTCTCTGGAGATTTGGGACATCGAATGATATGCGTTGTGGGAAATCTGTCTGGTTTTGGTTACCTTTGTTACCTCTATTAAGCATATTTATTTTTGTTGTATTAAGTCTTGGTTATCTTTGTTACTGCTATTAAGCATATTCATCTTTGTTGTATTAGAGATGGCAAGCAACTAGAGAAGAAAATGAGAGGATTACTTGAGATCAAAAAAAAATTGGAGAAAAAATGTTAAATTTTCTTCCTGCAATTTTATTCAAGAAATACTTTCTCGGGTTTAAATATGATCGGCCGGATCTGAACCATCCCTTTTTGTTTTGTTTTTTTTCGGAGGGAACCCGCAGCCGCTACTCAGAGTGCAATGAGTGCGCACAGGGTAAACCCTCAGTCTGACGCGATAGCCTGCAAACCAACGTCAGAAGGTAAACCACACAAGGTGACAGGCTCAGTCGAGAAAGCGTATGTAGAGGGACTCGAACTCATGACATTTTGGTCATAAGAATGCCATACTCAACCTTCCTTTTTGTAATTTAGTTTTAAGTGGATCTTTGTTCTAATCATAATTTTAAGTTTTGTCGAAAAGATAAGATGAAATCCAAGGTAAAAGACGCTGGTACCATACAAATTTTAAAACCAACCGATCGAACATTGAATTTATATTTATAGATTTTGTCAAATAAGAAATCACTACTGAGTAATTTAGACCTCTATCACAATATAGATCTCTTTATTACCAATAAAATTTTCTCATATTATACAAAAAATTGAAAGATTGTTTTCGGATTAAGCACATTATAATTTACCAGGGTTGAAACTATGAAGAAATCCAACTGTACAACAAACTCAAAAAAGATAGCATCTGCTTATAGTAGTTTGTTCCTAAAGGGGGCGGTCGGATAACACAGAACCCCAACTTCATACGTGTAATTGCTTCTTCGGTGTGCAATTGCTTTGTACATGTAATATCTAAAGTCCGAGTTTTTTATATGGTATCATCATCGTCTAATGTTTTATTGGTCCATATAATCTCGATTTCAAGCGATCTGGAAGAGCTATCCTTCTTGGTGCCGTGACTTAAACTAAAAAGTCCACTGTATAAACCTTCAGTCACCACTTTGTCGATTTGAAATGTTATTCTTCCGAGTGTTGTCTGAAAAAAGTAATGAGCCAAGAATTAGATATAAACAGACAGTCACATTGATACTCAATCAAAGAGGGGCTTGGTATATATACCTTCCCAAAAGTACTTTTGCTTTTACAAATAATGTGGAGTTTCTGTCCCTTAGGAGCTACATCAAAAGCCCATGTAAACCCTTCATTCCATTCTGGAGAACTGCTGCGGTTTACAACCTAATACATTCAACAACACCACCTTTCTATGGTGACTACCAAATTTAACTTGAATTTTAAATATCGGATTAGATATTACATGAAATAAGTTACCTTGGTTTGGCGAGCAGGAGCGTTGCCTATCGTTAAGCAACAAAAAGCATTGGTGGTGCCCATTGAGTGCTTTAGATTGTTGCCGCGTTTGATGGTAACAGTGAGACACCCAGGTAAGCAATGCAACAGGCTGTCTGCTTTCTCCTGGAAACGGGGTGGCCAAGTTTTCATAAGCAATTGTAGGATCGGGATAGCTTCGGCTGTTATCACAGCCTGAGATTTTGCAATGTCTATTGGCATTTCTGGCCAAGAATCTCTTAACATATAAAGAATTTCTAGAACGGATTCCTGGGCTGTCTCACTATCAGCTTTAAGGGCTCCTATCAAATGTGGGATAGACAGACTGGCTGCTTCTGAAGCCCGAAGCTTTGAAAAGTTTGTAAAAATCACAGTCAATGTCCTCAACACCTCTTCGTTAATGGCGTCTGTGGACCATAACTCTCTCTCTAGTGCAGCTGCGCCATGAAAAGATGACACGCGTTAAAACGTTAAAGAATAAAAACACACACAAGTAATAAAAGTAAGAAAAGAACATATAAATAAATAAATGCATGTCAAGGATGTTTAGAACTCCCTCGGAAACTGACAATCACATAGTGGTGTTTCCCCTCTAGCTGGGTGTCAATCACACACCCCCTACGATAATCACATTGTGGTGTCTTTCCTTAAGCTGGGTGTCAATCACACACCTAAATGAGAGAAAGATGGCTGGTCGCTAAACAAAATTAATCACCCTTCCCTTTTAGTTGGTCTTCAGTAGATGATCAATAACAGAAAGGTTGAGGTCAAAATTTAACCAATTAAGAAAAGAAAAACGAGAGTAGATGCAAGCCACTAGCTCACTAATTAAACTTTGAAATATGCTGGAAAACAGAATGAAAAATGAGTATATATGCAAATTACCTGTCAAAGATCTGATGAGCTCATTCGACACGTATTCTTGAAGAGAATGATCAGAAAACAAAAACTTGATCAACAAGGCAGCCTGACTAGAAACATCTGCGTTACAAGACAAGAGGAGTTCCTGAATAAGAAGTATTCCACCAGATTCTGCAACAGCTCGTTTATTTGTTCTACTGCGAATGACAAAATTCTGCAATGCACATATTGCTACCATTTTCATTTCTTCTGTAGGTTGTTCTTCAAGCAAGCTGATAAGTGCACGACAAGCATGAGCAGAATCTCTGGCTCTGGCAAGCCTTTCATCCTGGGAGAGGTCACCAAGAGCTAGAGCTGCAAGAAGCCTATTGGAATCTGATTTAGTTAATGGGTCCAACAAATATTGAGACAACGGGGCTATTGCATTTCTCGTAATCTTCATCTCTCTAACCCTCACATTGTTGGATAAGGCTTCAAGTAATCCTGCTGCTGCTGCTTCACATTGATGAGATCTTAGTAGTTCCAGCAATGCATTGATTGCACCGGCATCAGCTATCTGTTCAGCACACGAAGCATCACTCTTTTGTAGGCCGATCAGTGCATTAATGGCCATCAGTATAGTGCTTTCTGAGGTTGAGCACAACATTTTCACCAGAACCTCGACCCGAATCTTGAAATAGTATTCGGCTTTAAAACGCAGCACATTGCAGAGAACAAAAGCTGCTGACTCCCAGAGAGACCGAAGCTGTTCAGGACTCTCCTGATCTACAACCTTCGAAAGCTCAAAAATAACTCCAGCATCCGCTACAGCCTCTGGCCAACTAACCGAGATTTTCTCCAAAGCCTTAATCGCTGTTTGTTGCAGGTTTACTATTCCGATTCCTGTAAGCCGCACAAGAGGTACAACAGCTTTTTTCGTGGTGATATCGTGTTGAAAATGTTTTTGTGCAAGCAGATGGGTCAACAATTCTGAGCCCAGCAGCTGAATGGGTTGAGATGGGGATTCTAGGATTGAGATTAATGGAGTAATAATTTCACTAGGTGTAAGATTCAAAGTTGCAAGGCTCTGCGGCTTCTCCAAGATATTTACGAGTGCTTGCAGTGCATGGTGCTGTCCCTGCAGACTTAAGTCTGGACGGCACAGTACATAAAAGAGGGGTTCCACCATTTTTGCAGCGTCTGAACTTCCAGCAATTGCCCCAGTATTTGTTAATATCCGAAACAGCTCTGCAATTGAGAAGCACAATGAGCTGGGCGCTCCACGGAGTAGTAGCTCAAGACACTTATTAATGATGCCAGCTTTGACCATCTGCAGTTTGCGTAGAATCTGATCCTTCCCCAACTTTATGAGAGCAGAGATGCAAGTCCCAATAAGTAGATGGTTTTCTCCAGAAACCAAGCCAACAAGGTCATCCAAAACATCATAAGCAGCTGCAAGCTCTAACTGACCTTTATCTTCTAATAATTTCTCAAATGCATACACTCCAGCTTCGACAGCTACACTTATCTGACACCGCATAAGTGACACGAAATGCTCTATGCATTGGGAGGCAACAGGATTTGCTCTGATCTTACTATTACAAAAAATAATTGAACAGAGTCTTCCTGCATCTGACTTTAGTTCCAAGGACGACTTAGACGATAATATTTTGTATAAATTCTCCAAAGTTTTTCCTTCCATATCTACCAGGATAGCCAGCTTTGAAAAATTTCCGGAAATAAGCTTTATCAAAGCAGCAATAGCGACTTCTTGCTCGCTCTCTGATGAATTATTGAGCATGTCAACCAGTGGCTGAACCGCCTGCCTTCCTATTTCGGAATCTTTAATTTTTTCAACACTAAAAAGGTCATACAGAGCCCTGGCAGAGCTGTATCGAGCACTTCTTGAACCCAGATGTAGAACTGCTGTGAGTTGGTTCAAAGTACTATGAGCTGCTTCATATCGTATAATATCATGGTTGGTGAACAAAATTCTCAACAATTCAGTTATAGTGCACTCTATCGAATCCTGAGGACCCAAAGACAGGTACTTTGATAAAGCCTCCAGAGCCCCTGCTTCAGCAATTAGTAATTTATTCTCATCACTTCCATCTGCAATCTGAGTTAAGAGATCAACACAGACCGGAGGAGCGCAGGGCCTGTCTGGTATTGGTCTTAGAAGATCTACTAGAAGAGGAATAGATTTGTGTGCAGTAGAGCCGAGTCTTATATCTCCAACTTCAAAAAGATTTCTGAGAACAACTTGTTCGGGGTTTCTCACCAGAGAAAATTCATCTGATATATTGACAAGATTTGGCACATCCGATTCTAGGTAACCGAGTAAATTTATCAACCCAACAACAGCAGATGAATTTGCAATTGCAAGATTGATATCTTTACTTTTATGGCTAACAAGACTAGCCATTACCTGGGCAGAAAAGAACCTATCAATCATTTCATCCGATTTAAGCAGACAAGCAAGCAATGGTATGGTGCGCTTTGTTGTAGGAGATGCGATGATGCTTGCATCCTGGGACATAATTACAAGAAGCAAGACACTAACCCATATACCTTCTGTATCCTCGAATTCTGCCTATCATATATAGACGGAACATAATCAATATATCAATCCAATGAGACTCAAAAGTATACATGCATTCATACTCGTTGTGTACATCGCTAATTTGTAATTAGCTCTGCTCTTTCTGGTTTATCATGTTCACAACAAATCATGTATCAGGAATTCCCATAACTTGCACAGTCCTGTTAGCGTTTCCTTCCTGATCCGTATAATAAAAGTTTTCATTGTTCGACTTATTAGTTGTTAAGACTGATATATACATCTAGCACATAGCATACATATCACTGCCTTAAGATATTACAAGTCCAGAAGAATTGACGTTTTGTCACAGTTGAGATTTTAGAAACTAAATAGGCCATACCTGGAAACAGGAAGTATTTCTAGCAAGGTTCTCATAAAGAACCTCAAGTCCCCCAGCTTCAGTTACAGTGTGTCTGTTTTTCATGTGAAAAGAAGAAATTATGATTAGTAACCACAATGCCACTGTACCACCCAAAACAACGGCAGGATCCGGTATATTAAACTCATTTCCAGTTTCGAATGCAATTTTTCCCATATAGCCTCTCGGTCTGCAGACTTCGATTGCCAAAGAAGAATAGCTTGATTGCTGCTTCATCATATCCACCAAAGTATAGATTAACGGTTCCAAATAGCCACACAGCTCGAGTTCCGCCATTGATTTATCTTTGTGTTCTTTAGCAACACATATGAGCAGTGCAGACCCTCCCACTCTGACTTCTAGGCTTGGTGAATTCACTATTCTGCTTGTCAGTGAGCCAATTGATTTTGATCTTGCAATCAACGATATCCCGAGCAGAGCAGGGTGATCAGCACAGAGTCTGGCTAGAATTTGTATTGCCTTATCTTGTACCAAAGGAGGACCATCAGTTAGGCATCGCACAAGAGACTCTAAGCTAGATGGAACATCTGCAAGGGCTGACCATAAAGGATAACTGGAATCTATGCCTGGCTTTGTTTTGGCCAACAAAGCAACTACTTCTATAGTTTCACCAGCATTTTCTGTATCCATGTCCAACGCCTTTAAGGAATCAACAAGAGCAAGAATGACAAAACAACACTGAGTATTTCGGTTGAGCACATCACTAACTGGAAAATGTTTCAATAATTGATGAAGAACCTGCGAAGCATTTTGCTTACCTTCTGAAGTTCCCTCTCCCAACACTCTGATCAAGGCCGGGACGACATCTTCTGCTAGGGCTTCCGCCGCAATCTGAGGATCCGATAAAAGATTAGCAAGAGCAGACACAGCTGTTTCAGCAGCATCAATAGAAGATGTTTTTGCCAACTTTATTAAAGGCTTGACATCTCCTTCTGAGATATAAGGTTTTCTATTTGCTGTGCTTGTTGAACAAGAAAGAGCACCTAGTGTCCTAGCCAACTGTGTTACAACAACTTGAGTATTGCTAGTCAGCAGTTTCATGCAAGGATTAAGAATCTCATCGATCTCAAGACTATCACATATATCATGTCTGGTACTGAACAGATCAGCCAAGACAGAAGCTGCCTGCTCTTTAGTTTCATCATTCGACGAGGTGAGAACCTGGATAAGAGAACTCAGCCCTTTATTAGCTGCAGATCCCTTATGAATAAGATCTGTGTATGATGCTGTTGTGAGCACATGACCCAAAACTCTTAGTACATGGGCCTTTGAGGTTGGAGATTCTGATATAACCAAAGCTAATAAATGATTTATAATGACAGAATCTGTTTTTCGTAGAAGCTTTGCAAGTGCTAAAGCAGATGCCTCTTGAGCTCTTGGTCCGCCATTTCTTAGAAGCCATAGTAATGCCGGGACAGCTCCTGCACTCTCAACACATGCACGGATATCCTCACTATGACAGCAAAAATCCCAAAGAATACGTGCTGCATCTTCTCTCGCCTTCTGAGACCCCGTCTCTAATAGCTGCACTAGTGGAGGAATCCCACCAGCGGCAGTTATAGCCCACTTGCTCTCATCAACTTGATCTGTCAAAATCGCTAATAATTGAACAGCGTACTCTTGATGTTGTTCGCTGGATATGCCTAAGAATGATATAAGTAATTGAACTCCTTCACGCTCATCAATGGCATCCCAAATGTCGACCCCATCGCAACATAGGCGGGACAAAGAAAGAATCAGATGCTCTCGAACATCAAAAGAAGCCATGGTTATAAGTCCGATAAGGATTCTCTTTGTCTCTGCATGATTCAGCCACTTTGACAGACTGGTGTTTCCATACAAGCTTGCCATAGCCTCGAGAATATGCTCTTGAACTTTCTTTGTATCAGGAGGTCTTAATAACTTCACTAGTACAGTTTCTATTTCTGCAGGATCAAAACTTTCCTCATTGCCACTAGAATTTTGCTCAAAAATCATCAGTGCATAAGCAAGTGTTCCAATTATGTCAGCAACCTGTTCAGCTAAACAAAGAGACTGTGACAGTTCTCCTAAATACCGTATCAAAGCAGACATACCGCCACATATATTTGCCAATGCTCGTGTCGAATGTCCTTGCAAAACTTGTCCATGCTCTCCTTGCATACATTCTTTAGAAGGAGCCACAATAGCCCCAATAAGAACATGAACACCATTTGCTTCTAAAACAGTTTTCTTCGCCTTGGCTGACTTAGATGAAAATGCCTCTAAAGCATCAGCCGCACTCGCACGGACAGAAACATTATTATTCTGACCCACAAGTCGAAGCAAAATTTCTACAGCTCCGGATTCTATCACTTTTGGGATACTATCACCGAAAGCCAACATGAGACGAGCCAAAAGAGAAGCAGCATTGGACTGAGCAGCTGGGTTATCGGAGGATAGGAGACCCACAATGATGTCTACTCCTCCAGACTCAAGTGTTACTTTCCAATAACTATCCTTGTCACCGCAGAGATTCCTTAAAGCGCCAGTAACAAACCCTTCCACCACTTTATCCTGGTTCTTTTTCGGATTCAGCAGAGCCCATAAGGTAGGAACCACACCTTCGGTAATAAAAATCTTCATACCAACATGATCATCCGCGAGTCCACCAGAGGAAACTTCATATATCGTCTCAGCAGCTGATTTCCTAGCCTCAGCCGATCCAGACTTTAGAAGTGAGAGTAATGGTGGAATGCATCCGCCAAGAAGAACTTTTAACCGTAAGTCTTCATCTTTACATAATGCACTCAATGTAGCTGCGACATTTACTTTCGCCGAAGGGGTTCCGTTTCTGAGAATGGATATAAACAATGGCATTGCTTGTGCATGAGAACCAATAAGTGTTCTTGCCTCCTTCCTTCTGTTGGCAAGATCTAGAAGGCATGCTGCACTAAGTTCTTTATCATGTGGTGATGACATTTTGGCATGAAGCTGCTCAATTAAATGAGCAACTGTGGCCATTGTTTTCTCTGCCTCATCCATTTTTAATGTCTCGTTGGATTCCCTGTCAAAACCCATTCGTCTTAACAATGCCCAGAAAAATAGGACTATATTAAAGGGAATAAAAGAATCGACGAAGTTGAATAACGGATTTTTTATTCAGATAGTGAATTCTCTGATGTTATTAACTCAGAGAGCGATTCCACATTAATATCTAAATTTTAGATATAGCTAAAATGTTCATAGGAGAGTTGAATAAACTTGTTCTTCCAACATCTATAGAGAAAATAAGAAAAATCGAACAAGCGTTCTCTTCCGAAGAAAATAAGAATGCTAACCGAGGCTCCAAACACATCAAAGATAAAGACTCTCTTAGTTCAGAGGAAGGAGACTTTGACATTTGCAACCAACATACTGGCCTGATCTTTGCCACCCTAGAAATAAATGATCTGGCTCAGAAAACTGAATTCATCTTTAACTTCTAAAACAGAAACAAAAATGCATAAACTCCTCAACCATTTTGAGGATAATCAACAATAAAATGTGTCTTTTCAACATCTCTCTACTATAAAATATGTCATATATTGCAACAACAACAAAAAAGACATGTCACCCATTTCTATGTGTGTTTTGACATAAAGAATTAACATCTTACCACCAAAATAAAACTATATGAACTTCATCAACCCCAAATTGTATATCCTATCTACAAATGGAAACATAAAAAATGCGTACTTTATTATAGACTTGAAAGCAAATGCCGAAGAACTCCCCCTCGGCTACTGTGCTTGATTCCTCACCATTCCAATTCTGTTACACAACATTGTAATAAAAATAACTAGTTAAAGGATGATCACAAGAACAACCATAGGTAATAAGTAACAGTTTCATTATTCACTTCAATTTATTCTTTAACACCTATAGCATTTAATATGAAAATATAACTAACCACAGAAGAATTTACAAAAGCTAGGGCAAAAGTAAAGTGTCATCTTCTTGATTTCCAACAAAAAAACACAACTATAAAACAAGCTGATTTTGCAATACAGAAATGTCGACCAAGAGGAAAAATAGAAGTTATAATTTACTTTTGGATTCACTTTCTAAGAACAAACCAAATGCAGAGATGCGTCAATGGAGGCCAAGTGGAGGTTTAGAGCGACGGGAGTAACTAGAGCGACAGAGACAGAAGAGAGAGTGAGGCAGTGAGAGAGTGGAAGAAACTTTTATGTTTTTAAATACCCCTATTGTGTAGGATTCGAGCACTGGATGAAACTCATTTGAGTTAAAACCAAACCGGAACAAACCACTAAAGTCGAAATACGGGGACATTTGGAGATTGAGTCGATTAAAACCAAATTTATCCTATAATTACTATCAAATATCTTATGTTTATTTATCATAAAATTAAACAGAAAATACTTACTCAACTATCTATCTTGAATTCAAATTTGGACAAAAATAATCTCTATTATAGTTGTTTGAAAAACTTGAGAGTTATTTGAAAAACTACCGTATGAATTATTTGAAAAACTAACTTGAGAGTTGCAACTCTCTCTATTTCCTGATAATTGTTTACAACCCTTTCTATTTCTTGAGTTGTTTGTAACTATCTCGATTTCCTCACTCTCTCAATTTTTTCAGAGTTGTTACTGGTGAAATTTTATTTTTTAAAAAAAATTAAAAAATATCATCAATGGGTTTAGTTTTGTTCATCTTAAAAAAACAAAAGCGATAATATTTTCGTATATTTTTTTCGTTCCGGTTTGAAAGATGTGGATCTTTTAATAAATAAAATAAAAAAATAAAGTAAGAAAGATAAATTTTGGTTACGGGTTGTTGATAAAGGGTGAAGATAGTTAGGGTATTAAATAATGTTAGGTATTAAGTTGTAATTAGGTAGTTGAGATGGGTATTAAGAGGTAATATAATAAAACATGGATACTAGATAACAATATAATAGTTGAGTAGGTACTTTAGCTGCAATTTCTCAAAATTAATTTTACGAAAACATTATTTAATAGTTTCTTTTAAGACCTTCACGATCCAGAGAAGTTACATTTCGACCATTAAATTTGGGTCATTCTAGAAAAATTACACATTTTTATAGATCCTACACGGCTAGATTCTACACCTGTTTGATAGATCTCTCACCAAATTTTGGACAAAATCTTCCCTCCTAAAAAATCTAGGTATAAAAGCATTTTATAAATCTCTCAGTGTTTTTCCTCTTTTTTTCTCAATCTCTCACAAAACCTCTCAAGCACAAAAATTTCATCGAAAATCAAATCATAGTTTTCTTAAAAAATCGGAAGCCATAACAACATTAAGATAAACCATACAAACTTTCCACTATAAAGTTTTTCAAGATTTCGTTGTGTTTAAGTGGTACAAAATTAGGTCTTTTGATTCTGTTTTAAAAGTATGATTTTAGACTTCATTTTCATAAATTAGTGTTGTAAAGTTGTTTGTTACATGTAGAACCGTCGATTTAGCTTCGATTTTGTTGGAAATGGTGGTGTTTAGATAGATCTTGGGTTTGGTTGTGAACACTCTAGGGTTTGGCTGTGGACAGGTGTTCGTGGCACACGATCCTCCTACCAGATTTGTTTTAGTCGGGAAAAAATGAAAGTAAGAGTAAAGATTGGATAATAAATTTATTGACTTTAATAAATACCCAATAATTTTGAAATATAATAAAATTAATTAAAATTTCAAAATTTTATATTATATGGTTTATGTATTAGATATTTTAATATTACCTTTTCCGAATGTATTAGATATTTTAATATTTAATATTTTGTAATATTATAGTAAATTTAGTTAAAATTTAAGTTAAATAATAGATTATAATTAACATTAAAATATGGGAATATATTTTATATTATATTATTAATCATTTAAAATCAAATTTCTATAGTATCTTTTTTATATTTAAAAAAATTTAAAAAATTATATTAATATTTGATGTTACCAATTAATTATTATGATAAGATATTTTTTTAATATTTTTGTATAACCTTTTCTATTACTTTTAAAGTTATTGAAAATTTTAAAATCAACTTTGAAATATTGAAATTTTCTGTTACCATAAAACTTAATTTTGAAATTTTAATTAATATAAAATATTTAAAAAAATATCATAATAATTAGTAACATAAAATATTAATAATAAAACTTTGATTTTGTTTTTAAATATAAAAAATTATTTTATAGTGAGGATGCGAATTGTTTGGATGAGGATGCGAATTGTTTAGGTTTTTAACATGTAGAAGATGCGAGTTGTATGTTTTATATTTTGTATATGAGCATGAGAGTTTCTTGCACTTTACGAATGTGATTTGTTTCTTAGTTGATTCAGCGAGTTATATTGCTCATCAAATTTGAACCTAAAAGTTGTGTACACTATTGCGTACTTTTTGTATAATATTAATAATGCGAGTTGTATTGTTGATAAAATTGGTACCTTAGAGTTGCATTGATATCATTTGATATGCGAGTAATATTTCTAATTAAAATTAACTGAGAGTTTTTACACTATTGCATGTTCTTTGTATAATATTCACGATGTGAGTTGTGTATACTATATTGAGAAAGTGAGAGTTGTATTTGATAATGATCAGTTCGGATATTGTTGGAAGCATATCACCAGTGATTCTAATATTATCCAAAGGGCATTTCAGACAGATCGAATAAGAGTCAATAGATGAACAATAGCTTGAGTGGAACAATGGAACAATGACTCAGCTATGTGCCTATCATGTATTTTCTTGGGTTTGGGGGCTGATATGGTTGACACGACTATAAGATCTGACCGCACAGCCCATGGGTCAGAGAAAATAGTATAAATTACCCCAACCAACATCATTAATATGGGTTGGACTAGTCTAAAAACATTAAATACAAGCACACACCTTTTTTCTCTTAGAGTTGGTTACAAAAACACTTAATATCAACCAAAAAAGTTTAAAACCCGTTTTTACCCTTGAACTAGGTTTTACCATCATTAAATTGGCGACCACGGTGGGAGCAAGAGGTACCTAAATAGCTATATTCGAAACCTTACTTGTAATACGAGGTTCGGAAATCTTTAGGATATAGATCTCAATATGCAGGAAGTGTTGCCTCATGAAAATGAAGTAATAAGAGATGAAAATGATCATGCTACTGTGTCTCATGTCAATCACAATACTGAGGAAAGACCATTCATACAAGATGAACGTGATCAGTTGAGGGCTGAGATTGAAGCTTTGAGAGCTCAAAGGCAGGCTAATATATCGTTGAAAGAAAATTCTGATGCGGGAGGTATAATTGTTGATGAGTTTGGGGACAATAACAAACAAGGCGAGAATGACCAGTCCTCAAAAGTTCATAAGGAACATTAGGCAAAACAAGTAAAGAGTACATCGGATTCTTCTGATAGTTAAACCACTGCTTCTGACTCCGATGGGTCTTCTTCATCTGGTAGTGAGCATGGCCATCAGAAAAAAGAAAATAAAGTTAACCAAGAAACATTCAAGAAAAAGGGACATGAACGGAAAAATAAAAAAGAATAAATATCAGGGAAAAATAAAAAGGTCGATAGATCACTGTATTGATCATCTTTTGAATGATCAATTTGTTATCCAATCCAAACCATGTATATTTGAAACTCCTGATGAAGATAAAATAATTAGTCGCAACCATAATTGGGAGCAATCATCCTTGTCCTCAAGAATACTCTCCGGACATCTGCCCGGGAGGTTTGACAATTCCAGAATGGAGATCTATGATGAAGGTAAAGACCCTGATAATCACCTCGAGAAGTTCAAGAATTTTGTGATGAATCTCGATAATGACGACGACAAACTTTTATGTCAGGATTTCTCACAAACCTTTAAAGAAACTGATCTAAAATGGTATAATAGTTTACCATAGGGATCAATAAAGAACTTTGATATATTTTGGATGGCATTTTCAGAGACAATTCGTGGGGAGTAAGGAGATTAAAAGAAATGGTGACACTATCATCCACTGTTCCCGAGAGTCAAATGAACCTTTGAAAGAATACATCAGCCTTTTTGTGAACACGAAGAACGGTTTGGCTAACTATTTTGAAAAAATAGCAATTTCTTCTCTAAGGAAAGGTTTAAATTGGTGAATTTGTTGATTCAGTAACTCGGAAAAAAACGATGACATGGGGCGGACTGTTAAATCAGGTTAGAAAACAGATTACAGTGGAAAAGACAAAGAAATCCAGAGTACCACGTCACAATAGGTATGCTCCTACAACGCCAACCCCACCAGCTAGTACTCAATATCAAGCCACAGTTTATTACCGGTCTAAAGATTCCGCACAGGGATCACATCGGCCAAGATAGAATCAATCAAGCCAATCTTAACAATTTAAACCCAATAGGGGTCCATGGGTTCAGCCTGAATAATTTTCCAAATTAGGTGAGAGTGCGACTACCATTTATGATAAAAACTAAGAATTCTATGCATTTTAGGAGATCAACCCCAATTCAATCTCCTAGAGAAAGTCGAGATACTTATTTTTGTAAATACCATAATGATGTGGGTCAAGATATCCAATACTGCATTACACTAAAACAAAAAGTGCACAATTTAATTGAGAGAGGGAAGTTGTCAGCTTTTGTTAAAAAAACTATAGGGGGTATGTAATTTAATACCCAATCTAATCCAAACACAACCCGAGTTTCATTGCCAATTAGTCAAGGATAAAGCATAGGAGCATCTAGACACTAAGATTCTTTGGTAATTATGGAACAAGTTGTTGTGGATTTCGAATATCTAGATCCTGACCCAGATCGGAATCATGTTGGGATAATAGCAGAAAAGGTTTCCACAGTATCCGATTTGTGTAACGTTTTTGAATCATTTACTATTTTCGGGGGAGATAATGTGACTGCACCTTCAACATGCTCAAGAAAAAAACATGTTAATAGTATAACGACTCAAATAGAGGAAACATACTTACACATCTTTATCAAAGCCCTGCCCCATTTATTATCTTTAACGAAGATGATTTTGAGAGATATTGATGGGCCACATGAAGATTATGTGAAAATAGAGGCACTTATTGGATGAAATGATATACGAGGATTTTAATTGATATTGGTAGTTCGGCAAACATATTATTCCTATTAGCTTACAAGAAAATGAAAAATCCCTCACTTATCCAACGTTTAAATAGGACCATAGTAGGCTTTACTAGAAGTACGGCTAATGTAATTTGGGAATTTGAAGAAGAGCTTTCATTTGGAAAAGGGTCATTCAAGAAGTTAGTAAGGGTTTTATTTGTAGTGGTTGAGTGTCTGAACTCTTACAATGTTATGTTTGGTAGGTCTTAGCTATCCAAGATGCATGGGGTAGCTTCCACGATCCACCAATGTTTGAAATATTCCATGAATTGCAAGTGGGTGTTGTCCGAAGTAGCCAAAAAGTAGCCCGTGAATGTTGTGTCACTGCTCTTGCTTCGAAATCACTAGAAGCAGTAAATGTTAATAAAGAATAGTAATCAGTAGAGCCTTCTTCCTACCAAAGAAAGATAGATGATTCGAAGGAGGCTCCTAGTTCGGTGATCCTAGATGAAGAAGTAGAAATTCATTATTTGGCAGAAGGTAAAAGTGTCATGGTCGGATCTAAACTACCTTTAAAGTTAAAATACATTTTTTTATCTTTTTTATCTGATAATTCACACATGTTTACATGGTGCAACGAGGATGTGACTGGAGTGTCAGATACTGTAATATGTCACAAACTATCTATTTGATTTGATGTTGGGCCAGTGGTGCATAAAAGAGGATATTTTTCCAGAGAAAGAGACGAGGCAATAGTTCAAGAGGTAGATCAATTAACCAAAATGGGACATATCAAAGAGTCTCAATACTCTATTTGGACAACTAATCCTATTTTGGTCAGAATAAAGAATGGGAAATGGTGTATGTGCATTGACTTCACAGATCTCAATTGGGCTTGCCCTAAAGATCCTTTCTCACTGCTCCGAATAGATCAGCTATTGGACTCCACATAAGGAAACAAGATGTTGCCTTTCATGGATGAGTATAAGAAAATGTAGATGAATCTGAATGATCAAGAATACATAACTTTTATTACTGACAGATGAATCAATTGTTATAAAGTAATGTCATTTGGCTTGAAGAATGTTGGAGCTACCTATCAATGACTGGTGAATAAGGCATTTGCTAATCAGATCGACAAGAATATAGGAGTTTATATTGATATGATGGTGAAAATCCCTAAAGAGGAAGATCACATATCAGACCTCAAAGAAATTTTTTCTAACTTAGAAGTCATCAATTTGAAGCTAAATCCAGATAAATGTACCTTCGGAGTCTTGTCTGGTAAAATTTTGGGATATATTATAAGTGAGAAAGGGATTCAAGCTTATCCAGATCAGTTAAATGCTTTGTTAGTTATGGATTTACCCCTGAATACTAAAGAAGTCCAGATATTAATTGTAAGATTAGCAATTTTAAACTCGTTTATTTCAAGGTTATCAGACAAATGTGCTCAATTTTCCAAGTCTTGAGAAATTCAAAAGACTTCAATTGGTCTCCTAACTGTGAAACTTTCCTTAAAATGAAGATTCATTTGTTTTCACCCAACATATTGTTCAAACCTATTGATGGAGAAAGACTCTATGTGTACTTGACTGTATCGAAGTATGTTGTACGTGTTGTGTTAGTACGAGAAGTGGATAATTACCCTCGCCTAGTTTATTATATAAGAAAAAGGTTGTTATAAACTGAGAAAAGATATTTAAAATTGGAAAAACTGGCTTTGGCGTTGGTGATAGCTGCTAGCAAGATGAGGCATTACTTTCAAACACATTCAATCACAGTTCGAACTTATTTTCGCGTAAAGAGTGTGCTATAAAAGGCTGACATATTGGGAAGAATGGCTAAGTGGCCAATTGAACTTGGAGATTATGATATTGATTTTGCACCTTGAACAGTATTCAAAGCTCAAGTTGTGGCTGATAATTCCACTCTAAACGTCCTCGTGAAGAAGTATAAGTCATTAAGTTTAAAAAAGAATAGGTAGTGCGAGCAAATGTTGGGTCTAATAAAATGGGATATGGAGTTGGAATTTTCCTAACATCTCGTTATGGAGATACCATGTACCAAGCCATATGTTTTAGCTTTAGAGCATCCAACAATGAATCAGAGTATGAAGCACCCATAGATGGTTTGAGATTAGCTCATATATGTGGGGCTAAAATAGTACAACTAAGTGATTCCCAATTGCTTGTCCATCAGGCTCAAGGGCAATCTGAAGCTAGGAAAGAACATTTGATAAAATATTTACAAGTGTTAAAGGAAGTCACCATCAACTTTAAATGTGTTAGATATAAGCATGTCCCTAGATCGGAAAACGTTATCGCGGATTTATTAGCCATTATATCGTACTCTGAAGCGTATCCCTAGATTCTTATGAAAGAATATTCTTCTATAGATGCAACTACAGAAAACAAAGTTAAAGTTTGAGAAAATTTGCAGGTATCCGATGCGCTCTCTAAATATTGGAGGAATGAAATCCAAGAGTTTATCACTAACAGAGTTTTACCTCCGGACAAATTTTTGGCTAAGAAAGTGAGATAGAAAACTTGTGGTTTCCTAGTCTTGAGGGGGGTTCTTTATAAAAAGTCTTTCGGTAGACCTCTACTATGTTGCCTCAAATTAAATAAGTCATAAAATATTCTATTAGAATTGCATGATGGAGAAGGTTCAGCACATTGTGGTTATAAATTTTTAACTAGAAGAGTCTTACTAGCAGAATATTATTGGCCTACCATTATGGTAGATGCTAAAGATTTGGTGAAGAGATGTGATCTTTGTCAAAGATATGGAAATATCATTCATGTGTCAACAGTCCCCATGGAATCAATATTACAGCCTATACCATTTGGTAGATGGGGACTTGATCAGGTTGGGGCCCTCCCAATGGCTTCAGGGGGTCGTTGTCCTATAACTGTGGCAATAGATTACTTCTCCAAATGTATAGAGGCTGCACCTTTGTATGGAACAACCTCTAAGGCAATCATTAAATTTATTCTCTCTAACATATGCTGCTGATTTGGAACTCATAAACGCAGCACCACAGAGAACGGTCCTCAATTTGATAACGAGGACATGGATACATTTTGTGCATCGAGAGAAATTTAGCATTGTTTCCCTTCTCCTATCATCCCCAGGCCAATGGACAAGTTGAAGTAGCGAATCAAACAATGAGAGTCAGGTTTAAAACAGAATTTAAAAGGAGCTGCTGGGAAATGGCTGAGGTACTTACAAGAAGTACTATGGACATACCGACCACTCCACATATAGCCACAAAAGAGTTTCCACTTTCTTTAGTGTATGGGATGGATGCAATCATAACTATAGAGGCTACTTTTCCTTCCTTCAGGTTCAAAATTATTCTGAAAGTGAGAATGAGATAGCTTTGAGGGCTAAGTTAGATTTAGTTGAATAAAAGAGGGTGAATGCACATTTAAGAACTGCACATTATCAAGGGTTGATGAGGAGCAGATTTGCCTTTAAGGGAAAATAAGAGTTTTCCAAGTTGGAGATAAAGTGTTGAGAAAAGTATTCCTACACACTAAGGAATAACTGTTCGGAAAGTTAGCTCCGAATTGGGAAGGACTATACCTCGTATATGGAAGAGTTAAGCAAGGAACATACAAACTTCATGATAAAGAAGATAACTTGTTGAATCATCCATGGAACATTGAGCATCTCATGTTATACTTAGAGTGAACTTACCTTGTAAATATTTACATTATCTTACTATAATGTAAATATTTAGGGGCATACTCTTTTCTACCCTGGTGGCACGGTGAGGTTCTAATGAGGTGTCCGGATTTTAATCAATATATTATCTTTTTCCTTTTTAAAACAAAATTATTTTGAGTAGATTAGGCGTATTAAAGACTTATTAAACACCTGATGTATTAAAGACTTATTAAACACCTAATAGATTAAAGGCTTATTAAACACTTGTTGCCTTCATATGAATTATCTATGTGCGGATCAGATAAATTAAAGGTTTATTAAACACTTTTGCCTTCAAATGCATAATTTATCTGTAGATTGGATAAATTAAAGGCTTATTAAACAATTGTTGCCTTTAATGATTTATATGTGGATTGGATAAATTAAAGGCGTATTAAACACTTGTTGCCTTCAAATGAATGATCTATGTGTGGATTGGGTAAATCAACGGCTTATTAAACACTTGTTGCCTTTAAATGAATTATCGATGTGTGTATCGGATAAATTAAAGGTTTATTAAAGGCTTATTACAACCGAATAGGTAACCTAGGTATGTATCGAATACATGTAAGACTGATTAAGTGCTCAACTTCTTTGAAGAAAATATTTATTAAAAATACCTCGATCAGATTTAATATACACAAATATGGTATTATTATGTTCAAAATACCCAAATGTTAATGGAAGTATATAAGAAAACAAGGAAAAAATACTAAGTAAATGAAAGTTGAAATGACATGGAATACGAATAGGATCATAAAATAATCTGATTCACGTTACAAAATACCTTGTAAACTACAAGGACTTGTACAACTAGAGTTTATATAAAATTCGATATTAAAAGAACAAAATTCCTTGCATACTCCAAGGACTTCGATTCAAAATACCAACAAAGTAAAAATAATTAACCTTAGGCTCGTTCCCTTCGATTTTCTTCTTAGCATTACCTTTATCTTTATCTTATTTATCATCACTTTTGTCCTCCTCAGATTCAGATTCATTCGAGGCCATGTTGAATTTATCACTTTGTGCCATAGTATGAAAGGGAATTTCGTCATTTGGCAATAACCTCCACAATTTCCCAAGAGATCGCTTGGGAAAAGTTTTATAGACAAGGATCATATCCGATTTGACAGACTCTTCCCTCTGTTCCATGGATTTTAACATCCCCTCAGCATATTCATTCCTTGTAGCAGCTCTATCTCGGTGTTTGTTTCTTTCAAAGAGGTGATCTCATCATCCATTTTCTTAAGAAGATCTTCTAATTCTTTCTTCTTCTTGGATAGTTGTTCATTGGCAGTCTTCTCCTTGGTCAATGCTTCATTCAAGGATTTGAGCTCCTCGAAAGTGGTAGATTGTAATTCAGTATAGCTGGTTCGTGACGTTTCTTGATCGGCCTTAGTTTGTTCCAAATCAGTACTCATTTGCTCTTTTTCCTTGCCCAAAGTTTCAACCTGTTTCTGTTCGGCCACAAGAGAATCCTTCAGGCATTGATTGTCAGTTTGAAGGGAAGTAATGTCTTTAGTTTGAGCTCTGAATTGTCTTTCCAAGTCAACTATTGGCCTGATGTAGCCTAAGACTGTATAGCCCAAAAATTGGAATCTTGGAAATTCTTGACGCGATGATGCTTAATGCTGGCTAATAAGGTATACCAAGCATTGGGGCTTAATTGACTCGGGCATAAATTTACTAAGTGAAAGTATCTTATTATCTATGGGTCCAAAAGGAACCGAAGGCCCCAGTTGAGAACTTTGGTATACACCACTAGCTCTTTAACCTTGCTATCTATTTGAGTCTCATAAGGGATGAAAATTATCACCTTAATGAACTCTGGAAAGCCCCATTTTTCCTAATTTTAGTGAACTCAGCAGTGTGGGGATACATATAAGATATATTTTGAAGTGCTAACAAGTACTTAACACTGACCTTGGAAACATTAGGCCTCATTCTCCCAACAAGGCACTCCAGAAGTGGTTCGACATCAGGCTTTGCTACTACTTTTTTTTTCCTGAATAGTACTGGTGTCACCAATGTGTCCGGAGGTCTCTAATGGGGTATCTTCGTCAGTATTTTCCATGATCTCATCCATTATTTATGGTGGTTGATCATCCAACTTGAGCCCAATATCTTCTTTCTCAGTATGAGAAGTTTTGGTGGGAGGAATCGATATGATTTAACCCGAAGTAGGCAGTACTAGTGTCTCTACCCTTGTAGAACCTTCATTGAGTTTCTCTGCATCCTTGGCAGTTGGAATTACAGCTTCAACTTTAGAAAGCCTAGTCACCCTTCAAGGTGGACTCTCTCCTATATCTGACCCCATAGAAATGAAAGGAGATGTAGCTTTACGACTGGTAACGACTCTGGCTTTGGTAAAATGAGGTTTGTTTAGTTGAACTGTTACTTGTGGTTTTTCGAGATTTATTAAAAATAGAGCAAGAGAAGTTTTCTTGGAAACTACTGATGGTATATTAGAAGATGAACTCCTACCCGGCTCTCAGACCTCTTCTATAATCAATCCACCAAGAGAGGTAGGTAGTCCGACAAGGATTTTGTCTCTCTTTTCTCTCTTTGTAACTTAGACAAGTTGAGCCAACCTCCTTTAACTAAGGCGGTTCTTGCTGTTAACATAAAAAAACTTGAGAAATATTGGAGAAGTTGAACACTTGTGATAATTCTAAGCTTTTCTCTCTAGATTTAAAATTTGATTTTTTTTCTTACTGTAGAAATAAAAACAGTAAAAAATATCATACTTATATAACAAATGAATCTACGTGAGTGTTTTACCTAAAGGAAGTGAATCGGCTAGATAATAATTAAATTCTATTAAATATAGCACCATCATTTTTGGAAGTTTAACTGTAAGTACCTAAAAGAAAACGACTAGTAGGTCCAGCGAAGAACTGACACGTGTAATAGAGGACTAACAATAAATTTTAGACCTTTTAATTGATCGGTATACCCTTCAAATTCACTTCGAGAGCAGATCAGACATTATTCATTATCGTTAGCTCTTCCAAATATTTTCTAAAAGAGCTAAGGAGGCTATATGATCAGTTCAGATATTTCTGAAGCATATTACCAGTGATTTTGATCTTATCCGAAGGGCATTTCAAACAGATCGAATAAGAGTAAATGGATGAACAGTAGCTTAAGTGGAACAATGACTCAGCTATGTGCCTGGCATTTAGCTTCTTGGGCTTTGAGGCTTATATGGTTGACCTGACTATAAGATCCAACCCGCACATCCTATGGGTGAGAGAAAAAGAGCATAAATATTCCAACTAACATCATAATAGGGGTTGGACTTTTCAAAAACCATTAAATACAAGCACATACCTCTTTTCTCTCACAACCCGTTACAAAAATACTTAATATCAAACAAAAAAGATTTAATAGTCGTTCTTACCCTTACACGAGGTTTTAACATTACCTGATAACATTTAATACTGTGAGTTGTGTTACTAATTAATATAGAACTGAGAGTTGTACATTATTGTGTATTCTTTGTCTATTAATAACAAAGCGAGTTGTGTGCATTATATTGATAAAGTGAGAGTTTCACTAATAACGTTGATAATGCGATTTATTCAATTAGAGTACTGAGAGTTGTTCATTTACCGTATTAGGAGTTGTATTTATTACTAACTTACATATTGGTATATTCATGCCACGTGACTGCTTTATAATTGTTCAATGCAAGGTAAGGTATATGTAAAACAAGATTTTTTATTTTCAAACATGCTCACCAAACTTTAATTGTGCCTTTCACGGACTTTAAAAACTTTCAAAGTATCCAAGATTACATGGAGAGTAGATGGGAGGAGCTGGTCAGAGGTAACTACATTATTACCTACTCATGTGGGGATCACAAGAATTGTTTCTTTAATAATGAGAAAGATTTTTTTGGTTAAGAGTTATATCTTAATTTGAAACGTTTAAAACAAGTTAGTTTTATCATAGAACAACAAGTCCTTGATAAAGGATCTGGTGATAAGGGTTATGGTCAAAAGTGTAAACAACCTAACATAAATTCGGGAGAACCCTCTCATAATCAACTAGCTAGCGGGGAGAGTAGTAATGGTTTAGTTAATTCTGATCAGAGAAAATAACAACTTGCTACTACTGGTTGAGCTGATGATATCACACGTGTTGGTCAAGATTTTGAAGAAGGTATTACAATTCTAAGGTTATCTTTATGCCGATATACTTTAGAGCATGGTTTTTCTTTAAAAAACATGCACAATACAGAAAACAAGATCACTGTTTATTGTGAAAATAAATTCACAAGCGACTGAAATGAAGACTTTATGCATCAATTGATTTCGGCACCGGCTTAATAATGATTACGCGGTATGTTAAGCACCATACTTGCAGGCCTGTTTTCTCCTAAAAACATAAGAGGCATAGGTATTTGACATCAGATTTTATTATAGAGGAAATTCATGATTCTATCAGGGCATGTCATTTGTTGATAGCCAAAACCATTCAATTGTCTGTCAAACAAGACTATGGTTTAGATATCTCATGCCGCCTGTCATGTAATGCTTTAGATAAGGAAATGAGGGGATTTTTTGGAGATAGTTCAAGTTCTTTTAGTTTACTAAGGGGGTACTTCAAACGATTGAAGATCTGTGATATTACTACCGACTTCCAGTTGAAATTATCAGCTCCAAACGTCTTCAAGCGTTGTTTTATAGCATTCAGTTCATATCTTCAAGGTTTTCATTTATTCTGTTAGATGTTGTATGTGGATGGAACCTTCTTAAGCGGAAAGCATAAAGGTGTATTGTTGTCTTCCGTATGAAAGAATGGCGACAACGCTTAGTTTCATGCTTTTCTTATAATTTGATGGGTTGCGAGAGTTGTGTAAAAACTATAAAATACAGTGTGAGTTCTTTGTTAAACGAGTGCTAGTTCTTCGCTATAATATAAGGATGTGAGTTGTTTGATTTATATTATGCATATGAATATGGGAGTTCTTTGTTAATCAAGTGCGAATTGTTCATCAAAATATACATATGCGAGATGTTTGAATTATATATTGTATATGAATATTACAGATCTAACTAACTCACATAATGTGTGTTATTCATTATAAGCTAGAAGTGCGAGTTGTTTTATTCATATTTTGTATATGAGGATTACAGTTCTTTGCTAACCGAATGCGAATTGTGTCCATTGTAATATAACATATCGTGAATTGTTTTATAACATATATTTTCGAGTTGTGCTCACTCAATTATAACATTATAGCGAGTTCTTTTACAATTGACTTTGCGGGTTATGTATACCATTTGACCATGTTTGCCTTGTATTTCAGGTCTATTCACTATTGCATTTGGTATCGTGAGTATTGAATATTTTGAAAATTGGTTGTGGTTTTTAGAGTGTTTGAAACCTCATTTGTTGGAGCACCAAATCATATTTATTTCTGACCGTTATTATGGTATCATTAATGTTGTTTTTGTCTTGTATCCAAACTGTTATCACGCGTACAATTATTTCCATCTGGTTCAGAATTTGAGAACTGCTCCGGAACACACTAACAGAGACTATAAGTCTAAAATGCTATATTTCTTCCATCGATGTGCTTATGCTTCCACTCAAGATCTTTTTAATGATATACTAATATATAATCTATGTGAATGTGGTGACAGAATTAAACAAATTCTTAAAAAATTACCTCTGGATAAGTATGCTCATGTATTTGTTAAAGGGAAACTATACAGGGCTATGGTTTCTACTGCGGCTGGCCATTTTAACGCACAGATACAAAAAAATTATAGCCTACGCATTGTTGAATTGTTGGACAAGATTAGAGTCTGGATTATGACTCAAGTTTCATAAAGATATCAAGAGAGGCTAAGCTGGAGTACCATTTATCCCCCAAGTATGAAAAGAAACTAAAGCAAAATGTTGAAAAATGTCGAACTTGGGTAGTTCGTAAGTCTTCTACACCCTTGTTTGAAGTCTTTTCAGACCCTATATTGATTGTTAATATGATGGATTTTAAATGTTCTTGCGGTTCATAGAAACAATAATGTTTTCCATGTCCTCACGCTCTAGCGGTAATACAGTCTAACCAACAAGATCCTCTTAAGTTGATAAAGTCGTTCTTCACGGTTAACAATTACAAGTCAAGTTACTCTTTTATCATATCAGCGATAATTTATTTTAGCGAACGATCAAGCTTTAATGATTCGCCGGAGCTGGAAACTATACCTCCTAATGTGAAAAGACACCCTAGAAGGCCTAAGAAAAATCGAATTCCGTCTAGAGGAGAACTGACAACCAAGTAGTTGAGGTGTGGCTGTTGTTCGAAAGCAGGTCATAACAGGAGAACCTGTGAGGTTCCAATTTAAAGAGCCATTTGTTTGGTACATTAATATATCACATTGCAAGTTTTTTGCTTTACAACTTGTCCAACGCGAGTTGTTTGTATATTAAATTCGAATCTGAGAATATTTCATTATCAACATTGCGAGTTGTTTACTTTACAATGAGTAAATGTAAGTTGTTTGTAAATTGAGATAATGAGTGTTATTTGTATATTAAAAAGATCACCACGAGTTGTTTACTACTTATATTGTGAATTATATAAATACCATTGAGGAAATGAGAGTTGTTTGTATGTCATTCCAATTAGTCTTCCTTATATATTACCCTAAACCATTTGTGAGTTCTTTGGAATTTTAACATGTGAGTTTTCTTGCGAGTTGTTTGGATATTACTATCATGAGAGTTCTTTGTAATTGAAATGTTGACATTGGTATGTACACAAATAACGAGAGTTGTTTGTAAAATATCAAACGAGTTGTTTGTAATTAAAATCCAGAGAGTTGATTTTAGTTAGATGTAGCGAGTTGTTTGAAATAATATTCAGCGTGTTGTTTGAATTGAGATTCAACGTATTGTTTGAATTAAGTTTTAGCGTGTTGTTTGCAATTAGATTCATAGAATTGTTTAAAACTATATTCATAGAGTTATTTGTAATTTAAATGTGCGAGTTGTATGGATATTGAACTAGTGCTATTACTTCATAAACGTTTTACACTAATAAAACGTTTATACAAAAAAGAGATTACAAGGCAATGACAGCCTTCATGCACTTAACCCTTCCAAAAGGATACTACCATATTTAGAGTTTCTCAGTTTGCATGCAAAAAAAACAAAAGCAGTAACAATCAGTCATCACCAGAGGAATCTTCTTCTTCTTCAGACTCTTCTTCACGTTCATCGTTAACATCTTCCTCCGGGTCTCCTTGATCATCTTCCTCCATCTCATGTTCCTCCTAGGACATCCGATCATCTTACTCATCTTCTTATATCTCCTCCTTCTTCCTTTTTCGGATTAGAACATCGTTAGGTTGAGAGTCAGCCACCAACTCAACTTACCCAGAGTCTGCAGAGAAGTAGTCGAGGGTAAAATCCAATACAAAGGTTGGGCTGTTGGGGGGTGCCACCGGAGAGAGCAACCCGAAGCTTCTGTTGGTCGTAATGAAAGACAATGAGTCGTATAAGGAACCGGAACTAGACATGGTAATGGGAGTTGAAGATGTTATGAGTTTTTCTTAAGACGTTTTTTCTCTGAATGATCTAGATAATATTCTTTATAGGCCGGGAGGGATTCGTTTAGAAGTGGTGGCTATGTTAATGATTAAAGAATCCTCGGTCAAAATCAACAATTAATGGGTTGACTTGATTAGACACTTTTTGCGTGCTCAATGCATATACCGGTAACCAAGGTAGACGGCTTAGTCCTTTCGTATTCATTGATATATTGCAAATTGTTTGAGAAATAATGTGCGTAGTTAAGTAATTAAACATGTTATCAAACGAGTTGTTTAGTATAAATTCTTGTACATGTTGCGAATTTTTATGTCGAGCTCAATGTTGAGAGTTGTTAACTATTACATAAACGCAAATTGTTTGGATAAAGAATACATAACCATTTGCGATTTGCTTTATATGATGAACCTGAGTGTTATACTAAACTACCCACATTTATTTCAAGTAAGTTGTAGAATGTTATACATTGTATTTTTGAAGGAAATAATTGTATATATACACTACCAAATCCCAACCAATATATAAACACCAAATGTTTTAAACTAATATATCTACCACTGCATGTTAGTGTTGATATTCAAAAGATATGTACACAGTTTTCCTCATAAAAAAGATGACTACTGGTAATTGTTAGTGTGTGTATCATTTAGGAAATAATAAAACATTTCAGCTCTGGTATGTCTTACCATATCTTCTCGGTAAGTCTTCGGGACGCATACTTTTTTGATAATATCTTTGGTGTGTTGATAAATAAAAATACAGAAGTCGACGTAGCCTGGTTTTTGTTGTGGAATCCCCTGGAATTTTTCACTTTATATCTAGTCTTTGATTTAGGTAAGTATTCTCTTTCGACACAATATACCAATTGTTTATAAGAGTTTGTAGCATGCATCATATACTAATAATCAACGAGTTGTTTAATAAACACATGTGCAAGTTGTTTACTAACAACATGTGCGATTTGTTTACTAAAGCAAGTGAAAGTTATGTTTTAACTATAATACAACGAGTTGTTTCGAAAATACAATAAAGCGAATTATCTGAAACGTCATTCAGACAGTGTATCAAATTGATTCCAGCGAGTTGTGTAGAAACACGATAACGATACTTGTTTGAAACACAATTAGTGCGAGTTGTTTGATAGCATATCAAGCGAGTTGTTTGCAATTAGATTTAGAGAGTTATTTGTAAAGTTTTTAAAAATATGCAAATACTCGTACGAGTTTGCTTTTGTTTTAAAACAGGGAAAAAACTGACCAGCGAATCAACTGTCCTTGTTGTGTAATCCGTTGTATGTTTAGTAAAAGGTAGGAGCGGGTTGTATTTTGTTGTCGTCCTTTCATTTATATCAATAACAAACAACATCTAATGATTCGTATTATCATTCTTAATGCTACAAACTGGAATGACCATAATATTCGTATATGACCTCATGTTTTTAAATACTCCGTCAACCAGATATGTTATATACTCTATGTCGGCCATTGAGGGCTGCATTCAAGGAAAAGTACATTCGAACGAGAACGTTATAGTGTGGCCAAAATTTTATATGGTGTTGTAGTCGGCCTAAGGGAAACCTTTACATATAACTTTCCAATCTACTGATTTAAGCATCGTAAGAATCCAAGCTTTAACAATCTACCAAATGGAAATTAAGCGAATTGTTTTGAAAATCAAATATGTGATTTTTTTAAAAATATATTATTTTAAAAATCCAATAATGTGAGTTGTTTGAAAAGCAAATTGCTTGAATCGAGATTTGTTTAAAACGCGAATTATTTGAAACGAAAATTGTTTCATATCAAACATCTAGTTGTTTGAAAACACGATATCAAGAGTTGTTTGAAACACAACTAGAGTGAGTTGAATGTAACATATTAAGCGAGTTGTTTGAAATGCGGTTAAGCGAGTTGTTTTCAATTAGATACAAAGAGTTATTTGGAATATGAATTATCTTATGCGACATTAATAAACATACGCTATCCAATGATAATGCAAGACTTTAATATTATACCTTGTAGTCCATGTCATGTTCGTAGGGTAGCGCCAACACTTCACTCACAGCTATGTTAAGTCTCTAGGTAAACTCGAACAATGGACAATAACATACTTCAGGATATTCCTGACCTTTTTTTATTTTAATTATAAGTACTTTGTGGTATTCACTGACATTGATCAGCTCCGTTGTTAGAGTAGTCTTTGGCCAATTAGTGAGACTTACCTCTGGCAATATCTCTGGAGCTTGTAAAAAACTTAACTTTTTCATCGTCTCCTGTGTCAGACTCAGTAGAGAAAAATTAGGGCGCATGTTATCATCCTCCACTGTCTCTTTCCTTGACTTGAACATATAAAGGTACTTGTCAGATTATAAAATCCTAACTACACATATTTTATGTTTAATTATCTAAAAATCCACTTACTACATCCTCTACGACCACCAATGCTGTTAACTCATCTACAATCTTCTCAGCAACACCAGCTTCATAAAGTATATTAATCGCATCCTCCGTCATAGATTCCAAAGTCCGTAGTAGCATAATATCGAACTCAACATTATCAACATTATCAAAAAACGACTATGTACATTGCATGTAATTATCATTAAAAAAAATATTGGTAAACATACTGTGTTATTACGCGTATCGACTGATTCTGAAACTTCTCATTCTCAATTTTCCGGTTGATTCAGTACTTGTTCCAAAACTGCTGCTTGGCTCAGTGGTTCTAACTTTGCGTAGGATAGTTTTTGGTGTTCAACTACCTGTCTGGCTCGCTGTTGGACTTCTACCGCTGCTTCTTGTTGGCTGAGTAGTTCTGACTTCTTGTAGGTTGGGCAAACTCTGGAGCTTGTTGTGGTATCAGTTGTGCTTATTCGGTTTATGTTACCCTTTCACTCTTTGCTACGGATGGCTATTTTTGTTGTTGTTCTCCTTCACATTGTAAGTCTTGTTGGGTTTGTTGTTGGTCGGCATTCTGTTTCATTTCAAACATGGGAGTTCTATTCATTAACAAAAAAAAATTGGATACTAAGTACAAGTATAACTATGAGATATAATGCGAGTTGTATGAACGATAACCTTAGAGTTCTTTGATATATCTAGAATACGAATTGTTTGTAACAGATATCACAAGAGCTTGTAACGCATACCAAGAGAGTTGTTTGAAATAAATCATAAAATGAAGATGAAAGTTGTTTGTAAGAGTTATCACAAGAGTTGTTTGTAACACATGCCACATGAGTTATTTTGAAACCATATCGCAAGAGTTGTTTACAAACAGGTTTTGCGAGTTATTTTTAAATATATTCAGTCAAATTCTTTTAAAACACTAACCCTGCTAGTTTTTTCAAAACAACGTAACAAATATTAACAACCCAACACACTTAATAAACAGTATATCACGACCTTATGCATCAGTCAGTCCAAATTTTTCTGTTTCCAATTCGTTATCACGAGCTTCTATCTAATTTGCTCTATATTCTTCGCAACCTCCTTCCTATTGCGGTGCGTCATTCTTCCATGCCCCTTTTGGAAGAGACTCGCATGTATTTTTATCTTTTAGAGGACTCAGACCTATCCCTGCCTCGTCTTGAGAAAAATACTGGTCCATCTGTCTATCCCGTCTGTATGTCTCTATTATCTCCGCTATATCTTTCGTTCTTTCCACAATTGGCACGTCTACCGCCTTTTCAGCTTCTACTAGTTCCACAGGACAATAAGGTGTATTATTTATGAGCGTCTCCCGTACTACAGATATTACCGGTGCAGGTGAATGGTTTCCATCATCGTCTTTCTCCTCCAGCAGTACTTCATTAAAATATTCGGCGTCCTGCATTTGTACATACAAAATTGTAGCTTGTTGCTACCTTTCAAATGCCACAAGTGCCTGCATTGCACTGGACCCCGCTTCTGCTGGTGGTACCCGTATCACCACTTCCTTTTCCTTGGCAGGGCTCCCACTAAATCCAAAAGGCATGGATACAACATTATCTACCTGTTGTTTTTCAAGTTTGGCTACTTGTTTCCGTAACTCGTCAATCTGCCACAAGAATACAGGAAGCATTAGTATTTTATTGTGAGGATTAAATAAATTATACCTATAAAACTAGCTAAAACATATACTTACTATTTTCACATGACAGTCAAGCTTCTGCTCGAGTCGAGTCTTATCGGTATACGTATTCCATATCGTTTTTGGTGTTTTCAAGTGCAGTCTTCTTTAAAGTAGTTTGCCTGTGTTGGAACACAAAATGATCGAGTGTTTCATCCATACCATTGTCTTGTACGTCCCTAGTCTCTGGTTGGGATGTCTAGGTTGGCGTTGGTGGAATCGGTGGTGTCGGGCATGTTGGTGGTTAGTAGTTTGGTTCCGGATTAGAATCTGGTTGTTTGTGTCGCCCTTTTCCTTGTTTTTTGTGTTGTGCTTTTCTGTTTTTTTCTAGATCTTTCTTCCGGTGCATTATCTGGATCTCTATTTCCTTCAACTCCTCCGAAAGCTTCTCTTTCAGCCTCTACAATTGTAGGCCAACCTCCACAACCTATTAGGTGAATAATAGCCAAGTTAATATACGGACGCGAGTTGTAAAATACCATAAACAAGTAGCGTGAATTGTGTGTGATCACAAAACATGGAAGTTCAATGTTACCAACATGATTGCGAGTTGTGTTATAACAAAGGTTGTGAATTGTTTCCGTAACATCAATTATGAATTGTTATATTCTTGGAGTTCTTTTATAATAAGTTAGGTTCTGAAAGTTCTTCTATAATCAGTTATAACAAAGAGTGCGAGTTCTTTTCGATTTTTCTATAATATGTTAGATTCTCAGGATTCTTATATTTTTATATTATACGGATATGTTACCACAAGGTTGAGAGTTATTTTATACTAAACTGTGAGAGTTATTTTATATATACATATATGTTTCATACCTCATAATCTCGTAGCTCGTTTAAACTTCCAATAATCTCAATGGTCGTTGCTTTGGACTCAAATCCGCACAATTTGAAGTACCTTGGGATCATGTTTGGCTTTGCGAGGTTTATCCCAATTTTTGTGTGCTCCATGACGAAAGGATGCATTGCGAAAATTATTAATATCACGATATTTATGTTAACGAATATTTAATTAAGAAAAAAAAATCTTACGAATCAAAAGGTGACGCATCTGATAACTCTATCGGGTTTTCCCTCCGCAACACAAACCTTGATCGAGAAGCTTCAACAATACTGATTCAGACCAGTCATATTCGTTTATTCTTCTGAGGTATTTTAGAAAATAAAACAAATTCCAACCCACTACATCTCCAGAGACTGAGTAGAATAGGGTTGAGCAAAAAAACGGTATCAACAGTCGAGCAACGTCCTCCAATTCATGCTCACCCATGGCTAATGGCTTTGACTATACCTGCCTATAAAACATAGTACAGCATGTTATGTTAATGCAACTAAACATCCTGCTTATGACATAAACTATATTTAGAGGTATCCTAATAATGTTGTTCGATACGGTTTTCATATTTGTCGGTCCAAGTTTCCTTGATATTTCACCTATGAAGTATGTTTGCATCATCCTTATATTATTCTCGCCCCATCTACGTATTTGTTGAACGATGCTCCTAATTTTGTTAAAACCATTTCCTCTATGCCGTGCTTAAGGCTGAAAATGGCATTTACATCGTTGGTCGTTAACCTCACCAACTTGGACCCAAAACAAAACACGTTCTCCTTGACCGAGAACATATCTATAATCCATTGAACTAGCTTATAAAACCTTTTATTCGCGATATTCTCCTGGAGGAGGTCGAATGACGCCTTCAAAAAGGTGTAGAAGGGTGTGTTTCTCGTAGCTTCGATGTGGGCATAAGTAATAAGGTCATTTTCATCAATTTCATAAGGCTCACTGATCCAGACTTGTACAAGCTTTCTTTTGTAGTCATATTAATTGTAAATAAAAAATAACTCTTATGAGGTAACTACAACACAAGTACCTTAATCAATGACACTAACAGAAGGCTTGTGGTGGTGGCAATTAATAATGCGATTTGTTTGTTAACATATACAACGAGTTGTGTGGGAAACATTAAAATCGCGAATTCTTTGAATGATTGTATCGCGAGTTGTTTATTATAGGATCATATATCAAATTATATGCAACCCTAAGAACATGAATTGCGTTAAAACACTACCAAACGTGTGTTTTGCCCAATATTCTACCAAATGCGAGTTGTTTGCATAATTCTACGATGAGGATGCGAGTTGTTCTACCGTACATGATACACAAATGCGAGTTGTACCTACTTTTCACATGCACACTGACATAAACTAAAAAATATAGAAACATAAACGAAACCAACAAACAACTGAACAAACTACATCTAATAGACATCACAACACGCAGAAACCGATACACAGTACATGCAACTAGAAAACTTAATATCAAGCACGATAAAATCAGTAACTAAGATCCTACTCACGATCATAACTATGTAATTTCAGTAGAACTAATTAACGTCGATTGTCAATAAACATCAACATGCACTTCAAACTTAGTAAAAACATAAAAGAAAGATGCATTTTTTGAGACAACCATGTACCTGTAACTATAAATGTGGGCTTCTTCACTGGCCGACGTATACTCAAGGACAAATAGTTGAAGGATTTGTGGTTAGTGGTTTCAGAGAGAAGACGACGGTCGCCGATCGAATTTCGATGAAGAACAACGTAAAGTACGGTGAAGAAGGCGAAAAGTTTGAGTCTTTCGGGTATATGGACGGTCTCTAAAGAAAAGGAAAAAGAATGTCATATTTTGGGGTTAAGGGGGTCTTGGATTGGGAAAAACATTTGTTTGAAGAATAAAATGGGTATATATAGTTCGAGGGTAGTTTTATCCAATTTTTAGGGTGAGGCCAAATGACATTATCCTATTTTTAGGTACTAGTTGGTAATTAGGTAGCTGAGTGGATATTTACTGGTAATTTTCTCTATATAAAATGAATTATTATTTATCAAATATCTTTTTTAGTAAACACAAATAAATAAAAGTTTTTTTTTTATATTGAAAATTCATCGCAAACCTCCTTTTAAGATTTTGATTTTATATTTTCTAAGTGATTTTTATTAATTTCAAACTTCAACGTTTTGGATTTTGTTGAAGGTAGGTTAAAAAAAATCGAATGAGAATGTTTCATTTAAATCCGTATTTTATGTTAATTGGATTTATATATTAATAAATTATATTAATTCAATTTTTTTATTTGGATTTTTTTTATATTAACTAGATTTTTATATTAATTAAAAAAATTATTGATTTGTCTTTATATTAATTAGATCTTCTTATTCAAGAGAAAACATTAGAAGCGAGGCATCTAATTAGGTAACGAGGTATCATTAGTTCAAAAAATAATCTACAAATTGCATTCCTACTAAAGGAATCAAGCCTCACAGTAGTTCTCCAAGAAACCAAATTCTAACTACATATTTTAGAGAAGTTTCAAATTAGTAGCGAAGATCAAAAGAAACATACCTCATTGATAATCTTTAAACTCTTTCTATCAATCAATGATCTTTTTACTTCACCTACAAACTTGATTATTGTTCTTAGATCAAGTAAGATCAAATTTAGTTTCAAGAAAATATCAAGTTGCAAGAAGTAATTCTTATAGTTTTATTTTCGTATTATCTAATATAAAAGTTTTATTCTCCAAGAAGATCACCAATCTTCGTTAGTAGGAGAAGTCATGTTTGAAGAAGATGAAGAAACTGATTAGACCAAAATAATATGAAATTGAAATGAAATTTTCATTGTGAAAAGTTAAGAGACAAAAGAAAAGTTAGCATCAAATGTATTTTATCCTTAAACGCTAACCTTATATTGGACAATGCATAAAAATGGCCAAACTTTTCATTTAATAAAAAATTTCTTTTATTATAAAATAATAATTAGATTTTTTATTAATTGGGGTACTCTATATTGATTAGATACCTTGAGTATTAGATTATGAGTTATCACAGTCATCATATAAATAGAAGAAAATATTGATATACATAGTGTGACAAAGTTGGTGAACATCATATTTTGAAGAGAGAGAAATAGCTCTAGTATTTGTGAGATAAGCGAGGTGAGATATAAACACTAAAGATATGGTTTTGTGAATAACGTCATCTTTTGTTAAAAAGAGAGATTAAGTCCTTTGTTTTTATAAGTATTTCTAAAAACTACTTATTAATAAAAAAAAGTGTTTGTTGCCATGGATGTAGGATTATTTACACAGTTTGAACCATGTTAAGTATATCTTCTGTGTTTAGTTTTATTTATATTTTTTTTCTCATCTTGAACATGGTTAATTGTTTTCTTCAAACGTTCGTTAATTGATACAACGGTTCTTCTTTCAATCAAACGTTGGTTCTACGCCCAACAAGTGGTGGCGGTAAGTGTGGATCAATAATATAAGGAGTAGATTTATTGTTGATCAGAAGTCTGAAAATATAAATGTCGCCTAGAAATCTGAAAGTTATGAAAAATGAGTTACATGAATCTTACCCTAGAAAAAATGGATGAATCGAATGATTCCAACCTCTAGAGAATTAAAGTTAAGGTTTACCTAATACATAAGGTATTGCATACTTTTATCAATGATAAATCTACACTGGTTGTTGTTACGGTTCTGTCTAAAGCTTATAGTGCCTTTACATTGAGCTCGGGAGATAAAGAGCCTAAAGTGTTGGGGATATAGAATCGGGTGAATGAGATTTATATGAAGTCCTTAGGTAACATATTGTATATGAAGAAACATTTTTACATGTTGTCTATAGATATTAGTATAAAGATCTGAAGGTATCTAGATGATTACAACCAAATTATACTCGACTTGAATGTAGTTGGTGTGAAGATGGAGAATGAGGGTTAAGAAATAATCCTTCTAATTTATTTGTCGAAAGAGTATGAACACTTCATAGATACCATGATTTACATTAAAGACCTACTTACGATGGTCGAGTTCAATAACACATTAAACTCCAAGTATCTTCAAAATAATAAAATTTTGACGGGTGACTCTAAAAGTCACATATCGAGTGTGAAAGATCAATCATGGAAGAGAAATTCAAGTGAGAGGAGATAAAATCTCGGTCAAAATCCCAAAAGGGCCAGTACGAGTTCAAAATTAATCTATTGGACATGCAAAAAGAAAGGATATATCAATCAAAACTACCTATAGAAGGGAAATGACGATAACTATCAAAATACCAAAGCAAAAAATATTGTAATAGTATTTGATGACTGTGAGTATGGTGCTGGTTTTATGAGTTCTTATTCTTGTAGGTATAATGATGAATGAGTGTTGGGTTAAGGTGTGTCATTTCACATGACTTCCAATAAATATTGGTTTGAAGACCTGCGAATGCTTGATGATAGAAGGGCCATCCTAAAAAAGTACGAATCGTGCAATGTCAAAGGGATTGGAACGATTCGAATGAAGTTGTCTACTAAACTTGAAAGATTAATTAAGAATGTAAGATATATGCCCAAAGTCAAACGTAAACATCTTTCGATTGGGATGTTAGATGAGAAAGAGTGTATCTATATATGTGGAAACGATAGACTTAGCTTACAAGGCTCCCCTGTTGTTATAAAAGCTAATAGAACTAATGGTGTGTTAGTTCTCGAGGGCTACATACTAGTAGTGGTTATGTTTAGTATAATGAAGAATTCTACCAAGTTGTGGAGTCATTGGGTTGAGAATTTAAGTGATATGAGACTCAATAAACTAAGTAAGAAAGGGTTGTTAAATGGTAAAATAGTTCATAAGCTGAGAATTTGTAAAAGTTGTGCATTGGGTAAAAGCAAGAGGTTGAAGATTATGCTTAGCAAACATGCATCCAATGGATTATTTGATCATGTTCATTCAGACATTTGGGGTCCAGCATGAAAAATTCTCATAGGTGTAAGGTACTTTATGTCTTTGATTAATTAATATTCCATGAAAATATAGGTTTTACTTTTGAAGACCAAGGATGAAGTGTTTGTTGACTTTGTGAACTAGAAGACTTTGGTAAGGATTCAAATCGAGAAAATAGTGAAGAAGTTTTAGATCGATAATGGATTGAAGTATGTGAACAAGAAGTTCACCGATTATTATGAAAAGCCTGGAATTTCTAGACATTTAACTAGAAGTGGGGCTCCTCAATTGAACGAGCTTGTCGAGAGAATGAATCAAACCCTGCTCGAACAGGTTATATGTATGCTTTATACAATTGGTATGAGACGGACGTTTTGGGGATAAGCTGTAACAATAGTTGCATATATCATCATCAGGAGTCCATCTATGGTGCTTAAAGTTTTTTTATCCTCAAAAGGCCTGGACGACAAAGAAACCTAAGTTAAAACATTTGAGAGTGTTCAAATGTGTTGCATACATACATGTGAAGTGGGATGAGTTTAGTCCAATAGCACTAAAATATTTATTCAGCGGTTATCCGGAAAGAATATAAGGGTATAGGTTGCCATACCTTGAACCTAGACGTCATAAGGCTTTGTTAAGTAGGGAAGCGGTTTTCAATAAAGAGAACCTATCATTAAAGAAAGTGATGAAGATTCAGTCTAGTTATGTTGGGAAGAGATGTGAAGTTGATGATGGATATGATCAATAAAATAAAGATGAAGACGTTTCTGCCAAATAAGATTTTATGTCTAGTTTTCCCTCGAGTCGTAGAAAGGAAGTTCATCTGTTGCATTAGTACAATGTTAATCTAGGTTTTGGTGTTCACGGTCCTTCAGATGATCAGATTAAAGAGCAACTTGATCTTCACAATTATGAGCCGGTGAGGGATAGAGCATGAAGACTAAGCAAACAATCGTGAATATATGATTTTGTTGATGTAGTTGGTTATGATTTATCTATTAAAATATAGAAGATATGTTATTGAAACTGAAACGTATCATGATGTTATCAAAAGTAGTGATAACAAAAAATGGCTCACGACCATAAAAGAAGAACTAAGATCTTTCAAGAAGATGAACACCTAGATTCTTATGAAGTAACGAAATTATCATAAATTGGTTAAGAGTAAATGAATAGTTAAGAGAAACCTATATATTCCTCGTGTTGAGTTACTCATATACAAGGCTAGGTTCGTGGCTAAGGGTTTTGCGTAAAAGAATTATGTCAATTTGAATGAGATATTTTTAGTGGTTATGAAACAAACCTTTATCAGTGTTTTGATGTTAATTGTTTCTAGATTTGGTCTTGAGCTAGATCAAATTGATGTTAATAATCCATTTATGTATAGTGAATTGTGTGATATAATTTATACATGTCAATCAAAAGGGTTTGAAGAAGGGGAAGAGGGTTATGTTTGTTTGTTAAAGAGACCCCTATGTGGCGCGAAACTGTTGTCTAGACATTATAATAAAATATTTAATATTTTATGAGATCGATTAAATATACCAATAAATGCTAGAAAAATTATGTTTATTATAATGAGGATACACATATGGAGAGACAAGTCACATTGTTTTTGTATGTTGATAACATACGAATAACTGGTATAAATATGAGGAAGATTATTGCAGCAATCACTGAGCTGGAAGGAGAGTTTGAGATGAAGGATATGAGAGATGTTAAGAAAATACTCAGTATTGAAATTAAGAAGAACAAGCCGGATGGGTATTTATTTTTATCTCAACAAGAATATATACAAAAAGTCCTAATAATTTCTCGATGTCCGAAGCAAAAGCGGTTGGAATTCCCATTGGTTCCTAATTCAAACTACGTACCACTCAAGCACTAACTGAAGCATAATATAATAATTATATGTTGGGGATATCTTATATCAATGTTATTGGTAGAATTATATATGTTATGATTTACATGAGATTTGATATTACTTATGTCGTAAGTGTTTTAAGCAGATTCATGTTAAATACGAGAAAGCCACATTGATATGCACTCAAGTGTCTTATGAGATACTTAAAGGGTTCGACTGCTGTAGGGTTATATTACCATCATAAGAATATTAATGATATATCTTTGAAAGGGTATTTGGGCTCCGATTATGCAGACTGCATCGACACAAGAAAGTTCACTTCGGGTTATCTGTTGATTGTGTTTAGAAGAATAGTTAATTAGAAGTCTTATATATAAAAGTACAGTGCAGTATCGTCTACGGAAGCCAAGTTTATGGATTCTACAGAAGCCGTGAATGAAGGTATTTGGCTGAAGGGATTGTTGAGTGAACTCACAAGTGTGGAGCAAGATATGGTTCTGTTCTTTGATAACACTAGTGCCCTTCATTTGATAAAAAATCTGAAATTCTATGAGAACTAAACAAGTAGACATTAAGTTGCACTTCATCTGAGACATGGTGGAAAACCAGCAAGTGAATGTAAATACGATTGCTAGCGAAGAAAATCCTTCGGATCCTTTGACCAAAGTATTGCCAATTATAAAGCCTGCTGACTGCATGAGACTGATGTAAGTCTGTGATAAAGGTGAGCTGGTATTTAAAGAGTATAACATTGGATGCAAGAGATAATAGAGTTAATATATGAATAGGTGGCAAATTGTCAAGTATAGGCTATAAGTAACTCGAAACAGAATCTTCTATTTAAATCAATCTCATATATCAATAAGATCTTCTATATTAAATTAGATATTTATATTAATTAAAACTTCTATATTAATTGGATATTTTATTGATTTGATTTTTTTTAATAATTATATTTCTATATTAATTAGATTTATTATTGACTTTCTAAATGCTGTAATTGCGTGCTTACGAGCTGTTGAGGGGCCCAGTTACATTAAAACAATCAAATTCAAAAAATTCAAAACAAAAACAAAGACAGAATCATAGGAGCTCAAAGTAGAGAGAGGGGGAAGATTTGAAAAGCTTTAGAGAGAGAAGGTGGTCGCGGTCTTTCTTCAGCCAGAACGAGAAGAGAGCTGTCTTCTATATTACTTAGATTTTTTATATTAATTAGATTTTCTATATTTATAAAAAAAATACTATTTATATTAGTTAGGTTATTTAATTAACATATCGGAAGTTATCGGAATCGTCCTATAAATGGAAGAAGATGTTGCTTTGTCAAGCGAGAAATTTCATGAGCATTATATTCTGAACGGAAATAAATAACTTTAGTCTTTTTTTAATAAGTGAGGTCAAATATAAACACTAAAGTCGAGGATTTTGTTAATTACGACATATTATTTTACAAATGACTGTTTAAAAGTCTTTATGTAACCTATTTATTAAAAAAAGAGTGTTGGTTTCCCGTTGATTAAGTTTTTTGTGTTTAAAAGTCTTTATGTAACCTACTTATTAAAAAAAGAGTGTTGGTTTCCCGTTGATGTATACCATGCAAACCACGTTCAATCTAATTTTTTTTAAGTGTTGTTTAAAACTGTTTTATCTATTTTATTAAAAAAATCAAATATAAAACTATCTTAAAAACTATTTTTTAATTATAAACCATTGTTTTAATTTTAAAATTTTAAGATTAAAATATTGTTTACAATATAAAATTTGTAAACATAATAATTTAATAGTTTTATTTTTATTGAATTAAATAATATAATATTAATGATTGTTAATTAACTTATTTTTATATTATTTATTAATATATTTTTATAAAATTAAAAAATAATTATTCAAAATAAAGTTTAGTATCATTTAAGACCCAAAAGCCAGAGTATTATCCAGTTATTATCAATATTTTCATATATTTCCGAAAAAGACTCATTTAAGTCCTCTATTTACCATATATGACACAACTATTTTTTTAATACCCTAAATACGCTTAACTAATTATATATAAAATATTTTATATTTTAACTTTTTATGTTTTTTTTTTCTCTTTAGAATTTAGGAACTACAGGAACGATTCAACTTCAACTTGATTCCTTGGATTTTTTTGTTTTTTGTATGATTTTATTTGTAGTTTTCGATTTTGATTGGTGTTTTCATCTGATTTCGACGTTTGATTTTTTATTTCTTATTCATGTAACTCGACTATACTAGTAGATTTTTTCTTGAGTTTCAAACTCTGTGTTACTCATGATTTTTGGAATTTCATATGTTTTTTACTTTGATTTTATAGTTGAAATGTTGTATTGATTTATGTTTTAGTCGTTATTAGTGTGTGTTTTGTGTTTCTATAATATCTGTTTGAAAACGTTTTTACAGTGAAATAAAGAATACGACAGTTGAAGAAGATGTGAAACCTCTTTAATTTTTGTATTGCTAGATGAGAAACGAGGGAAAGTATGATATATGCTAGATGCGAAACCACGCATATGATAGATGTGAAGCTATATATTGAGAAACCAATGTAATTTTTTTAATCCAAAATATATCATGAATGGATCTAGTTTTGTTCGTCTTAAAAAACAAAACCAATAGTATTTTCAGATTTGTTCTTCCGAGTTATGGTCTAAAAGATACGAACTTTTAAATTTTAAATTTTATAGTGTAAACGAAGAAATAAACTATTAGAAAGAAGATGTGAAACCTTTTTTTGCTAAACGCGAAACATTTTTTGCTAGATGCTGATAGGGTCAAATATTTTCGGAAGACTATTGTGACCAAATCCAAAGAGGTAATTGAGATATATGCTACACTAAACTTTTGATGAACAATAAACCTAAGTGGATTGTGACTCAACTGTGTGCTAAAATGTTTTGATATAGGGCTTTGGAAACTTTGAACTCGATCCGATTCCAAGATCCGACCCGAACGACAAATGAGTTACAAAATAAGAGTATAAATATCCCAACCAACCACATTTAATCGATTGGACTTTTTCGAATAATATTAATTACTGGCACACACCTCTTTTATCCCTCTATCCTTTACTTCAAAAGTTAATACTTTATTAAACAAAATACAAAAAATACCCTTTGACAAAAAATAACCCACACCAGATGTGAAACCTTTTTAATTCTTGTACTACTAGATGCGAAACTAGGCAACTACGATAAATGCTAGATGTGAAACCATATCAACTATGATAGATTATAACCCATGCCAACTATGATGGATACTAGATGCGAAACAATATAATGAGAAACCAATATAAAATATATTTAAAAAATAAAAAATATCATGAATGGATCTAGTTTTGTTCGTCTTAAAAATACAAAACTAATAGTATATTAGGATTTTTTTCAGAATTACGATTTACAAGATATGAATCTTTAAAATATTATTTTTTTTAAAAATAATTTTTTTTTAATACATACACGTATTTATTGTTTTTATAAATAAAGATATTTTATGTATTATTTTTGTTGGACCTTTATCGTGATAGATTTTTAAACCGGGTATTAAACAAGAGAAAAGTACCGGTAAATACCTTCTCAACTATGTTATTACCCGGCGGTACCCGTTTTTTGGATAGTGTAACTTGGTACCTCGAACTGAAATTTGGACAAAAATACCCCCGACCAAATATAGGCGCGCGCTGGTAAAAAAAAAACTGGTATGAAAAAAAAAAACTGGTACAATTCTCAAGATGCGAATTGCTTGCAAATTCTCAGGATGCGAATTGCTTGCAATTTCTGAACGATTCTCATGATAAGATGCGAATTGCTTGCAAATTCTCAGGATGCGAATTGCTTGCAATTTCTGAACGATTCTCATGATAAGATGCGAATTGCTTGCAATTTCTGAACGATTCTCATGATAAGATGTGAATTGCTTGCAAAATTCTGAACGATTCTCATGATAAGATGCGAATTGCTTGCAACTCTCAAGATTTCTGAACGATAAAAAAAAACTGGTACAAATCTCAAGATGCGAATTGCTTGCAAATTCTCAGGATGCGAATTGCTTGCAAATTCTGAACGATTCTCAGGATAAGATGCGAATTGCTTGCAATTTCTGAACGATTCTCATGATAAGATGCGAATTGCTTGCAATTTCTGAACGATTCTCATGATAAGATGCGAATTGCTTGCAAATTTCTGAACGATTCTCATGATAAGATGCGAATTTCTTGCAACTCTTAGGATTTCTGAACGATAAAAAAAAACTGGTATGAAAAAAAAAACTGGTACAATTCTCAAGATGCGAATTGCTTGCAATTTCTGAACTATTCTTGCAACTGGTGAAATTTTATTTTTTAAAAAAATCAAAAAATATCATCAATGGATCTAGTTTTGTTCATTTTTAAAAAACAAAAGTGATGGTACTTTCATTTATTTTTTTCGAGCTCCGGTTCGAAAGATACAGATCTTTTAAAAATAAAATTAAAGAAAAAGTAGGAAAGAGAAGGAATGAGAAGGAAAGAGAAATTTTGGTTACGTATTCATGAATGGTGAGGGTAGTTAGGGTATTAAAATAAAGTTAGGTACTATGTGACAATTAGGTAGTTGAGTTGGGTATTAAGTGACAATTGATCAAACCTTGGGTATTAGATGACAATAAAATAGTTGAGTAGGTACCTTTTGGTACAATTTCCATTAAACAATGACTCTCCCTCTAAATTATTCCTTAGTTTATTTCATAAAATATTATCGGTTAATAAAAATTACTTTTAAATAAAAGGTTAATTATGTTTTTATAAAAGGAGAAATAAGCTAATACAAAAACTAGAATAATAAATGCTGAAGTAAGGGCAAATGAAATGTCCGTTAACCTAGCCTTTAGAAGTTAATGCATCCAAACTTGTTATCAGCATTGCATCAAAACATATCCAATGATTTGTTATATTGTTATTATTTTCTATAGATAGTAAAATACACTTCATTACTATTTTTCCTAAAATCATTGACTTTTATTAATAAACTTCTAAAAGTACAAGGGTCTGTCAGCAAACTTGAAAATAAACCTAATTAGAGAGGGGGGAGCAAATTTTTTAAACCATCGAACTCCCGTTTTAATTTCAAATACCCAAACACTTCCTTAGCTAAAATCCTTCGAGGTTGATTCCCGTCGACATCAACTCGAACATTCCATCAGTTCCAATCCAAGTATCCCCAGAACACCAATGCTTCAAATCGCAGAACCTTCAAAAAACCACCAGTCATCCTCCATGTTCCTCACATATCCCAATCCAATGCTTTCAAGAAAAACAATTGCTCTCAACTGATTGGGAGCAAAAAAATGATTGAAGTTCATATCTCCTTTCGTACGTAGCGTGTACTTCGCAACCCAATCAGCCACTTTGTTCTGCTCGCGAAATACATGCTTAATCATCATTCCAGAGGTTATCAGCTTCCGGAAATAACTTATGAGAGGGTTCAAGAACAAAACCAATTTCCTTCTTCCTATCAAGTCTACCAAGATACTCGGATCCAGTTCAATGTCGACGTTTGTAATGCTTAAAGATTTGCAGATGGACAGACCATCCATAAGGGCTATAGTTCCTGCGATTATTGATGTGTTCTTCTAGTAGATTCTTCCAAAGCCTTTAAGAATGACCTAATCATGACTCATAATCACACCGTCACCATTATTTAATTTGTACCGATTGAGCTTTAGAGCGATCCATTTGAGTGAGATTATCATCTGCTTGGTTTGTCAAATATTTCCACTCTGCTATCATTCCCCCAGTGTATTTTCCCGATTATATTTGCATTTTTTTACCAGTGATAATGTGTATCACATGGTTGATCTGAATGCAGAAGTTATATGAATGTCCTAATGCTTCTTCCAGTTCTTTGCTCTCCATATTTCCCAAGCTATGATTGCAAGAATAATTGAAATTATGCTGCAAGATTTAGTCGAAGACCAGTACCAGGTACGAATTAGGTGATGAAGAGTCATGTTTCTCAATATTGTTATATCTAAGATAGCACTGAAATAATTCCAAACTGTCCAGGCCTTATTGCATTGAACCATCACATGATTTGAGCTTTCTTCATTTTCACAAAATTGGCATTTTGAGGCCAATTGAAGCTTCTTACTCTGCAAGTTAACATCAGATAGAATCCAATTCAACAAAGCTCTCCAAAGAAAGAAGGAGCATTTCTTGGGAGTTATAGGATTCCAGGTTTCCATGTCAAGTTCGATTCATTTCCAAGTCAAAAATATCAACACAAATAGTATTATTAGTAGAATCATTTAAAAGAGACTGAAAGTATGAATCTGTAGATTTGGCGATTGCTTCTTGCTCCTCCAACCATTTGTTTCTATCCCCATATTCGGTTGATTTTTTTCCCTTTTAGCCCTCTTTTTTACTAGATTATGAAAGAAGGTGGTGTTCTTATCATTATCCTTCAACCATAAAGTATGAGTCTTTTGCTCCCAGAAGCGTTCCTCCCTTGCCAACAGTTCCAAGTGATTTTTTTTCCCTGTCCAACAAAAAATTATCAGAGTTGTCCTTTGTAGTCTGATATTCAACTTCAATAAATTCTCTTTATTGCATCAAAAATATTGCCAAAGTCATTTTTATTCCATAACCTCCATAAAGGATTCCCAGGTGCAGAGCTAGACCAAGTTCTTTCAATAGTTTCTAGGAATCTAGGATGCCTTGTCCACATGTTTAGAAACTTGAATGAAGGCTTGAGAATGTCCAGGTTGGATAAAGTAGATACACAGATAGGTGAGCGATCAGAGCATGTCTTGGCCAGATGAACCAGCTTAATGTTGTCAAAGTAATTGATCCATGAATTGTCATAGAGCACCATATCCAATCTCTTCCACTTCCTACCATTAGTCTACGTATATTTAGATCCTGAAAATCCTCCATCAATTAGGTTGAAATCAAGAATCGCATTGCTGAAATCATACATACTCTTCAAAAAAACTCTAGTGCAAGATAATTGCTTTTTAGTATTGATGGTGGTGTTGAAATCACCAACCACAATCCATTCAGTAACTTCATCATTCATCCTTCTTAATGATTCCCATAGGTCTAGTCTCTGAGTTCTGTTACACTTTACATAAACAACAGTTAGTCTAAAGTTCTTGTACAAGGCAGTATAACTTACATTGACATTAATAAGCTGCTTTTCATTGCCTAAGATGTCTGTATTGTAATCATCAGTCCATAGTAGCCAAATTTTATTGTTAACATTGCCAAAGTATTGATTGTATCAAATCTGTTTAGCCATAGCAGCCATCTTGGATTCTTGAATGATGGGCTCTTGAATAGCCATGGAAGCTGGTTTCTCTAACCTCTTAAGTGACTTTAATCTCCTCATTGTGTGTTTATTCCCCAGTTACCTGATATTCCAGTTTTATAGTTTGATTGTCATTTGGTTGATTTTGATTTAACAACCTTCTTCAGCTGTAGAAGTTTAGTTGAAGTATGGCATTTGGTGTTCAAGTTACTGATTTCCTTAACTTTTTTGTGTTGCACTTTTGTAAATTTATTATCTTTCCGATCTTGTGTAGGATTACATGGAAGATTTTTTGTTGTTTCTTTGGTTAGAGAAGTAGTTTTTTGGTTGAAGTCAACATCAAACAAGGATCTTCTTTCAAGAGTATACAATGCCTCAATCGTTTCAGGATCATTGTTAGACTGCTTTACATTGTTTTTAGTTCCATAGAATGGGTCTTTTGAAGCAACATTAGCTTTTGATGTAGCATTTTGTATGTCATATATACCTAATGTAGGCATAATGGTGTTGATATGTTGTTAGTTCTAGTCAACTACTTCCATAGTGTTTTGAGTATCAATTATAAATGATTTGAGCTGAGGCGTTGTACTCTTGTTTTTAGGAATCATATTATTAAATTGTTGAGGACATTACTCCCTTTATTCGTGATCTTGTTGTTGGTTTAAGAGTTTCTTCTTACATACACTTTCATTGTGTCCAATGTGCTTGCATACATTACAGTAACTAGGATGTGAACCATAGACAACATCCAAGTTGAACTCTTCCTCAACTTCAAACTTGATCTTTATGTTGTTAATCGGTGGTTTTGATACATCCAGTTCCACCCAAAACTTAACACAATTAAATCTAGCTATGTTAACCGGAGGAATCCAAACTTTCAAGGGTGTGCCCATAGACTTTGGTATTTCAAGGATTGTTCTTTCATTGTACATAAACTCAGGCAGATTGGCTACAGTTACCCAGACTAGAGTTAAAGGACTTTCTTTGTTAGGATCAAACTGAGGACTTCATTTGAGTAGGCACATAGGTTTCTCACCCATTTTCCAGACATTTCGAGACCATTATCTTTTCAAGTTTTCAGCACTTTCAAAATCTATAAATGCATGGCTATAATCCCATTGAGCCACACTAAACGGACTGGAAAAGTTAAACCTACCCAGAAAGTGTTTAATTGCTTCATACTTTGGTTTGCCGTAAGCAAACTTTCCTATAATCGTATGCTTAGATATTTGTTGGAGATGTTCTCTGTCTTCTTTCTCAAAGTTACTTATCATTTTATCATGGTTATTAGAAATAGAGACATTTGGACACATCAGCAAATGACTTTGTTGCATCTCGGTAATCTGTTTCTTTTCCATACCCATTATTGTAGCTTACTTTTTTGAAATTAGGGTTGGAGATTACCATCGGGATTTGGTTCGGTATTTATCTTGGACTATCATTCCTTTGATATTGTTTTTTATTTTCTTTCAAAAACATGGGAAAATCTCTTTCAAAAACATGATTGTTAGGCAGAGATCTTATCGAGCTTAGAGAATTCGAAGATGGAACTGATGGTATAATCTCTCCTTCTTCCATGGAGGAAGAATTCATCCCATTAGAAAGACATAAGATGCATCATCAAGATCATTCATATTGAATTTGTCATACAATTTTTCGTCGTATATAATAATTATTTATTGTTCTAAACAAGCAATATGTCATCAACTTACAACCCCAAAAATATGAAATTAATCCCGTTGAATTTATTGTATACACAATCCTCATCCGAGTTAATCTTAAAACCAGAAGAGATTATTACCTCAAAGAATTTGTGAAACCATTATTAAGAAATTTGTTTCAGCCCACAAATGGATTTTAAGCTCTCATACCATGGATTTTGAATCACACATTATAAAATTCTCAAGTTGAACCGCATGGATCATTTTTTTAATGTCACCATTAAGAAAAATCGTTTAACATCCATTTGATGAAATTCCATATCAAAGTGTTTAATTAATGTTGTGATTGTTTTAAAAGAATACTTTGAAGATACAAGAGAGAAGGTGTCTTTAAAATCAATCGATTCATACTAAGTATAACCTTTAGCTACAATGCATGCTTTATGGTTTACCACATTGCTCATACAATTTTGTTTCATTTTTAAACTCATTTATAACCAATGGAATTTTCTCTTTGGTTAATGGGACAAGTTCTTATACCCTATTATCTTGTATAGATTTATACTCTTCTATCATAGCATTATTATAACTATCATGGCTTCTTTGTAAGATGACAGATGTTTATAATTTTAGCACATGAATCATCATGTTCTTGCATATATATTATATATTCTGAGGTATAACATTATTATTTTCCCGTGTTAACCCTCTAAATGGAACTATTACACCATATTGTACTTTTTGAGGATAGATTGATCCTCATCAACAATATCATTTTTGTACATGTGAAAGATTGATATTATATTGAGTGTCTTCTTGTTCTAATTGGACCATATTTTTATCCTTGCTAATATGTTTGATTTTGAGTATCTTCTTGCTCTAGTGATTCTAAAAGGATTGGCAGTAAAGTCTAATCTTCTGAAACTTGACCATCTTCGTTTTAACCTTCATGTATCTCTATAATTTTTCCTCAAAATGAACATTTATACTTGAATTATTCTCTTCAAACTTAACTTCCTCAAGGAATTTTGTTGTTCTCTCAAAAATAATACCAGTGCAAGCATCATACAACTTATAACCTTTTGAAGACTCATATTAACTAATGAAAAACAACTAACTGCTTTTTTTATCTAATTTATTTTATTGAGGCTTCTAAGCCTTTCTTTTAGATGAACACCCTTATATATGTAGATTATTTAAACTAGGGTTATGCAAAGTTCAGAGCTCATATTGGGGTCTTCACAGTTTTCTTAATGGGAACTTTATTAAGACTATAAGTTTACATATTTGATGGCTTCACCCTTGGATGATAGTGGTATAATTGAGTTACTTATCATATTTCTCACCATATCTATTAGTGTACGGTTTCACCTCTTAGATCATCATTCATATTGGATGATCCCGACATTATATACTAAAATATTATGCCACACTGCTCTATGTATCTAACAAATGGTGTTTGACATTGTTCACCTTATCCGTCATATTTATCATAGTATTCACGAGTACAATTAGATCTAACGCGTCGACTCCTTTTACCAAGTTTTTTCTAACTTCGGTCATAAAAGTTATGACCTTATCTAGGTATTTATATATATCATGAAGAATGTAGAGGTACCCATAAGGAGATAATTAATCTATAAATAATATGAAGTATCGTTTCCTCTTCCATGATTCTTTTTTAAATGATCTATGTATATTGGGCTAAATCAGTTATAAGACTTTCTTTTCTATATGTGTCCATATTGTTTTCATTTTGATATGCTTTCCTTTAATATATTTGATACAAGTATTAAAGTCTTAATAATCAAGTGAGATTACTAAGACTTTAACAAAATGATTATCTATCTTTACTTTGGAGATATGATCTAACCATTTATGCTAAAAACATTGTTGAATTTTTAGTTCATTAATCTCATTGTTTGTTGTTTGTGTGTTCATTGATATATTATGATTCTCATCTGTATCTAATAAGTATAACATGTCATTTATTTGCAAAATATAAGTACCAACTACCACATCATTAAAGGAAATAGTCAATTGATTACTTCTAAAGATATAAAAGTAATGAACATTAGGGTTGTTATCGATCTAGTTCGGTCTGGTTTTAGACTTGACCAGACCAGACCGATAGAATTAACATTTTGAATCAAACCAAAACGATAAGAAACTTAATTAAAATTTAAAAATTTGAAACAAAACTGATAAGTATTATTTAGATTCGGTCCAATCCGATCCGGTTTCGATTTTTAGGAGGAAAAAAATTAGATGTTATGTTGTATATCATCTTCTTCCTCCTCTTCAAATCCTAAAATCTAAATAAAATTACCAACACACCAAAACCATAATTTATATCTAAACCACCATGTCTAATAAACTCATACCACATATCCATCTATTAAAAAATTATATCCCTACCATGAAACCTAACTTAACTTCTCATTCATCTTCATCTATGTCAGTTCTCTATCGCGTTTTTCCTTTCCATGCTAAAATACCAATATTTATAGTTTATTTTAGAGAGGCCATTGGATAAAGAACCATGGTACACCATCTCATTATAGTATTGTTTGGAAACTTTCTAAAGTTTGTGATGTGTAGATATTGAGATTTTTCACGAGGATTGAAAAGACGAGAGAGATGATAAGCAAAATAAAAAAGATAAAGTCAGGTCCTTAATGTGCTTTTGACAGACCTAAGGTTAGAATATATATATATATATATATATATATATATATATATATATATATATATCATGTATTCTTAATCAGTTACACCGGTTCAGTTCAAAATTTATCCCATTTTTAAAAATGAAACCATAAATAGGACCGATAAGAACCGGTTCGGTTCCCCCCGTCTGGTTTTAGTCCAGTTTACAGTTCTTTATAACCATTAAGATTCCTAACCAATATTGTCCAAAGTAGGTTTAATAACTTAAATTATTTTTTTAAAAAGGCACACATAGAACATCTTTTAAAAATAATACACGTGGACTGGAAAGTCTTAAATAAAAATCATAAATATCCAAAACCTGACACGAGTTTTCCTCCTTCGTATAGATGAAAATTGCATCTTCATTGAGGTTACGACTCTTTAAAGTACCCTGAAAATTAAAACATACATAAGTGGTTGCAATGGTATCAACTCATAAAGTATGCTTTACTACTGAAACAAGATTAATTTCTAAACATACCAAATATGTGAGGTTACCTTTGGCTTTCATGTAAGCTCAATAATTTTCACAATCCTTTTGATGTGCCTTTTATATTTGTAGAAGAAACATCTATCGTCGGTCGAATCATTTTGTTTCTTCTAACTTAAACCGTATTCAGATATTCTATCGTTAAACTTTTTCTTTTTTTCTGGCCTCTTAGTGGATCTTACCACTTTCACCTTAGTTGGCGCATCATGAAAAATCCAACCACACAATGATTATCCAATTCTCACACATACAATTGTAAGTAGATTTGAAGTACTTATACTTGGCATGAAAAAAATGATATACAAATCCAACCACACACTCCTCAAGGAGATATATCTTAATTTTCCTAAACTTTATGGCAAATATGAACATCCCAAGAATATGTTAATAGTAGTTATTTTACCTCAATACATTATTTTGAAGATATCGTTCATCAAACATTGCATCTCCAACTTATCATATTTAAATTATGTTTCTCAACTTTCTTTAGAAACTTAGAGGTGGCATTAATCGCTGTCAAGATAGCCCCTCATAATATAGCTGGACTCCCTTCACGTATTAAGGCCAAGCATAACCTGTTGGATCTTTTCTAATTTTTTAATTTTTTTTGTCACATCAATAGTACTTGCCTCAGTAAAAAGAGCGGGTTTAGAAATCATAAATTTTCGATCATAATCATGACAGTTTTGGAACAACTCAATCTCCTATTTCTATTGGTTAAAGTTTATCTCATCCAACATTGAAATTTTATTCCTCGTGAGATTCTAACCAACATCATTAACTATATAACATTTAAACACACAAAACATAAGGCACACACTCATGATATATAACGCTTATATAAACATGTTTAAACATGACATAATACATTTAAAACATAGAATACAATGATAATAAGATACACTTAGGAAAACATACTAATATATGCTTATGAGTTTGAAAAATTACTATTAATATAGTTTTTGATGGGTTAAGTACCGATGAAACCCTCTTTTAGGTTGATTCTCTTTATTTCAATTAAAACTTAATGATTAATTTCCAACTATGTTCTCTCATTCATGATTAATCATTGCAATTATTGACCTTTAGTTAGGTAAAAATACTTGCAATAAACTTAATCCATGAAATCTTCAGACTCAAGGATCGTTAATCCACCAACTAACCTTCATTTGGGCTGATTAATTAATTTCATGATTTGCCTACCATAATCCGAACAATATTAGTCATGCATATCCACATAAATATTTAAAATACATCTTATTTTAACTATATACGCATAAAAATAAGCATGGAAAACATATTATGACAGTTACAGATCATAAAAGAATAAATACCTAATCCTAACAACCCTCATGAGTTTGTTACTACAATGAAGAAATTATTTTCTACAAAAGTATGTGCTTGTTTTGGAAAAATGATGTTGAACGCAACGAGTAGGAGCATTTCGCCATGATCAAGATAGATGTAATCATGATAAAGGTTTTTTTATCCTTCACCATGATCACATCAGAGGTGATCGTGGCGAAGGTGTCGAGACAACCCTTTGTTATTTTATTTAACTATTCCATCCAAGGGCTTTCTTGCTGCAAAATAACAATTTTTTGTACCAGGAAATAAACCACCCGAAGCAGGGGTTCAGGAGATTATTTATTAGCCCTCAAACAAGAGAATACCATGGTAATAATAGATAAAACATTTGCAATTATTGACATATCCAATGAATATTTGGACCGTGACCCACACCATTATGTTGTATAAACTATTATTTTAGAGATTTGAGTTCATATTTTAGACTAGTAATAATTTATGGAGAGATTTTATGATATGGATAACTAAATATTTTAAGAATGGGCATGATATAAGTTTAGAAGCACAATGTTTTGGAGAATATTTACCAACTTTTATCGAGCTCCACCCACCTATAATTTTTTATGATGACGAACTTTGAGGTGTTGGTGTCTCTAATGAAAATGTTGTCGTGATTAGTGTTGTTGTTGAGGGGGTGGAAATTTGGAGAATCTTTATCGAGACCGGTAGTTTGAAAATTATTATTTTTAGGCCATTATATGATAAGATGAAGAATCCTCTGTCTATTCGTCTTTCAGATGAGGCTTTGGTTTAGTTCACAAGGTAGAGATCTGTTATAAGAGAGTTTGATACCGAATTTTTTTTAGGAAGAGTCAAATTTAAGGATATAGTTCGAGTCATTTTTATGGTTGTTGATAATCATAACTCTTATAATGTAATCTTGGAATGACATAGCTAGAAAAAATTCATATTATCTCTTCGATTGTACACCAGTAGCTCTGCGGTGTGGTAGGATATAAGGTGGGAATTATGAGAAGTAATTCGAAGGTAGCTCGAGAATGTTATGCATGATCATTGTCGTTGTAAAAATAAAAATTATCGAGGCCTCAAATAAATATTGAAGCAAATGATGATTCTAAGAGCCCAAATTTAGTTTTTCACGGGGAGGATGCCAAGGCTTATTATTTTCAAGAAGGAAAAAATTTAAACATCAGAACTTCACTCATATATAATTTTAATAATGAATTGATTTTAGTCTTGCCTAGTAACTTGAATATTTTTTCTTGGTCCACAGATAATATAACCTGCGTTCCAGCCAATTTTATTGGTCATAAGCTATCAGTTAATCCGAGTGACAAAATCTTAACACAAAGAATGAATCTTCTTGTTTGAAAAATCCATAGTTATATTTAATGAAGTGGGTCGGTTATCCAATGTATGCCACATTATAGAGTGTCAGTATCATTTATGGACAATAATCACGGGTGTGTTAAAAAGAAAAATAAGAATTGGAGGATGTATCTTGATGAAACATGCTTCAACATTGTATGCCTTAAGGATCTGTTTCCAGTTCAAAGGGTTGTCTAGTTCGTGGACTTTTACTTTGGACAATAAACTTCTATAATTCATGGATGTGTACTCGAAATTTAAATGCATCCACCATATAAGAGACAGAACGGTGTACAATGATCTTTGAAATGAAAGTTATATTATTTCCATAATTGTTGTTCTGTGTCTGCTGTTTTATTTTAGGGACTTTTTCCCTATATTTGGTATGAGAGGCCGTGTTGTCAAAGTAATGGCCAACGAAGATAGTTGCAGTCAAATCGACGACGAGAAGTCTCAGTCCCGATCAAATATCTAACGTTAAGCGAAACAGACTACAACATTTGGGCTGTCAAGATGAAGATAATCTTGCGTTCGCTAGGAGTATGGTCAGTGATAGAAGGGGAAGACAGAGACTAGTAGCCATTTCGCAAGGGGAGAAGCAGACGGCAAGGCAGACATTTCTCAAGGGGAGAAGCAGACGGGAAGGCAGCCATTTCTCAAGCCGAAGCAGACGACAAAAGAGGCTTGGGACGCACTCAGGGAGATGCAGGGTTGGTGGCAGCCATTTCTCAAGCGGAGAAGCAGACGGCAAAGAAGGCTTGGGACGCACTCAGGGAGATACGGGTTGGCGGGTTGGTGAAGATCGCGTCGGCAACTGACTAAGATTACACATGTGGCAATTGCAGAGAAGAAGACGACAAAGGAAGAGCCAACAAGATCTTCAAGAACTCTTCGGATAAAGGAAGATTAGGAAGACGACAAAGAAGACAACAACCAAGTTCAATGTTAAGGGGGAGAATGTTGGATAAACATTGAACTTGAACACGTGTTAATGTATTAGTTATTAAAACAGTTAGTAAGATAAGATCAAACCGTTAGTTATTTCTCTATATAAGAGACAGAACGGTGTACATTGATCTTTGAAATAAAAGTTATATCATTTCCATTGCTATTCTGTGTCTGGTGTTTTATTTTAGGGACTTTTTCCCTATCCATAACTAATCGAGGTTTATATTGTTATAATAATATGCCTTTCGGGTTGAAAAATGTACGAGGCAACATATCAATGGTTGGTTAACAATGCATTTACTAGTCAGATTGGAAAATATGTTGAGGTTTATATTGATGACATGCTTGTAAAGATCCCAAAAGACCTCAAGTACATTATCGACTTGATAATGAATTTTGAAAACATAAAGGGTATAAACCTGAAGCTTAAGCGGAAAAAGTACACCTTTGGAGTATGCTCTGGGAAGTTCCTTGGATATATAGTTAATGAAAATGAGATAGAGGCCAACCTAGTGCAGCTAAAGGCATTGGGTTCTACGTAGTCCATCTCTACAAAAGAGGTTCCAATATTGACGGGTAGGTTGGTAGCAATCAATAGGTTTATTTCACTATCATTTTTCTACGTATTGAGAAAGACTAGTAGCTCCATTCGAATAAGAAGTCTGAAAAGGTGTTCCATAAAAGAAAAGAGCATATCTTATCTCTGAAGATCTTGTCCAAGTGGATCCTATACGATAAGTTATTTGTCTACCTGGTCGTCTTAGACTATATTGTGAGTTTTGTTTTGATAAAGAAATATAAAGAATTATCTGAATCCTATATACTATGCGAGCAAGAGCGTGTAACAGCATAGACCATATTTTTACGACTCGAGAAGTTAAAATTATCTTTGTTTAGAGTTGCGAGAAAGATGAGATTTTACTTTCAAGGTCACTTCATTGTGATTCAGATTTTATTTCCAGTTTGAAACATTCTTCAAAAACCCAAAAGTTTGGGGTGTTTAACTCAGTGGTCAGTAGAATTGGGAGATTTTGATATAAACTTTGAACCAAATATTATTACCCAAACTTAAGCTTTAGTTTATTTCTTGACCAAATTCCATGTTGAGATAACCTCACCTTCAATTGAAATCCTGGAAATGGAGTGGTTGGTCCAAACTAACGAGGGATCTCGGGATGTAGGGCAAGTGTTCAATTATTTTCTCATTTAGGAAAAGTAATGTACTATGCTATCAATATTGGTTTTTAGGCATCTAATAATGAGACAAAATACGAGGTGACTATTTGGAGGCTTTGTTTAGCCTTTATATATGGAGTTAAAGGGTGCGTCTAATAAGAGACTCATAAATCTTAATAATTCGAAGTCTAGAAAGATAAAGCTAAACTATTCGAAAATGTCATGAACTATTACTGGTGAGAGCCATTTTATCGTAGCCAATGACATATAAAACTGTCTTTGTATAAATAGTTTTACAAACTTTTAGGGAGATCAATTACTCTGAAGAAGGGAACGATGAGAGAAAAAGGGCTGATATGGACTTGATAAAGGAAAAATGACTAAGGCTTACTTAAGAATTTTGTACTACCAGAAATTTATGAGAAGTAAATACACTTCACGAGTCCGATCACATGAGTTTAATTAGGGAATAAGGTTGTCAATGAAGTTTTCTTCATACTATAAGTCACTGGCTCGGTAAGATTGATTCAATGTAGGAGGGCTATGGCACATTGTCTGGAAGAGTCAAGGCTGGAACATACAAGATCATATATGAGGAAGGAAGACAATTTCAGCACCCATGGAATATCGAGCGTCTAAGGCTTTACTCATCGTATAGTAGTTAATGTACAATATCTTTACTAAACTCTTTTTAATTTTGATTAAAGGTTTGGTGGTATACTATTTTCTAAACTACTAGTGCAGGAAGGTTTTAATGAGTTACGCACATAGTTGGTATATTAAAAAAAATTTGTTCTTCAATTTTTTTGTTCAGTATGAGTGAAAGCTTTAGATTCAGAGATAGAGTGATCTTGTTGAGTCCCTGCATGAAATGTTAAAGTGTTCCAACCTTAGTTGGTGTAATGTTTTTCAAAAGCTCCCAAAATTAGTAAATTGATTCATTATAGCTAAACGAGTAAAATTGTTCCAATTTTAGTTGGTTAAAGAGTCGGCTGATGCTCTATGTTATTGGTTTGGGTCGCTTCATACTTAGTGAAAATATTCCGACCTTAGTTGGTCAAATATTTATTTGACGCTATATATTATAAGCTCCGTTTTATCTCGTTTTATCTGAAATGCTCCAACCTTAGTTGGTTAAAAAGCTTTCGTAGCCTTCAAAAATATTAAAAGTTTGATATTTAAAAATCACTATTATAATTATTATTAAAAGTTTGATATTTAAAAATTAAAAGTTATTAATTTAGCATAACAAACCTATCAAAATAATTAATACGACATAACTGGTAATAATACTAATTTTACGACCAAAAATTCTAGAACGTTATTTTTCGAGACTGTGTAGGTAGGATCAAATTTTTTCCAAAAGTCTTCCACGTCTGCATTATCCCTAACCAAAATTAAAAAATCTTTACTCACAATAGTGGATTTTTCAAGTATTCAGCATACCACGTCATATTTATCTATCTTCCATATCATTATATCATACACCCTACAATATATTTTAATATTTTTTAATTAATATATATTGATATCAAATTTGTAATTATTAAAATAATATTTTTGATAAAATAATAGATGTTATATTATTTTATTAAAATTATATTATAAAACTAAGTTTGACTCGATTTCAAAAATTCAAATTTTTAATGGAAGCAATATTTTATATTTTAACAAAACAACACACAATCTTATTAATCACTTAAAAAGAACACGTACATAAGTAATTACAAACAAACAAGAATAAAAAAGTACATAAATTATTGCAAGCAAAAAAAATAAATATTAAACATTAGTGAAGTATTGAAGTTCAACCAAAAGTTTTTCTGAACTTGTTCCAAATGTTTTTGATGAGATCCTTCTTCAATTGAATATTTTTTTTCTCAATAACGTAGTACAGCTCTAGCTCGACCTTGAACATGCATCTGAGGATGCCTTTGAATTTGGAAAATGATTGATGAACTCGGTCCAACACTTGTTGCTGGTTCGAAATCCATATTTTCCAAACTTTGTGATATGAATTTTGTTTGTCATCAACTATTATGTTATAAAAAATAATGCATATATTCTCTAAATTCCCTGAATATTCAAGATCCCACATTATTACCGGACGGTGAATAATTACGAATCGTCCATGCAGATTTCCAAATGTATGTTCCATATCCTTCATGCATGACTCTTATGTTTTAGCAAACAACTTAGCTTCATTTCCTTAGGGAATTGGAATTGATCGAATGAAGGTGTTCCATTTAGGCTAGATTCCATAAGCAAGTTAGTAAACTATATTGTATTGATTGACATTCATATTGAAGTTCATTGTCAGAATGACATCAGACTCAATATCATCAAATAACAAAGACCTATCTAGTATATTTATGTCATTTAAAACACCAAGTACCCAAAAAAAATCATGTCATATCCACTAGTTACGGGAAGGCACTGCTTGAAGGATAACTATTTCTTTTCCCTTGTGTAAATTAATAATATTCACATGGCACACCTTCAGACAATTCTTCAATGTCCAATGCATGCAATCGATACTTCCAAGCATGCTGGGAAACTAAAGTTCTTACCAACTTTGTATTAACCTCTCCAAATCGGCTACATTAGGACATCTATTCATCTTCAAACAAGGAAATTATATCCTCACAAAATTTTGATATATTTATCACAAATATCCACTGCATTTCCATAGGTAAGAATGCACATAATAGTTGTGCATTTCATGATACATGTCAAGCAAAGTTTAGCTGCATTATTAATCATTTGAGTAAAATAGTTGTTGTAATTTGATAAGCTTTCTACAATTTGGATGTATAAAGGTCTTTTCATGAAAAATCGACTTCTAAGTTGTATTTAGTGATACGCATGGTTTGTCAAAATAGTTGAAAATTATCATTTAATGGACTAACAAATAATCTCACATCATAGATATTTTTGTATGTGAATTATTTTCTAGCTGTTGTAGCTCATCCATAAGGTATTTTTCCCTATTGAGCATAACTTCTTCAGACTTATATTCTTTTTTGACTTCCTCAAATGTTTTTCTGTAAAAGAATAATTTTGGTACCATTAAATGAGTAGAACTAAAATAATAATGTATGAAGAAGAAGATATGAAGAAAAATATATAAGATCCATATGATATGCAATAACCTTTTTATAATGATTGTTTTTTTTATTCCAACATTGTCTCTCAATTACATTTGATTTCTAGTTAGTGGATGATGGTGACATGTAAGAAGAAATTTTATGCAGTCATAAAGCATGGTCGTATCTTGTGAAAAGGTAATGAATATTGAAACAAGTAAGAAGAAATCTTATATTTTCATAAAGTATTATCTAATCAAATCAAAAGTTAGTGAGAAATACGGTGTAAATATTCAAACCAAACATGGTCTTATCTTGTTGTATCCAGATTCCGTGTTAGTTGATTAAATAAAATAAATTTGCATGAAGTTAATGTAAAAAAAAGTAAGAAGAAATATTATCTTGTCATAAAACATGGTATTATATAGTAAAAAAAGTAATGGATGAGTGGTGTAAATATTCAAACTAAACATGGTCTTATCTTGTTGTCTTCGAATTCCAAGTTTATTTATTTAATTAATTCAATTTGTAGCTAGTGGATGGTGGAAAAAAATATAAGAATAAATATTATCTTGTCATAAAGCATGGTCTTATCAAATTAAAATTTAATGGAAAATATAGTGTAAATATTCAAACCAAGCATGATCTTTTCTTTGTTTTTTGATTTATAATTAGTTTATTAAATAAATTCAATGTGTAGGTAGTGGATGGTGGAAACAAGTAAGAATAAATCTTATCTTGTCATAAAACATTATTTTATCAAAACACAATTTAGTGGGAAATGTGATGTAAATATTCTAACCAAACATAATCTTATTTTATTATCTTTAATTCTAAGTTAGTTGATTAAATAAATTTTATTTATAGGTAGTGAACAGTGGAAACAAGTAAGAAGAAATCTTATTTTTTTTTGTTAAACAAAATATTATCGAGTAAAAATATTATTGGGGGTGTGGTGTAAGTATTCAAACCAAACATGGTCTTATCTTGTTGTCTCTCGATTCCAAGTTAGTTGGTTCAATAAATTTAATTTATAGGTAGTAGATGGTGGAAACAAGTAAAAATAAATCTTATGTTATCATAATGTATGGTTTAATTTAGTAAAACGTTAGTGAGTGAGTGGTATAAATATTCAAACCAAACATGGTTTTATCTTATTATCTCCGGATTCAAAGTTAGTTGATTAAATACATTTAGTTTGTATCTAGTAGATGGTAGAAACAAGTAAGAAGAAATCTTATCATGTCATAAAGTATGGTCTTATCAAATCAAAATTTAGTGGTAAATATGGTGTATATATTCAAACCAACCATAGAAGTAATATTTGAAAGAAGCCATCATAGAATTAAAAAAACCTAGCACGAAGAATCGGTAAATATTTTTAGGAGGCATTACTCGACCGCTTGTACTATCTCTACGGTAGGGATCATTTCGAGCCGCAAAGAATTTCATGACGTTTAGATGATTTTAAAACTATGTGGAAATATCTAAGAACTCATCGGAACACTTGGTTTTTAACCTCAACGACGAGGAATGCCAAACTACATTTTAGTTCTTTGGTTGCCTACTGAGCAAACTAAGAAAAAAATGGATAAAATTCATGACACAATAAAAACCAAATGAGATGAAGCTATGCACAAGGCTCAATTGACTACAAAATTGAGAAAGAAGAAATAAAGCTGATGAAATGGAATTGGCCTGACAGATAAACAATGATATGTGTTATTGTTAAGTTATCATTATTTTATTATCTAAATTACTAATTTACCATTCTTTCATTTTCTCAAGTGTTAAGCTTTCTTTGTTTCAGAGTAAAGACTCTTAAGTTATTATTGTGTATGTTTTCAATCTAATTTCAGAATTTTTTTATCGTTGTTTTTTGCACCATGAGATGAAGCTATGCACGAGGCTCAATTAAATACAAAATTTAGAAAGAAGAAAGAAAGATGATGAAATGGAATTGGCCAGACAGATAAAAAATGATATGTGTTATTGTTAAGTTATCATTGTTTTATTATAAAAAGTACTAATTTTACCATTCTTTCATCTTCTCAAGTGCTAAGTTTTATTTGTTTTAGAGTAATGACTCTTAAGTTATTGTTGTGTATGTTTTCAATCTAATTTCAGAATTTTTTTATCGTTGTTTTTTGCACCATGTATTTGTAAAAAATTTATTTGATGATAAATTATTTCAATTTCAGTGTTATATACATAAATAATAGAGGGATTCATAAACAAAATTCAAACAATATAAATGATTGTTAGATGAAACATTAATATCCGAACGATAAGTAAATAAGTGGTAAATATGTTATCGAAACGAAAAAAAATCAACATATAAGAATGTGTTTTCCAAATTCTGTTTTTATATATTTCTTGTTTATGTACTATGTATTTGTTTCTGCACATCTTTCCAATTTGTGTTAGCTTTTATTGCTTTAAGTTCAAATGCATTCGCACCATCATAGCATAATCAAAATTTCCACACAAAAAAACTTGTTTGAATAATATTATCGTAATATAACATAACATATCGTAACATAATGTAATATAAAATAATTATATTGATTTGCTTATGTGAACAAAGTTGTAGTAAATAATTCATACATATATCATAGAAACAAAACTTAACGGGTTCAGAAACAGCTAATGAGTTGTCTCCGGATTCCAAACCAGATTCAAATTAAGCATGGCCTTTTTTCGAACCAAACATGGTCATGGTGCAACTAAATATGCTAATATGGAGTAAATATCTAAAGCAAAAATGGTATTATCTTGTTTTCTTCGAATTGTAAATTATTTGATTTAATTAATTCAATTAGTATGATGCAGTTTAGAATCCCAATAAAAAACCTTTTTTATTTTATTTTCATATTTTAAAAATAACGTGTTTTATTATTCAAGTCAAATCTAATTGTATCAAGATTTGATTTGATTTGATTTTAAGACATTTACTTTCTTTCCTTGTATTCTGATTAGGTTTTTGAGCAACTACTATATAAATCTTCATTTGCGCTAAGTTTTGAACAAGTTTTTAAATAATACATTTTTTATTTACTAAAAACTTTTTAGTTTCATAACCCTAAGCTATATATTTTTTATTTTTTTTATTCCGCTGCATCAGTTTGGTATGAGAGCATCAATTCATGTTACGTAGATACAAGAAGCATGTTTCTAAAGCCTGATTTTTATAATTCAAGGTCTAAGTGAGAGAGCAACATCTATGGTCGTGAAGACCTTGAAGATCGTTTAGGTATGTTGGAGGAGTTTACTAGAGGAGTTTACTAGAGGAGTTCAAATTGACTATCAATCGTCGGATCAAGGGAAAACTTGTTTATCGAGATGATGTCTCAGCCTATGAAAAGGTTTTCGAAACCAATTTTTTTCATCAACTGGTATGCTTCAATGTGACTTCGAATAAGGAACACTCGAGAAGAATTTCTCTTTATTCAAATAATGTCAATAATTATAATTCTCTTATTTCAATTTCTAATGTAAAAAATTGGAAATAATAATAATAAATTTGGATCTCGATGGTGATGACGTCGTAAACTCAAGGATGGATTCTCATCAACAAGAGGAAGATGATGTAGTTGAGAATCTCAATCAAAGACACCTTTTTAATTTAATTTTAATATTTTAAAAAACATGTTTTATTATTCAAATAAAATCTAATTTTATCAAGATTTGATTTGATTCTTTTTTAAGACATTTACTTTCTTTCTTTGTATTTTGATTAGGGTTTTGAGGCTACTATATAAAGCCTCATATGCCCTAAGTTTAAATAGTTTTTGGAATCACGTTTTTCATAAAACATGGTCTTATCTACTAAAGAATTAGTTGGTGTGTGGTGTAAATATCAAAGAGAGCATGGTCTTATCTCGTTGTCTTTAAATTCCAACTTAGTTGATTATTATTTTTTAATTTGTAGGTAGTAAATGGTGAAAATAAGTAATCAGAAATATTATCTTGTCATAAAACATTATCTTATCCAGTAAAACATTAGTGGGTGGGTGGTGTAGATATTCAAACCAAACATATATTTACTTATTCTCTTAGAATTCTAAGTTCTTTCGATTAAATAAATTCATTTTGTAGGTACTGCATGGTGGAAACAAATAAGAAGAAACATATCTTGTCATTAAACATAGTATTATCAAATCAAAAGTTAGTGCGAAATATGGTGTAGTAATTAAAATGAAATAATTTAAACAACATGTTTATTCAACCAAAATAATTGGAATGAAGATAGATAAAAAAAATATTGAAAATAACACACATGATAATATTAAAAACAAATCATGCATAATAACAAAAAACAACAAATATAGAATAATTAAAATGAGCACACACAATAACAATTGAGAACAACACACTCAACAAGCATGCTAATGCAGATTTATTTGTTTCATTAACATCTGAAACATTTACTTGTCATAAATATCATGATCTGGATTATTATTCAACTCCATAAACATCTTCATCCTCTTAACTTTTTCATATTCATTAAAAGCTTCGCTTTCACATTCAGTTGGTAGAATTTTCTTTTGCTTTGTAGTCATGTGTTGTTCCCGAGCAACCTTTAAACCCTATAACTTGTCTTTAATTGCCTCTTTATTGTTTTACCTACGTTTTTTGTTTTATCTTTACCATGAAGACGTACAAATAAAATATATGAGAACTCAATCGAATTATTACTATTCATTCTCTTCGATCCAATACTAGCAGATTCATTAGCTCATGACATATATCTCGGTTAGTGACATACAAACTCCCACTCTTTTAGTTGTTACATTTCGTACATCACAAAAACTCTTATACCTCTCTCTGCATGTCGTACTGTAATATTAGATATGTATTAAATTTAGATTTGATTTTTTTAAAATCTAATTTATAATTTTTATTTACTTATATATCATTTTTTTAGATTATATCTTTCTGTTATACAAATAAATGATCCTAAAGAATATCATCGTGATGTTTTCGTTATCTTTTATATCAGAAACTAAGCAAGTCCTAATAATCGAACCTTGAGGTTACTAAATGCTTAGTAAATAATATAAAATTCATTGATAAAGAGTTTAATAATAATAATCATGTGAAATATTTTTGTTTTGTTCAAATGTAATTTGTTAAACATATTGTACTTAAAGATATTCAACCCTAAATTTTAGTGTCATTTATTATTTTTAATTATTAATAATGAAGATCTAATATAGATCATAATTTACATTTAATATCCAATTTGTTTTAATAATATCATAAATATCCTAAACTAATTATATAAGTTTTTTTTCTTCAAAGAAATATTATTTTAGATAGAGAAAATAACCCTAAACAATTCCCCCTCTTTGAAATATAGAAACTCTTGAGTATCTTGATTTCAAAATTTCTTTCGATTTTAATTCAGATTCGTGTGAGATTCACTGAGTTAGCTTTTTTGATTTTTATATAATATGAAGAACAGTTTCTGAGAAAGAATACCAATATTATATTCGTATCCAATTTTATAATAGTAAGTTTAATTTCTTTTCTTTTGCTAATTAGTTATAAACTCGATGTTTATTATAGTTTTCTTAGAGTTACGAGTTATATTTAGGTTTTCAAATCCTTGAAAAGTTGATACAGTTTACACGTATGATTTTAAAAGATGCGAGACTTTGGGATAAGAAGATGAAATGCTAATGGAATTTTATACACGATACATTGTGATATTTACCAAACATCTCGCATGTGATACCTGCGCATGCATGATAATATTGAATATGCACGACTATACTAAGTAGATGTAAGACTATAACACGTATTATATGGGGGATGTGGGACCCGTTCATGCATCAAATATGCGAGACCCTATATGCGCGAGACTTGCACAAGCATCCTAATTTTGATAGATGAAAGACTATTATTTGAAGATGCGGGACTATAACATTATTCATAGTATTTTAAACGAGATATATGAAACCATATTATTTTTCCACATGCTATACTTGTTACTTATTGTTTTTGAACTATGCAATACACGTTAGTAATGTCTAGACTTCGAGTGTGTATTTTCAAACAGAATGGTCAAACTGCAATCATTCTTAATAATGATTTTGACGAATTTGAATGTATTCAAAGGTATGTTGAAAATAGATGAGATATAATGGTTATAGGTAATTATAATATAACATATTCTTTTAGTAATAATAGGAATTGTTTATTTAAAAATGATATCGGTTTTATGGAGTTGCTAGTACTGCTTGATTTACAACGTTTAAAAAGTATTAGTTTTAAAATAGAACAATTTCCGGTTGAGATGGTTTCTGAAGAAACACATAGAAAATTTAACTTAAGTTTGTTTGAAGCTTCAAATTATTAAATAATGAGTATAGAGAGTAGTTTCAATTTAGGTTATTTTGATCATAAGAAAAAACAACTTGCTAATCTTTTTTGGGTTGATGCGATTACAGATGTTGGACACGTTTTTAATCAAGGTGATATTGCTCTAAGGTTAGCTTTATGCCTTAGAGAATGATTTTTGTTTCAAATGTATTCATAATCATAAATCTAAAAAAACTGTTATTTGCAAAAATAAAGTCTTAAAGAGATGTAAATGAGGACTTTATGCATCACTTGACTCGTCCACTGCTTCATGGTCATCAAATAGTCTGTTCACATGCATACTTGCGACACTAGTTTTTGCAAAGAAAATAGCAAACAATTGACATGTGATTTAATTTCTAACAAAATTAATGATTCTATTACATTAAAAATGACTTTACAACGACTAGCATAAAATTATTTGTTAAACAAGACTACAATTAACCTATCTCTTACCCTCTTAATCAAATTTTTTAGAGAAAGCTAAGATGAGATTTTTTTTCCGCGATAGCTCTACTTCGTTTGATGTAATTAAGGGGTACTTCAATATATTGAAGAGTCTTGATATTAGTAATGACTACCATATGGAATATACTATGGATAACAACTTCAAACGGCATTGCATAACATTTGGTTTTTATCTTTAAGGTTTTCATTATTGTCATTTATTTTTATTAATCAATGGAACATTTTTTACCGACAAGCATAGAAGAGTATTGCTTTCTGCCATAACAAAATCTAGTAACAATGGTAAGTTTCTTTCTTTCACTATATATATTATGCAATCCTGTTTTCAATATTATATGTTTTTAATAAATGGTCTCGCTTATTCAACATGCAAGACTAGTTTATTTTTTTATATCCGAGTAATATAAATGAAATTCCATCGTATTATATACATGAGATATGCGATACCTAAGTATCTTATCAATAATTCATGCAAGATTATCATAAAGTATCTCATACACGCTTCATATAAGACGCGCTAACACACGAGAGCATATTATATACATACGAGATGAAACTTGACATATAATATTTGTGTCTTGCATGTTGTGACCAAATATTTTTGTGAGACCTATAAAAAGATAATTATGAGAACATGAAGATATGATACCACTTTAATTTGTTTTCAAGTCTTTTTTCTAATAAATTTGGTATTACTAGTTGTAAAGATGATAACCATGGCTTTGGTTTTTAGAGAGTTTAGAACCTCTTTTGTTGGAACATCAAATCATATTTATTTACGATCGGTCATCTAAGTATCATTAATTCTGTTTTTGTCTTGTGTCTAAAATTTATCATGGCAACTCATGGTGTCAAATAACTTTGGAGGTAATTTGGTAATAAAAGAAGAAATAATTAAATTTTGGATAAGATGTAGAGATAACTAGGTATGGGCATTCGGTTCTTCGGTTCGGTTCGGTTCGGTTCTTTCGGTTCTCGGTTCTTTCGGTTCATTAAAACTAGTACCCATTTAGGAACCGATTAAAATTTGGTTCGGTTCGGTTCGGTTCTCGGTTCTTTCGGTTCTTTAAAACTAGTACCCATTTAGGAACTGATTAAAATTCAGCTCGGTTTGGTTCTTCTCGGTTCGGTTCGGTTACATTTGGGTTTCAATTCCAAATGGTTACTTTCTAACCAAATGGTTACTTTGCAACCAGAAGAACCGTTTGGAACCGAACCCGAAAGGAACAAAATGGTTATTTTCTAACCAAATGGTTACTTTCTAACCAAAAAATCTATTTGGAACTGAACCAAAAAAAGAACCAAATGGTTATTTTCTAACCAAATGGTTACTTTCTAACCAAAAGAACTGTTTGGAACTGAACCCGAAAAGAACCAAATGGTTACTTTGTAGCCAAAAGAACCGTTTGGAACCGAACAGAACCATGGATATTCAAGGTACCATTGCTTATTCGGTTCTTTATGGGTACTATTCGGTTCTCGGTTCCTAACCGAACCGAACCGAGAACCGTGGGTATTTAAGATAAGGAACCGTACGGGTATTTATAAGGAACCGGAACCGAACCGAATCCGTTATTTCGGTTCGGTTCAGTTCGGTTCTTCGGTTCCATACCCATATGCCCATGCCTAGAGATAACTGATCTTTGTTAAATATTTTAGAGAGAGACGCTCTCACTGGTAGCTAGGAAGTAAGACTTTCCTCAGTTTTTATTTAATTCCGGCAATGCCATATATAATCAAATGGGCATAGTGGCCTTAAATGGTCCATAAATCTATTTTGGTAACTCAAGCCCAAATACACACAAAGTCTATTATCAAGTAAAATACCTCTATTTGTTACAGTTTATTACATCAACATATTTATTTAAACTTTGGTTCAATAACCCACTTTTCTGACATGCTCTTTGGATAATTTGGTCACCGTCAGTAACCCCCTTAGTACTCGTGAAAATCATTTAGGAGGACTGATGTGTGAAACATTTTCGGATTTTGAGCTTGGAACCTCTTTAGATTTAATTATAGATACTTAACACTTTTTACTAGTCCTGATTTACCCATGCCTATATTGAAGAGATAACCTCGATCTGACTTATGAAGTTGTTCATATATATTTGTATATGTGATTTTTAGATGGTTATTCAGATATACTCATGTACACGTGCCATGGAAACATTGGATCCACGAAATTGTTTTTGAATGGTGAAACGTGATAATGTCTTAAGACGATTCCACTTCTTTAGGAAAAAATCATTGAGACTCTTCAACTTCACGAGGACTATATTTGTTGCGCTTGTAAGAAAGGGTTATTGATATTTTCTATAGTACTCTATAAATACTTTCCCCTTCACTTTAGCATTATTTCACTCTTACAACAACTTATAGAGAGAGAAGCTATGGCATCTCACCATTTGAACTTGAACTTGCATCTTCGCCGCTTCCATTTATTTATATGGTTGGTTGTATCTCTCAAACAAAGTCGGAGAAGAATAAACTACCAGAAGAGTTGTTGGGTTGCCGGAAACGGATGGGCCAATAATTATTAGTCAAACCTTCAACTACGAGGGCACCTATCCATACAATAGAAATTTTATATCAACCAATCCCCTTCATTTTCCACTCAATTATTAGGCTCGAGAAATCGTTCTTCGAAACCAACACAGTGGTAAGGAGAAACTAACAACAAGCAACGACCATAATTTCTGGTGATGGGTTCAGACAATGAGGATATGCCACCCATTAATAAACCTACCACTACTGTGGTAACATAGTACCAACGTTCGTCGGATCCTAAGGCGAAGCAGAATGAACATGCCAAATATGCTATAAAGAAAACTAAAAGTAAACCATTGTCATTCAAATCCAATCCAATGTAGTTAGTTGATGAAACTGAAGTTGAAGTATATACTGACGCGGAGTCTGAATTTGGGGTATTCATGCTATCTAAGGGTGATATCAACATCGCAAAGGAAGATGCGGGGAAAACATATAAATTCAATGGTAGCAAAGGAAAAGACAAAAAAGTAGAAGAAGTGAAATTACCATATTTTTCAGTTATTTAATAATATCAAGAGGAGCACTTCGAAGCTTCCAAAGTAATCTTTAAAAAGTTACAACAATGGGATGTGAAGAACTGATCATATGAAGCCTTTAATATGGTATAAAATGATGTTGCATTAGCAGCTTCTATGTGTTCATCCATAATAGAACGCTTCTTATTAATCAAATATAGTTAGGTCTCTAGACCTGATTTGTAATGACATACTTTAAGAGATATTTTTCTATAAAAAAAATGGGAGACCAGTTATAAAAAATAGGGGAGACTAGTTATAAGAGAAGAGGTAACACCAGTTATAAATAACGAAGCAAGACCAATAGTAAAAAATCAGGCGAGACTAATGTCATTAACATATGCAAAACTTTAAAACAAAACTTGTGATTCAAAAACAGACATGGGAATATGCAATACATTGGAAAAACAAAAAACATGTGGAAAGATGTGACACAAGTAAAAAATAAAGCTTAAACCATAGAAATAATGTAAGACTTAACCCTAACAAACATTAAACATGTGAGCCATTGTAATATTTCACCTTCGAACTGAATGAAACCCAAACTAGACATTCATAACAACAAATAATAGAACATCAGACCATACATTATAACCAAATTACTAAAATTAAACGCATCAAATGAAAAATTTAGAGCTTTTAAATCTCTTAAGACCTGATTTACCCAAATATCACAGTACAAACGTATATTTATGGATAAACCTAATAAACAATGTTAATCGTTTTCTACACTTCCACTCACAAAATGATGATGATAAATTACATAGCTGTTTACTTGTTAATTTATGGGTTTTAGGGGGGGCATATAATAGGTTTTTAAAGTTGTTGGAAGTGAGAGGCTATTATTCTTGATGATCATCCATAGGTCGATTTTATCGTTATCGGAAAAGAGATTAGGTTAGTTTCAGGTCTTTAATAGAGAAAAGTTTAGGTTTAGAAGAAGGTGAAATGTTGAGGTGGGAGCGATTGGTGCGTGTGAGAAAGGTGAGACAGGTGAAAGAAAAAAAGAGAGCCACTTTTAGTTTGAAATAACCTATTTATACTAGATAGGTATATTTATCCAAATTTATGGTATAGGTATTTATTGGTAGTTTACTAATTTTGAATATTTTGTGGAAATGAAATACTTGACTGAATGGATATATTTAGATTATACTTGGACCAAACGATGTTTCCACGAGTTCTCTTTTGATTTCAATGGGCGTATTTATATTATAAAATCAAAATTTGATGTTAAATATAACAAGTTTTTATTTTCTAGTTCTGATTTATTATGAAAATTATGGGTGATTTCATTATACTGGTCTTATCGATAGTTACATAAATAAAAAATATTAAATATATCAAACGATATAAGATTAAAATAACTATTTTATGTTTTTATTAAAATTTAAATAGAACAAACGTACATTTTAATTTGATTAAAAAAATATTAATGCAAAATTAGTTTTTAAAAATTTCAATAACTATTACGGGTAATGTTATACATCTATCCAAATTTGTGATTTTAATATGATATTTTTTAATTGAAAGCTAGACTCATAGATCTTCACATGTTGAGTTAAATTTTGGCCTAATAAATGTATAATCATATTCGAACTTGATCTAAATTTTGTTGATGCATAATTAATTTTTGACAATTTTTATTAAGTGTAATGTTGGTCCTTTATCCCACATCGCTTAAACTGAAAATAATATATAAGTGAAATATTTCAACTAATATGAGGTCTTTTGGGAGTGAAGCAAAGAGAAAAGGCGTGCGGGTCTGCACAATATCATACTAGTACGGAGACCAGATTGTTTTTACTTATATACGAAAGAGGAATATGCATTACCCATATTCCCAACATATGGTATCAAAGCACTAGGCCCAGGCGGAAAGCCGACATGGTGGGTGATGTGGATGAAATTCTCAAATGTCGAATATGCTATCGGAAACCAAGAGTCATACTCAGGGTGAATGATGTGCTCTATATATGGAACGCCTGATGGCTTATCAAGCAGGTGGCTTGATCAAGGAGCGGTGTAGTGTCATCTATATATGGAGTGCCTGATGGCTCATCAAGCAAGTGTCTTGATCAAGGAGCGGTGCAGTGTCATCTATAAATGGAGTGACTGATGCCTCATCAAGCAGGTGGCTTGTCAAGGAGCGACATATTGCCATCTATAGATGGAGTGCTTGATGGCTCATCAAGCAGGTGGCTTCATAAAAAAAGCGGCGCTGTGTCATCTATTAAATCATGGCTCATCAAGCAGGTGGCTTGAACAATGAACGACATAGTGTCATCTGATAGTGAGCAGATAGATCTGCCATGGACATGAGTAGAGCAGGCAGATGGAAGTCAATTGAGAGGAGGCTAAGTGGTACTTTGTTCGAGAGGAGGATTTTTAGGTGCAACCAAAGTCCGATATCCCACATTGGTTAAACATGGAAATGATCAACAAAATATAAGTTAAAGAATATATCTCCATTAGTGTGAGGCCTTTTGAAAGTTGACCAAAAGTAAATTCGTGAAATTATTATTACTTATATAGAAAAGCGGAATATACGGATCTCGTATTCTTTATGAATGGTATGAGAGCAACATGCAAAGCATTATACGGACCCCATATTCCTTATAAAGGATATCAGAAATATGAAAATAAAATATGAATGGTATGAGAGCAACATGCAAAGCATTATACGGACCCCATATTTCTTATAAACGGTTTCAGAAATATGAAAATAAAATTTTGACATACGATAACTTTGCCTATTATTTTTTAATATGTGGCATTCTAATTTAATGTATAATTAACTTTGTCTATTATTTTTTAATATGGTATTTTTTCATCAAAAACTGAATTTGTAGATCTTTAATATATGTGGCATTTTAAATTAATAAATTAATGTATAATTAAAATTTTAAATTAATCTAAAATATGTTCATGCAAAATTAGTTTTCAAACAATTGTTACTAAACAGAATTCACATAAATTTTATTTTAATATAAACCATCATATAAAAAAATACTTTTATATCAAAATTATTTTGAAATATTATGTTTTATTTAAAATTTTCGATATGATATATACATTATTACCATGCTGTTAATATTAATATTATCATATAAAAATTTATTTAAAAGGTAATACGATTTGATGGACATGGCAACGTGAATTTTTTTAGCCCTAATAAATACAACGACCGTTCAACAACTGACCACCTAACATGGGCATTACCACTTGAAGGGGAGCTTCATTGTCTAACAACAGAACAATCCTTTTTATTTTTGACATTTCGACATTAATGTTTCTAGTCATCCCCACCAATCAAGGCATTCTTTAGTGTTATCCTGAATCTTCCAATATAATAGTTCTCTATATTTTGAAATCAGCTAACAAGAGGTCAATCAACCGTCCAACAACTCGAATTCAACTCGAGCATAAAGAGAAAATTTAAAATTCGGTTTGAGACTAAAACTTTTTTTACGAATTTGGTTTATATCTTTTTTTTATAACTTTCTCTATTTGTTTCGTTACTTTGAATTTTTTTTATTAAAATAAAGCGTTATATGTTTATTTATGAAAGGACGATGTTCAATACAAGCTGATTTATAAATAATTATATAAACAATAGGTAAAAATTTATTGTGAAATTAATTGGGTAGATATCTTGTTGAATTAAAGGATGGATTTGAACATTTTGACACTTGAATTTAGATTATAAATTTTAAAACTACTTTGCAAGAAGATAGAGTATCAAGATATCATATATGATCACAACCACTTAACTAAGAGATATGATTGCAATTAGAACAAATATATAAATTATAATTCCATTATTATCGTTCATTCACAACACAACTAAAAAAATATCCGGATTGTTGCTGATTAGAAAATCGAACTCCGAAAGTCAAATCTCGATCTTCACTAAAGTAAAACAACAAGGAGTGTTACAAGTACCACATTAACCCACGGAGTTCCAAAAGAAATATGCATCCATAAGATCACAACAGAAATAAGGATAAGAACAAGAAAATGATATGTTTTCTTCTTATAAGCTTTTGAGTGACGCATTTATAGAAGAACCCAAACTGCCTAAGGGATTTATTCCTGTATGAGTTTATGATTTAAGCGATTCGAATCCTAACAAGTAGTATAAAAACAACCAATTTAAGTTTAGGCGTCAGGTTTTTTGTTCGTAAACCGAATATGATAAACATGTGATTTTCTTTTATGTGTGGTCCTCACATGGGATTAATTTTTGATTAATTTGGTAGATATGTGTGGATATAGGGATTTAAATCACAAGTTATTTAATTGATTAAAGATTAGAACAATTCATGGTGTTTAATTAATTAAGTATATTTTTTAGAATAAATTTAGGATTGTTAGTTGACTTGGGATTGTGACACCGTGGTAAAAAGAGCATCAACACCACAAATTAAGCCCAAATTGAATAAGGAACAACAATGGTATTTTTTGCCACAAATAAACATTTTTTTGGCGGTTATTTTTGCGGTGCCATCTAACGGTTGTTGTGTCAACAACTTAAATAACCACGTCACTCTTTGTGACTGTCATGACAACACCCTTGTCGTTTTAGCAAGCCGTCACTGTAGTTTTGTGCGGTATGCGTACTTATAAAGGTCATTGTTTCTGATGTGGACCACATCTTAGCGTAATACTTATTTATATTTAGATATCTTTTTTAGTTTTTATGTGTTATGTGGATTGTTTGATTAAGTTAATCTTAACTTTGCTAAGTAGGTCATGAAGCCAAAATATCTAAGTTATTCTTATTGGGGAATTGATTTACTAAGAATTTTTATGGGTTCATGATTGATGATATTGCATGCATTGCCGGTTTTAAGGAATATTAATGTTTAATATAACTGACTTGAGTATAAGACTGTTATTTCTGTATTTACTATTAAGTATTTAATCGAATTAGATAAAACCAGCCTAATGAAGGTTCTCTTGATTATTAAAATTGGATTAACCGTGACTTTTATCAAGCTCATACAAGTGTGTGTTAATATATTTGTCTTAAAGTATCTTATTAAAGATGCAAAGTAATGTTTTACATGTTGATCCATATTTAACATTGTTCTAAATTTATATATTAATGAATCTGATATTTATACGTTGTTGTTAATCCATGAAAAGTAAATATAATTAACTTTCATGATATTGATACGAAATTCAATAATAATAAGCCACACCTCTCATTGAAGACATTTTTTCTGAAGAGAATAAAAACTTGAACCATGGGAAAATACAAATTGGTTATGCTTGGTAATCATGAAGCATAAAATACCTTTGTTATTTTATGCGACTACTCAATTGAGATCACTTACGCAATTGGGTTTTCAAAAGTAGTAGATATATTTTTCCCAAGATTGATATTGTGGAGATTAAGATGTTGTTGATGTAACTCTCTACTATAAAGTTTCATGGTAAGAGGATCATAAGACAATATATTCTCAAGATGTCAATGATCACCTTAGACGCTTAAGATTTACCTCGCTAAGGAAATTGTGATGTCATTTGAGTTTTTTCCTCACCGTGAGAATTGAACAATTAGTGAATTGATTTCTCGTACGGCTTATGAGGAGAAAATCTTGGAATAAGTCTCAATAGAGAAAAACAAGGAAGAAGTAGTTTAATGGAGCAATTGATAAGGCTTTCGGTCCATGCGCAAATATACCTAATGAATGGTATGTTACAAGTCAATATTTCTTTTGTAATAGGATATAGAATCTCAAAAAGAAGTATAAAAATTACCAAAGTTATATAAACTTTGAAGGTAATCTCACACATCTAGTATGGTTAGAAGAAAAATTTGTTGTTACAAATAATGTAGTATGGGTTGATACTGTTGCGACCATCCAAGTTTGTATTTCTATTTAGAATACGATGATGAGTTGAAACTTTAGTGATGGTGAACTATACATCTACAAAATAGAGGGAAGTATATGTTTCGTTTCTTCCATTTGTGATATTTAGTTTTCTTGAGTGGAAATTTCTTGTATTTGAAAGATATCAGAAGAAATTTGATATTTCTTTAATATATTTGACACCTTTATATATTCAGTTATTTGAGGAAAAATCAAATGATTATTTCTTTACATGATAGACACTTGATATTTTAAAAATGAATGGTAAGTTTTTTTTTATTAAATATTATTAAACATAATTTTTTTAATGAACATACATATATACAATAAATTAAATTGTAAGGTTGAATATTTAAGAAATATTTGGCACAAGAAGTTAAGTCATATCTCTAATGTAAGCTTCATCCTGAAATATTTATTAGGTTCTCCTGTTTATTCAGACTTTGGTGCTTGCATCGAGTGTATCAAGGGATACATACAAAGTGAAAATGTTGGGTGCATACAAAATGAAAGAAGTGTTGGAGTTAATACATACAAATATTTGTCGGTCGTTCCCAAAGACATCATTGAACAAGACTCACTATTTTATATCATTTACTAGGTAGCTTATCTTAGTACAAGTATCTTTAGCTTATTTATTAGAAAATAGAAACCCTAGAAATGTTCATGGATTTCAAGACCGCACATGAAAAAGAACTTGGTAACAGTATTAAATGCGTCGTATTTGACTATGGTGGTAAATACAATGATAATATGATGCTTTAGGTGAAATGTCATAGATAATTTGCAAAGTACATAGATGAGTGCAATATATTTTCTTACTATAAAATGTTGGGTTCATCCCTTATGAATGATATATCTAAGCGACGAAACTGTAACACTTAACCATATTTATAAGAATTATGATTAGTCATTTGACTCTATCACTATCACTCTAGGATAAGACCACCAAATATGTTGCATACATTCTCAATATAGTTCATACAAAAACAAACATTAAGACCACATATGAACCTTGGATAGGCGCAATCTAACTTAAAACATTTGCATGTTTAAGGAAATCCATCTGAAGCAAAGCCTTATAAACAGAATCAAAATAAATTGGACCCTAAAACAGTTATGTGTTATTTAATTGGATATTCATAATATTCAAAGGGTTTTAAGTTCTATGATTGTTCAATTAAAAGTACATTTAAGAATTGAAAAATCTTTGAGAATTTTTAGTTTGGGGATGAGGGAATTCAGGCACAAATGTTAATTTAGAGAAAGAATCCATAGAGTTTTATAAAGGTGCTGACAAAGATACCCATGTATCATATGCTTTGGTTTAAATACCAGTCATTTCATTCTCATTTCAACGTGAATATGGTTAAGATTATATGAATCTTTTATATATGGAACAAAACTAAGTTTTTCAAAAAAGTAAAACTCTACTATATAAAAAAGTGTAGAATTAAGAAAGATTTCCCTTAAGAAGTTCGACATGATAAATGAAAAGCACTATAACTTTGGATTATTAATAATTTCTCTATTATGTACTAACATCGAATATTTATTGATGCATTGACTATTTTTTTATAATAATGTGATTAATAAGTAATCATATAAATATGAATAAAAGCATTGACATTTAAGCTTGAAGTATAAAGTTTATGAACTAACTTATGGAAAAAATCAAGGTTATGGTCTATGAGAACAACAATGTAATTAAGGGATGCGATTGCAATTAGACTTAAAAAATCTTATATAAAGAGAAAGATAGTGTTTTATTCATTCAACACACTAACATATCGAATTTTATCATTACTGTTGTTAAAAGCTCTTAACCTACATAAAAGATACAAAATTTTCATGTGAGATCTTCATTTAACTTAACAACAAATGATATAACGAATCAAAAACAGAAGATACAACGATTGTGGAACATAAAATACAGTGAATCTAGAATAGAAGATACAAAAAATATAGAAAATAAGATACATGAATCATAACAAAAGGAAATAACAAGAACAAAAGAAACAAAATTTTTATATCTATAATTCTTGTAAATTTTGTATTATGCATTTAAGAATGATTTCATATTTTTAGGGTATTATATATTTATGTTTGGGTGAAGGGTTCATGTGATATGAACTCTAACAAATGATATCTGATGAACCACTCTGATATTCAAAGTTAAAATTGGTTTTTAAATCAAATAAAAAACATGTGATTTTATTGTCAGTAAATGATCCATATTTAGGAATTGACTGTTGATTTATTTGGTAGAGATGCATGAACCTTGGGATTGGATAACATGATTACTTGATTTATTTATGATCATGTTAGAATTATGCGCTTTATTGATTAAGAATGATTTCAGATAAAATAAGGTTTATGGATTGATTTAGAATCGTGCTTCCACAGATAAAAGAGTATTGATGTGACACATTAACTAAATTCAAAACAAAAACATGACACTAGTTTTTTTTTTACGATCACAACCCTAATGTTCTCTGTGGTAACATCATTGTTTGGCATCATTACCACGAAAATAAATTGATGTGACATCATTCTTGGTTTCTGTGGTGATGCAAAAACTGCTACAACAGAAGGTCTTGATGTAGCGTCACCATGTATGCGCACCTAAATGGATCTTTCTTCCAGCTTTGATCACTTGCTATCTTGGGCCTTCAGTGTATTTATGTGGTTTTTTTGGTGTTTGTATATTAATAAATTGCATAAATAAGGTAATATTAACTTTTTTTAAGTAGGTCATGTAATCAACATATCACACGAAATTGATCGATGTTTTAATATTAATTTACTTAGGGTTTTGAAGGGCTCATGCTTAATTCTATTGTAAGTATCGACCCAGAGAAAGGTTAATGTTTGTCATAATTAATCATGAAAACGACATTATCAATTCAGAATTGGTCATTAAGTACTTGATCAAAATAGAGAAAACTAAACTAACATACCATACAATTATGGTTCACGCTAGAGAGTTCTATCATATTAAGTCAACTAAAATTGAATCAATAATGATTTTTTTCAAACTCATACAAGTGTATTTAATATGTTTGCTCATAGTAGAGAATCTTATTAGTGATGTAAGGTTATTTTTTCTATGTCGAATCCATAATTAAATATCGTTCTAAGTTTATATGTTGTTTATTATGTGTATTAATATAGTGAATGTACATACCTTTAGCCTATTAGGCAATAAACCTCTCACTTTAGACATGTTAGGCTTTTCCAAGAAAAATGGAACATGAATATATATTTGAATCGTTATAATTTTTACCTGACATTAAGGGCTAAGTAGCCACACCCCTAACTGAAGATAGTTCTTATAATAAGAAGAAATAATTTGAAGCTTATAAAAATTAAATAGGTTGTGTTTAGAAATTATGAAATAATGAATCTCATTGACCTTTTGTAGGCTATCCCGATTAACATCACCCATGAAATTGAGCTCCTTAGAGTAGTTGAGTAAGAATTTGAAATGACTAATATGGTTGAGTCTAAGATGTTATCGATGTAACTCTCCACCATGAAGTTTCATTGAAAAATGGTAATATAAAAACATATTCTTGGGATATTAATGACTTTTTCAAAGTTGAAGGCACTTAAGATTAACCTTCTCATGGAAGTTGTAGTAAGATTTGTGTTTTACTTTTTTCTTTAGTGTGAGAAGTGGATAATTAGTAAAATGATTTTCATTATACTAAAGATGATGAAAGGGTAAAATAAGTGCGTTCTAAGGTGCATATGGTGGCTTCTCAACATGGATAAGCAAAAAATAAAAATTATGGTAGAGTATTTGATAAGTCTTTCGGTTGAGTATAAAATAAATTTAAGGAGTCACCTGTTACATGTTGATGTTTCTTTTACAAGAGGATGGGACATCTAAAAAAATAGTGCAAAAAGTATCATGTCTATATGAAAGCTAAATATAATATCATAATTTTAATATGCTCAGAAGTAAACTTCGTTTCAGTTTCAAGAAATACATGGTGTGTGGATACAATTACGACTACTTATTTTAGTATGCATGATATGATAAGAAGTTTAAGCATTAGGGATAATCAAAGATACATCTATCAATTAAGGGAATTTCTTGGTTAGTTTATACCATTTATGATTTTCGATTATTACCTTCTAGTGAACATTCCAATTCTTTGCACAATTTTAGAAAGAATTTGATAACATTCAAAGGATTTTAAGTTATATAATTAGGAGTAAAGGAAAAAACAAGAAAAAACACCATATCTACATCTTCATGTAGGTTTCTTATTATGCATTTAAGAAAGAGTGCATACTCTTAGGTATTTAATATTCATGTTTGGGTTTGGGGTTCACCCGATATGAACGCTAACACGATTTATATATATTATCTTTAAGAACATGAAGATTCATATTGTAAAACGATAAACGCTATGTCATGTTTCTGTGAAGCTATTAAGATTCATAATTCTCAGTTGAGGATTACCGCTATGAAATAATATTATAAGTCAATACAAGATAACTTTCGTTAGGGAATGTTTCTCATTACCTTAATAAAACAAGTCTATTTATTGTAAATGGATTTATAAAACCGAGAAGGATTCCAAAGATAATGTGGAGAGACATAAATCACGACTTGAGGAAAAAGGTTATACTCAATATTGACAAGGTGTAAATTGGTTCGAAGGTTATTTAGGTATGCAAGTAATGTATTAAATTGAACTGTTGTATTTAATGCTTAGAGAGATAAAATCTAACCCTCTTAAATGTTGTTTGTCAGAGCTCTTATATGCTAATTTTGGGTTAATGGGCCAATCGGGTTGGATCATAGACATGATTCAAACCCACGGATAAAAGAAGCCCATTAACCATTTTTGGTTACACATGTCCTAACAATTAAAGATATACCAAACACATAACTGTGTCAAACACTCAACTTAGTAAATATGTAAAGGAATAAGGTAAATAATTTTTCTTATCTTAGGTCTAAATTGCTCAATCGAACAAATCTGACCCCATTCATGTTTATCATACTCAAATACTTTTTATCCCCATTAGCTAGCCCCATTAGACTTCTCAAAGGAATTTTAGGAGGGCTAACTGATATTAATCTGAATCATAATGGCTTATTCTCTTAAACCTGAATTTCTATCATTTCATAACCCGGGTAGTGAAGGTGTAGTTCGAAGAAGGATACTATCCAAAAGTCATAGTTTTTAACCAATTATTTTTTCATGACACGCATCATTTTTTTATTGGAGCCACACATTTATTTTACCCTAGGTAAAGCTAACCAATCAAATATGATACGCTTCCACTTCTCTAAGTTTCTTAGTTATTATTATTATTATTGTTTCCACTTCTCTAGTAGAGCACTCAAGCAATTCTTACAGTTTCTATATAAACTTTTTTTTATTTTCTCACTTTAGAATATTTTAGAGAGAGAATATGCATTCTAAACAGATAAACATTTCTTCACAGTTGCTACTCACTTCTCTCTATTGACGATATTTTATTTTCCTCCACCGCATCAGAAATTCATTTTCTGGCATCATCACGGTGTTTGCATGCTCACTGCCAAAAATGCATTAACCCCGATAGGATCAAATTAATTTGGAGGCCATTTGGAGTAAAGTAGATCGTAATATATTTATAGGGATAATTCGGACCAGATATCTAAAACATGATGAATAAGCAGTAAGCTAGGTAAGCTTGGTGACTTAGCTAAGTGCCTAGTGCTTTGGATTATGGGCTTGGGAGCTCATGAGATTGACCCAAATAGGTGACTCGACCCGAATGATACTCAACTAACAACACTAAATGGGTTGGATTTTTTCTAAGAATATTAAATACAAGAACCTCATTTCTCTCCGTAAATTCTATCAAGAATTTAATACCATATAAACAAAATATCTTCCAAAACTACCCTAAAACTAGATTTAATCATCATCAGATTGGCGACCACAGTGGGAGCCTGAGGTGCCTGAATAGTTCTATTCAAAACCATATTTGAGGATCATACCTCGGTGGTGGATTCCATTTCAAGAATTATTTGAGACATGGATCTCGATATGCAAAACACCCCCCTCTTGACAATGAGGGGATACGCGGTGAAAATGAGCATGCTACTATTTCATATATCGATCATAATTCATAGGAAAGACAGTTCATACAAGATTAGCGCGATCATTTCAGGGATGAAATTGATGCTTTAAAGGCCCAAAGGCAATCTGAAATAAAATAAAAGGGAAGTTCCCTATGGGATGTGTTGAGCCGGACAAGCATGATGAAAGTGATCACTCTCTGAAGGCTCACAAAGGTTCAAATAAAGAACATCGGGCTAAGCAATTAATAAACACGTCAGATTTTGTCGAAACTTCTACCTCAGAGACTGATTCAGATAATTATACTTCTTCATCTAGTAATAACCATGGCCGTCAGAAGAAGAAAAAAAGGATAACCAAGAAGTAGTCTAAGAAAATGGATAGGAAGGGAAAAGGGAAAAATAAAAAATATCAAGGAAAAGTAAAAGGATCGATAGACCACGCAACTGATAATATATTAAGTGATTATTTTGCTATCCAATCTAAACCAGGTATCTTTGCCAGTCATGATGAAGATCATATGTTTAGCCATACCCATAACTAGAGACAATCACCTTTGTCTTCAATGATTCTCTCTGGGGATTTGCCTAGACGGTTTCATAGGTCTAAAATGAAGAAACACAATGGCAATAAAGTTCCTGATAATTACCATGAATATTTCAAATTTTTCATGGTTAACTTTGATGATGATAAGCTATTATGTCGGGCCTTCTCGCATACTTTTAAAAGGAGTGCTTTAAAATAGTATAACAGTTTACCACAAGGATCTATTAAAAGCTTTGATATATTATGGATGGCTTTCAAGAGGCAGTTTGTGGAAAGTAAAGAGCTTAAAGGGAATGGTGATACTATCATTCATTATGCACAAGAACCGAATGAATCCTTAAAAGACTACATCAACCGTTTTGTAAATACAAAGAACGGATTGGCTGATTGTTTTGAGAAAGTAGCGATTATTTTATTAAGGAAAGGTTTAATACTGAGTGCGTTGGCTGATTCAGTAATTCCGAAGAAAGTTATGACCTGGGAAGAATTATTGAATCAGGTCTGAAAGCAAATCATAGTGGAATAACCCAAAAATTCTAGAGTATCGTGCCAGAATAGGTATGCTCCAATAAATTCAATCTCTCAAACCAGTACTCAATCCCATACCACAGTCATTTACCCACTGAAATGCACCAAACAAGGTTCACATTGACCTAGGAAAAATCAACCAAATTAGGGTAAACTGTCTAGACCAAGAAGGAGTCAATGGGTCCAACATGAATGGTTTGCCGAATTAAATGAATATGTGTCCATTATTTATGACAGAGCTAAGAATATTGTGCATTTCCGAAGGCCAACACAAATTCAATCCCCAAAGAAAAATCAGAATACTCGTCTCTGTAAATAACATAACGATGTGGGTCATGATACTCAAGATTGCATTGCCTTGAAGCAAGAAATACAAACCTTGATTGAAAAAGAAAAGTTGTCCGCTTTTATTAAAAAGCAAGGAGGAAACAGACAAGTCAACATTCACTCCCATCCTAGTGCAAGTACAACATAAGAAACATGCTCGGACAAGGGTAGCCGAGTTGGTGGAGTAGATGAGCTCGTGACCAAAAGGCCATGTGTTCGACCCCCTCTACAATTGTTTTATTGGATTGGGCCTGTCACCTTGTGTGGCTTACCTTCTGGCGTTGGTTTGAAAGCTATTGCTTCAAATTGAGGGTTTACCCTGTGCACACTTGTCGAGTAGTGGCTGCGGGTTCCCTCTGGAAAAAAAAAACAGCACAAGCAACATCACTAAATGTTCCAGGATAGAGTATGAGGGCATTTAGACAAGAGTATGATATGATGATTGTGGAAATATTTGATATAGACCTGGAATATTTAGATCCTGATCCAGATAGGAACCAAGTTGGGGTGATAGTGGTAAAACATCGACAATATCCGATCTGTGCAACTTCTTTGAATCTTTGACCATTTTTGGGGGAGATATCATGACTGCACCCTTAATCTGCTCAAGAAAAAAGAATGTAAACAGTCTGACTACTCAGTTAAAAGGGAAAACGTCGACACATATTTATCAGGGACCAACTTCATTTATTGTGTTTGATGAAAATGACCGTAGAAATCTTGTAGGCTCATATGAAGACATTATGGTAATATGAGCATCAATTGAGGCCAATGATATACGTCGAATCCTGATTGATACAGGCAGTTCGGAAAATATTTTATTTCTATCAACCTACAAAAAAACGAAGAACCCCTCAATCATCCAGCATTCGAATAAGACCATAGTAGGATTAACTGGTAATTCGGCCGATGTGATAGGGGAGTTTGAAAGAGACGTCCTATTTGGAAAAAGGTCATTCAAGAAGTTAGTAAGAGTTTTGTTTGTAGTAGTTGATTGACTGACGTCTTATAATGCTATATTTGGTAGGTCATGGCTATCTAAGATGCATGTAGTAGCATCCATGGCTCACCAATATTTGAAATATGTTGTGGGAGGCCAAGTAGGCGTCGTCCGAAGTAGTCAAAAGATAGCCCGAGAATGTTATGTCACTTCTCTTGTTCCAAAATCAATGGAAGCAGTGAAAGTTGACAAAGAATAGTAGTTAATGAAGTTTTCTGCCAAATCAAATGAGATAAATAATCCAAGGGAGTCTCCTAGTGTTGTAATCCCAGTTGAAGAAGTTGAAGTTCATTATATGGCAAAAGTTAAAAGTTTCAGAGTTAGATCTAAATTATCATTACAATTGAAGGAAAAGTAATTGGCTTATTTATCTAACAATCTACATGTGTTTGCTTGGTGTAACGAGAATTTAACTGGAGTACCAACAATGGTGATTAGTCACAAACTTTCTGGTTAGATCCGATGCAAGATTAGTGGTACAAAAAAGAAGAGCTTTTTCCAGAAAAAAAATATGAAGCCATTGTCCAAGAAGTAGATCGGTTAACAAAGATGGGATACATTAAAGAATTTGAGTACCCTCTTTGGATAGCTAACCTGTATCTATTCAAAAACAAAAATGGAAAATGGCGTTTGTGAATTGATTTTATCGACCTCAATAGAGCTTGCCCCAAATATCCATTTCCAATACCCCGGATAGATCAGATAGTAGATTCCACATCAGGAAACAAGTTGTTATCCTTTATGGATTCTTTATAATCAAATATAGATGAATCTGAATTATCAAGATCACACTAGTTTTATTACTTACAAAGGGCTTCAATGTTATAAAGTGATGCCTTTTGGGTTGAAGAATGTTGGAACCACTTATCAACGATTTTTTAATAAGGCATTTGCTAACAAGATTGAAAGAAATATCAAAGTTTATATCGATGAAATGATGATTAAGAGACCTAAAGAGGAAAACCGCATATCTGACCTCCAAGAAATATTTTCTAACTTAGAAACCATCAACTTGAAATTAAATTCTGAAAATTTACCTTTGGTGTTCGATCTAGGAAATCTCTAGGCTACATTATAAGTGAAAAGGGGATCCAACCGAGCCCAAGTCAATTATGTTTTGTTAGCCATGGATCCAACTTGGGATACTAAAGAATTTCATATATTAACTGGAAGGTCGGCAGTGCTAAACAGGTTTATTTCGAGGTCATCGGACAAATATGCACAATTTTTCCAAGTTTTAAGAAATGCTAAAGACTTCAATTAGTCCCCAAATTGTGACCAAGCTTTTCTTGAAATCAAGCGGCATCTATCTTTACCTAAAACATTAGTTAAACTTATAGCTGAGGAAAAACTTTATATGTATTTGGTCGTATCGGAATATGCTGTGAATGTAGTATTGGTACGAGAAGTTGATAACTATCCCCGCCCTATGTATCATATAAGTACGAGCTTCTTGGAAGATGAAAAGAGGAACTTGAAGTTGGAAAAATTAGCCTTGGAATTGGTGATGGCTTCCATAAAAATGAGACATTATTTCCAAGCATATTCTATTATAGTTTGAACTCATTTTCGATTGAAGAATGTGCTACAAACGACTAATATACCACTTGATCTTGGAGATTATAATATTGAATTTCCACCTCGGACCGCCATCAAAGCTCAAGCTGTGGCTGACTTTATAGTTGAATTTCACTGTAAGATGCCTCGTGAAGAAGCTCAAACCAGTAAGCTAAAAAAGGAATGGGTTATCCAAACTGACATTGGATCTAGTACAATCGGGTGTGGAGCTGAAATATTCCTAATCCCCTCTATGGTGATTCCATGTAATAGACTATACGTTTTGGCTTCAGAGCATCCAACAATAAGTTAGAATATGAAGCGAAAATAACTGGGTAGAGGTTAACTCAGATGTGTGGTGTCAAAAGATTCTGATTGATCAGTGATTCACAGCTACTCATTCATCAGCCACATGGACAATGTGAAACCATGAAAAAGCACTTGATAAAGTATTTAAAAGTGTTGAAATAATTCTCAACATATTTTAAACACATTAAATACAAAATTTCCCCATATTATAAAATTTAATATCTGACTTCTTAACCACTATAGCTTATTCAGAAGCATATCTATGGATCCTTATACATTAATGTACTTCTATAGTCAAAACTACAGAATTAAAGGGTGAAGTGGGAGAAAATATACAAGTATCCACCATAGTCTCTAAATATTGGAGGAATGAGATCCAAGAATTTATCACTGAATGAGTTTTACCTTAAGATAAATAATATACTAAAAAGATAAAGTAAAAAGCTTAAGGATTTTCTATTCTAATATTGGGTTCTTTATAAACAAATCTTTCAGCATACCTCTGTTAAGCTTCCTCGAATCTAATGAATCTTAAAGTGTTTTATCAGAATTACATGATGGGGAAGGATCAAGACATCGTGGTTATAAAGTTTTATCTAGAAGGGTCTTGTTGGCAGGGTATTATTGGCCCTTTATTATTGCAGATGCTAAATACTTGGTGAGGAGGATATGACCCTTTTCAAAGGTATGGTAATGCAATCCATGTACCACCAGTACCTATGAAGTCTATATCTGAAGCAATACCATTTGACATATGGGGACTTTATCTAGTCGAACTTCTTATGATGGTCTTTGGGTGATATCGTACTATAATTGTGGAAATATATTATTTATCCAAGTGGGTAGAAGTTGCGCCCTTTTCCGGAACAACATCTAAAGCAGCGATAAAGTTTATCATATCCAATATATGTTGTCGATTTGGTATTCCCAAGCATATTACTGCGGATAGTGGTCCCCAATTTGACAATAAGGATATGGAAATATGTTACACATCAAGAGAAATTCAACATTGGTTCTCTTCTCTATTTCATCCTCAAGTCAATGTACATGTTGAGGTGGAAAACTGAACAATTTTAACGGGTTTGAAAAAGAATTTGGAGGGGTTAACTGGAAAATGACCAAGTTATCTACATGAACTATGGGCATATCGAACCACTCCCAACACAACCACTCCAGAGTCTCTACTGGAGGAAGATAATATATGGAATTACAATTCTTTTTTATCAGTTGTTGGTGGGAAAATGGCAAGAAAATCACCTCCCAAAAAAATATGAGCCAGCTTACCAAATATTGGAAGAATACATGGAGGTTTCCTTGAAATTATTTTTGACCTTCTATTTTTCTCGTTAAATATTTTATTACTTACACCCAACTTCTTTTGATATCAGCCATTCAATTCCCTATCTGCATCATACGGCCGATGTGAAGGTCAATTTTAAGAGACTGAATCAGTGGGCAGAGGCAGAGTGGTGCAATGACTTCCATCAGTGCTTCATTGCTTCCAATTTTGTTCAAAATCACCTCTGGAGGACTAATCATGAATGAGAGCTGGCACGGGAGCAGTTTAGCACTCCTCATCAGCTTTATGCCATTTTAGAGAGAACTGAAACTACTGATGGCAAGCTGCATCTCCCAACCAAGAACTTAGCCCCCAACCATCAGCATAAGAAGGATAAGAAGAATAAATACGGCTTATCATAGTTTTTTGCCGATGTTGGAAATGAAGGGAAACTTGATGAGATCGACTCATGCTTGTTAGTTGTTATTTTTGCCACTTTTAAAAGAGGTGAGGTGCCCTCAAAATATATGGTTCCTAATAAGAAAAAGATAGACGAGAGGGGAAAACAGGGTAGTGATAAGAGAGACAAGAAAATGAAGAATATCTCGACTCATTCAGAGGTAGTCCTCCATTAAAAAATTACTCCTTCAACAATCTCGTATGTTGAACCTCCACCAGCTGCAGTATCTAATCCTCCATATCTAGTACTTCCTTCCCCCTCCCCCCCTCTGAAAGGAAAACATTCGGAGATGTTAATCCAATAGAACATATGAGGGATTTTGACTTTGAAGCTTTTGAAACTGGCTTCTCAGAATCCACAAGTACTGCGATCATTGTGGTCTTCAAATGGGTTCCCTTTGAATTGTCAAATGAGAATGATGTACTGGGGTATTCAATACTAAGCTATGTGAGGCCAATTGGTAAACTAGAGAGACAAGTGAGGTTTTAAATCGAATCATCATTTCTCTTCAAGAGGAGAGCATGAATTTGAAAGCTTCTGCCAAAGAGGAAAAACCCAAAGTTGACCGTCTATCCGAAAATGTCAAATTAGTCAAAGAATATATGGTCAAGGCAAAGTCTAATCATGAAAAGTTGCAATTTGATTACAGTAAACTGAAATTATCCAGCTCTGGGGAGATTACTTCATTGAAGAACCATCAACTAATGATAGAGTTACTATTAAGTGAGATGACCACTCAAAGTCTGATCATGTAAATCAGTAAAAAAAGAGGTGTTCAAGGAAAAGTCTGATAATGAAAAGCTGGAATATGATTATGGAAAATTGAAATCATCCAGTTATGGGGAGATTACTTCATTGAAGAACCATCAATTGTTGATAGAGACACTATTGAGCGAGAATAACGCTCAATAAGCTCTTATAAAAAAAAGGAAGATGCAATATCCTCTCTCAAAGAGAAATCTACCCAAGAGACAGTCGCTGCTATAGATGCATATGTTGATGGAGTGATAGATTCTTTACACAAAAGGGATACAATAACTAATTCAAATATGGTGCTGGAATACCATAAGAATTTCCCCACACTAGCTCTCGGGTCTTTATGTGGATTGGTCTTAGAGAACTTATTTCCCCATAACATGCTCGTTGCCGATCAACTTGGAAAATATAAGGATTCACCCAATGATGATTATGGAAACAATGATGAAGGAGACTCTGAAAGAAAAATTTCAGAAGAAAATACATATGAGAACGAGCCCAAAGGCAAGTAGATTTTTATGTCGTTGTATTTGTGCAAGCCCTTGTTGTATACAAGGAACTTTGTGATTTTAATCGATTTGTTTTTTGTATAAGTCCTTGGTATGGCCAATGAATTTTTGTGACATCCTCCCCAGATTTTATTAAGTCCTTGGGTAACCTAAAATATTTTGTATTAACTATCATCTCAACAACTTAGCCTATTTCCTTACTTATATTTTTATCTTCATTTCTTAACTCGTTTTATTCGAAGGTACATCTTTAACCACCAACCATTCGAAGGTAAAAAAAAATTAACATACATAAACCATTCAAAGGTAATCCATTTGAAGGAATAAAAAACTTTACTTACACAAGCCATTCGAAGGCATAAAAACTTAACTTACACAAGCCATTCAAAGGTAATTCATTTGAAGGTCTAAAAACCTTAACGTACACAATCCATTAAAAACTTAACTTACATAATCCATTCGAAGGTAATTCATTTGAAGGCATAAAATGCTTAACCTACACCAGGCATTCGAAGGTAATCTATTTGAATGCATACAAACTTAACTTACAAAATCCATTCAAATGAATAAATAACTTCACTTACACAATCCTTTCGAAGGTAATCAGTTCGTATACATAAAAACTTAACATACATAAACCACATTTATAAAAAAAATTAAAGGAAAATGTGGCAGATCGATAATGATTCAGATACATAATTCAAACCTCCCCGAGCCACCATGGTAGGAAAGAGTATATCCCCAAATATTTACATTGATTCAAAGCAAGGTAAATATTTACAAGACATATTTATTCAAGATATAACTTTAAATATTCGATATTCCATGGGTGCCTCAAATAATTGTCTTCTTGATCAATTAATCAATATGTTCTCTGCTTAATCTTTTCAGGAAGTGTACAATCCTTCCCAATCCGACGCTAATTTTTTGAATTTCCTGTTTTTAGTGTGTAAAAATACATTTCTTAAAACATTATCCCCCACTGCAAATTCTTCTCCGTATCTTAGATGCATACTTGCTTCTCATTGAACCTTGATAAGGCACCATTCTAAAATTAGCTTTCATTCTATTTTCTTCAATTATATTTAACCGAGATCTTACTACAGTCTCATTATCGACTCATAATAATTTTGAACCCAAAAACATGGAAGAGTAGACTCTATCAATGTTATTACATCAATATTATAGACCAAGGTAAAAAGAGATTCTTGTGTAGCAGTATGTGGAGTAGTTCGATAGGCCCACAATACTTCTTATAAGTAATTTGGCCATTTTCCAGCTGCTCATTCTAGATTCTTTTTAGACCCTATTTTCGAATTGAGGGCCATTATTCGTCATAATATATCTAGGAATTATGAATCTGCAACATATATTGGAAATGATAAACTTAATTATTGTCTTGAAAGTAGTTCCAAAGAGGAGTGCAGCCTCTATCCATTTTGAAAAATAATCAATTACTAAGATAATAGATCGACATCCTCCATAAGACATTAGAAGTGGTCCAACTAAATCAAGTCCCCATCTATTAAAGGGTACTGCTTCAGATATTAACTTTATAGGAACTGTTAGTACATGAATTTCATTTCCAAATATTTGATAATGATCACATTTTTAAACTGGCTCTTTAACATCTGTCATGATAGATGACCAATAATATCCTGCTAACAAAACTATTATAGTCAACGCTTTGTAGCCATAACGGGCAGACCCTTCCCCATTATGCAATTCAGATAGAACTCATTGGGACTTATTGAACCCGAGGCAGACCAACAAAGGTACACTAGAAGATCTTTTATAGATGGTCTTTCTCAAAACCAAAAACACGTGTGCTTTAGACTTCAACTTCTTAGCTAGGTTTTTGTCTTCAGGAAAGATTCCTTTAAAAATAAACTTTTGGATATTATACTTTTAGTCTTGACTGACTATGCATGATATTTGGAAACTTTTCTCAGTTTCAACTTCCATTTCGAGGGTTGTTGTTATGGAAGGGCGCTATTGTACTAGAATCCAAGGGTATGCCTCGGAATATGGAAAATTGGCTAAAACGTCAGCCATTGAATTTCTAGTTCTTAGCACATGTTCATACTCTACAAATTTAAATCAAGCAAAATACTCTCTCAATACTTGCAAATATTTCACCAACTGGTTTTTTCTTGTTTTAAATTGTCTTTGTGCTTGATGTACGAGCACCTATGAATCACTTATCAGTCAGATTCTTATGGCGCCACATATTTGAGCAAGCCTTAACCCAGTGATCGTCGTTTCATACTCATCTTCATTGTTTGATACCTTGAAACCAAAACGTATAACTTGGCACATTGAGTCTTCTGATGGGATAAGAAATAAATTCCAACCCACAACCCATTGTACTAGATCCTCCATTTGTATAAATTTCCCATTCTTTCCCATGTTTGTTAGTAGAATATTATTCATATGGTCTTTCAGAATGGAACTTAACCACGAAGTCTTCTACCGCTTGTACTTTAATTGCTCTTATCGAAGCAAACTAGATGTCAGAATTCATTAATCCCATGGACCAGTTAGTCATTTGATCCGATACATCCGGTTTTTGTAGTTAGATTTTAAGTGGAAAATAAATTCGAACTGTGATGGAGTGCGCCTGAAAATAAGGCCTCGTTTTTCTAACTACTATTACAAAGGGAAAAGCCAACTTTTCGAACTTGAGGTATCTTTTTTCAGCATCCAAGAAGCTCTTACTAATGAAATAAACTGGGTGGGGGTAAATGTCAACCTCGTGGACTAACATTACACTCACAGCATGATCAGGATCTGCTAGTTATACATAAAGTCTTTCTCTGATCACCAGTTTGAACAGAGTTTTAGGCAAAGATAAATGTCTCTTTATTTCTCGGAACACCTTATCATTGGGGAACAATTGAATTCCTTTGCATTTCAACACTTGGAAAAAATATGCACATTTATCTACATGATCTCGAGATAAACCTATTCAAAGTTGAAAACCTTCGAGTTAACACCTAAATTTATTTTTGTAGACCGAGGACGGTCTATTTCCCATAATGTATCTCTTTACGTTGAGTTTGCCTTAATCCTTTTCTCATTAATAATGTACCTTTAAAACTTTCTGGATTGCACTCTAAAAAGTGTACTTCTCAGGATTTAGCTTTAAATTGATGACTTCCAAATTAGAGAAAGTTTCGTTGAGGTCAAGTAGTTGATCTTATTCCCTTTGACTTTTTACCATCATGTTATCGATATAAACTTCTATATTTCTCCAAATCTGATTGAGAAATGCATTTTTGACCAAACGTTGGTAGGGTAGCCCCATCATTCTTTAAACCTTACCTTATAACAGTGCAGTCCTATGTCAGTGATAGATGTGGTATATTTTGGCCATTCAGATCCATTTATATCTGATTATACCCAAGAAAAGCATCCATAAAAGATTACAATTTATTTATTGATGTGAAATCCACCAACTGATCTATCCGAGTAACATGGAAAGGATCATTGGAACACGCCTTGTTAAGATATGTGAAATCAATACACATTCCCTATTTACTATTTTCATTTTTTACGAGCACTGTATTCGTTGTCCATAATGGATATTGAGATTCTCGGATATGCCCCACTTTTGTTAATCCGTCTACCTTTTTAACAATAGGTTCAGATTTCTCTCTGAAGAAATCTCTTCTTCTTTTTATTATTGGGCCCACATTGGATCAAACAAATAGGTTGTGAGTAATGACACTAGCTGGCACACCAGTTATATCTCCATTACACCAGGAGAACACATGGAAATTCTTAGATAAGAAAATTAATATTTATTCTATCATTTTGGATGGAAATTTGGCCCCGATTCTGATATTATTCCCATCACCTAAGCTACACACTTCAACCCTTTCGATAGGGATCATTGCACTCAAAGTATCTCTTGGATCATCTATCTTGTTTTGATCCAAAGAATACTCAAATTGTTATTATTTATTAGTTGCCACATTCTCCAGAGACTTTGGTTGTTCCAAACTACCCATACGTGACCTCCAACTGCGTATTTTAAATACTAATGAATCGTTGATGCAACTGCGTGCATTCTTGATAGCCAAAATTTGGCATCAATGGCATTATAAAGGGTCGTACAATCCACCACTATGAATAAGACTCTTACCATTTTCTTAAATGGTTCTTTGCCAATAATTACCTCTCATTCGAACACTCCAATAACATCCGCAGAGTTGCCTGTAAACCTTACTATGGTTATGTTTGATCAGAGAATAACATATAGGTTCTTTATTTTTTTTATAGGTGGACAAAATTAAGATACTGGTGGAGCTAGTATTGTCGATCAAGATTCATCGGATTTATGTTCCCTCAATAGATTCCCCTATTAACATGGCATCTTCGTGTGACCCCAAAACATTCCTTAGATCATATTTTTCAAAAACTATTAAAGGGTTAGGGTTTGGTACAAATAAGAAGACATTTTCCAATCTAATTGACTAGTAGAGCTAACCACATGCCATTTCCTAGAGCAGCTTGAAGGTCTTGTCATCCTGTCTCTTCTGAATATAGTTAATGATTCAAAGAATTGACAGATATTGGAAACCCTACCATTATTCTCAGTTATCACATTGATTTGATTCATATCCGGATCATGGTCCAAATATTTTGAATCCACATCAAAATGTTTAATAATTATCATTGAACTTTCATATTAAAGAGATTCTATGATTTTCCATTGGACAACGGGTGAAGTTGTCTGCGCTTCACTTACGTTTTGTTGTGATCGGTTTCTCACTTGTCTAGTTCTCACTTGTGACTTAATTAAAGTTTTTAATTACCCATGTTCAATTAACGATTGTATTTCATGCTTTAAAGCGATACAATCCTTAGTATTGTGTCCTACGTCATTATGGTACTTACAGAATCATGTGTTTTCATTTCTCTCGGAGTTTGGATAGGTGTAGGCCTTCATAATTGCATAAAATTCTTAGACATGTCGTAAATGGTTGCAACATTTTTCAATCAGCCATGTAAAATAACTTGGTTAGACCCACTAATTCCATGTTGGCCTAGATTGTTTACCTTGATTATATTATCTTGGTATTGGTCGATGAGAACTTTGTATGTAGTCCCTCGGATGATTGCTAATCGTAGCTTGATATTGGCTACTAGCTTGTGAAAGAGAAGTTAAATGGGCATGTTGACACTTCCTTCTTAATATTTTTGTTTCGTCCACAATGATTTGCTTTCCAACTTGATTTAACCAACCACCCCAAGTCATTGCATTCTTCCGGGTCACTGAATCAGCCAACTCACCAGCTAGCAGCCCATGTCTGAATGTAGTTATAGCCACCTGTTCGAAGCAGTCTGCCAATCCATCTTTGGTGTTCACAAAATGTTGGTTGTAATCGTTTAAAGACTCATTATGGTGTTGCCAATAATGGATTATTTTATCTCCATTCCCTCTAAATTATTTACTTTCCACAAATTGCATCCGGAAGGTCATAAAAAACATGTTGAAATTCTTGATCGATTATTGCGGTAATTTATTATAGCACTTTATACATTCGAGTTTGAGAAAACATTCTGCACAACAGTTTGTCATCATCATCAAAACTCATCATGATATTCTTAAACTGATCGGGATGGTTATCGGGGTCTTGACTCCCATCATATTTTCCCATCTTTGAAATTTTAAAATGCTTAGGTAGATGTCCGGAGAGGGTTTTCAAAGATAAAGGTTACCACCTCCAATTATGTCTTTGACTAAACATGTGGTCCTTATTGGAAGTGGTAAAATCCCAGGCTTGGATGTCACAACAATTCACTTAGCAGACGATCTATGTTACTGTCAGCTGATCCATTCATCTTTTCATGATATTTTTTTTTCTTTTACCATCTCGACCCATTCTGCTTACTTGATCTATGATATTTTTTACTTAGATTTCCTTTCTTCTTCTTACGACAATGATCACTACTCAAAAAGAAAATATTTTTTTATATCGACTCTGTTTTTTAGCCCTCAACAGACTTCTAACTACTTGAGAATTGTTTAGCTTGATCATTTTTAGATTTTTGGTGGGCTTTGGGAGACTTGTCTTTCTGACATTGCTTAAGATTATGTTGGGGATTATTATATGGCTCGTTAGATTTGGGATACTCTGACGGATTCTTTCCTCTCAAATCCTTCTCACCATGTATCTAGGCTCTCAATGCTTTAATTTCTGCTCGTAATTGATCATGCTCCTCTTACATCGAAAGCCTCTCTTCAATATCGTTATTTACATGAGACGTGCGCACATGCTCTTCTTCGACTCTAACCTCCTCATTTTCAAGAGGTGGATGTATTTGCATATCATGATCCATGCTTGAAATAACTCTCAAGGTAAACTTTGTATGTTAGGTTTTGGATATTGCTATCCGAGTACCTTCCTCTTTGACTCTCACTATTGTCGCCAATCTGATAAGATGTAAATTGGTTCAGAGGTTATTTAAGTATCTAAGTAATGTATTAAATTTAAATAAAATGTAGAGAGATAATTCAACTGTTGTGTTTAATGCTTATGGAGATATAATCGTAACCCTCTTAAATGGTGTTTGTCGAAGTTTTTATAGGCTAATTTTGTGTAAATTGACCAATCGGGCCGGGTCATAGACATGGGTCAAACCCATGGATCAAGAAAGCCCATTAACCATTTTGGTTACACATTTTCTAATAATTAAAAACATACCAAGCACAAAGTTGTGTGAAACACACAACTTAATCAAAAGGTAAAGAAAGAAGGTAAGTATAGAATTTATCTTAGGTCTAAATTACTCCCTCAAAGAAATCCGACCTTATCTCTGTATACCATACTTAAATATTTTCGATCCCTATCAAGTATGAAGAGGTTGACTTTATAAAGGCAATTTTATTGAAGAACTATATTAGGACAATCATAATACTAGTTGCACACTTTGACCTGAAGTTTCAATACATGGATGTCAAGACAAGTTTTCTTAATGGTGGGATTAAGGAAACAATCGATATTTAATGAAAACTTAAAAAAATCATCTATGGGTTCAAATAGGCTTCTAAACATCGATACCATACCTTAAAGTAATAATATACTTTGGTTTTGAGATGAACTTGGTTGACGATTGTATGTATCAAAAATTTAATGAAAGTAAGTTTATATTTTAATGTTGTACAATGATGATATATTGCTGGTTACGAATGATAATGAATTGTTACATACTACGATGATATTATTGAAGAAATTAGATACAAAAAAAATTAGTGAGGTAGGTTTTGTATTTAAAATCCTCATTTACCAAGATCATTCTTAAATGATGAAATCTCTTTTTTCTAAATGGAGAAATAGATATATCTTCGTGCTCTCCAACGTTTTGCGCAATGGACAGAATCTAATTTCCCTAAAGCTGTTGTGGATGCCATTATTGAATTTGTTGCTACTGCAATTTGAGCTCCTCTTCATGCATCATCTGTTTTCTCATTCCAGCTACATAAATTTTTCTTTGAGAATTCTAATCCAAGTTAATATATACAATTTCAGCTTCCTTGTTGCTGATTTTTGTTTTAATTAGGAGAATTCTTCTTACTTTTAACTCTTAATGAAGAATTCTTTGTTTTAGACGTTTTTCTTTTTTATTGCATTCCTTCACGCTTGTTTCTTCTCTTCAAATTTTTAAGAATCCTGTAATCAACCCCATTAGAAATAGATTTATTTTAGTAAAAAAAATAAAAAAATAAAAAATTTGGATTCAACTTTATCCCTAGAGTTGTTTATATATATATATATATATATATATGTTATTCATCCGTATTTTTTGAAAGTCTATTTCGAACCGGCTCACAAACAACTCATAATTTAGTATTACTCTCGGTTTGGATTTGAGGCCAAAGTGAAACACAAACAGCTGGCTTCATTGCAAACTCTACCTACAAAATAATATTACACACAACACAAATAAAATTAAAGGTAACAACAGTATCAATTGCATGCCTCGAATCAACAGTTTTCGTACTATTATTTATTACTATTTAATTTTGGAGCTATTGATAATGTAAATTGTTTTGTTTTTTTTTTTTTTTTTTTTTTTTTTTTTTTTTTTTTTTTTTTTTTTTTCGGAGGGAACCCGCAGCCGCTACTCAGAGTGCAATGAGTGCGCACAGGGTAAACCCTCAGTTTGACGCGATAGCCTGCAAACCAACGCCAGAAGGTAAACCACACAAGGTGACAGGCTCAGCCGAGAAAGCGTATGCAGAGGGACTCGAACTCATGACCTTTTGGTTATAAGAATGCCATGCTCAACCAACTCGGCTACCCCCTTGGGGGCAATTTTTGTTTTGTTGTTGTTTTGCCATATGAAACCATCGGATCTTGTAAAAGGAGGGAGATCTGAAACAGGAGACAGGGATTATCATATAATTGAGACTTTGGCCCCATTCGAACTAACTTGTCTACGAACCACAAAGGACAAATCAATTCAGATCTTGACTCTCATTTCTCATTTTACTATCAGTATGGAGACGAAATTCTTCATGAAATGGTTATAAGAAAAAGACATTTTTATTATGTGCAGTAATTAATCGCGTTTTTTTATTTATTTATAAAATTATCGTTTGAGAAACAATTTATATTTTTAGTTATTTATAGTTACCATCGTTGTTTTTTATTATATAGTTAGTTACGTGAATTCAAAATTAAGAAACCGTTGAGCTTTTAGACTTAAAAATTTATCAAAAACATCGTTGTTATTCATCTTTTTTATCTTATTAGTTCTAAAAATTAAATACATTCTCGAAACAAAATGAAAAAAAATACTAGCCGTACCACATATCTCCTAAAAAGGTTATCGAAAACAATTATAAAAGAGGTAAAATTATTCTCGACTATCTTTTTGTCGATTTTTTTATATATGTAAATTCAGATAAATGGAGAAGCAGATGATATTCATCGTCATCGTATTGCGAAACTAGTAGTAATAAAATTAACATACATAGTGTCATTACGTTGCCTAACATTTAATTTTAGGTTATGCATGATATTTGCTAGGTGGATTTTGGAATATATACCGTAAAAGATGTAGAACTAGCATCAATACGGTTTAAAAAATATTTTTTCTAGGGTCGATAACCCTTGTGTCCGCATATTCCGCAACCACATTATTTCTCGTTTATTATCTGCACAGGACTTAGAAGTCGTCAATGATAAGAGGAGAAAATATTTTAATGAATAAACAAAATTAGATAGATAAAAGAACTCATTTGATGTAACAAAGTATTAAGGATAAAACTTGACAATTATAGAGTATTAAGGGAGTCACGTGTAATGCTTAATATTTAAGGTTAGAGTTAGTAAGTTGTAGGATGTAAACACTCGCATAGGAATGGGTAAATACGTAAATAAAGGATTTACTACTTGTACTATATAAAAGATCACCCCTTTTGGGGAAAATGATCCAATTATTAGTAAATTATTACTACATTATCTCTTTTGTCTCTTTCTCTCTCTAATCATTATGTTTCTCTCTCTTAAAACACTTACATACGAACATTGTTGTGATAGAACCCTCATATGAATTTCGTCGAGACAAGAAACATCACTAAAAAAATATGTGGAACACATCAGTCAAGACACGATGTAATCCCAACGGAATTATTTTATCACCTTGACGAATAACCCAAGACATTTATCAACAAAATGATGGATCCTACATCATGCACCTTTGAATGAGACATAATATTATATTTACGTGTTCATATAGCTGAATTATATATATTATTTCACCACATATATGACTTCCAAGTGTTGAGAAATACATTTTTGCACACCAAAGATATGAAGTTTGGAAAATTGGCTCCAAATTGGAAAGGATCATACACTGTGTGAAAAGATTAACAAGGAACGTATCGACTAGTTGACCAAGAAGACAATCCTTTGAGGCACCCGTAGAATGTCGAACACCTAAGGTTATATCTTGAATAAACTTATATCGTAAATATTTATTTTATTTTTGTTCAATGTAAACATTTGGGGGCATACTCTTTCTTATCCTGATGGCGCGGAGAGGTTTGAATGAGGTGTCCGAATTAATATTAATCTACCATATTGTCCTTTAAAAATGTGTTTATAAGTATGCTCAAGGTTTTATTGCCTACAAATGGCTATCAAGTTTTTATTGTGTTCGAATGGATTACCTTCGAATGAGTCATGTATATCAAGTTTTTATTTCTTTCGAATGGATTACCTTCGAATATCTCATGTATATCAAGTTTTTATTTCTTTCGAATGAATTACTTTTGAATGACTCATATATATCAAGTTTTTATTTCTTTTGAAAGGATTACCTTCGAATGGCTCATGTATATCATTTTTTGTTTTCTTTGAATGAATCATATCTTAAGATTAATTATAATTGGATAAACTAATACCAAGAAATAAAGATAAGAATATATATATAAGGAAATAAGTCAAGTTGATAAACTGATAAATGATATGAAATGCCTTGGATGACCCAATGCTTTAGTAAAATCCGGGGAGAAAATTATAAAATGCCTTGGCCATGCTAAGGACTTGCACAAAAAATATCTGATTATATAAGAAAATTCCATGTATAAAACAAGGGCTTGCATAAAAATGACTACATGAAAACATAGTAGCCTTATGGCTTATTCCCATCAGTAATTTCTCATTCTCTTTCTTTCGAACTCACACCATCAGATCCCCTTTAAGAACTATTATCAGAACCATCATGGTATGAATCTTCAGAGATACAAAATTGATCGGCTAAAGTCATGTCACGAGGCACCAAATTCTCTAGCACATGTCCCCACAAAGACCCGATGGCTAACTTACGGAATTTCTTATGAAATTCCAACACCAAATATGATTTGACTGATGCATCCCACTGTTGTAAAAATTCTATCACCATATTGGCATATGCGTCTATAGCATCAGCTGCCTCTTAGGTAGATTTAGCTTTAAAAGAGGTACTTTTTTCATCTTTCTTCTTGATAAGGTCATCTTGGGTTTTGCTTCTCCTTCGATAAGTGCTTAATAATGGTATTAGCATCAGCTTGTTGATTCGTTTATGAAATAATCTCCTTAGAGTTGGATGATTGCAGACTTCTGTAATCAGCTTATAGTTTTTCGTGATCAGACTTCACATTGACCAACTCATCCCTAATTATTTGATCTCTCTAGATAGACTATTAGCTTTAGTATTTTCCTTTTCAATTGAAGTTTTCAAATTCTTGTTTTCATCCTGAAGAGAAGTAATGTCCTTAATGTGAGATCTTAGTTATCTTTCCAGCTCAAAAATTAGCCTCATGTAGCTCAATAGTGAATGCCCTAACACATCATTATCCTTTGATAATTTGAAAGGAACCCCTTCAAACACCACAATAGTGGCGGTGCTTGTAGACTTATGGAAGTAAGTTTCAAAAGCTTCAGAGCAAAATCCCCCATATCTTCAATTGGGCCATCATCTACAAACATCTGTCTTTCAGAGGGGGGAAGTAATGGAGAAGGGGGATCAGATATCATGGCTTCTGGAATAACAACAACATAGATAGTTGGATAATGAAGTTATGAGCGAAGGATTATCTCTGAACGAGTCGAAGTTTTATTCTTATTTTTGTTTATCTTATCATTGCCATGTTTTCCCCTCTTGTGTCCTTTCTTCTTCTCGGGCACAAGAGATTTTAGAGGCACCTCACCTTTCTTAATAGTGATACTAATAACATCTAACATAGCTGAGTCAATTTCATATGGTTGCCATTCATTTACTGTTTCGACAGCAAACTATGATAAACCTTCTTTGTGTATCTTATTCTTAGTATGATGACTCAGGGCTATATTCCTGGTTAGAATAAATTATTTACCATTGCCAGCCTCAGTTCTCTTTAGAATTTCTGAAGGGCGAGAACGAGTGATGAACTGCTGCCATCACAGTTCCTGAACAGGATTAGTCCTCCAAAGATGGGTTCTGACAAAGTTTGTTGGAGTGAAGCAGTTATGGAAACCATTGGACCATTTTGCATTTTCCATTGATTTAACTTTCTGAAGTTCACATTCGCATCAACCAAATATATTACATAGGGCTTTAAAATAGTAAGGAAAGAATAAGTTAAGGATAAATGATAAAACATTGCATAAATTAATAGGAAATATTAAAAAAAATCTGAAGAGACTTACAAGTATTCTTCAAATATCTAGTGAGTTGGCTCAGATTCTCCTAGGAGGTGATATTCCTGTCGTTTTCCCATTGACCAATGATGAAAATTAATTACCTATAGCAGATCATCTACCATATTTTAGTCATTCATCATGTTAAAATAGTAAAAGAGGATTTGGGCATTGCAAGATAGTCCTGTTACAACAACCAGCTTATCCATTAGCATAAGAGTCTTAGACAACCTAGAAGTAATGAGGCATGCTAACAATGAAAACAAAAAATTCGGGCTATCTTGACTTAGACACAACCTCACCAAACTCTCGGGGTCCAAGGGAAACCAAGGCCCCAGTTGAGCATGTCGGTATAAACTACCCATTCTCTAGCATCGTAATTCGTCAGAGACTACCATGCTTGAGGGAGCGTAACTTTAACTATCTTAGGTAACCTGCATTATGTTGGATATTTTAGTGTAATTGGATTGACTAGTCGACCAATGCAGTCGTAATATATTATCGAGCAAGTCGGAGAGTGTGAAGTACACGCTTGTTAGAATATATTATGATTAGTGGGTCCAAGGGGCGGCTCCTGTCTGTGGTTAAATTTATTTTGAATGATAAAGCTATTGTGAATATTCATGGAAATTTTGAATTTGGAAAAGTAATTCAAATTTGAATTTGAATATTTTTGCCCGTTTTAATCATTTAAAATTATAGCCGTTATTGGACTTAAAACTGTTTTACAGTTTTTGAAATTTGGTTGAATAAATAAGTATGGTTCTGTTGAAGAAAAACACAACAATAAAAAAAATTCATTCTCGTTGTTCAAATGTATACGCTCTGATTTTATCCGGTTGAAAATTTTGGAGAACCACCAAAATAATTTCAATCTGAAATTGTCAAAACAAGACTTCAGAGTTTATCCGGAAATCTCTAAACAAAATTCCCAACAAAAGATTGAAATTATATGTTCTTATTTTATAAAGAGATTTATATGAAGATCTTGTTGTTTTATGCCAAGATTTGTACGAAGATTGAAATGGAGAGATGTTTTATCATATTTAAGAGAATCCATAATCAAGTATCGCATTGGAACTATGGTATGATCATCTTGTAAGTTTTTCTCCCTTGACTTTTACTCATCCATGAAAATGGCGATAATGTCTGAGTTGTTTTAAATTCTGTAAATGATACACACACTCAATTAATTATTATTTTGGTTGTTAAAAGTGTGTATATAGAGATTGACTATATGAAAAGGCATATTTTGATATTTTGTTTTTGTAAAATAAAAAATGTGTTTTTTTTAATCAGACTTGTGGTTAAAATTGAAACTCGTTGATGCTGGTATCTTTGTATTTAGCGAGAAGTTGTTTTTTCGATTGAAAATGCAGTAAGTGCTATAAACTTCTGAATCAAAAATAAGACGGTTTTAGTTTTATTTATGCCATTTTATGGCCGGTGAGTGGCGAGTATAAAATTTAGATGCATTTTGCGTCATTTTACATAATATCATTTTTCCAAATAAATATGTTATTATAACATACATAATACATTTTGTTTTTAGAAGTGTAGAAGAAAGTATTCTCTACGTACTTCCATGCACACACTGTATTCTGAAGCACTTTCACATAATTATTAACTGCTGAAGCAGTTTTTATGGTGTTCGTTATTATTAAATAAGAAATATATTTTAAAAGTATTTGAAAAAAATAAATAGGTTCTATGTGTTTTAATGCGGTTTTTGCATGTAAGATTGCATGTTTTTAATGCGGTTTTTGCATGTGTTTTAATCGGTTTTTGAATTTCATTTGTATTCAATATATTACACCACTTACGAAAATATAAAGTGGCATGCAAAAGTGTAAGACTAACCATTATAAGACTTTGCATGCAAATATTTAATAATACAGTGGTTTCCTTTTAAGAGTAAGAGAACACCTTGGTTTTTAATGGAGTTTCAATGTAGTGACAAAAGTCTGAAATCATATGTAGCACTTATTGAATTAATTTGTCTGTAATTGAAAATATAATACGAATCGTAAAGAAGTAACTGCAGGTAGAGGCTTATTTTTTTTTGCCTTATGGTCCTAAAGCCTATGGTTAGCATGTCTGCCAGTAGGGATGTTATGCCACTGGTTATGGTATTGGTTTCTCTTGATATCGCTCCAGATGCCACTGTTATTGTGAAATGGCCAGTAAAACCTGTTTTAATCAGAAGTCGAACTGAAAATGATATAAGATGGCCAACAGTGTTGACAAGGAACCTTTTCGTAACCCACAACCTGATTCCGAAAGGGTTGAGAACCCAAAACAGTTATGTTTAAAGGCTAAGATTACATTTGTTAATAAAACGGCAAAGTTGTTAACCTAGCGGTTATTAATATATATCTGCCGCAGTTTTATTAACGGTTATGTTTGATAAAAGCCTAAAACATAAAAATATACAGGTAAATATTGACATTTATTGGGTAGAAATAAAATTATATATATGAATTGTAAAACAAAAACTGTCCCATTCGTAAAATTATAAAACCATAACTGCAACATACAGTTATTACTTATTTAATATATATCTAAGGTACACATGCATTTAAAGTCATTTTATCAAGTAAGTGAAATAAATACAACTTTTCACGTGTAATCATTAACAATCTAATGAATGTCCGCATTTCGAACATTGCATGGTTTTTGAAGATTAGAGTATACACATTTATCTGCAGTTATATATTACGTAAATGTAAATGAAAACGTTGTTTTACGCATGTGTGATATATAATTTGACATGCAGATGTAAATTAAATTATTAATTGATATGCAAAGCAGATTAAGTATGGTTTATAATAAATAATGCAGTTTATATAAATGGAAACCGGAATCTGTGATTTATATATTGCAAAATCATATGAATTTTGCATGTTAGTTGAAATTTCACCAACAATTGATGTTGATTATTAATTGATTTACATGCGGTTCACATTATTTTATAATATAACAAGTTATTTCTAAAATAAAATTTACGGTATTGGTAAATTTTGATGTTATTCATGATTTGTTTATACGTGGATGACATGTTGATTTTTGGTGTTGACCAAATCAAGTTGGATTTGTTGTTGGAAAGCTTAGTAGTATATTCGGATGCGAGTTATATTTCGAATATGGAAGTCCACTCTTTCACAAGTGAATGTTTATTTATACTTGGAGGATTTGTTATCTCTTGGGAATCTAAGAAACAAAGTTGAATTACTGATTCAACAATGAAATCCGAGTTTGTGGCATTAGCAACAGCTAGTAAAGAAGCTGAGTGGCTAAGAAATTTTATGTATGAAATTCTGTTGTTCCCAAAATATATCACTTAAATCTATCGGATGTGATAATGAAGCTGCCTGTGTCTATAGATAAGTTTACAAAGGCAGGTCTAGACACTTAGGTGTTAGACACAGTATGATTCGTGAGCGTATCACGCATGATGTTATTTCAGTAGAGTTTGTGAGAACTCAATATAACTTAGCCGATCATTTAACCAAAGCGTTAAATAGAGATCTTGTGCACAAATCAGCTATTGGGATGGGATTAAAGTCCATTTTAAATCTCTCATGTTAAGATACCCAATTCTCATCTAATATGACGTTAGGTGTTGAATTCAATGTGGAAAGCTTAACATCTAGAGATTGGAACACATTAGTAGTATTATCCCAAAGTTTGTGTTCAGACATGCAAGTTGTGGAGGTTGAAGTTTATCTTTTTAATAGCTCTTTTGAAAAATTGCATATGCATGTGCAAGAGTAAAAAATCTACCTATTTAAGCATGAAGTTTAGCCGCTTCAAGAAGCTAGGACTTGGCTTTGATATGCTTAAGAAGGATAAGGACCCAAGGCTAGTAAAAGATAGTGTCAAGTAAGAACATTTGAGAATGTAAATTTATATGTATATTATCTTCGAGTATTCATTATGGATAGTAAAGGTTCAATCCTTAGTGATACCTTGATATTCGAATATTTGGAATGTGTAATATACTAATATGAAATTCAATCGTTACGATATTTCATTTATGCATAAATTTGTTATTTGTTGTGAGTTTGTTTTAGTTAATCATGAATTGCACTAAAATGGGGGGAGATTGTTGGATATTTTAGTGTAATTGGATTGACTAGTCGACCAATGCAGTCGTAATATATTATCGAGCAAGTCGGAGAGTGTGGAGTACACGCTTGTTAGAATATATTATGATTAGTGGGTCCAAGGGGCGGCTCCTGTCTGTGGTTAAATTTATTTTGAATGATAAAGCTATTGTGAATATTCATGGAAATTTTGAATTTGGAAAAGTAATTCAAATTTGAATTTGAATATTTTTGCCTGTTTTCATCATTTAAAATTATAGCCGTTATTGGACTTAAAACTGTTTTACAGTTTTTGAAATTTGGTTGAATAAATAAGTATGGTTCTGTTGAAGAAAAACACAACAATAAAAAAAAATTCATTCTCGTTGTTCAAATGTATACGCTCTGATTTTATCCGGTTGAAAATTTTGGAGAACCACCAAAATAATTTCAATCTGAAATTGTCAAAACAAGACTTCAGAGTTTATCCGGAAATCTCTAAACAAAATTCCCAACACATTAGGCTCGAATGGCCTCCAACTCAGATTCATGAATATAGGCATAAGAAATTTTATCTAGGGCTAAAAGATATTTGACACTAACCATTGTGAAGTTGGGACCGACGCGTCCAACAAGAGACAGAGAAAGAAGTTTGATTTCCACTCGGTCTGATGAGATGTCTCGAGGGATGAGTATTCAAGTTGAGAGGACTCAGTTACCAGTGTAGGGTTTTCTTCAATATTTAAATCTGAAGGAAGTTTGGCTGGAAGAGTAGCATGATCTTCTCCTACGTTTGAATTTATAAAGAGGGATTACTGAAGTTGGCTCTTTTTTTGTAGTGGGTCTGGTTTTGGATGGAAGAGTAACATGTTTTCTTCCTCAAGTTGCCTCTTTTTCTATAGTGGGTCTGGTTTTTGCTTTAGAAAGTCTAGTAACTATACGTAGAGTGTTCTCTTGGGTATCTGATCCCATAGCTTTGAAAGTAGAATGTTTTCGATGGTTGGTGGCCCCTTGGAATTGGGATGACTTGAGTGACTTAGGAGAACGGTTGGGTGACGTAAACGAGTAGGTAGTCGAAGAAGGTTTTGGAGGGAATGTTTTGCATGTTTTAAAGATAAATCCTGTGATTTCAATGAATTTAAAAATAACAACTTACCCGAGGAGCATGAAACCCAGCAGCAGTCCTTGTTTTCTGCTTCTTTTATTCTAGTTCAGACAAGTTCAACCAACCGCCTTTGGTTAGTGCGTTTTTTGCGGTGAACATGGAAACACAGAAATGATTATGCGATGAATGATCTACGGTGGAGGAAGGAATAAATCACGAGTAAGGATTTGAATGTCAATGGTGAAGAGTTTTTTTATCTAGAATACAAAGCCTTTTTATCTCTAAAAATTCCAACTTTGAAAAATTAAGAAAGAGTTTATATAGAAACTAGGGTTGGCAATTCGGGTGTTGTCCGGCCTAACCCGGCCTGACCCGATCCGGCCCGGCCGGGTTTTGTCCGGCCCAAACATAGAACGGGTCGGGTCCAGGTTAAGAAATTGTAACCCGCAACCGGGTCGGGTGGGGTTTGGGTTTCTAGTTTGTCCGACCCGTTCTTGCCCGAAAATTATAAAAATATATAAAAAATAATATTTTTTATGTATAATAACAATAATATATATAAAAAATAAATTAATATATTTATAATAAATTTGAATATTAAAAAATATTAAAATTAATGTCCGCGGGACGGGCCGGGTTGACCGACGGACACGAACGGACGGGCTCGAGTTCAAGTGTCCAAAAGGCGGGCTCGGGCGGGCCGACCCAAACCCGGCCCGCGGCCGACCCATTGCCATCCCTAATAGAAACTCTAAGGACTACCGTACTAGGGAAGTGGAAACGGTGACAGTATCTAAGATACTTTAGGGATGCGCAACCGTCTCCGTATTGATTTGTTAGTTTTACCTAGGGGAAAGTCAAGTTTTTGGCTCTAATTGAAGGGTGACACATGTCATGAAAAATAACTCATTAAAAGTTTTAACCTTTGGATAGTAATCGTCTTCGAATGTCATCACCTATACCCAATCACAAAGTATTGGAGAAGCGGGATTAGAGAAATAAACAAGTATAAATCACATGTGATTCGGATATGGGTCGATTAGCTCTCCCAAAATGACCTTCAGGAGAGCGAAAGGGCTAGCTGATGAAGTCAGATATCTTTGAGGGAAACAGACAACAAAGGGTTCCGATTTCTTCGAGGGGGCAATTTAAACCTAAGATAAATTCTATATTTGCACTATTCCTTTACCTTTTAACTAAGTTGTGTGGTTGATGCAGCTAATGGGGTTCTTTTTTTCATGGGTTGACTAATGTTTCTGACCCGACCCGATTGACCCATTAACCTGAAATTAGCTTTTAAAAGCTCTCTACCTTTCACCCTACATTCAATATACTATACATAAGTTTATCAGAAATACCCTCTGATTAATGTTTATCCACATCAGATTGGAAACCACAGTGGGAGCGGAAGGTACCCGAATAGCATTATCCAGAACCTAACATACAAATTTACTTTCAGAGTTCTTTCATACATAGATCACGATGTAAAGACAGATCCCCCTCTGAAAATAAGAAGGTCAGAGTCGAAGATGATTATGTGCACACATCTCATGTGAATCATGAAACTAAGGAAATAATTTTTATGCAGGAAGAGCGTGATCACATGCAAGCAAAAATTGAGGCATTGAGAGCTGAAAGACAAGTTAAAAATGATCTAAAGGAAAATAAATTCAGTAGAGTATCCCAAATCTGATGAGCCAGATAATAATCTTAAGCATAATCAGAATGAGCACTCTCCTAAATCCCACCAAGAATCTAGAAAAGAAGATCGAGCTAAACATTTTTTCAAGCACATCGAATTCTATTGAGGGCTCGACGAATGAATTAGAATAAGATTTTTTCTCTTCATCTTCGAGTAGCGATCATGTTCATAAAAAGAAGAAAGTAAAGTTAGCTAAGAAATATTTTCAAAAGCATAATAGATCAAGTAAGCAGGATTCTTTAGAGATAAAAAAAAGAACGAAAGGTTAAAAGAAAAAAGAAATATTATCAAGGAAAGATGAAGGGGTCAGCAGAGCATATCATAGATCACTTGTTGAGTGATCAATTCGTTATGAAATCCAAACCTGGGATTTTTTTCACTCCCAATGAGCATCATATGTTTAACCAATGATATAATTGGAGGAAATCGCCTTTGTCTTAAAAAATTATCTCCGGATATCTACTTAGACATTTTGACAGTTTGAAAATGTGAAAAAATTATGCGAGCCGGGACCCTGATAATCATCTCGAGAAATTTAAGAATTTCATGATGAGTTTTAATGATGATGACAAGATATTGTGTAGTGTTTTTTCTCAAACTTTCAAGGGTAGTGCCTTGACGTGGTATAACAGATTTCCACAGATCGATCAAAAAGTTTGACATATTTTTCCGCTCTCAATATGATCATATGTTTTGCACCTGTAAGTTATGTCTTGCAAATGTAATATTAAGGTTTACTAATTATCGTAACTGTAATATACCATGTCTCACAAATGTAAAAATGCTTTTTTACTATTACCTGACATATTTATATTTTATAGGCCATATGTTTTTTTTAAACTAAGAAATAATCACGGTATCTGAATTGGAATGAGAGCCCTTTTTTCTTTAGTTGTTCCAGCGCCCGGCTGAGGTTTCGTAGAACTTGTATCTTAGAGTCGAACATGTAATGATCAAATGGAAAAATCAAGATTGGTGTTATATACCAGTTCTAGTTGTGTGTAAGTACGAACTTTTTCTTTCTTGAAGCTCCTTCATTTAACCCATTTGGTGCGCGATCCGTCGATCTCATCCATAATGTGATCTAAAACATAAAATTATTTTATGTTTTCCAAAAATTATTTTTTTATTATTCACGTTTTGCATATACAATTTCTATATAATATAATTTTTTTAATTTAATTTTAAAATGGTTTTGTATTTATAATGCATTATATTTCGTAAACATCGGTTTAAATAATTCAGATTTCATATATATAATTTCTCTTAGGTTTCGCATCATATGTGATGCATGTATCACATATTGTTTATATAATGCCTCAAATTTATAATCACTTAAATTTTGCAAGAATTACTGCATGGTTTGATATTCCTAGACTAGATTGAGAAACGATAAGAACATATATCTAAACTTAAAATTTCACGTAAGTCTTGCTACAACGACAAGAAAACAACATATGAATCCTAACAAATCCAACATGACTGTGGTTGAAATGACTAAACATAAATCGTTGTCGTAACAACAGCTTAATTAGTTGTATTCATCATCGATGCGACAAAATTCAGTTATGAAATTTTCACGTATGTTATTCTTACTTTGTTTTTTCTACCATATTTTTGCATGGTTCACACTTATATATGGTTTCACATAAGTATTATATTAAATTTTATAAGTACTAGCGTAGATTTTTGCATTTTTCACCTAGGTTGAAAAACGATAAGAACAAACATCTAAAGTCAGTTAATTCACGTAAATCTTGATACCACAATACCAAAACACCATATGGGTCCTAACAAAGTCAACAAATCTGTGGTTGAAATGGTCAAACCTAATTCACTAGAGCATTGGCAAAATAGTTAGTATTATTTATCATCAACGAGACGAAATAAGTTTGACAATTCGTCAATTAACTAGGCGAACTATAATATGAAATTTGTCAGGATCCATGTAATTTTGTTTTTAAATTTGGCACAATTTCGCACAATGTGGTAAACATCACTATGAAATTCACCAAAATACGACAAATTCCAAGACCAAGTACGAAATATGATAATTTCGCAAAAAATGACAGTCTAAGTTTCGTAGTTTTTGTAATGTCTAGTTTCATAGTTCATCAATCATAATTTCAGTGATTTAATTCAAATACTACGCATAGTTTCACACCTAAAATACTCTAAAAACACTTGCATTGCGAAAAAAAATACCTAACACCATATGCAAAATTATATAAAAGTTAACTATACTATACTTCGCAACGTATAAATGTTAAGTTTCACAAATAACATATGATTGCTCTTCACTCTGATGAATACTATAAAATTTATATTTTTCGTTTTGCTTACAATCTCATACAATGGTCCAAATTAGTCTTATTGGAATATAAAATCTGTTTCAATATGAGACAACAACAATATACTTTACTATATACATATCGCGTGTATAATTACAAAAATAATGTATTTTTGTATTAACAGGAAAGAAAAAAAAATTAAAACCAAATACCTGTAAAATAATTAAGTTAGTTAAGAGGTGGATTTGTCAAAACCAAATATCGCAACAGTTTATTTGAATTTGCTTTTAAAAAATAAATAAAATAAATATTAATTTTTTATTTAACTCTTATAACTATATTTGATAAAAAAAATTCTTTAACATCATAATTACGAATAATTTTTTTATTTTTTTTAATATCACTAAATATATTGGATTAGCCATTTTGCGATCCCGATCCATAACGAGATCAATGTATGTGTCCGTCGTTAATGTCTTTATGAATCGCTGTCTGCAAATATAAATTCTACTTGGCGCATAACTCAAAAAGGCCAGGCCCGTTAGGCTTTAAATCCATATCATCCTTACTTTTGCAGGTTAGGAAGCCCGGCCTATGGATCAGGACTGGATCTTATTAATACATCTGTTTCAAACCATTCATATTTGTTTTACAAGGGCCAGGCTTACCATCTCAAACGTATTTTGCCTATAATTAAATATTTTATGTATACAATTATATTAGGCTATGTCACAGATTGAATTTCATATTTATATTTGAATTTACTATCATTAGTCTTCTTAGTATACGATTTTAGATCGATATATAATCATAAACATTAATATATATATATATATATATATAAATAATAATCTAATACTCATTTTATATGTGTGCAATAAATCTATGCATAACTATAAATAGACTTAGCGCACGTTTTGGAAATGGTGAACAACTCATTTTATAGTAATTACTTTAGAAATATATATTTTTAGAATCTTTCTTTATGATTTGTATTTCCGACTAGACAAGACCGTTATAGATGACAACGTATATGGGAAGAGACATGTACAAAGATAACAAATTTTTAGGATTATCAACTGAAGTTGCAAGTTAGTCATATATAGTAATCGAACTATGGTAGACCACAATGAGGTCAAAACCTCTACTGGGGTCAAGACACATCAAACATCATGAAGTGTTCTCGACCCATTTTTTTTCCAGAAATAAGTAAAAGAAGTGCGTTGCCCTTATACAATTGAGATAGCTAGTCTTTGAGGTATAATGAAGAACATGGATCTGAAGATTCTAAGGGCAGACAAGTTAACAAAAAATCTATGGATGTCCACGATAGAGTCTTTGAGTCACTCCCAAGGTTCAGAGTCGACCGAACTGGCATAAACACATATATTTGTCTTCATCAAATAAGAGGTCTATTGATTTAGGTGGGGATTCAGACTCCCCCGAGATGAGACATCACTACACTCACACTCTAGGCCTCATAGCCCAACTAGAGGTATAAATCGATATGATAGATCTTATATCCGGAGGTCCAAGGTTGAGCAGTTACATGCACAAGCTCCCAAAGAATAACCTCAAGCCCGATCACCCGAGATAGATTGGTACACCCCCTCCATAACAACAAAAATATTCTAATCAGCCTATGCTTCATCATATACCTCATCATATGCAGCAACCTATGCCACCACTTGTGCAACTACTATATTAGATTCTGAATTTGGCTAGGGAACTTCCTTGAGAACATGACATCTCCACCCGTACGCTTATTGTCAGCCATCTCAATACATCTCGATATCAGTCCAAAAGTCTGAGGCATTATCATTTATGTTTACAGATTATTTTATTGGAAGTAAAGGTCATAAGACTCGATAAATAATATATCATACATTGTAAACATGAGTGAAATAGTACTCCAAGAAATTAAGCTCAAAGTTTTACAAAAGAAATAATAAGTTAAAAGATTTTTATGAGGTCATGGTATGTTCTTCTTTATGACAATGTATATTTTCAAGTTTGTTGGTAAAGTATATGATTTAGAAGAAGGCTCTTACTTTCAAGGTCCTGCTACCTCAAGTTGAGTCACGTGTCAAGGTAAAAAAGATGATGTTCCTAAGGCTTAAGCCAAACCGTCAACCTCTTACCTATCCAGACCCAACTTGAACATATGAACTAGTACCCTACCACTCGTCTTTCACCATTGATCAACTTTCATACCCTCCTCATCCAATTACACAATTAACCCATAATAAGGCGAAACCTAAATCTTATGGCCCAGATCATAAAAACACTTAAAAAGAGGTTGGACTGACCGCAAAGATAAATGAGCCATGAAAGGTAGCTACACCGAGAACATGGATAATAACCATGTTGAGGATATAACAATGAGCTATACTAAACTAACAAAAATTATATCAAATATCTATAATAAGGCTAAAATTGTTTTACACATTCATTGTTTTTGTTAACGATCAACTCAAAGAAACAAAGAACTCACAATAAATTTTACAAGTATTATAATGGCATTGGACATTTTACAAGATAATAGAAAGTATTACAGATAGCACTCGTAGTCTCGTTAAAGATGGATAACTGATTGAGTTTATCGAGATAAATAACTCTGCAGGTTGAAATGAATTCAAGGTCAACTTAGAGCAATATGAACGCAAAACAAAAGCCTTAAAAATAAAGGATCCATCAGTTCAGGAAAATGAGGAACAAACCATTGTAATTATAGATAGTTTTTGTGGTAATATAATAAATAAAGAAGATGGTTAATTGAAATTCTACCCCATCCAAGATATATTCATGACTATAGTTGGAGAAGACTCGTTATAAAAGATCATTCTGACCTCAATAAACATGCATGAATATGAGATTTAGTACCAATACCAAAGGTAGACCTCTACTCAAATAAATCAAACTCATCACTCACTAATGTTTTTATACTAATTAAGATCTTCTAAAAGTGGTTGGGCCTCATTAATATGTGGGGATCATAACTGCTTGTATTGTCGCGGCTGAGGTAAAAAAAGTTCTTGTTGGTAGTGATAGCTCAACAAACATACTATTCAAGAGAACACTTAATAAATTAATATGATGTACTCGTAACTACTTGCATTGTTGCAGGTGAGGTAAAAAGAGTTCTTGTTAGTACTGACAGCTCAACAAACATACTATTCAATAGAACACTTGATAAAATGAATAACCCACCAATTTACTGGGCGTGAAACAAAATTCGTCGATTTTAAAAGAAGTAATACCAAGGTTTTGGGTGAAGTTGAGGTTGATGTCTATCTAGAAAGAATGAATGTCAAGAGATATGTGAATATCTTGTTCTGGTAGTTGAGGCCTCATCTGCTTACAATATCATCCTAAGGTGGCCATGGCTCAACGCGATGTAGGTTATTGCCTCCAGTTTTATCAAGTGCTTCCGTTATATATTGGATGGTAATGTATAACTCATAAGGGAAAATCATAAAACTATTCGCGAGGTTATGTAACCTCCCTTAGTCTAAAACAATAGTAAATAGAATGGTTCTCTCTTGTAGTAGAGAAGGAAGATGACCCTCGTGAGGCTCCAAGTTTATTATTCCTAGATGAAGAAACAAAAGTACTAGATCTTGCCAAAGGAAAATATTTAAAACTTGGCACATATATTTTAAGTATCCTTCAAGATGATTTACTATTATTTTACCTAACAATTTAGATGTTTTTTCTTAAAATCCGAAGATGTTATATGAGTATAGTTATATATCATTTTTCATAAATTTTTAGTCAATCCAAACTTCCTACCAATCATTCAGAAAAGAGCTTTATTAATTCAAAAATCAAAGGTCAGTATGGCCGAGGTAGATAGATTATCAAGTTTCCAATATATTCGAGAGTCCACAAATCCTATTTGAACTAAAAACCTAGTGTTAGTCCAACAAAAGAATGTAAGTAAATTTTACCGATTGGAACAGAACATGTTCCAATGGTCATTTCCTATTTTCGATGATAGATCTTTCTCTTTTGACTTCGTGTAAACGTATTTTCATTGTGAACATGAGGTTTTGAAGATGGTACTAAATCAATAATATCTGATGGGCCATAGGTCATTGTGTATGTAGCCCCAAAATTTGAAATCCATTATGTTATTTTACCTCAATGACTTAGTCTTGCAAAGCTTTGTTGTCCATTATTTTTTGTCCCTTGAGTTATGCCATTTCTTGAATGGACTTATAGAATGCTATTAATGACATGTACCATGTCTTTTTTGTCCCACTATTTGAGGTAACCTACCAACTCAAAGTGATTCTCATTGGTATGTTTTAATCTTAACAATCCGATACTTATCTATTTAAACTTATCTATTTAAAACTTAGTTTCTTCGTTTGTCTCTTTCAGTTTTATATTTGTTTTCTTTATTCCCTTTTATTATAAATCTGCAAATTAAGATTTGTTTTCTTCCATCTTCTAAACACGAAAGTTATCATATTCAGCTTATATTATTTTAGGTTTATATTGTTTTAGTTATGTAATTTGAATTTTATTGTTTACTTACCTATTATTGTTTTTTAATATTTCAACAGGTTCTCATCTCACATTTGTACAATAGAATTTGGAAAAGGTTATAAATAATAAAACAATTATTATATAATTTTTTTTCCGATTTCAGTAAAAAACAATTATGTTAATATTGAGTTTTTTGTTTTTTTTCACGGTATTCGCATTTAGATTTATCGTTTTCACCCTCTCTAATTAAATTTTGAAAAACATATGAAAGCAAATGTTATTAAATTTCAAACCCAATTTTTTCCACTTTTTTCCTTTTTATTTACTTCGATAAAGTGTTATTAATTTTGTGCTTAAAAGCACTAAAATATAGTTTCAGAGCGGAAATAGCTAAATAAGAGCAAGAAAAAAACACACACCAAGATTTACGCGGAAAACCCTTCAAATGGAAAAACCACAGGTGGCCTCGAGCAAAACTTCCACAAAATAAATAATGGGATTACAAACTTCTTACACTCACAAGCGTAAGGATCTCTCTCTATCCCTCTATTCAGCTCACTCATTATAAGTGTTTCTCAAATTTGTTTGATGATAAACTCCACAAATCATCTCACTTTTATAGGACTAAAAAGGAATGATCTAGATACATTATTTAATTGGAGTCTAAGAGTCTCTTCCAAATTTAATGCACCCTATTTTCTAGTTTCTTCTTGGAATGTAAATGACACCTCTAGAATACTCTTTTAATTAATTTCACCATCCAATCATAATTGGGCTCCCATTTAATTTATCTTAAATACTCTACATAAAGAGGCCCATATGCTAACAAATTCCCCCTCCGATCTATGTAAAAGGAAATGTCAATCATGTTTTTGGTTTGCAGACTTCAAGCTTGTTGAGAGATAGTATTTTTGTTATCATGTCTCAACCATTTTTATCTGCATGAATTTTATCCAAGTGTAGTATCTTATGATCAAGTATATCTCTAATCCAATGATATCGAACATCGATATGCTTAAACTTTGAATGAAATGTTGAATTCTTCCTTAAATGGATAACACTCTGGCTATCGCAATACACCACATACGTTTCCTGCTTTATGTTAAGTTCTCTACTCTTTAACCATAATGTTTCCTTGCACGCTTCCGTTGCTGTGATTAACTCTGCCTCGGTGGTTGATAATGCGACACATTTTTGTATCTTGGATTGCCAAGATACAGCTCAACCACCAAATGTCATCATATAGCATGAGGTAGACTTTTCTGGAATCAACATCTCCAGCCATATCAACGTCTGTATAAATATTTAGTTCCGCCTTTCTTCCAAAACACAAGCACATATTTGAAGTACCCATTAAATATCTTAGAATCCATTTCACAACAGCTCAATGCTCTTTTCCAGGATTAGAAAGAAATTGACGAACAACACCAACTGCATGGGCAATGTCTGGTCTGGTATAGACCATGGAGTACATCAAGCTTCCGACCACAGATGCATATGGAACATCCTTCATTTTCTTTTTCTCATTCTCACTCTTTGGACATTGAGTATTGACGAGCTTAAAGTGGCTTGCAAGGGTAGAAAATACAGGTTTAGCCTTGCTCATGTTACATTTATCAAGAACTTTCTCAGTTCATGTTGAGACAACCATAGCTTCCCACTAATTTTATCATTAGTGATCTTCATTCCAAGAATGTGCTTGACCGCTCACAAATATTTCATAGAAAAATGTTTATTTAGTTCCCCCTTCAGCTTGTCAATCTTCGCAGGATCACACCCAACAATCAGCATATCATCCATATAAAGTAAAAGAACAATAAAGTCTCTATCAGAATATCTTTTGATAAACACGCATTGATCAAGTGAAGTCCTTTTAAACTTGTTTCCAAGCATAAAATAGTCATATTTTTTATAACATTACCGTGAAGCTTGCTTCAGCACATAGAGACTTCTTTTTGGCTTGCACACAAGAGTTTTTTCTCCTTTAATTTTTAAACCTTCGGGTTGCTCCATATATAGTTCTTCTTCTAAATCTTCGTGTAGGAAGGTTGTCTTTACATATAATTGTTCTATTTCAAGATTCAAGTTTGCCGCTAAACCAAATATGGTTCTAATAGATGTCATGTTCACCACATGAGAGAAAATCTCATCAAAGTCAACTCATTTTTTTTGGCCAAATTCCTTCACAACTAGTCGAGCTTTGTAACTTGGTTGTGAGCTGAACTCATGAACTTTAATCTTGTACACCCACTTATTTTTGAGTGCCTTATTTCCTTTGGGATGTTTCACCAAGTTATAGGTGAAATTTTGCCGCAAGGATTCCATTTCTTCATTCATAGCCTTTACTCATTCTTCATTTTAATCATGAGACATAGCTTATTCATAACTTTCAGGTTCCCCGCTATCTATAAGCATAATATACTCATTTGGATTGTATCTTGTTGAGGGCCTAAGAGATAGATTCCAAATTCACTGGAATTTCAGCATCCATGTCGCCGAGAGTCTCATATTTAGAGAAAACATCATCGTTGCTTGCATTGAGTATAATGAATTATTCTTCATACCTCTAGCCACCATGAGAGAACCTTTTGTAAGCTTTAATTTTCCATCACCGAAATTATTTGAATACCCTTCATCATCAAGATTTCTAGTGGATGTCAAATTGAGGCGATGTCTGACATCTTTTAGAAATAACTTGTTCCCTTCCTTTGCTCTTAAACAAATGTCACCCTTCCCAATAATTTTTACAGTGCCTTGGTCTCCAATTCGAACATTACCAAAATCACCAATTGAGTAGGTAGTGAATAATTCACCAAGAGAGTTAACATGAAAAGATGCTCCCGAATCAATCACCCAATCACTATCATCACTTACTAGATTGATACAAATATTATCATAAGTAAGACTTACCTTGTTGTCATAGGATGCTACATCAGCTTATTTCTTTTCGTCATTTCCATATATTATCTTTAGCTTGATCCCTCTTAAGAACTCTACACTCGTTCCTTTTATGACCAGCCTTTTAACAGTAGAAGCACACAATACTTGTGGGCCATGATTGTGATCTCTCTCTCTCTCCCGATCTATCATTCATGTGGTTGTTAAAGCCTTTTGTTTGACTCCTTCCTCTCATTTCAAAATTTTAAAAAACAAGAGCTTCAGATCAATGGGACTTGTTATAAGTTCTCATCTCTTTTTTTCTTGCCTCTTCATTTAGGATACTATCATTTACCATATTTATGGTTAAGCTACCATTTGGAGTGGAATTGCTTAGGAAAAATAACCAGAGTTTCCCAACTATCCGGTAAAGAACTAAGCAATAATAATGTTTGGAATTCATTATCAAGATTCATTTTCATAGTAGTGAGTTGGTTTATCAAACCTTGAAAAACACTTAGATGCTCTGCGATGCTCCTTCCATTCTTGAACTTGAGATTCACACGTCTTCTAATCAAAGAAGCTTTATTCTGTGTTGTTTGTCGCTCGTACATAGACTCCAAAATTTTCCAAAGTACATTTGCTTTTGTCTCTTTGGCAACATGCTGAAAAACACTTTGATCTACCCATTGGCGGATAATGACCACTGTCTTCCGATGCATCACCTCCCACTGTTTATCAGTTTTATCATCAGGCTTTGCTTCATCACCTTGAATGGGTTCATAAAGATCTTTGCAATAAAGAATGTCCTTCATCTTTGGCTTCCAAATTAAATAATTTGAAGAAGTCATGTTTAGCATACCTCTGATAGATATATCCTCCATTATGATGAATGCTCAAAATAGAACCTAGCTTTGATACCAATTTTGTTGAGCTTAAAAGCAATAAAATATAGTTGCACAACAGAAATGAAATAGCTAAATAAGAAAAAGAGAAAAAAACACCAAGATTTACGTGGAAAACCCTTCAAAAAGAAAAACCACAAGCGGCCTCGACAAAAATTCCACCATATAAACAATGGGATTACAAACTTCTTATACATACAAGCGTAAGGATCTCTCTCTATCTCTATATTTAGCTCACTAACTATAAGTGTTTCTCAAATTTGTTTGATGATAAACTCCACAAATCATCTCCCTTTTATATGACTAAAAATGAAGGATCTAGATACATTATTTAATTGGAAGTCTAAGAGTCTCCTCCAAATTTAATATACCATCTTTTCTAGTTTCTTCTTGGAATGCCAAATACTTCTCTATAATACTCTTTTAATTAATTTCACCACCCAATCATAATTGGGCTCCCATTTAATTCATCTTAAAGGCCCTACATAGGGAGACCCATATGCCAACAATTAATGGCATATTACTTTAAATGCGATCTTTTCTATATGTATTTAATTATTTTATTTGGTAACGTGTTTTTAAAATATATTTTACTTTGAAAAGTTTCTTTATTTTTTTATTATTGACCAATTTTTATGATCGTAGTTTTTAAAATTTTAAAAAATTCTTTTTAATACCCACAGAACTTCATTTTTCTTTCTTTGCTTTTATTATATTCTCTTCACCAAAGCCATTTTCTCCGTTCTCTGACGCCCTTGTCTCGCTAAAACTACTCACTTTCTGATTTTGTATAAGGTTTAGATTTCATATACTAAACCTTTTGTTTTCGGCCTATGCAAAGTAATTTTTTTTAAAATAATTTGGATTATATTTTGGATTTCGTTCATGTTAATTTTTTTTAAAACCAAATTCGTATTTATTCTTCTAATATTATTTTTTTCCTATGGTTTTATAGATTTTTTTCTTATTCTTTTAACCAAAATTAAAAAAATTCATTAATTCAAAAAGTTTGATCATAAAAGCTTAGTGTTTATTTGTTTATCTAGGGTTTAATTATTTTTTTCTTCCTCTCTTTTTTCTATTTAAATTAGATTTTAGTGGTTGGTCTTTTTTTAATTAAGAGTTTGTAAGAAACAATTTTATTGTTCACATGATTTTACGGAGATATTTTTAAATTTATATTAATAAAAAAATTATTTTTAATAAAATTTATATTAATTTCATATTAGTAATAAAATAAAAAATTTACTAACAAAATAAATTTCGAAAAATATATAATAATTAATATAAAATAGAATGAGATTATTTGAATGTCTATCAAGTGTTGTATGTTCGTATTTAAATTTCAGATGTCTGAATTTATCAAGTAATATCTCAATATAATGGGATTAACTTAAGGAATAACCCTAATTATTTGTAATACTTTTATTTCTAAAATAGTATATACTTCATTGAGATCATTCATTTTAATAGTAGAAGATACTGATCTCTTTGTTTCCATAATCATGGTAGTACTTAGTGGTATGAACAGAAAGTAACTAGAGAAAATAGAGAATATCTTCTTAGAATCAACAGAGAGATTTTTTAGAAGCGAATATTGTCTTTCTCCTCTAAATATTTCATAGGCTTAACCAACCTCCACAGCCTCTTTAAATAGGCCTGGTAAGTTAGTTACAAGAGCGGTTACATGAAAGGATATTTACAGTTCAGTCCCTATATTTCTTATAAGGCTTAATTAAACTCTATATTAATAGAACTTATCAATTAAGTCCTTATTAATTACATTTAGGTCCCTGAAGAATATATTTCCTTATCAGTAGCCCCCCTAGTTCTTATACAGACAATTTATAAGAACTATTCATTCTTCGAATATTACTCCAAGTGAATAAAACTTCCTTCATCCAGCCCCTTCATTATGATTAAGCCTAATGACTTGCAACCTCACTTCGAATCTAAGAGTAAGTGCAAATAAACTCCCCACTTACTTCGAATCTGCTAACTTGAAGTACAACCTTGCCTCCACCTCGAATCTTCTGACTAGAGATATAACTTTACTTATGCTTCGAATTCTCTGACCCCTACTTGAAAGACTGACTAGACCCTTCTTGATAGGTCTGTGACACAACACGTTTTCCTCCACGTTTCACATTCCACCCAATGAGAACAATTCACTGGTTTTGCCTCTTCAAATTCTCAACGTCACTTTCTTTCAACTATAAATACTTAGCTCCACCCTCACTGAGAACTTTTTAAATAAACCACTTATTTCTTAAGCCATCTTCATCTTACTCTTCATCAACCTTCATCTTCATTTCCAGCTACCTTCTTCAGAAACACCATTTTGTTCAGTCACAGAAACAACTTCCCAGATCAGCACCTATTGTATGAGAAGATATCCCAAATACAAAAGATCTAAACCCAGAAAACCAAGAAAACCAAAGAAATCTCTCTTCCGAGGTTCTAGTAATCAAGTATTTGGGGCCTACGATTATCTTTGTATTGGAGAGAGAGCTGAAGAATACAGAGCTGCTGGGTTGATCTACAACGGTCCTCACTTTTCTTCTACCACCTTCAAATACGGTAACTTCGATCCCAACCTTGCTACTTCATCTTCACCCTTAGCTTCAATCCCAGAATCTAGCCAACAACCTTCTCCCCCTCGAAATCAACCCACTTCTCCATCATTAAGACCACATCGAAAATCTAAGGTTGTCACTTCTGACAAACCACCAACTTCTAAAAAACTACAACCCAAAACACCTATCCTTCAATCCGAAGCAGTTGAAGTTAAACTTAGCAAAAAATCAACCTTTCTAGCAATGGGTGACGATGCAGAAACCTCCTCTCCTCCCCCACAAGAAATGGTTGACGCTACACCAAAGAATAGTCAACCAATTCTTGTGACTCAGACTGAGACTCAAACTCGAAGTCGTCCCGATGAGGCTACTGATGAAGAAAATAACAAAGAAAATGATTCTGAAGCCACCGAATCCGATGCCGAAGAGGAATCCGGAGCTGATGGGGTAATCCCTCCAAAGAAAATTCGAGGAAAGAAACCTCCTGTTACCCTTCCCGAAGATGTTGCTGCATTGGTTCAAGAAAACCTTCAACCACTTTCTCCTCGGTACATTCTCGCCCTAAAAAATGTACCCTACACCTACTACCTCGAATCAGAGAAAGAACAACTCAAGAAATTATGGGGATTAACCGACAACATTGTTCTTCGACTACCAGTAGAAGGAGAAACACCTCTGAGTTGTCAGAAGAACGAACTGGTAGTTTATCCTGAGCTTTTCAACTGGGGGCTTCGATTTCCCCTCGATCCAATGATTGTAAGGTACTTCGAAATTCTTGGGTTGTGCCCAACACAAGTCACTCCAAACCAACTCTTCACTTTATTCTCCGCTATCATGGTGTCGAGGCTAGGAAGCATCCCCCTCGAAATTGAAGACTTCATCTCACTGACCAAAATCTCAAATGGGCCAGTTCTACCATTCTACTACTTAACATTGGAGGATGATCTGAAGATTATCGATGACCTCCTCGAAGCTGATAAATTTGGAAGCAAAGGTTCGTCTTTTTATCAGGGGCTTGGGAGAATGGTAAAGAGATTTCTGATGACAACCCCTCAAAACTTACTCTCATCTGGAGAGATAGCAGTAAGTAAATCATTATTGTACTGCCAACATTTTTTAACTTATTAAGCCTAGCCAAATTAAACAAGTCTACATATCTAACTATTTATTCTCTTTTCAGAAATTCCGAGGAGATTCAAAGGTCGTCGAAAAACTGCAAAGGTTATCTTCCAGAGAATGGCTGAGTGGGCAGAGAAAGCTTGGGGAAATGGCTTTCACTCAGCCTTTCAACCAATCAACTTCGTCAACAGCCATCTGTGGCGCATAACCTTAGGAGCTGACTTCCCTGAAGATCCGATGGTCCCCCCAGATCCCATCATAGCGGTCCAAAGAATTCTCGCTCCAGATGGGAAAACCTACCTTCCCACCAGGAATCGATCTGACAGTCACATGCCATTAAAGAAGAAAGGAAAACTAACCCTCAAAAAACCCAATACAAGCAAAGCTAACCCTTCCAAACATTCGAAGCCTGCAGGGAAATGAAAAGCGCCTACATCTCAACTTCCTCCAATATCCGAAGAGGACGAACCTGCACTGAAGAGGAAAAAGAAAGAAAACAATACTCCAAAGAAGAAAAAGAGCAAGTCCACCACTCCAAAGAAAAAGAATGAAGCTAACATGCTCGAAGAGGTCTTGGCTTCCGAAGTGCATGAGAAAATCTTTATTGAAGAAAATCGTCAAGGGGGATTGGCACTAGGAGATAGCCAAGAAATTGAATATCTTAACCTCGAAGATTTCAATTCAAGCAGGGATTTTACAGTCAATGGTGAAGATTCTCGACCTGTCAACACCATTCCATCAACTTCTACTGGGGCTGCCACAACTTCAACATCTAATGCAATCGTTCCTGCTCATTATCACCCATCAATCTTGCCTAATCCTGACAGATCCGATGAGGTAACTGCGATCCTACGACCTTTTACTAATTTGAGTGCTGCAGCAAAAAAATTGTGTGCAGAAGTGAACAATTCTCATACACAATTGGAGCTCCTTGCACAAGAATTAATCAAGAGCAAAAAAGAAGCAGAATCTGAAAAGGCTTCGAAAAATAAAGCACTTCAAAATTTCGAAGCTGAAAAAGGAAAGCTTCTTAAAGAGCATAAAGAAAAGATCGAAGCCTTGGAGACTTCTCATCGTCTGGCCCTTGAAAATCTAAAATCTCAACATTCTACTGCCATTTCTGAGGAAAAGAAAAAATCTACCGAAGCTGAAGATCTCGTTAAGAAAACTCAAAAAGACCTGGAAGATTGTCAAACTCAATTGACTACGCTTCGAACAGGATTCGAGGAAGAAAAGAAAGCCGCCGTCAAGAAAGCCGAAACTGCTGTTGGTTCTGTGATGCTTAATGGTATCAAGAAAGCTGAAACTGATACAGCTATCAATCTTCTTCGAGAAATCCACGCTGCCTATCCACGGTTGAATTTAACAGAATTTTGGAAGCAAATCCTAGAAGAAGAACGTCCAAAGGAAGCATTCGAGGTGCCATCAAGCTCCTCAGAAGAAGATGATGCTTCTGAAGAATTATCACAAGAAGAGGATGACTAAACAGTTGATTACGTATGTTGCGCTTGTTTTGTGTGTGTTTTAATTAAGTAGTTTTCTTCTTTTTGTGAGCTTCAAGTTTTATTCGATGAAACAAGCATTTTCTTAATATTTCAAATTTCTAGTGTACTTATTAAATTTGGCACTTCAAAAAATTAGATGCACTCATAAGTCGTGGCACCTCGAAAATTAAATACACTCATAGGACGTGGCACCTCGAAAATTAGATGCACTCATAAGACGTGGCACCTCGAAAATTAGATGCACTCATAAGACGTGGCACCTCGAAAATTAGATGCACTCATAAGACGTGGCACCTCGAAAATTAGATGCACTCATAAGACGTGGCACCTCGAAAATTTGGTTGTTTCTTCAAAGCTATTGCTTTGGAAAATTATTCTTGGTCAACTTTCAAAGATGATCAGTCTTTGCCAAGTTACCAAAATAATAAATCACCCATCATACTAAACAACCAATGGCCAAAAGAAATTTTATTATAAAATTCAATATTAGCCAGACACCTCATTAAAACCTTTCTGGGCCAACAGATAAGGAAAGAGTATGTCTGTTTTGCAAAAACTCGAAGTTCAATTTTACTCACAGTACAATTTTAAATGCTCTATATTCCAAGAGTGTTTGAGCATCCTCCCCTCACGATCAGACAACCTGTAGGAACCTGGCTTGACCTTCATTTTGACTTCATAAGGACCCTCCCAATTCGGAGCCAATTTTCTGAGGTGCTTGTCCTTAGTATGAAGAAATACTTTTCGCAACACTCGATCGCCAACCTTGAACTCTCTCTTCTTAACTTTAGCATCGTACCTGCTTCTCATTAAGGTTTGATAATGAACCACATTCAAATGCGATTTGACCCTTTTTTCCTCAAACAAATCAAGCTCAACCCTTCTAGCTTCATCATTATCCACTTCGGAATATCGCAATAACCTGTAGGAAGGCAATGTAGATTCAGCAGGGCACACAACATCCATCCCATACACTAAAGAAAAAAGAGTCTCTTTTGTGGCCTCTCTAGGAGTTGTTCGATATGCCCACAACACTTCTTGAAGATAGTTCGGCCATTTCCCTGCTGCTCCCGCCAAATTTTTCTTTAAACCCTCCAAAATGGATCTATTCGTAACTTCCACTTGCCCACTTGCTTGTGGGTGGAAAGGAGTAGAGAAGCATTGTTGTATTCCTTTCGAGGAGCAAAAAGGGTCCATTTCCTTGTTATTAAATTGGGGACCGTTGTCTGTTGTTATTTTTCGAGGAACGCCAAAACGGTAGCAGATGTTACTTAGAATAAACTTGATCACATCCTTGGCTTTTGTTCCAGCTAAAGGCTCTGCTTCTGCCCACTTCGAAAAATAATCAACGGCAACAATAATCATCTGTCTTCCACCTGAAGCCATAGGCAATGGTCCTACTAAATCAATACCCCATCTATCAAAAGGAACCGCCTCAGAGATTGTCATTAGGGGTACCACTGGTTTATGTATCAAATGTGCATATCTCTGACAAGTATCACAGCTTCGAACTAATAGCTTGGCATCCTGCAATATGGTAGGCCAATAATACCCTGTCAACAATACTCTACGCGTTAAAGCTTTGAATCCACAATGAGCTGATCCGTCTCCATCGTGTAATTCAGATAGAATGTTTTGAGATTCATGCTTGCTCAAACATCTTAATAAAGGCCTCGACACAGACCTTTTATACAATATCCCATCCAACACTACATAACCAAGAGCTTTATTCCTTATTCTCTTGAGCGAGTGTTTATCAAGAGGCAGTATTCCCTTTGTAAGAAAGTTTAATAAGTCAGTTCTCCAATCTCTTCGAATGCTCGTCGAATCATTTGTTACTTCCTCAACAAATTCACACTGCTCAGAGTTTGATGTAATCGAAGGCAGTGGTTGTGTCACGATCCACGGATATTCTTCAGAGTAAGCCATTGTTGCCAAAGAATCAGCCATTGTGTTGCTACCTCTTCGAATATGATCCACCTCGACATTTTCAAATTGTGCCATCATACCTCGTAGCTCTTGCAGGTACAAAACCAAACGATCCTTTTTGGCCTCTGACACCCCTTTAACATGGTTAACTACCAACTGCGAATCTGTTTCTAAGCGCACGAATATTGCTCCACAAATCTTTGCTAACCGCAATCCTGCTAGCACAGCTTCATATTCAGCTTCATTATTCGAAGCATGAAATCCAAATTTTATAGCTTGAAACATAAACTCCCCTGTTGGTGCCACCAACTCAACTCCTGCACTCGACCCTTTATTACTAGATCCTCCATCAGTTCGTACTGTCCACGTCGGATTCGTGTTCACTTTTTCACCTTCTTTCTCTTCGGGTCTACTCGAATGAAACTCAACCAATAAGTCTGCTAAGGCTTGAGCTTTGATAGCTGTTTGAGGAGAGAATAACACATCGAAATCTCCTAATTCTACAGACCACTTAGTCATCCTTCCTGAGATATCTGGCTTTTGCAATACATTTTTCAATGGATAGGAAGTTCGAACCACAATCGTATGTGCCTGGAAATAAGGACGCATTTTTCTCGCTGCCACTACTATGCACAATGCCAATTTTTCGAGCTTCAAATAACGTTTTTCGGCATCAACCAAACTTTTACTGACATAGTAGACGGGCCTCGAAATTCTTGAATCTTCACTGATCAGAACTGCACTCACTGCATAATCCGATACAGCTATATACAAAAACAGTTGCTCACCTTCCCGAGGCTTTGATAATATTTCAGGAGTGGACAAAAGATTTTTTATCTTAACAAAAGCTTCTTCACAATCCGAAGTCCACTCAAAATTATTAGGTCGACGCAGAACCTGGAAAAAAGGCAAGCACTTATCTGAAAATCGAGAAATGAATCTGTTAAAAGCTGCTAACCTGCCCGTTAACATCTGCACTTCTTTGATATTCCGAGGCGAAGACATTGATATCAGAGCCTTCAATTGTTCTGGATCCACTTCAATTCCTCTTTCACTAATCACATACCCCAGAAACTTACCAGATCGGACTCCAAACGTACATTTTTCTGGGTTCAACTTCAATTGTATGGCTCTGAGATTCAAAAACGTCTCTTCGAAATCATCAATGTGTTCATCATCACTTTTGCTCTTAACAAGCATATCATCGATGTACACTTCGATATTCCTCCCTATTTGTGAAGCAAACGCCTTATTCATCAACCTTTGATATGTAGACCCAGCATTCTTCAATCCAAACGGCATCACTCTATAACAGTGTAAACCTCGATCAGTAATAAAAGTTGTGCTCTCTTCATCCTCTGGATTTATTCGAATCTGATTATACCCTGAAAATGCATCCATAAATGTTAAAATTTTATTTCCAGAGGTAGAATCCACTAACTGGTCAATTCGAGGCACTGGAAAAGGGTCTTTTGGGCAGGCTCTGTTTAAATCTGTGAAGTCTACACACATTCTCCATTTTCCGCTCTTCTTTTTCACCACCACAGGATTAGCCGTCCACCTCGGATAATTGGACTCCCTGATATGCCCTATCTTATACAATCTATCTACCTCAGCAACTATGGCCTCGGATTTTTCCAACGAAAAAGCTCTCCTTTTTTGAATTATCGGCTTGATCTTCAGATCCACTGCCAAGCTATGCCATATGATATCACTTGAGACCCCTACTACATCCTCGGACCTCCAAGCAAATACATCCAAATTCTTAGACAAAAAATTCAACAATCTTTCTCGCATTGATAAAGACAATAAAGTCCCAATTCGAAGTACTCTGCCATTATTGAAAACGTATTCTTCTATTTCTTCACTTACCACCACAGAACTCGGGGTTGACCTCGGATCATCAATTCCCTCATCTGTACCACCAGAAGACAACCCCCCAAACTGCTAATTCTCTATTGGATCATCAGTACTTTTGCCACGTAGTCTAAACGCAGCAGCATAACACTCTCTTGCCACCTTTTGATCACTTCGAACTACGCCGACTCGATCCCCGATCACATACTTCAAACATTGATGAACCGTAGAAACTATAGCATACATTTTAGCCAGCCATGACTTTCCAAAAATAGCGTTGTAGCTCGATGGACAATCTACCACCATAAAAACTACTTGTACTTTCTTTTTGAAAGGCCCTTTTCCCAAAGAAATCTCACCTTCGAACTCCCCTATCACATTTGCTGTTGCGCCAGTAAACCCAATGATAGTTCTCTCTGACCTTTCTATTCGAGGCGGAGCGGTTAATCTATCATATGTTGATTTGAACAACACATTAGCAGAGCTCCCGGTATCAATCAATACTCGTCGAATCTCCACCCCACATACTTCTGCTCCTATGACCACTGCATCTTCATGTGGCCCAGTAATTCCTTTCAAATCATCCCCATCGAAAATTATAAATGGGACATCCTTCTTGTTGCTTAGGTGTGCCGATACTCCTCCCTCAATTTGATGCGTTAAATTCACTATATGTCTCTTCCTCGAATTATTAGTGTTGTTAGTCATTGAATCTCCCCCGAATATTGTCAGTGACTCAAAGAAGGCACACAAATCTCGAACACGTCCCTCACGCATCGGCTCATCTACTGACATCAACAACAATCGACTAGGGTCTGGGTCGACATATTCCGAAGCCACATCAAACTCATCACCCGCATCATCTAAAATCATCAGTGCAGTTTCCTGCTTAGAATTAGGATTACCAATTTTTTGAGTTCCAGCTTTAGCATTCTTTTTGACATACTCCAGCAACTTTCCATTTTCTATCAGAATCTGCATCTCCTTCTTCAAAGCAATACAATCATTTGTATCATGCCCAATATCATCATGATACCTGCAGAACCTGTTATCGCGCTCCTCCCTTGGCCTATTAATCGCTGCTGGCTTTCTGAAATTTACTGTTCCCTTGCTCTTTTCATATATCGATGCCACACTTTCAGCCAAATCTGCATAATATTCTGGTTTCACCCATACATTCGATCTTGGTTTGAACTGGTATTGATTACTAAAGTTGTGATGATTAACACCCCCTTGATACGAACTCGAACCTCCTCGGTAAGTAACATTTTGATTGCCCCTCGCCCTTGACGAGCTGTTATTCGAAGCGTTCGCTTGGTTATTTCCCCCCTGAGTATTCCCTTTCTGAACACCAACATTTCCTCCTCGAACTCGAGTGGACTCTTCGACCTTGATCTGGTCTTCAACTTGGGCCATGAGAGCTCCAAACGTTAATGCTCTACGCCTTGTTGTTTCATCGGCTAAATCTCCAGGAAACAATCCTTGTCGAAACGCCGCCATAGCCACCAATTCCTCACAGTCATCTAATCCCGCTTTTGTTGACACAAATCTCTTGGTATAATCCTTCAGCTTTTCTCCCACAGCTTGCTTACATTGTATTATTGTATCTCCATTAACTCTCATTTCTTTGCTTCCCACAAACTGCCTTCGAAAAGCTGTGTAAAAGTCTCTAAAATTTGCAATAGACTCCTTAGGAATCTTGTTATACCATTTTAATGCAGTTCCTTTGAATGTCTGAGAGAAGGCCCTGCAAACCAGCCTATCATCGTCCTCGAAGTTGGTCATATAGTTCTTGAATTTCTCTATATGATCATCGGGATCTTGAGTTCCATCGAACTTATCAATTTTAGAAATGTCAAACCGCCTCGGAAGCGGTACAAATCTGATCTCACTAATCAACGGTGAATCCCTCCAATCCACACCTTGAACATACTGGTTATCATTCCTCATTCCCACAGTAGCATACAAACTTGGCTCCCCGACATATTTCCGAGGAGAATACACTTTCCGAGGAGAATTCACTCGCCTCTCCTTCTTTTGCCTTCCTTCCTTATACACTTTAGCTGGCCTTAATTCATATTCTCCCTCTCTTGAATGACCTCGAAAATGCTTATATCTCGGTGTTTCATCCGATTCCGAATCCTCATCATCTTCTTCACTAGAATACACATATCGTCGCTTCTGCAACCTTCCCTTCTTTTTCATTCCACCGTGCTCCTTCCTACGTTCAAAACGTATTTTACGTCGAGTATCTTGAACACCATCGTCGTCATTCGACTGATCCGACTGATCATCCTGAGCACCTCTGGATATTTCAGACCTGAGTTTAGTGTTATCATTACCTTGCTTCATTTGAGCAAATTCATCAAGCTCTTCCACGTTTCTTATTAACTCCTTCATTTTTCCTTCAAAGTCGAATTGATTTGATTGAATCGGGACTGTTTCACCTGCTTCTTTTTCTTGCAGATCAGATTTCAATGTTCCCATAGCCTTTCGAACAGACGGATTGTCACCTTCTTCTGAATTCATCTCCGATCAGCGAAAATCTAAACAAAATACTCCAGAAAACGAAAAAACTCGAACGAAATGCTTCAGAAAACGGAAAAACTCGAGACTCGATTTTTGATCTATCGATCAAGGTATCTTCGCCCCCTCCTTCTAGCGCCAATTTGGTATGAACAGAAAGTAACTAGAGAAAATAGAGAATATCTTCTTAGAATCAACAGAGAGATTTTTTAGAAGTGAATATTGTCTTTCTCCTCTAAATATTTCATAGGCTTAACCAACCTCCACAGCCTCTTTAAATAGGCCTGGTAAGTTAGTTACAAGAGCGGTGACATGAAAGGATATTTACAGTTCAGTCCCTATATTTCTTATAAGGCTTAATTAAACTCTATATTAATAGAACTTATCAATTAAGTCCTTATTAATTACATTTAGGTCCCTGAAGAATATATTTCCTTATCACTTAGTATGAACAAATCATCTACATATAAACACATTGTGACAATTATATCACCACATATTTTAGTGTATAAACACTTATTTGTCAGGTTGTTTCTAAACCCTCGAATACAATTACATGATTAAACTTTTCATGCCACTTATGAGGTGCTCATTTAACACCATATAATAACTTAACAAGCCTACATATCTTATAGTCATTTCTAAAAGTAAAAAACCTATGGGTTATTCCATATATACCTCCTCGTCGAGATCTCGATTTATGAAATTTATTTTGATATGCCGATGAAATTACAAAAAGCATCCTAATGCTTATGGTTCTCAGAACCATATTATAAGTGCCATAGTAATTTATTTCTTTATTTTATGAAAAGCTTTGTCCACCAATCTTGCTTTAAAAGCTTGAATCATATGATTCATGTGTCATTTCGTCCTAAGTACCACTTAAAATAATTTGGTCTTGAACCCGAAGATAAATTAAAAAATTCTCAAGTGTGGTTGGATATGATTGAATTTATTTCATCCTTTATGACCTTCTAGCCAAAATGCAGAATCTTGGGAAGCTATTACTTTCTTATAAAATGTAGGTTTTCGCTTACCAAATAAGGTAATACAATAATTTTTCGGGTGATTTATTCACACATTCTTTTTACTAAGTAGAGATAAATCATTTGAGAATCTGTCTCATCGGGTCCTAAACCTTTAAGTTTTTCTATCGTTGACTACTATGAGGTTTACGTGGTTTCTCTACAATCATAGGTGCATTTTTTTAAAGTCCATACCTCATTTTATATTTCAATAATGTTTTATTTTATAAAATTTATGATATCAGCTTTTTTATTAAGATTGTAACTCCAGGAGAAATGACATACTTTGCCACATATGAAGCGATATCCATTCCCATTATTGAAGGAATTCTTGTTCTTGTTGTTAAATGTTTTGTGTTCGAATTTTTGTCTTTTGGGTTTTGGTTTTGTTACATTCACACTCCTATAAGATGACACCTTTGATTCTTCTTCTGCATCTCTAATATGAGATATTTCCTTAATCTTTATGTGACTTTTGATTTGTTCAAGTATACTCATCGGATTTATGAAGTATTATCTTCCAGTATTTTTCCAAGATGAATGAAACTTTTCAATGATTCCATATACTTGATATATTTTTGGAAGTAATACTTTAATGGACACAATTTTATAGAGTGTGTTTATAACTCATAAAGTTGGAGGAAAAGGGCTTTTCTATTAACAAATATGAGATCAAAATAATGAGATATTAAGAAATTTTTGTACGTTATTTTTCAGTTTTATAATTTTCCTCAAGTGCATTTCATATCTTTAATATTGAGGGATAACTTGGGTAAATATTATATAAATGGTCCGAAAGTTCAATCAAGATATGTCCCTCACATATTAGATTATCATATGCTAGGTTGTACCGTATAATATTGATCTCTTTGGTATCTTTAACGATACCTTGTGGGATTTTCTCCGGGTTTGGATCAAGATGTAGTGTACTTTCAGAGCGGCCAACAAGAAAGTTATCTTATATTGTCAATGAGTAAAATTTAAACAATTAAAACGGTCAAATCAGATAAGATCTTGGTTCATCGCTTTGGATCAACTCCAATCATTTCATTTAATGAAATTCCGTAAAAATCATTTGTATTTTTAAAAAATAAAAATTATAATTGTTATATATTTTTTAAATAAAATAAAATAATATATGTATTTTCTTGAATAAAAACTATGATTTTGAGGGTTTAGATAAAAACTATATGCATATTTTTTAATTTAATAAAACTTAACACTCACTAAAATACAATGTAATCGAACTTTATAACCAATTAAAATATTTAAAAGAATCAAATTTATTGACTTTATTAAAAGAATTAAATATAAATAATTAAATAAGATTAAATAAAGGGTGAGTTATATATCATGATCATTCTGCAAACCTAGTATTGAATAGGACCCAATAAATTTAACAAATTATATACTTAAAATAATCTTTTATATAAAATCATCAAACACAGGTACACGCCCTTTTTCTTTTAATTGTTTTTAATTTGAATTTTTGAAACTTCGTATTTTTTAAACCATATTTGTTTTTTAGACGCACAGAACTAGATCAATTCATGATTTTGTTTTTAATTTTGTTTTAGAAAATCACAAGGTCCAGTTAACCCTTGTCTCGCATCTACCTTTTTAGTCCAAAATTAATCATAAAAAAATTGTATTTTACACTAGTTTCTCATTACATGGTTTAACATCTATCATAGTTGTCTTATTTTAACATCTATCATAGTCGGCTGATTTCTCATTATATGGTTTAAAATCTATCATAGTTGGCATGGTTTCTCATTATATGGTTTAACATCTATCATAGTTGACTTGGTTTAACATCAATTATAAAGGGAATGTTGTCTCATTATATTGTTTAACATCTATCATAGTTGACAATGTTTCTCATTATACGTGCATTACTTTAACAACTATCATAGTTAGCATGGTCTCTCATTATATGGTTTAACACCTATCTTAGTTGGTATGATTTCTCATTATATGGTTTAACATCCATCATAGTTGGCCTTGTTTCTCATTATATGGTTTAGCATCTATCATAGTTGGCATGGTTTCTCATTGTATGGTTTAACATCTATTATAGTTGGTATGGTTTCTCATTATACGTTTTAGCATCTATCATAGTTTCCTTGGTTTAGTATCTATAATAGTTGACATGGTTTTTCATTATATGGTTTATCATCTATTATAGTTGCCTTGGTTTAATATTTATCATAGTTTGTATGGTTTATCATTATATGGTTTAACATCTATCATAGTTGACCTGGTTTCTTATTATATGGTTTAGCATCTATCATAGCTGGCCTGATTTCTCATTATATGGCATTGTATCTTTTATAGTTGGCTTGGTTTAGCATCTTTTATAGTTTGCCTGATTTTTATTATATTGTTTAACATTTATCATAGTTGGTCTGGTTTCTTATTACATAGTTTAGCATCTATCATAGTTGACCTAGTTTCTCATTAAATATGTTTCACATCTATCAAAAGGTAATATTCTTTGTAACCTTCTTTGTAACCTTCGTCTTATTTGTTTTGACTGTAAAAACCTTTCTTAACGAAATTTACCAAAAATTAAAAAAAATCAAAGAACGAGCAAAACCTAAATCAATACAATATTTCAACCACAAAATCCAAGTAAAATGAGATAAAGTACCAAAATAAAGAGTAAAATAGAGTCACGAACTCAAAAACAAAGAATATGTAGAAAATCGAGTTATATGAAATAATAATAAAAAAAGGTTGAAATCAAATAAATACAATAAACAAATTGAAAACCACGAAAAACATCATATGAAAAAAAAAGTTGAATTGTCACCTACATTTATTGTATATCATTTATCTGGAAAGAGAAAGAAATATAATCAATAATATTATGGTACAAAGAGAGAAATAAAAGTCACTAAAAATATAAGAGTTTTTGTAGAGTTAATTAATGGTCACATGAGGTGATGTTGTTGTTTTGTTAATTTGGTAGGTTATTATTGTTTGTTAGTAGAAGATCTACATTTAGAATCTATTTTTGTCTTAAATGATGCATGATTTAGTAAGTTAGGTTTTGTGGTTTCCGTATCTAGGTTTGTGTATTCATCACACGACTCGCGCGACCAATATGTATATATTCGGAAGGGTCTTGCGACAACGAATGTAGTCAGTCGCAAATATTCATACGACAGAGCAGCCCGGTTTGTACAAAGTATGCAAAAAAAATATATTTTTCCATACTATTTACGTGATTTATATACGGTTTTAAGTTTGTCTCCTTACATATTTTATTGATTTAATTAGCACTTTTTTCAATGCATATATGATGCGTATATAGTTTACACTTTATAATTTTTGTACTAATTTGAAAATATGTCTTTCGTCTTTTTTATTTGTTCGTAAGCCGACTTTATTTCTTGTTCGCAGATATGGTCAGAACAAAGACCACATCAACGAGACAACGGGGTCGGGACTCATCGCCCAATAACACCCGAGGTACTACAGGTGGTCCCTATCGAGTCAGGTTCACGTACCAGATGACACATATGTCATGAAGCAAATGACGATACAAGTAATTTAACGGGGTGGGCTGCATCTTGCAGTAGTGTTGTTGCGTCGTCTTCGCAACCTGCACCTGATGATGAGTTGAGCGAGCGAATCCTCACGTCCCTCAATTGCTTCTTGATTACGCCCTCCACAATGAGTATAAGTTCTTTCATGATTATGTAACTTTTTTACAACTATAGTATTTAAAATCATATTATATTAATTTAGTGTCATATTTCTTTTAATTTACAACTTTACTATTTACAATTTTAGTTTTTAATTTAATTTAACATATTTTTTAGGCTAAAGTCAGCCTAAGGTGCTACTCAATGTAAGACACTCTCTGGAAGTGGAACATGAGTCGTAATCAGAGTAAAGTACGCAAGAGGATAATGGGTACCATTATCAGACCGCTCACCGACACTCTATCTCGTTGGCATACCAACGATCACTTGATGGAGGTATTTCTTGAGAGTTGGCATGAGGAGACATTTTCATGCCATTTCTCATTTTGAAAGATGACCTTGACTCTCGATGATGTCCATGTCAATACTGGTTTTACCATTCGATTTAATGCTTTCAAAGTTCTTCCTTTCAGTGATGAGGCAAAGAAGTTGGGATTCTATGGTAGGATGTTTGGTATACAATCTTTTGACCTAGGTAGACACCTTAGGGGTGCAAATAATTTGACTTTGCAGTGGTTTGGGGGATACACTTTTTGACAAACGATATGATGATATTAGGGCCACTGATGAACTATGCGATCACGCGCCAACAAAGTTGGAAACAAAGTTTTTCTCGATTAACTACGGTTTGTAAACCATTACCATATAAAAGGTATGTTTAACTCGAGTTAGTTAGTTTTGGCACACCTTTAGCATGCTCTTGGCCAGAGTTCTATACACGGTACTAGTGGTATATGCGGGTCTACTAGGTTTTTTAATGCGCACGTTTTTTTTTATCAATTTAGGTCTTTTAGTGCTCCATTGTACAACGCATTTGCAATATCTTCACTGCACATCTGGCGTTTTGCTTAACATAAACTTAACTCCTCTCAGATTCTTCGAGTGAATATGAGAAACACCCTAGCTATGTCTGGCATACTCGATGTAAGTTTTATTATGTTTTATTAGTCTATACTAACTTTTATTTACATTACTAAATTCAATATATACTAATTTTTGAACTTCTTTCAGGTTATGTTTCTTCCATATATTTTTTATGTGGTGTACGATCATTAAAACCGGTCAGTTGTATTGAACATACTTTGAATTTGTTCAACGTAGTCATTTCGTACTATCCTAATCACGTGAATCATCAGATGGTCCGCATTCAAATGATGTTGTATCCGATACGTCCTAGCACGACCAAGAAATGAGCTAAAAAATCTAGCCATAAGTTCCCACAAGATCTCAAGATTTAAGAGAATTGGCAGCACCATATATTCACGACTTTAGGTGATCCATTCGCACGTAGGTCGAATGTTACGGACCTGATATATGTCTTTTAAGTTAGGACTAACCTATAATATATAGTTGCCAACCCGATCTTGGTAGGTTTCTATACATATATTGGGGGAAACCCTATAGTTGAACTCACGACACTACGAATACACACTGGATCGAATATGTGTGTTTAGGCCACGTATTAACATGATCACACCTGATAAGGTACTTAATGCGTTAGAGCAGTGTAGCCGTATCGCCGAGAAATATCGAGGTATTTCTTAGGTTTTGGTTTGCGTTTTATATTACTTGATTGAAGTTTATGTTCACGATCATCATATGATTCGTGTTTACAATTCTTGTTCATTATGATGTTTTATTATGAATTCTATAGTAAATGTATTATTTTTTCTTACGATTAGTGGTAGTACATCATAATGGAATAAAACAACACAACAAATGATAATTAGACAAAAAACATAACATTTTGATCCAAGCACACAATATATTTTACAATTAAGTTAGTGAAAAATTGCTTTGGTTCGCACAACATATATGAAAGCTTTTAATCTTATCGGATTAAGTTATGAAAAATCAATGAACCTGTTTGTTTTTTAGAGCAAAAAATAATACATGTGGTCGCACTCGCGACTTTGGTACATATTGTTGGATATTTTGCGCGAAAACTTTGGAACTGTATGTTTTTCAGTTCCAAATGTTTTGCATGCGGTCGCGTATCTATGCGAAAGTAATTCTTGGTTTTGAGTTGTTTGTGTGAAAATTAGGATGATATGTTTCTCACACTAAAGTAACCATATATTAATCATAAAATAATATAACACTAGAATTCCATACATAATAAAATGATATAAACCTCAAAACAAGATGAGATTAACAATAATTAGTACATAATACAATAAAACTTATTAGTCGAAATCATATCCTATTTTAAAATCAACAGGTGAACAATTAATTACCTATCGCATTTGTTTTATCAACAAAGCTTTCCTCCATATAAGATATCATATATTTTGAAATGAAATCAGTAACTTTCAAGTATCACACGTCAAAGGCCTCTTTCCTTACTTCGTACAAAAAGTCAAACACCTGAAGTATTGGTTCAAATTTTAGAAGATTGTCTTTGTATAGACTTTTGCACGACTGCGCGGTATTGGATATGAAGATCCTAAACTTCCATATTTATCATACATCCTACACAACAGTTTATCAAAAAAGCATCAGTGGTCTCATTGGACATTGTTCTATGGTTCACACTTCACGACTCTAAGCAAGTGATGATCTTCATCAACGACTCATTACATACCTAAGATACTTCAAGTTTTTTATACTTCAGAAGATTTGGTGAATAAATTATTATGACATGATTCAGTAGCTATATAAAGATAAATCTAACATGGGCGGGAAGGCTCACTTGGCGGGAATTCAAAGTCTGCGTGAAATGTATATAGGCGAGAAGTCAAATGAAAACAATAATAAATATTACGCAGGAATTCAAATATTACATAATCAAGTACGAACATAAGTTGAAGTCAAAATAAGTTAAAATAGTACATGATATAATGTTGCAAAAATAATTTTGAAAACATAAAGTAACATTAGATCAATTGTCATATTTGGTGAGATTGTTAAACATTAGCTCTCCGTTAAGCTTCACTTTCCTAGCCGACATAATTTGGGTATATTTATTGGATCTACCATAGTAAAAATGCATCATTGAATCACTTCATTGGTGACGTGGGTGCCCCATGTAGAGTATAATGGTGGCAACAGTCCATCATGTAATCTATAAAATTTTGTGTGTGAATTAGAAAGAATATAAACCTACCAAAATGATAAAATTACAATGTATCAAAGTGATATACTTAAATTTATGAAGTAGATATGATGTACAAAAACAATTTCAATCTCTATAATAGTTGACGAGCTACCACGTGGAACCCCACGTATTGGAAGTTAAGTCAAAGACCCTATATGAGAGACATGGTATACGAGACATTGATATCTTGTGGCTATAAGTAATTCGATGTCAGGAAATGTAATCCAATAACATCTTCAAAGAACATTTTTGAATTAATTCAACCTATGTACTATATCATCCAAAGCATCAGGCGAACCATAAACCTTCAACCATAAAGCACGATGGACATCCAATTTCGAAAATAAATCACGTCAAACAGGTTGCCAATTATTCTCGTTACTGTATATCACTATCAATATGGAACGATAACCGCATTGTCCGTGTGGAATAACATCTACCAAATTAGTAATATAAGATGTAAAAATATCGGGATGCACTCTAGATATTTTTATGGGCCGACCTGCTTTCCTTTTTCGGCTCGAGATTTAGGCACTACAAACGAAGGCATGTTTGAGGTAATTGTAATGTCTAACGTGTTCATGGGTGTGATGCCTAACTTGTTTGTGGGCGTGATAGCACTCGCGGTTTGTTTAATGCCATATTCTCAAGAACTAGGGTTCTATTTAGTTGATTAGTCCATATTGGCTTTTGGCCTAACTTTAATTCTAACCGCTTCTTTAGGCTCTTGGGCGTAACTACTTTCAAGATTTAAGAGCTACATAACCCTATTGATAATATGATCTTGTTGTTCAGGTTCGCTATTACAGATGGAACTATATATAATGCATAGTTTTTTTAGTAAAGCATCTTCATGTGTAGTGGCATCTCTATGAACAATATATAGTCGTCTCTAAAGTATATCCACATCTTCCCTAGGAATGTATCGACCTTCTCTTGCTATTGCAACTATTTCACATACGCAAGGTAACCATGTATTTTCCTAAGGACGCATCCACAACATGCTTCCCGGTCTACGTCTATATTTCAAGAACGAATAATAGCTTAAAACAATTATTTTGGCCCGCATAGTATACGTGACCTACTAGTTTCAAGGTCAATTGATTTATATTACCCGGTTTAGTATGAAATTTACTTCGCTTGAAATATTTGAGATCGATGAATGTTACTTCGTTAGGAGCTTGTGAATGTTTTTCAAAAAACGTTCGGAATTGATTGGTTAGTACCAAGGTATTTTAAGGTCTGTGTGAGCACTCTCACACCTACGAAGGAAATAAATAATTACAACATTGATTTGTTGTGATAAAAAAGAAACATTTATAACAAAATGCGGACTTACCTATTGGTTGTTACATTTCCAAAGTGTTTGATCTTGTTGATTCAATAATTCAGAAACTTGTCACCATATTTTATTATCCATGTCAACATAACATATTTAATACATTTAGGGTAAGCTGCGAACATTTTGCATAATAATGCTATATTTTTGTTGTAAGCTTCTATCTTGTCCGCCTTGACAATAAAACAATAAAACTCCAGAAATTGCTTCGAAACCGTATCGGGCATTAACTTTCTAACTGTCCCAAGAATGTTCTTGTTTATATAAAACTTGCATAACAAGTTAGTTGCGCCCGAAAATATATCTTCAGTAGCTCGTAGGAAAGTTAACTTCTGATCGGTCAAAACGATGCTAAAATATAGACACATATTATCCATCATCAATCCACGTAGAACACCTAAAGCCCATGTATAGTTTTGTATCCTCTCCTTACTTGTAAACATATAGATAACGGTATTTGTAAGTGAAGTTGAAGTTAAACCACAATCTCCAGACACGACATCTTATGCATTCTCATTTTGTACGTACAATCCATGACAAGTACATGCATTAATGTACGCAACAAGTTTATACTTATAGGATGAGAAAAAATGAAATCGATGATCACATATGATCTATCACTTAACCACGCCCACATGAAGTAATTATGTGCCCAAATTTGACCAACAAATATTTTATTTGAGTTTATCCACCGTGACTAACATCACAGTGTTTTTGGCGATAATTATAGATTGTACGCATGTTGAAAACATTCATCGGTTTATTCTACTTTAAACCAATATATATCTCTAAGACGCAACCCAAGGTGAGATAAATTATTCACTAGTTGGTGTTCATCCACCTTGAGTCTACAAGCGCGGGAATAACCATATAAGCGAAAAAACGATTCGTGATTGTGTTTACCATTTTTAACAAATAAATGACATTGCATAGCAAGTACGTTAACCGAATTCCCTCTTAATTCAAACGAACAATTGCATTTTGTTGCTGTATATTTTTTCTTGTTCAAAGTTTTTGGCTTGGAGTTTGATTTGTAAACACCATACCTATCGCATTAGTAAATTACCCTAGGAGTTCTTCTCCATTTCCCATCGTTATATTATGGTAATAATGTTAATGAATTTCTATCATTTTCCCTTCATATTTTACAAAAGTATCCATTTACGGCTTAGTAAAAAGCTTATCGGTTGTAAACATTTATGTTATATCATTCATCATAAATGGGGGCTGGTCAAGGTTCCATTTATAACAATTAAATATATCCTAAATAAATATAATAGTGCATAAGTTGCACTTGATATACATAAATATTAGATGGAGTGCATGGAATTTATAATGAACACACCACACATTGCATAAAGATTTGCGACTGAATTGTACACAAATCGCATGAACATTACAATGAATACAATCATCTTAGAAAGGATCGCGTGATAACAAATATGTTCATCGCACTACTCGCGCGAACTAAACTAAAACAATAACTAAATGTATAAAATTTACCTCTATCAAATATAAGTGTTCTTCATCTATGAAGTCTTCCAAAGAGCAGCCCAGTTCCTCGTCTTCCATTTATATTGATGTTTGGTTGGTTTGTAGTACAAAAATTAGGGTTTATTTTACAATTATGGTAGGAAAAGGTTAGGTTTTGAGGTTAGAGTTATGGTAGGTTTCAAGGTTAGAGTTAGTCTTTATGCACAATAGTAATTTCTTAATTATTTAGGATAGTAATGGTATTGTTGGGTTTTCGAGATTAAATTTAAAAAAGAGCGTAGAGTGAGATATCCAACAAAAGTTACTTAATTTATAGTATAACCATTGTTAGAATTATTTACTTTTACACACTATATTCAATAGTTTAGAAGTGACGACGGTTTTATACGAAAATAATATATAAATAATTTTAAGAATTATGATTTGATTTTTTAAATTCAATTTCTTTATGTTGGAATCTAAAAAATATAACCGATTGTGATATGTTTAGTAATACATTTGATTGTTGTTAATAATATCATCATTAAAAATAATTTAATATAAATAACGAACTGAGTAGATAGAAATCTTATCATAGAAAACATTATGTAGATATAGGATGAAATTTGGATTATAAGAAATATTTAATGCAGACATAGTCAACTTAAGCAAAACAAAGAGTTTTGGAACTATTTGTAATGAAAAAATAGTATGGGGTTATGATCCATAAACATATTTACTTAACATGAAATTTGAAAATAACCATTTACTATGTTAAAAGAAAAATTTGTACATCAATTTGCAACATCATATTCTCATTCAGGCCCAAAATATAAAAGCATTGTTTTCTCTCATTCATCTAATATTTTGGTTGAAAACTAATACAATGATCCTTTGACCACATTCTTTCAAAACTAGAAAAATAAGAATATATGAATTAATCTTGTTTAGAAGAGCATAATCATGAGTATAACGTTAGAACAATCATTGAAGCAACTTAGAAATAACCCGTGAGAATGAGAGTAATGAATAACTTATTACACTCAATTTTATTTCTGCATTAGGAAGCTCGTAATTAGTTTTTATATGATTACAAATCATTCTCAACAACTTTTGTTAGAGCTACCCTTGTTATATAGAGGTTTTAGGTTTTTTTCTTACGACTTCATATTATAAAACATATTGGTTTTTATATTGTAAATGGTATACACATATGGGTTAATTATTGTCTTGATAATAGAAATGTGTATATAGGTCGCATTATGCATGACATCATTATTTGTATTAAAAAATATGCATGTTAGGTTTCAAATTTTATAATCGAACTAAAAAAATTAGCCCGCCCTGGAACACTATGTGAGAGCCAAAATTGGGAAATTTGGCATGTTGTAACACATTATACCAGAGTTACAATTGGGCCATTTTTCTCGTTGCAGCACACTATAGGAGAGCCACGACTTAGAAATTTTCCAAGTTGCGGCACATTATAGCAGAGTCATGACCGAAATGTTTTACATGTTATGGCATATTGTAGCATAGCCACGATTGTGTGATTTTTCATGTCGTGGCACATTGTATCAGAGTGATAAGTAAGTAATTTAGCCCGCTACAACATACTATATAAATTCCAGGGTTGGGAAGTTTGATAAGGTGCGACACACAAAGGTCAATTTGTGGTGTTTTTTTGGAATTTTTTGGTTTTTAAGTGTTTGTTTGATATGGTTTACATGTTTTAAAGTTGTCTTAACTTTGTTAAATAATTAAGAAACCAATATATTGTCAAAGTATTTATATTGGTGGTTTGATTCATTTAGATATTTAACAAGTTCATGGTTAGTGATAATGTATCTATTGATTGATCAAATGAAGGTTAATATTTGGTATAATTGATCATGACCAAAAGATTGTTATCTGTGAATTGATCATTTACAATTGAACTAGGAAATTTGCCTAATAAATGTTTTCTTAATTAAGTTGATTGAGTAAAATCCACAAAAAAATTTCTCAAATTGATACTTGTACAAGTTAGTATGATTCCCATATGTATTTTACTAGCACTATAAGGATTTGTTTTATGTATGATAACCCATTTCTAAACATTATTTTAGTGTATACGTTAAAATTGTGATGATTATGTGTTGTTTGTTGTTTGTACATTGTAAAAGTGACTGATAGTGTATTTGATGTGTCATGATTAGGATGTAATATTAAGGGCTAAAGTGCCTACATATATCACTGAAGAGAGTTCTCTTATAGAGAAAAAATAGTTTTAAGTACTAAAAAAGTCAAATAGGTTATGTATGCAAATCCTGAAACAATGAGTACATTTAACGTTATATGGTACAATACCACATGAGATCACTAATTGACTCAAAGTAATAAAACAATTTCAAAAATATTTTCTAAAAATGATAAGATATAGATTATGACGTTGTTATTAAAACTATTTCATATGAAGTTTCATGGAAAAAGAATAATAAGTGATAACATTATCAAGATGCCAATGGTAATTTCCAAGTTAAAAGCACTTAAGATTGAACTTCTCAAAAACGTTTATATTAGTCTTGCATTATACTATTTTCCATAATAATTTAAAAAACAGACATCTTGTAACTGTTAAGATAAGAAAAGTGTTAGGGTGGCGACCAAAGTCCCACATCCCACATCGGTTAAACATGGGAAGGATCAGCGGTATATAAGTAAGAACATACCTCAACTAGTTCGAGGCCTTTTGGTAGTGGACCAAATGCAAAGCCGTGAGGGCCTTCGGGTGCCAAAGCGGACAATATCATACTAGTGTTGAGATCGGTTGTGTTCTTACTTATATACGGAGGCGGAATATGTGGACCGGACCCGCATATTCCCAACACGTGGTATCAGAGCGTCAGGCCCAGATGGAACACGATGGTGGTGAAATTCTGTGATGGTGGTGAAATTCTCGGAGGTCGAACATGATGAACCAGTAGCCATATGATCAAGGTGATCTGCTCTAGAGATCCTAGTTCGGAGTGATCGTGGCTCATCAAGCAGTGTGGCTTGATTGGAGTGGCGCTAAGGAACAAGACAGTGTGGTCTAAAAGGAGGTGAGCAGTAACATCCGTAGTGCCTCTATGGTCAGGTAGTCTCCAACCTGATTAGAGTGGGCGGATGAAAGTCTATTGAGAGGAGGCTAAGTGGTACTTTGTTCGAGAGGAGGATTTGTTAGGGTGGCGACCAAAGTCCCACATCCCACATCGGTTAAACATGGGAAGGATCAGCGGTATATAAGTAAGAACATACCTCAATTAGTTCAAGGCCTTTTGGTAGTGGACCAAATGCAAAGCCGTGAGGGCCTTCGGGTGCCAAAGCGGACAATATCATACTAGTGTTCAGATCGGTTGTGTTCTTACTTATATACGGAGGCGGAATATGCGGACCGGACCCGCATATTCCCAACAAAAAGGTTGAAACTTGAACGTCTCAAAGCACATATAATGGAATCTAGACCAGGAAAAATTAAAAAAATAAGAAGAGAAAGAATGATGATGCATATGATAATGTATCCGATTATGGTGTAAAGAAACCTAAAGACCCATCTAGTTTTTACAAGAAGTTGGGACATCTCAAGAAGGATTGTAATAAGTACCATGTTTACATAAAATAAAAATGTCATCTTACAAATTTGGTATTTTTATAAATTAATTTGGTTTCAGTATCCAAAATTATGTGGTGGTGTAATACGTCTGCAACCACTCATTTTTGTATCGCTTTGCAGGATACGATTAAAAGTCAAAATCTTAGTGATAGTGAAATATTCATATATACAACATAAGATTTTATGGTTAGTTTCAAGAATTTGTGATTTTTTTTCTTAATTTCAAGTGTAAATTTTATACTTAAAATATGTATTTTTTGTCAATTTATTTTTATGGAAATTGATTTAATTTCATTGAATAGATAATTTGGCTATTTGTGTTCATTAAGAATGCTGAAATAAGCATTTCTTTGCATAATATTATTGTGTGAACTAGAATATTGACAACGAATAATACTTTATACTTGTTGACTATTATTTATGATCAGAAGGAAGTAATGAACATAAAGGTATTCGATACCCAATTGTTAAAAATAAAATTTAGAAAATCATTGACATAAACGCTTATCTCTAAAGCAAGAACAAAAGATCTTGTTAATGAAGATTTATTAATTTTTCTTAGTTATTCAAATTTTAATGTTTGTAACTAATGTACAAGTGGAAATCAAACATATGTAATATATTTGGTTAAATAAGTCTTAGAGTTAATGTATTTTAATATGTGTGGATAGTTTCCTACGGTAGCCTGAACCGTTCAATAATATTTAATATTATTTATAAATAACTTATTTTGGTATTGTTATTTATATCTTATTCTAATAAATCTGAGTCCACTAACAAGTTAATAGCTTAAAAATCTAAGGTTGGTTGTTTTTTGGTAAAAATATTAAGTGCGTCAAATCTGATTGTGGTGGTGAATAATATGAAAAATATGAAGAATTAGGTGGATAACATAATGAAATGTTTACAAAGTACTTCGAGAATTACAGAATAATTCTTTATTATACAATTTTGGGTTTGCTTATCATGAATTAAGTATATGAAGAAAAAAAATCATATGGTTGAGGATATTGAGAATTATGATTAGTCATTATATTTTATCGATATCATTCCAAGATGAATGAAAGTATACTAAATACACTCTTAGTAGAGTTCCAATAATAACAACAAAAAATAAATTAGACTCAAAAGTAGTAGAAAGTTATATCATTTGATATCCAGACCACGAAAGATTTTAAATTTTATGATCCTTCCACTAAACATATTTGAAACGGTAACAAAAAGGCTATTTGAGGATTCTGAGTTTAGGGAAGGAGATCATTCAAGAAAAAAATATTCAATATGAGGAATAATCAATAGAGATTCATGAATGTTCTAACATAAAGACTTTATATCATATGATTTGATATTATTTCTATTCATTTCAGACCTGTAAGAACATGCAGAGACTCAAGATGATGATCTTCTTTTACCTATGGATATTATCCAAAATGAAAATCATGAAGTGATTCAAATGAACCAAAATTAATTTGTTCAAAAACATTAAACTCTACCCCCTCAATAAGTTTAAATAAAAGTAATAATGTTTATAAGAGTGCCCACTAGATAAAAGAAGACCGTTATATTTATATTATATTCATATGGTGTAACAAAAAAATATATGTTTAGAGTTTATGAAGACAAAAAAAAAATTGATTCTCAATTGGAGGATTAACATTATAGAAGAAGAGCGTAAAATCATGCAAGCTAACATGGTTTGCAAGTTTGTCCCATTACCTGAATAAACGAAACCGATTAGTTGTAAGTGATTCTTCAAAACTAGAAAAGTATTCTAAAGGTAATGTCGATCTGGTATATCATGACTTGTGGAAACAATTTATACTCATTGTGAAATTATTATTTTTAAAAGACTTTATATCAAGTTTCATTGAATGATAATTTTGACACTAGTAGCATATTTATGGCTATAATTTCATCAAACAGATATAAAGACCTATTTTCTTAATGCTAACATTGAGGAAACAATCTATATGGTTTCCCATGAGAAATTTGTATTAAGTGATTTAAAATAAATTGTATATAGACTAAAAATATCTATTCACAGACTCAAATAGAATTCTTGATAGTAGTATCATAAGCTTTATTGAGGATCATGTGTAACATAAGTTCATTGGGCTTAAGTTCATATATTTCATGTTGTATTTTGATTTCATATTATTATTTGACACAAACGATAAGGTATTGTTACATGCTATATATAATGTTGTTTCAGAAAAAATTGATATAAAATATCTTAGTAGTGTGGCTTTTATATTAGGAATCTAGAATCATCGGGATTGCTCTCATTGGATGTTGGGTTTGTCACAATATACATATATAGAAAGAATTCTAAAATGGTACAAAACATCATGAAGATAAAATTTGATAAAGAGACTTTCATGACAAACATCAAACCTAAGATTACCAATGCTGTAAAAGAGATAATCTGAGTTTAAGTTAATTTCCCAAGATACAATTTGAGATTGATCAAATGTAAAGTTTTCCATATGCTTTGATAATCATGAGTCTAATGTATGCTCAAGTTTTCACAATGTTAGACATTACATTTGTTTTAAGAATGTTGGAAATGTACGTAAGTAATCTGGGTATGGACCATTCGAAAGTAGTAAAAAAGTTTATTTAGTACATGCAACGAACAAAACATTATATATTGACTAACAAGAAATCAGAAAATATAAAGATCATAGAGTACACCAACTCAAATGTTTTAAGATTTATGGACACTCATTGCAGAATTTTGGGCATCCTATTCATTTTAGTGTGAGGTATGAAAAGTGTAAAACATATAGTTGTTGTATAGTTCACTATAGAAACGAAATTTATTGCATTCTTTGAGACATCCAACCATGCATTTTGGTTTTGAAATTTTGTCACGTGACTAAATATAGTATAAGAGATTAAGAAATAATTATTATTATATCGTGATAATATTTATACAGTTTATTATTCAAACCAACAATAACTCGGTTATGTCCAAACATATAGGTATTAATTTTTTGTTTGTTAAAAAGAGATTTCAAAGTCGTTAAATCAACATAAAGCAAATTAGAACAAACTAGATGTTGGAAGATCCTCTTACTAAATCCTTGATGCACACATATTTTTAGAAGAACGCTATTATATTTTTTTATTTATTTAGAGGATCATTAATTTTATTTGCAGTTTATATGAGTCTCAATACTTTTTATAGTATTTTTTGTTGTACATACACTTGAGTTTATGAATGCAAAGATACATAAAGTATGCTTTTATTTTCACTCATTTCTCATACTTGTTAAGTAGATTTCCACTTAAATAAGATCATTTAAGAATAGATATGAAGATTCTAATATTATTTTTACGTTAAACACCATGATAGATCAATTTAGTTAATTGTTACGATATTGTAATTATTAATGCATCCATATATATTTTTAAGAAAGAAAGATTACTTTAGTAATGTATCATTAATGGTCATTTACAGGATTACTTAGTTAATCTATATGAATATACAACTTAATAACATCATTTGGTAGATGTACCCTTAGTAGAATATCATGATCGAAGTCGAAGATTGTTATAATTTGTTTAGTAAAAATGATATTCACATGTTTGATCATGCATTTGACTATTATTAATAATAGTTCTATTAAAAAGTATTCTAATATATATAAAAACTAGTAGATTAAAAAATTATTATGGAGGTAATTTGTAGTCATCAGGTCAGATTGGGATTCTGTGAAGGATTGAATCCGGATATAGGTAGTTTAAGTAAAACAACAACTTTTTTGATTTTGTAAGAAAACAAAGTAGTAATGGGTTATGGGTCGTGAACAAAGTATCCTAACAACAAGATTGTCTCAGAATAAGCATCTGTTAGGTTAAACTTATTATAACTTAAAAAATAATTATTATGTAGTTTCATATTCTCATTTGGTCCTCAAAGTATATAAAAAAAATTCTTTTTTTATTTCATCGCAACTTTGACTGAAAACCAGTAAAGGTATTCTTCTATCACACTCATTAAAGATAAATTCAATAAATTTTGTTAAGTTACTCATATTTTGAACATCATAATATGAAGTTGAACACGAAAATAGTCATCATAGAAATTTATAGAGGATCAATCAAAATTATACTTAACGATGGCTTCTGATACTCTCTTTATTTCTACATTATGAAGTTCTCAATACTCTAAGAATTATTTAGTTTCTAATGCGATAAAAAATCAATCCTAACATCTTAATCTTCAAAATAATTTACTGTAATTTTGACTTTGTAAATAAAAAAATGAATAGTTTTAGTGATTTTTAAATATGAACCTTTATAAAAAATTATACTAAAATAATCTTTTTATATTGTCCAAATCTACTGTTTATAAGTTTAAATTTTAAAAATATTGCTTAAAAGAAATTACAAAACGAAAGTTAAATATATGTCATTTCTTTAAGTATTCACTTATCCATAAAATCCAAAATAAATATAACATTGACACAATTATTTTTATGAAGCAAGTATACCTATTAGTTTGATTTTAAATATTTGACTAATAATGTTGATAGTTAAATGTATCATTAAGTCCAAATAAAAAATTTAGAAAATCTTCATTCATGGATCATCTTATAGTACAAAATGATGCATTTACTCAATGAACATTTAAATTTCTATCATTTATATAAGTTAACTCAAAGACCTCATGCATCAAGTACGTGAATATAAAACTACAAACATCAAGTGTAACTAAATTTATTATTAATCATAAGATCAAAATAATATTATATAGATTCATGAGGTTGCGTATCTAAAAACAGCATTACTTGTAATCATACGTATATATTAATTAAATTATAAACAAATATAAAAGTCACTCAAAATAAGAGCAAGTTATATACATGTATACATAAAAAACCAAAAATCATAAAAATGATTATATTATATTCCTCTAAAAAAATTGATAACATTATAATGACGTGGTCTTGTAAAACTTTATGCACAAAACTATTTCTTAAATGATTTGTTAACATAATATTTTTTTTAAGAGATACACTAATTTGATGACTCTTAATTCCTTTTAAAATAGACAATAACTTGACAAATTAATACTTAACTGATATATTGTTATAGTTATAATATTGATTGCATAATTTACTATCACAATCTTAGCAAATAGTCATTTTATCCTTCGAAAAATTATAGTCTTACAAGATTTTGGCTGCCATTAAATTATCTCATTTTTTAATTAAGAGGATTTATTTGCTTATTATTTTCATTTTATAACATACGTTCTTATTATAAAATCAAAATTTACAAGGTCGATCTCCACAAATTTGGATTTCTAAAACAACAATTGTATCATCAAAATATTTCATACCAATTTTATCGGAAAAAAAAACATTAGTTAGTAAAATATAAAAAAACTATTATCAAATAATATACCATTGAAATATAAACACTAAAAATATAAATTAAATTCCACTTAACTTTTCATACACAATATTATTCTAAGTTTATCTTAAAGCCAAATGAGATAATATTTTTTTAAAAACTTATGGTATCATTACCGAAAAGTTTGTTTAAGTTGATAAATACATTTTTTTATTTTGCACGCCATTGACTTTTCATTATTTGATAAAACGTTTTCATGTTAAACCATATAGATTATTCCTCGATATCATAATTAAGAAAATAGGTTTTCATTGATATAGAAAATAGGTTTTCATTGATATATATATATATATATATATATATATATATATATTCTTGCCAAAAATACCGTATGTAATTTAAAGACAATTTAAATACTTTTATCGTTCCAAGATCTGAGATATTATCTTTTGTAAAACATAATTCATCAAGGGCTTTTGAGGACATTTATGTTAATGTCGTGTCTTTAAGGAGTTTAGCATAATTTATGCATGATGATTTGACTAACCATGTTGAAGATTTTATCCATTGTGTCGAGGTAGTTCAATCTATTGAAATGTCTTTTACGCTCAATAAATTGAAGAGTTTTAATGATTAATTTATAGAAGAAATCCCTCGTAATTTACCACAAATTTTTCGGATTGAGCATCAGATTGACTTGGTACAAAGTAGATTTGAGCATTTGGTTTCGTGGTTTGGTTCCTTCGTTTCTCAATTCTTTTGGTTTGTTAGAACATGTATCCAATTAAAAAGCGGTCAAAATTTGGTTTAGTTCGGCTCGACTCCTTTTGGGTTTGCTTCGGTATGGGTACTTAATCTGAGAATCAATTTTCTTTATTATATTTAAGTTTCAGTTCGATTCTATTCGAATTCGGTTCCAAATGATTATTTCATAACAAAAAAAACTATTTGGAACCAAACTCTAATAAAAACAATTCTTTTAAAAAACCGAATATAAATATAAATAAAAAAATAAGCAACTAAATTAGTTATGACAATTTGATAAATTAAAATTTATAATTTACATCAAACGATTAATTCATGAATGAACACAAATATTAAGAACAAAAGAATATCAATACTGTAATATAAATTTAACCGACACAATTACACTTCAACACAAAAAATATTAATAATATGAATTATAAAAATTAACTCCGTAACTTCTGTAACATCTCATGTACCAACTCTCTTGTTTATTCGCGCTATCGAGGACATTTCTATTGACACCTTCTAAGCGCATCACCGTGTTCTTGCATGAAGCTAGTCAAACAATCATTTGTAAACTAACATGTGGTGATGTGGAAGGTATGCACGTGAATGCAAACGAAGGTGGCATGACAACGACCCGCAGTGGCATATATTGGTCTATTTTTCCTGCAGAATATCTTGGCTCCTCCTTTTGGGGAATGGTGTTGATACTTTCATCTACAAATATCTTGACAGCAAGAATAGTTGCTTGGGTCTTTCTCTATTTATCGTACTCTTTATTTCTCAGAATTGGACTCTTCGAGGACTTTGTATCGGATTCATAGTTTTTGTCGTCGCATTTTGGATCTGGCAAGAATTAGTTGTCGACCTTATTTTCCGTTATGTCATTCTCTTCATCGGTGTAATGAACAACCTATTTTTTATTTATAATACATATGAATCATGATGATCTGATATCATGAAGGCTGAACTTGATGCTGAGAAGTTTGCAAAAATCTGTACGTGTTGTAACGGTGTTGGCTGGGAGTTATCTGGAGATTCATATCGGTTATGTTTTTCGTTGTATTTGGAACTCGTAATCTTATCTTGAGACTTATAAAAATTGTAGAACATTGAGTTATTATTTATTAGTTGGTATTATTTCAGGCTCTTTAAAATATAATTGTTGATCGATTCTTTGGAACCCAATGCTTGGGTTACCTAAATTGTTTCACATTTATTGCAGAAAAGATACATAATTGATCAATTGAATATATAGACCGTCGTTTCATTATCTAAAAAAAAAACTTACCTGCTAAGCTTGCTTGAATCATCCATTTTTGATCTAGAGTTTGTATTTTATTTTTGTTGTGAATGAGTCGAATAATGTTTTGACAGTGTATTGTGTTCGGCAGTGCAATTTTGTGTCTGTAATAGTGATATTCTGCCTTGACGGTGTACTGTGTTTGGCAGTACAAATAAGTGTTCTCACAGTATCATTGTTAGTCTTGTGGTATGAGCCCATTAGACCCATTATCTAGTAAGTTTTATTTATTCCCTATAGATAGACTACACAAAACGCAATCTGAAATCTGTAACCCTTTTCTATCATAATGAAACACTTTTCTCTCGCGGCGCCCGTGGACATAGACAATTTTCGAACCATGTTAAATCTTGTGTTCTTTTCTTTACTGTTCTCTGTTTCATTATGTTCTGTGGTTGAGCTATTTGTGATAAATTGCATCGTGATTTATAACAAAATTGGTATCAGAGCCATGTGGTGAAATTATGGATTTTGCAATTACTGTTTTATAATGGCGTCTACAACAACATAATACATGATTGAAAAATTTGATGGGGATCCAACTTTTCATTCTTGAAGATTAAACTGAAATCTTTATTGATACTACAAGGGTTGTTGAAGGCTGTGGAGAATAAGTTACCAGAAGAGATGAAAGAAGAGGAGAAGCAAGATCTTCAAGAAAGGGCTTTGTGTTGGATTTAAATTAGTGTGAAAGACACTGTGCTTCGTGAGATTAGTGGTGAGAAGACTGTTGCACGCGCATGGAAGAAGCTAGGAGATCTTTACTCAGAAAAAACAGTAGTAAACCGATTATACTTTAAGAAGCGTTTGTACGCTTTCAGATTGAAAGAAGGTTCCATAACTGACCATTTACATAATTTTAAATAAATTATAATGGACTTGTAAACATAAGTATCGATATTGAGGATAATGATCAAGATTTGTTCGTATTGAGATTATTACCAGCTCCTTATGAAAACTTCGTAGATACCATTATGTATGGTAATGATAAGTTATCGCTAGCATATGTCAAATGGGCAACCAAATGAGTTGAGAGAGTTGCAGCCACACAATCAGGTTGAAGAGGAAGGTCTTATGACTAGGGGAAGATCTAGAAACAAAGCGAGTTCTTTAAGAAGGAAGAACTAGAGGTCGAAATCAAAAGTAAATAACTCAAACTGTTATGAATGCGGTGAGTAGGTCCATTATAGGAGATATTGTCCGAAACTGAATGGTAAGAAGGGAAATCAAAAGGAAAATGCAGCAAATATTGTTGAAGGTATGAACGATTCCGACAATAGTAAAAATAGTGATAGAGGAGATATATTGTCTGTGAGTTCAGAATGGGGGCAAAACTCTTGTGTACTCGATACTGGCGCTACATATCACAGGTGTCAATTCAAGCAGTGGTTCGATACTTACAAGCCAATGCAGGGAACTGTCTATTTAGGGAACAATCATTCGTTGATTGTTGATGGTATATGGTAACGTTAGAATCAGAATGTTTGATGGGGTTGTTAGAATCTTGACTTGCTGGCATGTTCCTGGGTTAAAGAGAAACCTGAATTCTCTTGGGACACTAGACTCTCAGAGTTACAAGTGATGAATTAAGAAGTAGTTCAGGAGTAATTTTGCGTTAGGCGAATATATGGCGTCCGAATTGTATGAAGTACTTTGTTAGGGAGTCTTTTTAGAGAGAGAAAGTGAGAGCTTCACTAAGTAGAGAGAGAAAGTAATATTATATTAATCAAACGCATTATCAACTCGTGTGTGGTCCTTTTATAGTATAATAACGGGCTCCGCACACTTTAATTCCTTCCTATTACACATTTAGCCCCTATATTTTCCCACTTATTTATAATAACTACTTCTATTGTACTTTTTACAATACTTCCCCAATAAAGATATTTCCTTACACTTTTCCCATACATCTTTTATTCTCCCTCATCAGTAGCCCCCCAGTCCTAGTAAAAATATTTTTACTAGGACTGTGAAGACATCTCTGAATCTCATCTTGTTCGTTTCAATTCTTCTCGAAAATGCACTTCCTCGAATATCTTCTACTCTTTCTCTGTCTTCGAATAATACCTCTTCAAATACAAAATTCCTCTTCGAATAGCCTTCCTCTTCGAATATCTTTTATCTTCGAAAATCTTTTACTCTTTAACTGTCTTCGAATAATACCTCTTCAAATACAAAATGCCTCTTCGAATAGCCTTCCTCTTCGAATATCTTTTCTCTTCGAAAATGTTTACTCTTTAACTGTCCTCGAATAATACCTCTTCGAAAAATATCTTTCATCAATATCCTCTTATGCAATACTAGTCAGTAGCCCCCCAATCCTTGCAATGTTTTAGCAAAGGTTGAACCATGCCACTCATCAATATTTTTTATCGGAATTAATCGTCTCAACATAATATAGCCTCCCATAGTTGGCTAATAAATTGGACTCATCGAAATTATCAGTGCGAACTTGCATACCTCAATCAACAATTCTCTTTAGAGATCTTAGAGATCTTTAGAGATCTTCATGACATCATTAGTGGTAATTCCTTGTTACCAAATCTCTTTAGAGATCTTATCTCGTTTCCCAATACTTTTCATCATTTGATTGCCTCTTCATCTTCTCCCTCGTTTTTCGAATCAACATAATTGTGCCTATGTTACCCATAACGCCCCTAGGCAAACAAAGGAAAATGTCCCCAGGCCTACCTTACCCTAAAAGCCCATCTTCCTCTATAAATACTGATCTCCTTCATTTACACTCCAAAATTTTCATTCTAAAATTTCTAGAGAGAGAAAGCTGGCTTATAAACCTCGTCGGATTCCAGAGTGGCTTTTAATCAGTAAAAACTTTCAAGAGAGAGTTGCTGCTGGTGAATACGTTGAACCTCAAACCTAACCTTCTGTCACCACGTTCTACGGTTCCTGGCCTCCATCGGAAAACTCTGCTGCTATCATACCCCTCGAACTTTCTCAACAAAACCAAGCTTATGATCTCAGCCCCCTCAAATTCATGGGTAAAGATAGACACCATAAGCATTCTTCAGGTAAGAGGAAAAGGCATCATAAGGATAAAAATAACTCTCAGGAACGCAAGCGTGCCAAAGAAACTCCCTCGGAAACCCTAGAGCCCACTTTGGCTTTAGTAGTTGAAAATCCTCCTCGTAAAACCGACACTTCTGGATCAAGCCATCCAGCCACCCCTTCAATAACGGCAACCGGGAGCCCTCGATTTTCCCCATCAAGAACCACCATTGCCGAAGACGATCTTCAAGCGACGTGAAACAAACGCTTAGCTGATAAAGGGAAAGAAATTGCCTCGGATAATCCTGAGCCAGAAACTCAACCAATTTCTACTGCAGAGCAGAGCAAGGCCATTGACCTTCCCTCGGATTCTTCTAGTCGAATGATTACCGCTCCCCCAAAAATGTCCGAAGAACAGGCTCGTCGGATCGCCCATAAATCTAAGGGAGACATCACTCTACCCTTATAACTTGATGCCATTGCAGGAAACAACATTCGAGGAATCGAAAACAAGCATATGGTTGCACTCCACAACATATCTTATAAATACTTTTTACCTTCGGAAGAGCCCATGCTGAGGACATGATGGTGCATCCCCTCGTACATTGACATTAGATTCCCCTCAAAGGTGAGACTCCCTTATCAGTTAGGGATAATGAATTAGTTGTTTACACAGAAATTATAAACTGGGGGTTAAGGTATCCCTTAGACCCATCTTGTATTGAGTACTTTGCCAAGATCGACCTCTGCCCTTCACAAGCCGGTCCAAATATGTGATTCACACTCATGGCATGTATCATGGCTTCAAGGATTTCGGGCAACAAATTTTCCTTAGAAGAGCTCATCGGATTATCCGGCTTAGCAAGGAATCCGTTTTTCCCGTTTTATTCATTAACTTTTGGTCGAGGACAAAAAGTATTGAAAGACTTACTAGAAGCTGATAAGAAATGGAGGCAACAATTTGTCTACTTTTCTGGCAATTGGGAGACGAGATCGGAATCGACTCCTTCGAATCCACACAAGTTGTCTCTCTTGTGAACCAACAAATATAAGTCCATTAACTTCTTCGTTTACCTTTCCTCCTCGGATAATGATGTACTAACTTAAATTCTTCGTATCTATGACCGGAGTTTCAAAACCATACGCAGACTACGTAGAGAGTGCCACCACCGTCTTCACCAAACTCAGCGAGTGGGCCAAAGAAAATTGGGAATACAAATTCCGCTTGTGCTTCATGAATAACAACTTGGCCAAAATTCGAATCTGGAGGTTGAATCCCCTTGACCGGTTGACCATGAAAGAATTGATGACCCCTCCCTCTCAACACGAAAGTCTGGATCGAGTGACCAAGAAAGATATAGTCATCTGTCCTCCGAAACGCTCTCGTGCCAAAAGTCACCTTGGTGACTCCGACAAGTAAGTGTCCACAAAGGACCTTCAGTCAGACTTTGAAGGGTTAATAGCTAATCAGGAGCCATCCTCTTCGGCAAACACTGTTGCACCCATTTCGATTTCCCCTTCGAAGAAATCTGTCCACTTGAGCAAGAAAAAAGATACCAAGGCAAAATAAGGCAAGAAAAAGGTTGTTTTGGAACCCATCCAAGAATTATCCAAGGACGCTAAAACACAGGATGATGGCCAGGAAATTTCCCAAGGCACGGGGACCCAAAATGTGTCAAATGAGCCTGAAAAGGAAGCTAGAGAAAATTCAAGTCAGACACCCAATTCTCCTCTTACCCAAGCTTCAAGTCCCTCTCCAATTGAAAATTCGCCTACATTAGCACCGCTCCCAGTTCCCGAAGCGATCCTCCTCAAAATGTTGATCTCAATGTCGAAACTGGTGAGTCTTCGGATTTTGACCCCGCAGCAATCGGTTCGCCTTCCAGCTCCTTCGAAATACCTCAGCATGATGAATTTTCACTAAATCTTTGCAGCCTTCTACATGCTTCTGTCAACATGGGAAGAAGAATGCAGCATCTAGAAGACCGAAAAAACCATTATAAGTTCAAGGCTTCTCTTGCTTCCTCTCAACTTGAAGAGGCAAAGAAACAACACACCATTTTAGAGAGTCAAGCAGATGCAATTTTTGAAAGACTGTCTGCCTAAGAAAATTACGTCCTAATGCTTGAAAAATACTGCCAGGAAGAAAGAGATCTCTACCAAAAGAAGACGGGGGCTCAAGAGAAACTTTTAACAGAACTCAAGAAAGCTCACCATCTTGCATGCAAAGGATTTAAAAATTGTTTTGCTGATTACGAGGTTGTTATGGAGGACAGAAAAAAGTTAGTGAAGAGAATTGAAGATTTTCCTAAACAAGTTGAGGAGGAGAAAGAAAAAGCTGTGAATGCTTATGCGGCCAAGTGTGCGGACAATCTCATCACTCGAGATGCTACAACCCGAGCAGGGCTGATCACCTAAATTCATGCAGAATACCCCGAGTACAACTTAGGCAGTTTTTGGAAGCTCGTCTCCCCCGATCTTCATCCTCCTAACATTGTGGTTATTGATAGTGAGTTATCGGATTCCGAGGAGAGCGACTCCTCGGAAGATTCTGACTAGATAAAACTTATAATACAAATGTTAGCATGTTTGGCAATCTTTGTGTATAAGTCCTTGTAAGGAAATTTTTGTAATCCACCTGACTTGCTCCGAAGAGCATCCTCCTCAAATTTTCGAGTATGACACTTTTTGAAATTCCAATTTTATAACTTGTTAATCTTCACATTTTTTTATATCAAAAAATAAGTGTGTGCCAACTTGCGTTGAATGGTTATTTTATGCCGATTTTCATCGTAATAATTGTTGTATGCTGCGCTAAGGCAAGCTTATAAAGAATAATTCGAGGAAAAAAATGTTGTCTTTGAAAGAATAATTCGAGGCAAAAAATGTAATTGTATTGATCAGCTCATAATGACACCTCGTTAAAACCTTCCTGTGCCTAATAGGGTAGGAAAGAGTATGCCCTCGTTGTTTTTGTAAACCTGAAAATACACAAAAGATAATCATTACATGCTAACTTCTTCCTCATTCCAGATACAATTTTAAGTGTTCGATATTCCATGAATGCCTAAGATATCGCCCTTCTTTGTCTTTTAATCTATACGTTCCCTTCTTTACTTTCTCCGTTACTTCACAAGGGCCCTCCCAATTTGGCCCCAACTTTCCAAGACTCTTCTCTTTAACTTTTCGTAACACTTTGTCCCCCACCTTGAAATCTCATTGCTTCACTCTGGAAGCATACCTACTCCTCATCAACGTTTGATAATGCAAGGACTTTAACTGTGCGCGTCGTCTTTTCTCTTCCACCAAATCCAATTCCAAGGCTCGGTTTCGATCGTTCATATTTTCTGTGTAAGCTACCACACGGTACGATGGGAAGACAATTTCCAAAGGGACAACAGCATCCATACCGTACACTAAGGCAAATGGATATGTAGGAGTTGTTGTTCGAGGTGTTGTCCTATAAGCCCACAATACTTCTTGTAAATAATCGGGCCATTTTCCAGCCTTTCCTTCCAAATTCTTTTTCAATCCATCCAAAATCGTCCAATTGGTCACTTCCACCTGACCATTAGACTGGGGATGGAACGGGGCGGAAAACATTGTTGTATGCCCCTGGAAAGGCAAAAGCTCTTAAACTCCTTGTTATCGAATTAAGGCCCATTATCCGTTGTGATTTTTATTGGCACCCCAAACCGGCAGCAAATATTTTAGACCACGAACTTGATTACATCCTTTACTTTTGTTCCTACGAGAGGTTCTGCTTCCACCCACTTGGAAAAATAATCCACTGCTACTATTATGGTCTTCCTTCCACCAGACGCCATTGGTAGGGGCCCAACTAAGTCAATGCCCCACCTATCAAACGGTACTGCTTCTAAAATACTCTCCAAGAGAACCCCAGGCTTGTGTATTACGTTATCATATTGCCGACACGTATCACACCGCTTTACCAAATCTTTCACATCAGAAGATGGTCGGCCAATAATAACCAGCAAAAAACACCCGTTGAATTAACGATTTATACCCACAATGGGCCGATCCTTCCCCGTCGTGCAATTCTGACAGGACAAACTGCGACTCGTCTTTAGCCAGACACCTAAGTAATGGTCTGCTCAAGGATTTCTTATATAAGACTCCTCCTAACCGGATGTAACCATGAGACTTAAACCTGACCCTCCTAGCCTCAGACTTTTCTGTAGGTAAACTATCTTTTTCCAGGAAGTCTACGATTTCTGACCACCAATCATTTGTGGTCACATTGCTTACTTCCTTAATATTTGTTGAATGCTCTGTACCAGCCGTAACAGAAGGATGCTCCTGAATTAGGACCCATGGATGACCTTCCGATCGTGAAGTTGTAGCCAAAGAATCAGGGACGAAATTTCCCTCCCTTCGAACATGCTCGTATTGAACCACATCAAATTTGGCAACCAAGTCTTTCAACACTTTTAAGTATTGGACCAGTTTATCTTTTCGTGCCTCAGACTCTCCCAAAGCTTGATTTATCACCAACTGTGAATCACTGATCAATTTAACCTTTCTGGCTCCACATATTCGAGCCAATCGTAAACCTGCCAATGCTGCCTCATACTCTGCCTCATTATTGGTTGCCTTAAAACCGAATCGAATAGCCTGAAACATGGCTATCCCCTCCGGAGAAATTAATTGGATGCCTGCACCACTTCCAAAATTATTCGACCCCCCATATGTTCGAACCAACCATTCTGTCTCATCTCTGTAGTCAACAATCTCCATGTCGTCCCTTTCTGAGTGGAATTCAACCAAGAAATCAGCCAAAACCTGAGCTTTTATTGCCGTCTGAGGCTCGAATGTTATGTCAAAATCTCCCAGTTCAACTGACCATTTCGTCATTCTTCCAGATATATCTGGCCTTTGTAATAAACCTTTCTGGGTGAATGTTGTTCGAACAACAGTGGGGTGGGCTTGGAAATATGGTCTCATTTTCCGAGCAGCTGTCACCAATGCCAAAGCTAACTTTTCCAACTTAAGATATCGTTTCTCAGCGTCTAGTAAACTTGAATTTGGCAAAAAGCGACTGAACACTCCTCAGTCCAACTAAATTGCTTCGCATTCCTTAATACCTTGAAGAAAGGTGCACATTTGTCCGATGATCGAGAAATAAACCTATTCAATGCTGCCAATCTCCCTGCTAGAATCTGAACTTCCTTGATATTCTGAGGTGGCGTCATAGTTGTTAAAGCCTTTATCTGTTCCGGGTCAGCTTCTATCCCCCTTTCACTTATCATATAGCTAAGGAATTTACCCGATCGTACCCCAAAAATGCACTTTTCTGGATTTAATTTCAAATTGACTTTACTCAGATTGTTAAAAGTTTCCTCCAAGTCAGAGAAATGATCTTCGTCCTGCAAACTTTTTTCCAGCATATCATCAATGTAAGCTTCTACATTCCTACCAATTTGTCCCTCAAAGGTTTTGTTGACCAAACGCTGATAAGTTGCCCCTGCATTTTTCAGGCCAAATGGCATGACCTTGTGACAATGTAATCCTCTCCCGGTGATAAACGACGTGCTCTCTTCATCTTTCGCATCTAATCTGATTTGATTATACCCTGAATAAGCATCCATGAAAGACAATAATCGGTTGCCCGATGTGGAGTCCACTAACTGATCAATTCGGGGTACCGGAAAACGATCCTTAGAACAAGCTCTATTCAGGTCCGTGAAATCCATGCACATCCTCCACTTGCCATTATTTTTCCTGACCAAGACTGGATTCGAGGCCCATACGGGGTACTGCGACTCTGAAATATGGCCTATGCTCAATAACCTTTCCACTTCCGAGAGAATAGCTGCAGACTTCTCCTGAGAAACTGGTCTCCTTTTCTGGACAATAGGTCGAACATTAAGCCGTACTGCAAGTTTATGACATATTATCTTTGGTGGTACTCCCGTCACCTCCTGTGCACACCAAGCAAACACATTTAACTACGTTGATAAAAACGCAATCAATTTTTTTTGAACTCAAAAGAAAGTTTTACTCGAATCTTTAAAAAAATTCCTTCTGCAAACTTATGCTCCTCGTGATCTTCCTCTGGAACCAGAAATTAAGGAGTCTACCTCGGATCATCACAGGGAATGATGTCCGAGGAAGTCCCCTTTAATTGCTATGCCTTTTCTGATGCTTTTACCCGACCTCGTTTCGAGGATAGAGTTATCTAATAACACTCGTGGGCCACCTTCTGGCCGCTCCTGATCGTCCCTAATTGTTTCCTACCACATATTTCAGACATTGGTGCATCGTCGAGATAACACCATGCATTCTGGACAGCCAAGAACAACTCGGAATTGCGTTGTACGATGTTGGCGCGTCAACAACTATAAACAACACTTCAACTTCCTTTCTAAACGGTCCACGACCTAACTCTACCACACACTGAAACTCGCCAACAACCACCGTTGTTGCACCGATATATCCCACTATAGTTCTGTCGGATCGTCGTATAACAGGCGGGTCAGAAATTTGCCTGTAGGTACTCATAAACAAAATATTCGCGGAACTTCCCGTGTCAATAAGTATCTTCTAAACTTGGTCTCCGGCTATACCCGCAGCGATAACCACCTCATCTTCATGTGGGCCTGCTACATTCCTCATATCATCATCATCAAAACATATGATGGGAGAGGGCAAGCGATGGATATGTGCTAAAACCCATGCTTCAATCTGTATGGTCAAGTTTACCATATGTCTTTTCCGCGAACTATTAGAATTCCCTGCAACGGTATCTCCTCCGAAGATAGCCAGCGACTCGAAAAAAGCACACAGGTCATTTACTTTCCCTCTTGGAATAATCTCCTCTACCATGTTCACGTTATTTCTCTCTTCCTTGGGATCCATATACTCTTGTTCAATATAAAAAACATCAACCTCTTCGGAAATCACCATTGTTGTATCAGCAATCTTTGGAACTGCCTTTGTCGCAGCGTTTTTCTGGGAGTGTTTTTTTACAAACTCTAATAACATTCCATTCTCAATCAAAGCTTGCACTTCTTGTTTCAAGGCGATGTATTCTTTAATGTCATGTCCAATGTCCTCATGGTACTTACAAAACCTGTTAGTACTTCTACTTTCCCTCAGAGTTTGAATCGGAAAAGGTTTTCTGAACTGCATTGTTGATCTTGCCTTATCAAATATCGTAGCTACATTTTCCGTTAAGTCCGCAAAATAGTCCGGACGAATCCATTTGTTCGAAATTGGCCTCGTGCCTTGGTTATAGTTTTGCTGGCTACTATAATTCTGTTGCGTTCTCGGCCTGAGCGGATACTGACCGCACTCTTAGCTGGAACACTAGTACGCGGCCCTTGATTATTAGACTCGGTCCTTTGAAATTGGTTCTTCTCCAACTGATCGCTTGATCCTTTCTCGGATGCCTGAGTCTCCTCCACTAAAATCCTCTTCTCAACTTGATTCAATAGTGCCCCAAAAGTCATTGCCTGACTTTCTGCTACCGTGTCCTTTAATAATCCGGGGAGAAGCCCCATCCTGAATGCCGCGAGTGCCACATAATCTTTACAATACTCCATGTCCGTTTTTGTTTTGACGAATCAATTGGTGTAATTCTTCAAGCTCTCCCCAAATTTTTACTTACAATAGATTATTATGTCTCCATTAGCTCGAAACTTCTTGCTCCCCACAAAATGTTGTCTAAAGATATTCTAGAACATGTCAAAATTCTTTATCGAGCCCTGCGGGAGCCGGTTATACCACTTGAAAGCCACCCCTTTGAAAGTTTGAGAAAACGCCCTACACAGCAATTTATCATCGTCATCGAAATTAATCATGAAATTCTTGAATTGCTCGATGTGATTATCAGGATCCTGCGTCCCATCAAACTTTTCTAGCTTCGAAATATCAAAGTGTTTTGGGAGGTTTCCAGCTAGAATTTCCGAGGACAAAGGAGAAGCTCTCCAATTATGACCCGTCCTATAAACATTAGCTCTCAAATTTTCATGGCTCGGAAAATAGAGTCCTTCTTCGGACGGCAAGATGCTGCCATTCCGAATTCCGCTGGTCAACATTCTGGTTCCCAGAGGGAAAATTCATCTGGTTATAGCCCTGATCAGTAGCACGAGTGTGATAGGTCTCTCCCCTAAGAGATTTTCTCTTCGAACTTCTTCCTCTCCGGTGTTCTCCCTGCCTTCGACCATATCTTTTCTTTCTGTGATTCCTCCTAGGAGACGATTCTGGTGAACTGTAACGAGAATAATCGCTTGAATCGGAAGATTCCAGGTGGCGTTTTTCTTTCCTCCTCGAAGAACGTCGCTCATGACCTCTATATCTGTCATCTCTGTTTCTAGGATGAAAGTCGGTTGCACGCTCTTCTTTTCCACTGTCAAGCTCCCTCCTCACCTCAGAACGAAGATTTGCTTGAACGGTTTCCTTTTCTGCCCTCAATCTTTCAATCTCCAGCAATAGCTCATTCCTTCGAGCCAGCAAATCCAAGTCATCAATTTCTCCGACGCGCTGGCTTCCACGCGCCTCGTATTCCATGTCATTCCGATAAGTATTCCCCACAATATTCTCCTCACAGTCGTTAACAAAATCATCCTCTTGCTGTTCCATGATTCCGCTCGGAGCAGGAATAATTCCCATAAAGAGATTGTCGTCAGAACAATCTTCGGTTCCCACAGATGGCGCCACTGATGAATTAAGAAGTAGCTCAGGAGTAATTTTTCGTTAGGCGAATATATGGGGGTCCGAATTGTATTAAGTACTTTGTTAGGGAGTCTTTTCAAAGAGAGAAAGTGAGAGCTTCACTAACGAGAGAGAGAAAGTAACATTATATTAATCAACCGCATTATCAACTCGTGTGTGGTCCTTTTATAGTATAATAACGGTTCCCACACACTTTAATTCCTTCCTATTACACATTTAGCCCCTATATTTTCCCACTTATTCATAATAACTACTTTTATTGTACTTTTTACAATACTTCCCCAATAAAGATATTTCCTTACACTTTTCCCATACATCTTTTATTCTCCCTCATCAACAAGTACTATGGAGAAGATGGTGTAATGAAAGTGACAAAAGGCTCAATGGTATGCATGAAGGGCAGTTTGCAAAAGGGTCTTTAAATTTTCTATGGGAGTGTTTTTATGGGTGATGCTGCAATAGCAGCATCAGGGATTAATAGCCAAGGTAGGAAGGATCAGAATCAGTTGTGGCATTAGCGTCTTGGTCACATGAGTGACATAGGATTAGTTGTTTTGGGGAAGAAAGATTTTTTGAAAGAGTATAAAGCACAATCATTGGGATTTTGTGAGCATTGTGTGTTTGGTAAACAAACTAGAGTCAAATTCAGCAAATCGGCTATAAGAAAGACTAAAAGGATAGTGAACTACATTCCCTCAGATCTTTGGGGTCCAAACAGAATTCCATCGAAGAGTGGAGCCACATACTACATGAGTTTGATTGATGATTATTCAAGGATGGTGTGGGTTTACTTTTTGAAAACGAAAGATGAAGCATATTCAACCTTTCTCAAATGGAAGACAATGATTGAGAAGCAAACATGAAGAAAAATCAAAAGTCTCAGGATATATAATAGGTTAGAATATTGCAGTCGTGAGCTCAACGAGTTCTGCGAAATTGGAGGAATAGTGCATCATCGCACTTGTTCTAGAACACCACGATAGAATGGGGTCGCAGAAAGAATGAAGAATACTTTTTGACAAGGAACGAAGCATGCCCTCACATTCCGGTGTAGGAAACGATTTTTGGCTGAAGCTATCAATATAGTGTGTTACTTGGTGAATCAGTCTCCATCAACGACTATTGATTGTAAGAATCCTTTTGAGATTTGGTCTGGAACGTCGGCTGATTACGAACAATTTGAGGGTGTTCGGTTGTCCTGCATATGCTCATGTGAGAGATGGTAAGCTTGAGTCGAGGGCAAAGAGGTGCATATTTCTAGGATATGCTACTGGAGTGAAGGGATATAAGTTATGGTGTACCTCTTCAAAGTCTCCAAGTTTTTTCTTCGATAGACAGTCAGAAAGAAGTAGAAGAAATGATTGAATCAAGATCAATTGTGAGTAAACAGGTGAAGCTTAAAGTAGAATAATTTATTAGCAGGTCCAATAATTCAAGTGGTTCTGAGGTGGATCCAAAATCAGGAGGTTAAGCGTCAGCATCGGATGATAGTGACGATGATACTCCTGAAACAGAACAACAACCTTATAGCATACCATTGGGCATAGAAAGAATATATATTAGACTTCCAAAAAGGTATGCAAATCTAGTTGCATATATTCTGTCAGTTGCATAAGAAGTTGAGATGCAGGAACCTAGTAGCTATAGAGAAGCTATAGCGAGTTCCGAGGCAGATCGATGGATTAGTGCTATGGGGGAAGAGATTGAATATCTTCATAGAATCAAACATGGAAGCTTGTTGACTTCCCTAAAGGACAGAAGGTAGTAGATAGTAAATGGGTGTTCAAGAAAAAGAAAGGTATTCTAGGGGTTTGAGGCATCTTGATTCAAGGCAAGACTGGTCGATAATGGTTTTACTTAAAATGAAAGAATCAACTTCAAAGAAGTGTATTCTCCACTCGTGCAACATAGTTCGATTCGAGTTTTGTTAGGCATGGTCATTTTGTAAGATTCGGAGCTTGAGTAGTTGAATGTGAAGACTGCGTTTCCACATGGTGATTTGGAGGAGCAAATCTACAAGAGACAACCAGAGGGATTTATCGAACCTAATATGGAGGTCAAAGTGTGTCTGCTAAAAAAGTCACAATGGTTTAAAATAGTCACCTAGGAAATGGTACACACATTTTAATACATTCATGGTGTCAAAAGGGTTCACGAGGAGTCCATATGATAGTTGTGTGTATCCTCAAAAGATATCAGATGATTCTTATGTTTACTTGTTGTTGTATGTGGATGATATGCTTATTGATGCTTGTAATATGTCACACATTGTGTAGATAAAAATCAGCTTAGTGTCGAGTTTAAGATGAAGGATCTGGGTAGATCAAATAAGATTGTTGGTATAGAGATTATCAGGAACAAAAGTGTAGGATCATTACACTTGTCTCAACGAAGCTATATTGAGAAAGTGTTACAACGATTCAACATGTTTGATGCTAAGCCAATTAGCATTCCAGTTGCTACTCATTTCAAGTTTTCTGCAGTAGGAGCGGCGAAGGACGATGTTGAGTTGGAACAAATGTCGAAGGTTTCATATATAAGTGTAATTGGTAGTATCATGTATGCTATGATATGCACACATCCTGATATTTCACATGCGGTTAGTGTAGTTAGTTGGTACATGGGATGTCCTGGGAAAGAACACTGGCAAACAGTGAAATGGATACTTCAGTATCTTAAGAATACCGCGAATATTGGCTTAACTTTTAACAAGACCGATATTCGTGGATCGTTGAATGATGTTGCATGATCAATGGTTGGTTTTGTTGATTCTGATTTTGCAGGTGATATGAATAAATTTAGATCTCTGACAGGATATGTATTTACTCTAGTTGGGAGTATGATCAGTTGGAAAGCACAGTTGCAAGGTACTGCAGCTTTGTCTACAACAAAGGCAGAGTACATGACGGTATCAGAAGTAGTTAAAGAGGCAATATTGTTGCAAGCTTTGGTGTCAGATTTGGGCTTGCAGAGGTCTACTACAAAAGTGTTTTGTAACAGTCAAAGCGCCATACACCTTACAGGGAACCAGATGTATCATGACTGTACAAATAATATAGATGTCAAGTATCATTTTATTCGTGATATAATATCAAATGGAATTGTTGATGTGAAGAAAATGTATGCACACAATAATCCATCAGATATAATGACCAAGGCAGTATCAGTTAAAAAGTTTAGCGAGTGCCTAAACTGGATTGGTGTTCGCAGTATAGAGTGAAGGCCTTAGGGGCATTTGGTGAGTCAGAAAACAAGAAGTTTCTTTGCTGATTGTGAAGAAAAGATATTTTCCTGAAGGGGAAGATTTGTTGTGAATGAGTCGAATAGTGCCTTGACAGTATATTGTGTCCGGCAATACAGTTTTGTGTTTGTGATAGTGATATTGTGCCTCGACAGTGTATTATGTTCGGCAGTACAAATAAGTGTTGTGACAGTATCATTGTTAGTCTTGTGGTATGATCCTATTAGACCTATTATCTAGTAAGTTCTATTTATTCCCTATAAATAGACCAGTATGACTACACAAAACACAATCTGAAATCTGTAACCCTTTTCTATGATAGTGAAACATTTTTCTTTGACGGCGCCCGTGGACATAGACAATTGTCGAACCACATTAAATCATGTGTTCTTTCTATATTGTTCTTTGTTTCATTTGAGTTATGTTCTTGAGCCATTTGTGAATAATTACATCGTGATTTATAATAATTTTCACACTTAACCAGTAGATCTAAAATCTTTTAAGTACGGATAGTTCCTTCACGGAAGTAAGTCAAAACCTATTCATAAAGAACAATTCATTTTTCATAACACTGGATACATGTAATTTCCTACTAATTTAATGATAAACCAATAGAATAATTCGTTTGTAAACCTATCAAGATCATATTCCACTTATTAACACTAAAAAAGTTAATCCTGCTGGGAAATGTGGTTCCCAAAAGCCATCGAAGAAGGCAAAGGTAAGAATAAAATGGTTGAAGAAGAGGATGACACAACTGATCTGATCATGCCTGCTCCCAAGAAAGTTATTATCATAGATTCAGACTCTACTCAGGCTTCGACAGAAGAATCTGTTTCTCAAGGGAGCCAGCCGAATGACGACCAGAAAGGTCAGGGAAATCAAAAGACTAATATAGAAAGAGGTTTTCCAAAAAATATATGAGGTGAATAAGTTTGAAGATGAGTTTTTCCACTACAAAACATTTCTAATGAGCATTTGACAAAGCTTGTGGAATTGAAAGCTTAGTTGAAAAAAGAGCGAGAGCAATTTGATGATGAGCAGGAACGTTTCATTTCTAGTGATACTGATTGAAATTTGCTTGTTATTGGTGTTAATGAAGCTCATACCATAGCTAAAGAATACTTCGAGCTAGTTTTTAAAGATATTGAAAGACTTACTGCTGAGAAGAAAACTCTTAGAGACAATGCTGAGAAGTATAATGATGATTGCCTTGAGAAATATGCTGCTCACTGTGTTTCTCATTTGGAAAAGAGGGATGTCAAGATCAAATCTGCTTTGGTGCTAGAAATTCATGAATGTTTTCCCGATTTGAAGTTATGAAGTTTTTGGGAGCGTGTTCAAGAGAACCACCGTCCGGAGGGAGGTCCTTTCGTAGATGAAGAATCATCTAGAGACTCTGAGGAGTCAAACAGTTCCTCCTCGAACAACTCGTCGGAGAATGACAATGAAGTTACCTCTTCGGGGTAAAACAAAAGTACTTTGCTAGTTTTTGTTTCCACCATTTTTATGTAAACGTTTTTGAAACATTGTGCCTTGTGCACCTTTTTTGTTAATTCCTCGTATCTTTTGAGTCATTTTTTACTATGAAAACTTTTATTCATATAAGTATTCTTCGATTATATTTTTTTTGTATCAAAGTTTTATTGGAAAAACTCTCATTGTCCTAAGATAAATATTGCTTACCAACATTCGTTGGAAGACCCTTCCGGTCCAACAGATAAAAACTGTTAACCAACATTCTTGGAAGACCCTTCCAATTCAAAAGATAAATATTGTTAACTAACATTTGTTGGAAGACCCTTCCAGTCCAAAAGATAAAAATTATTGACCAACATTCGTTGGAAGACCCTTCTGGTCCAAAAGATAAAAATTGTTGACTAATATTCGTTGGTAGATCCTTTCGGTCCAAAAGATAAAAAATGGTGCAAGTTGTTTTAATTGGTAAATACATATTATATATAAGCCGGCTATAAGGGCACCTTGTCAAAAACTTCCTGCAGTACTCGGGTAGGTAAGAGTATGCCACTGATCCTTAGACAACTTTTCAAAAAATATACACAAACATTTACAACCATTCCAAGTAAAATTTAAGATGTTCAATATTCCACGGATGAAGAATGTCTCTTCCTTCTTTGTATTTTAGTTGATATGTCCCTAACTTTACCTTCTCGATCAGTGTCCCTCCTAATTAGGTCCTAACTTGGCAAGACGTTTTTCTTTTGTATGCAAAAATACTTTCCTTATAACCTTGTAATGTTAAATCCAAAAGCATGTTGCTTTGTAATGTTAAATCCAGAAGCAGCGAGTACGTCTCTCACACCAGAAAATGAGGTCATACGGGAAGGGTCAGAACATCCTACCAATCTGAATCGTCGACGAGCTCGGTCAGAAGAGCAAATACATCAACTCTTAACTGAAATTGCAACACTCCAAGCCGAGACAGGAACATTGGTCGGGGAATTCCCCAACCAAACTGAGAGATATACGGCAACTAACAGAGGATGGTGTGAAATTCATATTGAAATAGGAGTTTAGACGATATGGGACGACGATTTCGAATTCACAGGAACTTAAAGAACCGATCGGGGCTATAGTAGCCTAAGTAAATAATACCGTGTAAGACATCATTACATATCTTATACAACTAATGGGAATGAAAAAAATACATATCCTCACAAGTACGAACAACATTGAAGGAATCACTATAGTACTAGACCTAGAAGTCATTTGAGGTCTATAGAAGAAAGATATTATAGAATACGGTCTGGAAAGGAGTGCGAAGCTGAGCAAGGAAGGATAACTCATAATTCCCCAGCTACAGTCGTTAGTGCTGGGAGACCCGTATATTGAGGTTCCATAAATCATTTTTTATATAATGACTCAGCATCAAATACTCACTTCCACCCATGGGCCGCATATAATATTTGATCCTTCGGTATCAAATCTTGCGGTTCAGTAGCAAACAACTCAAGGATATGGCCTTGTGTATAAAAACCAAACACCAATATTCAACATAGGGTTACTTTACTACATGGGTCCTTATTCAGATACAGATAGAGGATTGAACAATGCATTCTATAACCAGGGACATAGAAGGAAGGTTTATCCCATAATCTCTAATATCGTGGCAGTCGAGTTACCGCAAATATTTGATGTCTCCAAGATGTGACGGGTGACCCAAAGCATCGTATTGAACAATTCTCAAATGTAATAATGAGTTTCCTTGAGGATTATCGGTTGTGGAATCAAGTATTCTTAATAAACTTCAAAGAAAGTGTTTTGACCCGGTTCAATCAACTGGCTCTAAGGTCTATAAGGAGTTTTAATTTGCTATGGACTATCTTTAGACATTAATTTGTTGGGATAAATGTAATAAAGGGTTACGAAGAACACATAATGCATTGTAAACAACAAAATTGGGAGATTTTGAAATTTTACACTCAACGTTTTATGCACACCAAGAATAACCCTGATGATTACCGCAAAGATGTAGCATGTACTGCTTAGAGAAAGTGACTTCTCGTGGGCGCCAATTTTTTCATGAAGGTTATGAAGAAGAAAGCTCTGACTTTCAGAGCAGTGTTGGCTCGTAGAGATCATGCGCCTTTGTTTGGTTCCGGACGATACACGTTAGAAATATTATCAGCCTCCAACTCAAATTCTGATAATAATATGATCTACATATAGGGCACCAAAGCGGTAAAACAACAACAACAACAACAACAACAAATTAAATTTCTTCTCAATTTCTCCCATGCGATATCGGCTCAATCTCAATCGGTCTCAATTCAAAACCTGAGACAACCATAATTTGTATCCATTGAGAGGGGAACTTGCAGTCGGGGTCGGGACGATCGAAAGAATAAGTAGATGAGGCACAAGAGCTTCACTAGGTTGATTAAAAGTATGGTGGAAATTTACCTGAGGCTAAATACATGTGTAGTTTAGACATTCTCCCCTATTGACTAAGAGTAGGGAATAGCAGATCAGCAAGTTTTTCAAGTTCCGCAATGACATTGGTCAGTTGATGCGAGATTATATTGTTTTAAGATAGGAAAGTTAAAGTTTAATGGAAATGTAAAATTGTAAAAATACGTGAGAAACAATGACTTGGGAGCTCAGAGGAGCATAACATGGTGTTTTTTTGCCCTAAAGCAATACTATGTGACTAAATAAATGAGTATCAAGTACCGAATCAGGATCGACACGTTGTTAGTGTGATCTTGGGTTGGTAGTATCTCGATTCGGTTCCCGGTCGGTTTGTTGTTCGAATCATCCCGTGTGAGGATGACCTTCCGTAGTTTTAGGAATTTTGACTATTGTTGGGGGAGATTCCGTTCTGGAATCACCAATTTCTCTAGAAAAATACATGGAAAAAACTTAAAAGTAAACTTTCAAGGAATGACATCGCCACATCTAAATCGGTTTTTATATCTTCCATTTGTTTTCGAAGATGATGAGCATCGAGTATTGCATGCCTGTATGAGGAAGTTACCTTGATAAAAGTCTTAGTAGCGGAGGAAGAGATCAAGACAGTTCTGATAGACACTGGGAGTTAAGCTAATATCTTAATAAGGGATCATACGACCGGATGAGAAGCCCTCTGGCTTTGCGTTGGTCTGATAGAATGTTGGTTGATTTTAAAGGGGAAATTGCATATGTTTCATAGAGTTTGAGATTGATGTGATCCTTGACAAGGATGATTTTAAGAAATCAATATGAGTTCTCTTCATGAGAGTGGATCACCCAACCTCGTATAATGCGATCTTTGGTAGGTTTTGGCTGGATCAAATGCTAGACAATACCTCGACCATATACTGATGCTTGAAATGTGTGATATGATACTGGGTGGGAGCGATCCTAAGAAATCAAAATCTTGCGAGGGAGTGCTATGTAGTCTGTTCGACTCTAAAAAAGAGAATAAGACTGAAGTGAAGAAGGACGATATGAAATGAAAAAAGAAACAAAATAACAGTTTTCGGGATTTTTGGTGAGGGTCAGAGTAGTTGATGATCCATGGAGGCCCTCAACTTTGATGTAGCAGTAGAAGATGCCAAAGTGCATAACTTTAAAGAAGGAAATTTTTTAAAGATTGACACTAGATTGTCAGGACTGCTAAAAAATGAGTTAATCAAATTTTTAAGGAAGAATCTCAACGTATTTTGCTTGGTCAGATAAATATAAAATAAGGTTTCCGTCAGAGATCACCCGAAAACAATGTCGGTCTATCTGAACGTTAGACCTGTGTCACAAAAGAGAAAATATTTCTCTATTGAGAAATTGGTGCCTATATTTATCGAGGTAGACAAGTTGGCTAGTGTGGGACACATCCGAGAGTCATAATATGAAACGGGGACCGCAAATCCAATCTTTAGTAAATAAGAAAAATGGTACATGGCGGATGTATGTTGACTTCACAGATCTTAATAAAGCATGTCTGAAGGATCATTTTCCAGTCTCGATGGTAGATCAGTTGGTGGATTCAACTTCGAGTAATAAGCTCATATCTTTCATAGATACCTACTCCGGTTATAATAATATTAAAATGCATCATTCAAACCAAGAGATTACTACTTTTTCCATTGACCAAGGTCTGAACTGTTACAAGGTTATGTCATTCACCTTGAAGAATACCGAAGATACTTATCAAAATGTGGTCATCAAAGCTTCTGCATCTCATATTAGGAGGAATGTTAAGGTGTATATTGATGACTCGTTGGTCAAGAGTAGTGAGTACTCTAAACATGTTTTTAATCTGATTGAAACCTTCGAAAAGCTAAACCTAATGATCTTAAAGCTTAATCTAAAGAAGTGAACATTTAGGGTTCGGTCTCGAAAATTCCTTGGTTATTTGGCCAGTAAGAAATGAACTACGACAAGCCCGTCCTAGTTGGAGGCTCACAATGCTTAACTATTTTATCGCACACTCTTTGGACAAGTGTACCCTATTTTTTTCCAGATTATGAGGAAAGGTACCACTTTTCGGTGGACCAATGAGACAAGGCCATCGAAAGGATAGATCAGGATTTGGCTTCTCTAGAGATGTTATGCAAGCCAACTCTATTAGATGTTTTGTATTTGTAATTGGTGGTATTCGATTATGTTGTTAGTGTTGTCCTGATAAGGGGAGAAGGAAATTGTCCCGAGGCCGTTTATTATGTGAGCAAAATCTTTATACCGACGTAGACGCGATATCTATAGCTGGAAAAATTGGTTTTAGCTTTAGTTATTGCAATAAAGAAGATGGGATTTCGGACCTTACTCCCTCTTCGTAACATCTTGGAAAACCTTCACATCTAATGTCATTTAATCAAGTGGTTATATAAAGGAGGATTTCGACATATAATACAAACCAAGAACAACCATTGACCTTAACTTATTTTCGTACAGATTCCAAGCAAAAAGATTCGAACTATCAATCAAAACTTTAAAACAAAAATAGGTGGTACAAACTGATGAGAGAACAAACATCTAAAGACGTGAAGCGGGAATACAAATAATAGCTTCATCGAAATGCGATGAATCAAACGATTTAAATATAGATTCCAAACTCCGAACAATAAGACATAGTATGCAAGTGATATCACGGGCTTTGTTTATCGCAGATTTAAGGTAAAAAAAGCTTCAGTTAGTTGGCGACTCACAATTTGTAATAAACCATGCATTAAGACAAACAAAGACAAAACAAAAAAATTCTCATAAAATACTTAAAATTTCAAAACTTTTAAGCACAAATGTTTGGACAATATCCAATATGAATACATTTCGAGGGCTGAAAAGTTTTCAACGGACCGACAACTTCGATAGGATACTTAGAAACTGAACCTATAATAACTTTTCAAGACTATCCGTCCATTAAAAAAAACAGAAAAACATTCAACAAAAGTTAAAATACCAATTCGTCGGTCCAGTTTGTTGACCGATTTTATAAACTCATCAGGACTTGTTCCCTCTAAATAAGACTTGTCCAAATGGATGAACCTTCATTATACAACAATATATCACTTTATCTTTGCATTCTCCGGATTACTCCGGTAAACAAATCCTAGAATTAGGAGGAGCAACCTATCCAAACTTCATTTTTGCACTTCTCAAACTACTCCGGTAACCAAATCCTAGAATTAGCAGGAGCGATCTATCCGAACCTCAAAATGGTCTGAAATATATTTATATAATTTAAAAATCTGTAATTCGTAAAATCAAAATCTCCGAATATAATTTTAACCCATCTAAAAATAATTAAATTTTTTGAAAAACATTACTTCTTCTTCTGATAAGCTACAAATTCAAAATACCAAATTACAAGCTAAAGTATCCAAACACCTCCACTAATTATCCTCAATAAACTGCAAACTGAGAATACCCAAAGAATAAAGCCTTTAATGCTACTCTCAGCCTTAACCTTTTGAGTTATCAATTCTGCCGCTCCTCTCGGGAGCCTCTTGCTTATGCTATAAAAGCTAGTCTTTCCTTTTTCTAGTTCCATTTTTTCTTTAAGAAAATCTCTCAACTTTGTTACCAACCTACCTCTTTGTAAAGACTAACTATTAGGTGACAAAGAGTTCATCAAAACTCAAACTTCGCCATTTTGGTGTAAGAACCCATATTTCAGATAAGAGACAAAGATTGAGAACTAAAATTAAGTACAGCCAATAATTAGAACCGAAGACAACAAGAGAGAAACCCACAAAACTTAACAAACTGTATTATAATAACCCCCACATGACACACATGCTACACATGTGCTTGATACCCCTCTACACTTCCTATCCTTCAAAACCAAACATCCACCGTCGATCAACAGATCGAGGGCCAATGCTTCAACAACATTCCACCACACTGCCCGCATTAGTACACTCATAAACTTTTAGTCTCGTGTTACTTCTGCGCACCTTGGGTGAATATCGGCTTCTAAAATGGCTTCTGTAAATACATGAACATATCTTGTAGCGGCGAGGTAAACTCGTTATTGATAGCTGCATCCACGTAATTATACCCATAATCAACTGTATTTCCGTTTATGTTTCCAACTCCCCAATCCTTCAACCTCGGCTCGCTTTGTACCTCGCAGTTGAACTCGGGTGACACCACATGTTCCGAGCAGCTTGAGTCTGTGTACAGCTTTGGCACTGAATCCGACGGTTCAAAATACATGTAGTCGCTTCTTGGCATTATCGATGGTGCCGTCATTGGAGGTGGAAGAAGCTGAGTTTTGCTGATCAATACCGGTTTCATATCTTCCTCTACCACCGCCGAGAACGGTGGTGGCGTTACTGACCGCTTCTCAATTGTCCCTTTTTTGTTGTATATTCGACATAACACCCAATCATCAAGCTGTAATATATAGACCACCCAAATTAAGATGAGAAAATCTTTTACACGTAAAATTAATAAATAAGTAAATATACATTTAACTTATTTTAAAAAAACTTTCTAGATAATAAAATGTGCATCAAATAAGTTCATTAACCTAAATTTAGATAAGAGAGAATATTTTCCATTATTGAATAAATTATACTATTAGTTGAATTACTTTGCTAGAGTAACAGAACATTGGTTACGGTCAAGAACAAAGTCCAGTCATTGTCTGAAACGTGGAACAGGACCACACCTAATCCGGTGTGGGACCAGATAACGATTGAACAACAGCATCCGGTTAACCGTCCGTTATTCACGCGTATTCATTAATGGACCACTGAGATTTATTAAGTCTATATTCGCTGTATCTGATAGCAGTCGTATTAAGACAACCGGGAAAGGCCTGAGTTAAACTGGCAGTTTGAGTTTCTATTAAAACCCAGGGACAAAAAGGTAAAATTAAAATTTTGTAAACTTTGGATTTTAATAGAACCCGAAGTCGAATAAAAAAAGTTTGGTTCAATTGAACAGATAAGATATTAGTTTCATTAAATTGGTTTTTTTTAACTGTTTTAGTTCCGGTTAAGTTTAAAATCTTAGAAAGAGAGACGGTTTATACCCTTAAACTGTTTTTCTTGCGAGCCGACCGGTCGACATCGGCCAGCCGGTATTCATGCATGATCCAATTGGTTTTTTCTCCTTTTGGTGCTTTACCGGCGTAAAACACTAAAGCCTTCTTAATTCCAACGGCTTTAGGTTGTCCGATCGGCTTATCAGCTCCGGTTGCCTTCCAGTATCCGCTACCAGCAGCTCGGTTTGGTCTTGAACCGTTTGGGTACTTTCGATCACGAGGTGAAAAGAAGTACCATTCCTTTTCTCCGTATAAGGCTAATTCTGTAAAGATCATTAAGTAATAAATATTAAGTTTAAATTAAATAAATAAATTCATTTGGCACCAATAAGTAACATTAATTTCATTACATCTCGATCTACCTGTTAGATCTGAAAGATCTGACATGTCCATGCTAAACCAGCTAAAAATGATTTAAAAAGCAAAATCGCGCTTCAATTACAAAATCGGAAAAAAAAAACCGAATAAGAATTTCGGATTCACTATTTAAAAATTATTTAGATCAGCTAAAAATGATTCTAGAACTTACAAAAAAAAATTATAAAAAAAAATAGTGAAATGTTTACCAGGAAGTTCCCATGGATTGAACTTGTAGAGATCTATTTCTGCAATAATCGGGACAGAGATCTCATGCGAAGCACATTTTCGGACAAGATAATGCATCACAAGCTCGTCATCGGTCGGATGGAACCTGAAACCAGGTGGTAACTGTAACTCCGGCCCGGACATAATTCTCTTTCTAAATTTGTATAAGAATGTCGCTCTTCCTCTTCTTCTCTCTAGTTTTTTGTTTAAGGCGGCGATTTGAAACTTAAAACATTGAAGAGAGCGTGGAATATATAGGGGGTAGAAGGGACACGTGGTAGTGAGTTTAGCCGTAGCTTCTAGATGATGACCGCATAAGCAATAATGATACACGTGTCGGTTTAGATAGTCAATATATGGGTGTGAATAGTAAAAACGGGGTTGGTTTTGTCATTGCTTACGTCTACTGTGTTGGACTGTAGTGGTAATTTTAGAGGTCCCGATGTAACTGAACTTTCGTGGTGAGCCGGGTGGGTCGGTGAACTATGTTTTTTTTGTTTCTTTTATGGATGACGAGAGAGTGCTAATGGTGAAATTTTTAGACAAAGATGATGACTTTCTTTTCTTTAATTAATCAAATTGATATAAATATTAGCTAGTTTACATATAATTATGGGAAATTGTACTTAAAGTACCCACTCAACTATTCAATTGTCACTTACCACTCAAGGTTTGATCAATTGTTACTTAATACCTATCTCAACTACCTTATTGTCACTAACAACCTAACTTTATTTTAATACCCTAACTACCCTTAACCCACTATATAAACGTTATTTTCTGTTTTCTTTCTATTTTTTCTTGCTTTTTGAAGATTTGAATTTGTTAGCCGCTCTAACCACCTAACCCTACCAACCACCACGAGCTGGGTCTAAATCACATTTTCCGGTGATCGGAAGCTGCTTAAGGTTTGTTTCTTTATGTAAGTTGCTGTGTTAGACCTGTCTAACCTCTGTTTTATACGTACAGGAGTTCATCACGACTTTTTGGAATCTTGTAGCTTACAAGTGATCGTGTTGCGAGCTTTTTAGGTAATTACCTACCGATTTCGAAGTTTTTTATTCGTTTTCTCTGTTGGAATAGGTTATAGTCTACTGTTTTTAGATGCCATTGACTGATTTCGAGCTTTTCTCTGTTTTTTTTGGTTATAGTGATCTGTTTCGTTAATATTGTTCGCTATATAGTTACGTCTTTGTTTTCTGATGTTATATTCTAATTTGGTAGTGCATAGAAATATCAGGACAGTTAGAGTATTGTATTTCGAAACAGATATTAGGACCGGTGTTACATAGAAATATCAGGACAGGCTGCGAATAGGTATATGCATATATACACAAATATCAAGCCAGGCTGCGAATTGTTATATATATGTACACATTTCGCATGTTATGATGCGAATTCTTTGATCAGTTAGAGTATTGTATTTCGAAACAGATATTAGGACCGGTGTTACATAGAAATATCAGGACAGGCTGCGAATAGGTATATGCATATATACACAAATATCAAGCCAGGCTGCGAATTGTTATATATATGTACACATTTCGCATGTTATGATGCGAATTCTTTGATGATGCAATAAATACCAGGACTTTGTTACCTACAAATATCAGGACCGGATGCGAATTGCTAGTTCTAGGTAAACACAATTCGCACCTTAGGATGCGAATTGTTTGATGCAGTAGTAAATATTTTCGTACCTACTTTTTGAGACTAATAACAAATAACTTGTATTGTCCAGGTTAAGAGATGTCTAAATCACGAGTTTGTATTTTTAAATATGGTCACCAAACTGCAATTGTGCCTTTCACGGAGTTTGAAACCTTCGAAAGTATCCAAGCTTATGTAGAGAACAAGTGGGAGGAGCTTGCCACAGGTGAGTACCTGATTACTTACTCTTGCGGGGATCAAAATAATTGTTTCTTTAATAACCAGAGTGATTTTGTTGGGTTGGTGTTATATCTTGATTTGGAGCGTTTAAAACGGGTTAGTTTTCTCATAGAACAACACGTCTTCGATAAGGGGTCTGGTAATAAAAGTTCTGTTGATAAGAGCTCTGGTGGTAAGGATTCTGGTGGTAAGCGTAAAGAGCGTAGCTTGGTTTTGGTAGAACCATTTTTTGATCAATTAGTTAGTGGGGAGAGTAGTAACGGCTTAGTTAATTCTGATCAGAGGAAAAAACAACTTGCTACTGCTGGTTGGGCTGATGCTATTACAGGGGTGGGTCAAGCTTTTGAAGAAGGTGCTGCCGGTCTGAGGTTATCCTTGTGCAAGTTTGCGTTAGAGCATGGTTTTTCTTTCAAATACCTGCACAACACAACAAATAAGATCACTGCTTATTGTGAAAATAAGCTCACAAGCGGGTGCAAATGGAGGGTTTATGCATCTATTGACTCAAGCACCGGCCTTATGACGATAAAGAAGTATTTCCCGAACCATACTTGCAGTCCTGTTTTCTCCCAAAAGCATAAGCATAAGCGGCACAGGCATTTGACATCAGATTTGATTGCAGAGGAAATTCAGGATTCTCTCCGGACCTGCCATTCGTTGACAGCCAAAACCATACAATCAACTGTCAAACAAGATTACGGTCTTGATATCTCTTATCGTTTGTCATGGAATGCTTTAGAGAAGGCTAGGAGGGGAGTTTTTGGAGATAGTTCAAGCTCTTTTAGTTTACTAAGCGGATACTTCAAACGATTGAAGAGCCGGGATATTACTTCAGACTGCCAGTTGGAGTTGTCAGCTGGAAACCGATTCAAGCGCTGTTTTGTAGCATTCGGTTCGTCCCTTAGTGGTTTTCATTCATGCCGTCCAATGTTGTTTGTCGATGGAACCCACTTATATGGCAAGTACAAGGGTACATTGCTCACTGCTGTAGCAAAGGACGGAAACAACGGTTAGTTACATTTATCTAAATAATGAACGATGTTTGTGTGTGAAAATGCTGATGTAATTCGCAGCATGTGTTGCGAATTAAGCAGGGTTGTGATCCTCACATTTCGCAGTTGAGGCTGCGAATTATGTATTATGCTGTATAAATTGTACTTACATCGCAGCTTGAGTTAGGTATTATTTGAAGTTTCCACAAGCTGCGAATTCACATAACAAGATGCGAACTGTTTGCATGATCAATTAAAATGTTACACACATTTCGCATGACAAGCTGCGAAATGTGTGTGACAGCATGCGAATTGTTTACAAGTTTTAAACGTTTGCATACTGTTGTAGTGTTTAATTGATCTGCCTTTTTTCCAGGACTATTCCCTGTTGCTATTGCTGTGGTTAGCATTGAAGATTGGGACAATTGGATGTGGTTTTTGGGGTGTTTGAAACCACATTTGCTGGATCGCCAGATCACATTTATTTCAGACCGTCATTCTGGTATTGTTAATGCTGTTTCTGTCTTGTATCCAAACTGCTATCATGCGTACTGTTATTACCATCTCATGCAGAATTTGAGAGCCAAACTGGAGCATACTAACAGGGAGTATAAAAAAAAGATGTTGAGTTTCTTCCACCGTCTTGCTTTTGCTCCCAGTCAAGAGCTTTTTAAAGAGATACTAACAGGTTTTTTATGTGAAGGTGGTCAGAGAATGAGTGATTTTCTTGCAAATTTACCCCCTGAAAAGTATGCGCAGGCATACGTAAAAGGGAAGCGATACGGCTCTATGGCTTCTACCGCAGCTGAATCGTTTAACAATCAGATCAAAAAATATTGTGGCTTACCAATTGTTGAGTTTATTGATTGCATTAGAGTCTTGCTTATGACTCAGGTTTCACGGAGATACGAAGAAGGTCTCAGCTGGAGTACTAATTTGGTTCCTGAGTACGAGAAGAAGCTAAAGCAGAATGTTGACATGTGCCGAAGTTGGGTAGTACGTAAGTCCTCTTCTGCCGTGTTCGAAGTCTTTTCGACTCCTGTGGCTGTTGTTAATCTGTTGGATTTCAAATGTTCATGCGGATCATGGCAACAAGAGTGTTTTCCATGTGCTCACGGTCTAGCGGCATTACAATACACTGACCAAGATCCATTGACTGTAATAGAACCCTTCTTTACGGTTAAGAATTACAGGGAAAGTTACTCTTTCAGCATACCAGCTCTAACTGATTTTGGCGAAGGGTCCAGCGCTAACGATCCTTCTTTCGTTGAAGTTCTGCCTCCGAACGTTAAGAGACGCTCCGGAAGGCCTAAGAAAAAGCGAATCCCTTCTAGAGGAGAAATCTCAACCAAGAAGTTAAGATGTGGCCGATGTTTGAAATCAGGCCATAACCGGAGGACTTGTGATGTTCCAGTTTAAGGACATTTATTTTTTTTGAATACTTATTGTTCTGTACAGCAAACTAGACATTTGTACATTCGAATTACATGCGAATTATATGCAAATATGTGAAAGTTTAACAGGATGCGAATCATATGTAAAACCACATCAAACATGTTCATACCCTTACGTTTCGCATGGTATGATGCGAACTAGGGCTATATTTGTGATGCGAATGGAGTTCAGTTAAGGAGTCCTGATATTTGTCATGTGATAAGCTGCGAATTGTTATTTAATAAAAATAACAGTATATTCAGTAAGGCTGAAAGGAGGATTACAAGTTGGACTACAAACATCCATCAGGATTACATGCGAACTATGAACAATTAAGTTAAATCATATGAACAATTTAGCATATGTTACGTTTCGCATGTTAGGCTGCGAATTAGGAACAAAATTGTGATGCGAATGGAGTTCAGTTAGGAGTCCTGATATTTGTCATGTGATAAGCTGCGAATTGTTGTTTAATAAAATACCAGGATATTCAGCAATGTTGTTTCGCATGTTAGGCTGCGAATTAGGAACAAAATTGTGATGCGAATGGAGTTCAGTTAGGAGTCCTGATATTTGTCATGTGATAAGCTGCGAATTGTTGTTTAATAAAATACCAGGATATTCAGCAATGTTACGTTTCGCATGTTAGGCTGCGAATTAGGAACAAAATTGTGATGCGAATGGAGTTCAGTTAGGAGTCCTGATATTTGTCATGTGATAAGCTGCGAATTGTTGTTTAATAAAATACCAGGATATTCAGCAATGTTGTTTCGCATGTTAGGCTGCGAATTAGGAACAAAATTGTGATGCGAATGGAGTTCAGTTAGGAGTCCTGATATTTGTCATGTGATAAGCTGCGAATTGTTGTTTAATAAAATACCAGGATATTCAGCAATGTTGAAATGATGTTCAAAATATATTTGGATTACAAAATGGAGGATTACAAAATATATCCAGAAACTAACAACTGTTTACACACATCACTACAAGCTTTTGGTGCTGGTTAGTTGCATTTCAGTATACCAAAAAACTAAAACCAACTCTAGAAGTTGGTAGACGATTCATCACCAACTGTTTCCTCTTTCTCCTTCTCTTTCTCTTTCTCTTTCTCCTTCTCTTTCTCTTTCTCTTCTTTATCCTCAGCTTCAACATCTTGGTGATGTTCTTCTTTATCCTCAGCTTCAACATCAACGTCCATCATGCTTAAAAATTTTGTCCTCGATGGACCAGCTTCGTATTCCCTCTTCCTTTTGTTGTTTTTAACCTCTGCCGGCTGAGGTTGCACCATTTCTGGCTGAGGTGCAGCAGGAACCTGTTCTGGCTGAGGTTCAGCAGCAAGCTGTGGAACAACTTCCAATGGTTGTGAGTCAGCTGAGTAGTAGTCATCATATATGTCTAACCCAAAAACAGATACTGGGCTGTTTGGTGGTGCTGCTGGCATGATCAAGTCATCACTCCAGTTCACGGTTAAGGATGACCAGGAGTCACCCAGAGAACCGATTGAACCAGAATTTGAGACTGAGGTGGTGGTTGTGGTGGTGGAAAAAGACATGACTTTTTGAATTCTAAGAGAAGAGGGAAAGGAGTTTGTTAAAAAATAGCCTCTGGTGCAAAATGTGTAGTTTGTTTTAAAATAGCCTCTGGTTTACTAGTGTTATTTATAGGGAAAGAAGGTAATCATTACATAGCCTCCATGTCCAATCAGAAATTAATGGGAAAGCTTGTTCTGTACGTGATTAGATAGTTTTTTGTGTGCTCAATGGAGAAAACGTTTACCAAGGCATACGCCATAGCCTGTTCGTATTCTTGATTTTTATATTTTGAATTTTTTATTTATGCACCAGGCTGCGAATTGGGTGTGTAGTGATAAACATCTATCTGGTTAGGCTGCGAACTATTTGATATAAGTTAGGCTGCGAACGGTGTGGTTTTAACCATTATATATCAGGGTATGCTGCGAAATGTTCATACATACCAGGATCATAATCAACCATTATATATCAGGTTATGATGCGAAATATAAGATAAGGAATATTCAAAACTAACCATTATATATCAGGATATGATGCGAAACATAAGGTAAGGAATATGAACAAAAAAACTAAATTTACAACAGCTGTATTTTAGAACAAGTAACAAATTTACAAAAACTAAATTTACAAAAACTAAATTTACAACAAGTAACAAATTTATTTAGAAGCAATACACAAATCATCCATATGTGATGGTGTCTTTGTCATTTAAAAAGAAATGGAACATTTCTCTTCTGAAGGCAGTTACCATATCTGCATTGTATTTTTTCTGCACTGTTCCATGCTGAATAATATCCCTTGCATATTGGCAGACGAAGACACCACAGTCCAGGGTGCCTCGCTTTTGTTGTGGGAATCCTCTTTCCACCTTCACCTTCCACCCTGTATTATCTTTGGGTAGGAATTCTCTATCCAACAAATATTTGATCTGTGTATAGTAATTAATGTTAGGAATATTCACAAAAACAAAAACCAAAAAAGTTGGTGACATACAATTCGCATCCTCAGGTTGCGAATTACATGACAATGAATCCAACATAATTCGCAGCTCAGGCTGCGAATTATATGACAGGCAATCCAACATGGACGGGCTGCGAATTGTGTTGTGGACAGGCTGCGAATTGAGTTATAGACAGGCTGCGAATTGGGTTATAGACAGGCTGCGAAAACAACTGTTTTGCTCACAATTCGCAGCATACCAGAACACAGTTCGCAGCTTGTATACTTAAATTTAATGGTTTGGAATATTTTACCAGTTTTGCAGGTGTCCTTGTGGTCAGGTCTGTGCCATGAAGCCTAGGCAGAAGCGAATTGTAGTTTGAAATTGTCCTGCCGTCGATATCGATGACGAGCAACGTCCAGTGGTTTGCATTGTCCTTTTGCTCGGTGCACAGTGGAACAAAGATGATGTTGGCATCTTTGCGTCCCATTCTAAATGCCATGTCCACAAGATTTTCTACTGGCCAGCCTTCTTTCAATTGATGCTGCATCCAAGCAAAAGTATATTAAAATAAGAATATTTTCTGAACTTTTGTTCAATTTACCTGTCCTAAACTTACCGTAGCCATGCCCGAAATCAGTACGGCGTCGTGATACTGTCCTTTAGCTTGAGTGCATGGGACTTTGTAGTCTGCTTCTTCAAGCATCTTTCGAATCCAAGCATCGATAACCTAACATTTAAACATTATGTTAAATATAGAATACATATTTGAAACATTGAAAATAGAATTGGTTGACAGTTGGATACCTTTACGTCCAGCTCCAGTTCTAAAGGTAGTGCCATGACATCACTCGTTTGCACCCTGATTCCGTATGTAAACTTGGACTCTGGTAACTGCCATATCACTGGATCAGGTGTGTCGCTCTCGTAGGCTTTAACCAACTGTATTTTGTGGTATTCTGCCACATCGATAAGGTCAGTTACTTTTGTTTTCTTTGGCCAGTCGCTGTATTCTACTACTGGCGGTTCCCGCATTGTTATTATGAACTCTTCTTCTTCCTCTGCCACTTGAGGCTGCGTTTGTGTCAGTAGCGTAAAACTTGGCTCCTCTATCTCATTAACCTTCTCGAGCTTAGTATGAAACAAAAAGTAGAGGGCGTCAGTGATTATAAGTGCAACGACTCCAAACAGTTCGCAGCTTAGGCTGCGAAATGTAAGGTAGCAGTTAAATAAATTTATAAGTATCTATCAGGGTAGAATGCGAACTATTCGAGGTTCCCCCGAACAGTTCGCATCCTACCCTGATATTTATTTGTAATGCTCCAGTAAGCATTTGCCACAAGTCACGTGTTATTATGCGAAAGCATTATAAGTAGGCCTTACCGCACGGTCAGCGACAACCACTGCCGTTGACTTGTTCGGCATAGAGGCTGGATCGTGTCGGCAGAAATGATTAATGTCATCCTCCGACATGTTCTCCAGAGACCGTTGTATTATAGAATCGTAATATACATTATCAATTTCATTTAAAAATGTCTGTGAAACTTGAGTACTAATACCATCAACAAAAGCATCATGTAAACCTACTGTGTTATCGTGGGACTCTGGAGCTGCGAGTTGATTTGTTACCGGGTCTACAGTTTGACGTTGGCTAAGCAATTCTGTCTTTGCTGACAGCACCGTTGGTCTTTGAAGTTCCACCGAAGAAGTGGTTGTGTCTTCTAAGCATGGTCCTTCCTGGGTGAGTAGTTCTGTCTTCTCACCGGGATGGACAGGTTCTGACTCTTGAGGTGCTACCTCTTGAGTTAGCCTTTCTCTCTTCGCCAAGGCTATCTGTTGCTGCTGCTGTTGTTCTTCTTGTCCTTGTTGTTGCTCTTGTTGCCGGTCCTCGTGTTGAACCTGTGGCGTCTGGTGTTCTTCGAGTTGTTGTTCTTCTTGTTGTTGCTGGGGGTGTTCTTCTTTTTGTTGCTCTTCGTGTTGTTGTTCTTCTTGTTGTTCCTGTTGTGGTTGGGGGTGTTGTTGTTGTTCTTCTTCTTGTACTGTTTACTCTTGTTCCTGTTCTCCTTGTTGTTGGGGGTGTTGTTGTTCCTGTTCTCCTTGTTGTTGGGGGTGCTGTTGTTCCTGTTCTCCTTGTTGTTGGGGGTGTTGTTGTTGCTGCTGGTGTTTCTGTTTCTGCTGGTGTTGTTGTTGTCTTTCGGTCTCCTATTTCATAAAAAAACATATGTTAATCATCGTGTAATCATATTTCGCATCCTGACCTGATATCTATGTTATACATTCACTCCGTTATTACCTATTTCGCATTCTGATCTGATATATATGTTATACAGTCCCCCAGTTTATTACATAGTTCGCATCCTGATCTGATATCTATGTTATAAATTCCCCCAGTTTAGTACATATTTCGCATCCTCACCTGATATCTATGTTAAACATTCCCCAGTTTTATTACATAATTCGCATCCTGACCTGATATTTTGTTTGTAATAACCAGACCACCAGTATACTACATAATTCGCAGCTTAAGCTGCGAAACGTTTGTACATGACTACACAATAGTCCTCATATTTGTTTAATAACATCATATCATCTACTTACATTGTGTACCTTATCTGTCTGTGTCTCCATGATGGGTGAATTGTGGACATCATCATCCCTTTCTTCCGGCAGTACTCCATCAGCATGGTGCTGATCAGCATTAGACACGGATGCTTGCTGATCAGTGGATTTTTGTCCCTCTGGAAGTGCTGCTGGTACCTGCTTAATTGGGCTTTCAGTACGGCAGATTGGCAGAGAGATAGCATTGTGGAGTTGTTGTGCTTCGAGTTCCGCTATCTTGCGTTTCAATTCTTCCAGCTGCAAAAATGATAGCAAACTTTTTATAAACAGTTTAAGTGCTGATTGTAGTGATTATTTAAGGTTCAAGTCATACTTACTTCTCTGGCCTGTTTTTCTATTTTTCGCTCGTACTTGTTCTTGTCGGCATACGTCTTCAAACGCTTTGATTGAGCAGCAATATCGGGATTAGGGTCTCTGCGTTTGAATAAATAATCACCGATCGTTTCACTCATATTGGTTGTGTCGGTGTCGGAGGGCTCTTGCCTGGATTTGCCTTTGGGTTGTGGTGGAATTGTTTTCTTGGGGAGTCTTTTTGGTGGAATCGATGGCTCGGGTGGTGTTGGGTGTTCGAGTGTGGGAGACATCACCTTATTTATTACATTCTGTGATGCTCGTCTCCTTTTTTTTGGTTTTGATGCTGTGCTTTTCGACCTCTTCCTAGGTCTTTCTTCCGGTGAAGGTGGTACCGTTACTTCTGCATCTTCACCATCTTCATCATCTTCTTTTTCTCCGAAAGCTTCAATTTCAGCCTCGGTAAGCTGTAATGGACCTTCTAAAACCTACCAACAGATGCACATGTAAGTAAATTAATTGTTTCGAAAGTAAAAGGGTGTAGACAAACAAATTGTTTCTTACAAGCAGTTCGCATCATATGATGCGAACGGTGTGGTTTTAAATCATAGTTCGCATGTTAAGCTGCGAAATGGTTATGGGACAGTATGATGCGAACTAAGTGTTAAACATATGATTATGGGGCAGTATGATGCGAACTAAGTATTAAACATATGATGCGAACTGTGTTGAACATGAAGCTGCGAAGCAAAATTCATATCAGGCTGCGAAATGTTTGAGATATTTTTATAAGCAGTTCGCATCATATGATGCGAACTGTATGCACCCCAAGTTCAATACATATATAACGCTTATACCTCGTCATTATCCAGCAAGGTTGTTTTAATAAGATACCCCATGGTTGATGCGTGGCACTCTAACCCCAACCATTTGAAGAACCTTGGTATCGAGGTTGGCTTCGCTACCTCGTGGCCGATTGTTGTGTGCTCCATGATGAAGGGCTGCATGGGGACAGGTTTTATCAACACGGTGCTATGTACAAAACTAATTGTTATATTGAATAGATCAATCTTACAACTAAAAGGGCGACGCAGCCGACGACTTTATCGGCTCTTTCTACTGCTAAGCAACTCCTGATAGACTGTCGAAGCTTGAACAGAATCGATCCAGCCCAGTCGTAATTGTTTATTACGTTGAGGTCTTCAACGTAATAAACCGTGCTCCAGCCCAAGATATCTCCAGATACGGAGTAGAATAGCGTGGAGCACAAAAACAGTATCAACAGCCTCGCCACGTCTTCCAATTCATGTTCCCCTCCTTCGTTTATGGCCTTCTCTATACCCTCCTGTAAAACCAATGACAACATTCTATGTTAGAAATGTACAAAATCTTGCTTTATAAAGATGAAGCCCATCTTGGACGTACCTTTATGATGGCATTTGTTATTGTTTTGGTATTAGTAGCTGATGCTTTCCTGCCAGATTTTGACATGAAGTATTTCTTCATCATCCTTGATTCGTCCTCCTGGCCGGCCTCATACTTGTTGTGAAAAGCGCCGGTTTTTGTCAACTCCATTTTTTCGGTGCCATGCCTCAGCCCGAATATGATCTTGATATCGTTTGTAGTTAGCTTTACATACTTGCTGCCAATCCTAAAGGCGTCTCGTTCTAGAGAGAATTTTTGGATGATATACTCAATGATTATGTAGAATTTTTTCCTAGGCAGCTCTTCCTCATTACGGATTTCGAACGCTGTTTTCAGAAGCGTGTAGAAGGGTGTGTTTCTTGCAGCTTCAATGTGGGCCCTTGTAATACGCATGTCTTTTAGTAGCTTTAGAAGGCTCACCAACCCTGATCTGTAGTAGCTGGGTTTTGTTGTCATACTTTCTGCACAAACACAATCAGTTGGAGTGTCACAAATAATTCGCATCACAAGCTGCGAAATGCATACATATAAATACTGGCTTAACCGACAAGCTGCGAAATAAGTTATGACAGAATGCGACTTATGTATATCAAGCTGCGAACTGTTTGTAAACAAGTATAACAATACAATCGAGCTGCGAATTGCTTGCATTGTGGGTGATCAGGATGCGAACTGTTACATTTTTTCCATGCACGTTGCAGGGATCTGGGAATTATGCACCAAACACCAAAATCAACAATGAACTACCTAATGCAGATCTAACATACATAATATTTCTCAGTAGAGTATCAGTGACTCATGCAACTAAAATTCTACCCTGGCTTCGACTATAAACCCATAAACTGAGCAACTATCGTCAGTAGATACTTCATTCTACTACGAAAAGCAATGCTATCGTGGAGTTGTTGAAAACAGTGGTTCAGATTCAAAAAAAACGCAAAAAAAGGTACGCTTTCCACCATAATGCATACCTGTTAAATTTCACCGGCCGGAGAACGAGATAGAAGTTTTCAGAGACGACTTCACGACAACTTTGTCGAATGAGATTTGAAGGTGTTAGTGACTGTCTGAGTAAAAGAGGCTCACCGGTGCGATAGTGACGAAGGTGCGAACGGTGAGAAGCTGTAGGGTTTCTGGGTTTGAGAGAGAGAGTATCAAGAAGTCGAACGGTTTGTTTTCTGGTGGTTTCTAAAATTAGAATTTTGCGTTTGTTTAGGGTGATAGGAGGGTCGAAAAAGTGGGATGGAATTGAAAAATGGGTATATATAGTGGAAGGGTATTTTTGTCCAATTTATTAGTCTGGGTATTAAGTAACACTATGTTAAAAGCGGGTGCCGCCGGGTAATAAGATAGTTGAGTGGGTATTTTCAGGTACTTTTCTCTATAATTATTCTGACACTGTATTTATTTACAAATAAGCTACTAGGGTTATAAAAGTACCAAAAAAATCTTTTGATTTTGAACTAAAAATATTGATAATTATTTATTACTACAAATATTTATTAATAATTTCTTAAATATCATATTTTACAAATTATATTTTTAAAATATATTTGAAAATATTATTGATTATTTTAAAAATATAATTAAAAATATTTTTTTTTATTTATATTTATGTTTTTTTAGTTGCAAAATTATATTAAAAAATAAAGATAAAAAATTAATGATGTTTTAGTTGATGAATTACGTGTAATTAGATTGCGAAAAACAGTTGTGGTCATGTAACTAGGTTGCGAAAAAACAGTTGTGTTTTAATTAAAAAATTATGTATATTTTGGTTGAAAAAAGTAATTGTGTTTCAATTGCGTACCTACATATGAAGAAATAATTTTGATTTAAAAAAATTGTATCAAGTAGTGAAATTAGACATAAATGAGTTGCGTAGAATAATAATTGTGTAAATAAAATTTTGGTCGGAAAATAAATCTAAAAAACAACCTTTATATTCTAGTTGTTGGATTAGTATCATTTGATCGTTAAAAAATAATTGTATTCAGTTGTATAATTATATATAATTTGGATGTCAGTATAAAAAATTATTCTCATATAATTATACTTATAGATTTCGTATTTCGTTTTGCTCGCATCTAAAAAATATAAATCATAGTTTAAAAATATTAAACCTAAATTGTAATAGACATAAACCGTTTGTAATTCTTGGTAATTTTAATTATAAGTCAATTTTAAATATTGTTTTAAATATATCATTAGTACAAAACTCCAAATAAATTTTCTATTACAATAATATGATTTACTTTAAAATTTTGTAGTTTAATTAATATGGTTCATGTCGATTTTACTATAGTTATTTTTAATCTTTTAAAGTTATAAACTAATTTTAGTGAAGCTGAAAAATAAACAAACTTTCACCCTGTGTTTTTAAGAATTAAAAAGTTACATACGTCAAAATTTGATAATTAGAAGACGATTCGCGACTTTAAAGTTTAAATATAATAATAAGCTTCTTCTATTATTTAGAATGGTGTCTTTCGTGACCTATGACAACATAAAATATAAAGCCAGATTAACGTGTTGCTTTATAACTTAAGTAGAGCTAAATTCGTGCAACTATTATGCTTCTCAAAACCTGGACGATGCTAAAGTTGACCCTTGTTCCAGTTTTAATCTTATTACTTAAAAAAGGAGTACCATATTCGATCCTGGGTCGTTTTCAAATTCGCACTAAATATCGATAGATTTTCAGAATTTCGATTTCGAGCTGTATTAATACAACTTTCAGTGACATTATACCAAAACAAAAAACAAAAATATTCTAGTTGCTTCTTCCATCTTCTGATATGACAGCCAATGTGATGACGTGCAACTAGAAAACATACTATATTAATGTGTTGCAGGTGTCAATCATATGTAAAATAATCAATATTATCTTCATGGAGTAAGATTTACACGGTTTTATAATTAATTAACTATAATTTATTACCCATGTGAACTTTTTATGTATGTTTTTCAAAATTATTTTTCGAAGTTGTTTTATTACTTGTATTTTTATAGCTTAGTTTGTTTGTTAGTGGTAATAGATTTGGAAGCATTAGTTTAACGGTGATAAGATCGACACATCAGCGAATATAATTTCGGTGGTAAACGTCGGTATGTGAATTTGTGCAGTGAGAATGTGTTTACGTAGGTGTGCATGTGTCTCTCGTTTCCTACATGCACATCAAAGAGCTGTAACCTCAATACTGACACATTTTGTTAGATTTATTGGAGTGCATGAGTAATTAAAATCTATTTAAAATTTCAAATTCGGAAATTTATGGTTGCTTCCAATATGATTATTAATTTTACTTTGAATGAGTAACATCATCAGTTATTTTCTAAAATTTCCTGTAGTTTTAGATTTTAAAAAAAAAAAATTAGTCATTAACATGAATAAAGTATACATGATTAGATTTGTTAAAATCTTGTACAAGTTTCTAAAATTTTAAAAATGTAATGTTAACAAAAAAAAATTATAGTCCTCGATAATATTTTGAGATATTAAAAGATAGTTTTCCACTTTTATTTATGCAATTAAATGCAGATAATCCAAAACATTTTAATATATTTTTAGAAGTAATTATATAAAAATGTATACGCGTTAAAATAATTTTATTTTGGTTGTAATGAAATATGACTAGATAGGTCTGAACTTTTTTTGTTAAGCTAAACAAATTTTTTATTTCAAATAGAAGCTTTAGTATAATTGTTTTGAAGATAGAACAATTTAAAACAAAAGCGCGAAACGAAATTGTTAAAAATTGGAGATATACAAAAAAACTATAGCTAATTGAAGCAGCTTGAAAAGGCTCAAGAATTGAAGACGGAGAGATGAAGATAGTTCTTCACTGGATATAGGGTTCATTTCGATGAAAAATCCAGAGAGAATTTGGAATGAAGAAACATAAAGAGAATCATCTTCTTTCAAGAAACAGATCCATATCAAAATCAAATGAAGATAAGGCATATGAAATGCTTGATGAATTGCCAACAACTAGCTCTCGAGCTTTCATTTCGGAGATGATGAGAAGAGGATCTATTAAGACGCATCAAGTAAGCTCTAATCATCTACAATCTTAGAATGATCCAGAAGTAACGAGCTTAAGAGACAACTAGGAATCTTTCAGATACAGACTCGCACTGATTTGAGAACACCCAGCTTTGTAACTATAATTAAGAATGACTTTCACTAGAATATGACCAAAATCCAGTAAAGTAGTACCACCTTGATAAGCCATAAGAGATATTGAATAAGATTTATGAGTCTGTAACCTAAAATTAAAACCATATTTATGCATATGCTTGTCAGGATTCCTGCAGCAGCATTGATGAAGACTTAGAGATGACTAAAAATAATAAAGAAAACTGAATTGAATAACATTACTAGGAATTTGTTATTCTAATATATTGTAACCCATATCTATACTTTAAAAAGAGTGATTGCATTCAATTGAGGAGGAGTCTGAAAGTTAAGATGATTCAGTTTCATTTTATATTTCAGAGTCCACCTAGCTAGCCAATCGACAACTTTGTCTTGTTCTCTGAAAATATGATGAAGGACAATTGATAGAGATATTAGAGTTCTGATACAATTTAGAATAGGCTCCAATGACCAGGGAATTTTACCTAAGGATAAAAAAGAAACTAGTATCTCTGAGTCAGTTTCCATTTCAACGTTTATTAAACCGTTAATTTTGCAGATTTGCAGACCATCGTGGAGAGATTTTGCTTCAGCCTTGATAGAAGAAATCTTGCCAAACAGATTGCTATCACCATGGAGGAACATTCCATTGCAGTATCTGATTATAACGCAGCCACTGGATTCTCTTAAAGCAAGACAACAAGCATTAATGTTTAATTTGCATCTACTATGGAGAGAAATAGACCATGAAAGGTGAGTTGCTTTAATTTTCCTCTTGTGATGGTTGTAACCTCCTAGGTCAGTAGTTGCATCTTCAACATCAGTCCAATGCATGTGTTTAAAAAGATTAGATTGATCTAAGCTAGTTATAATAAACTTTATATAGTTAATAGAATATATAATAGAGATAATACTTCGTTTGAATTTGACCTTGTTTCTAGATTACCAAATTACCCAGTTAATAATTGCAGGCAAGATAGTTTCAATATGAACTTTCTTTTGAGATGACCGGCAACCAGCTTCTAGTCGTGTGAGTTGTAGTCATGAATTTACCAATATTGATCTTGAACATAGCTGCAAAATAAGACCAAATAGACCAAGCATAATTATAAAAAAATAGGTGGTTAGGAATTTCTAAATTATTACAATTTTACACTTGGAGACTAAGACTATGTCTATGGTCTGAATAATTAAGTTAATGTGAAGTATATTATTTAAGAGCCTTCACAGTAGGAAAAAAAGTATTGTGTATGACTAATGTGGTTCCAGATCTTGTCAAATAAGTTAGACTTTTTGTGCTTGATTCTGATGTTGTTCCAAGTGTCCTTTGTGTTGAAGTTTCCATCTTTAGATAGATGTGAAAAGATAGAGTCATCAACTTGGTCATCAATAGATTTCTTAGTAATCAAGTTAATATTAGAAAAAGAAAATATAGGCCTGATCTTGTTCATATTCCAAATATTATTATCCTAGAAAGTGTTGACCTTGTCACCAATAAATCAGCTATTATCAAACTTTTCATCCAACTTAATTTGAAGAGGACGACCAAACCAATTATCCAACCATAAATCAATGTTACCTTTACCCAACTTTCACATGTTGTTTTTTTCAGAAAATTTCTTGATTTTAGTAAGCATTTTTCATGTTTGAGAGCAATACTTATGGTAGTTAACCTGAAGAGGATGTTTGTATTTACAGTAGATACTATGTAAAAATATTAGTCCAAAGAGAATTATTATCTCTAAATTTGATCCAAAGCTTACAGGAAAAGATGTTTTTTATGTCACTTAATTTCCTTATGTTGAGACCAGCTTCACAAAAAGTCTTACAGATAGTAGACCAGTTAAACTAGTGGATAGAGGAGCCCCAAATGAATTTATTTAACATTCTTTTAATATTAATAATGATGATCTTGGGAAGGCTGCATCTTTACATCCACTAGATAGGAATATACATTAAAACTCAGTTGATAAGTGTGAATCTTCTATCATAAGATAATTTATTGTCCTCCCAATCATTAATCTTATTTTTAATTCTGTCAAGAAGAGTGGAAAATTAATTGTTTTGTTTTTTGAGTTGAGAGTGATACCAAGATAAGTAGTATGAATAAAATTAGTGCTAAAGCTAGTCCGAATGGCTAAGGCACTAATTCTGTCTTGAGATAAACTGTTAGATGTGATGATATTTTTTTTTATTTGTTGATTGATTAACCTGAAATGTCCTGATATTTCCAATAAAAAAGAACCAAGATAATACATAGTTGAACTAAGACCATTAGTAAAGATGAGTAAATCATTAGTGAATGCAAGACATGGTATGATAGTGTTACTTCTGCACGAGTATTTCATGGTGTTGTTAGATTCAAAAAGAAAACTAAGACTCTTTTATTAAAACTTTTTCTAGAATGATGAAAAGACTTGGGGACACGGGGTCCACATATTCAAAAATTATAAGCATTCTTGTGTTTAATCCCGTATTTTGCTATATTAATGCAAAATGAAGTGTGATCGGAGCAAGTCCTAGCCATGTGGATTATCTTTAGTTTCATAGAAATAGTCATACCAGTCTTGATTATAGATAACTTGGTCCAAGTGCTTCCAAATTCTTTATTTAGCCAAGTAAATTTAGTCCCGTCATATCCTGCATCTTCTAAAAAGTAGTCATGCATAATATCGTTAAATTATTCAAAACTTTTGTGCTAGTAGGTTGAGCAGCCCAACTGCTCATCACAAGAAATTATGGAATTAAAATCCCCCAACACCATCCATTCATTAGCACTGGTAGAGATGTGTCTTAGAATATCCCAAAGCTCAATTCTGTCAGCTCTCTAGCACTTTGCGTAGATATAAGTGACAGAGAAACTTTTTTCAATGATGTTATGTTTTATTTCAATATGAATACAGTGAATATGATGAAGCATAATGTTAATCACTAGCTCATCTGTCCAGAAAAGCCAGATGGTTAAAGCCAATCTTAGCCGCAATGTTCCCCTCATAATTAGAAATGATAAGAGGCTCATGAATATTGATAAATTTAATATTTCGTTGAATACAATAGATTTAAGCCTGCGCAAAGAAGCTTTGTTGCCAATCCCTCGAATATGACAATTTAGAATCTTGGTCATAATGGACTTTTGAGGGTAGCTCTTCTGGGCTATATAAATTTCAGAGACTTTAAAACTAAAGAACTTTTGTTCTTATTTTTTTAGCTTATTTTAATTTTTTCTTTAGGACATCTTGAAAGCATTTATCAAGTTTCTTCCTATTTAGAATTGGGGTAGATTATAGGTTGCTTGTGTTGTCTTGATTAAGAGTATGAATGTCTGATATGAGATTTTCATAATCCATGGAAGAAGATAGATTGTTGTAGTCATACTCTAAAGAATTGTTAGCCTCTATTACCTCTTCTATATTAATGGAAATATAATTATGTTTTGAGGTAATCTGAATTTCATTAATCTTTATGTTGTTTTGCACATCTTTAGCAAGTATTTGGGATGAGTTTATGGCTGATATAACATTTTTCTGATCATTGGAGAGAGTTTTTAGAATCTTTGCACATCTGACCACTATGTCTCTTGCACTTCAAGTTGTTATCATCATTACTCTTATTGCTGGAATCTTTGTGAGGCTTTATAACTATTGATTTTACTTCAGGGAGTTTAATAATTGAGGTTTCAGGTAGAAATTTCAAGCGCATCTTTGCATGTATTTTTTATTCCTCAAATTCCTAGGATTTAGGTAGAAATTTCTTACATGTGTCATGCATATGTCCTAAATGATGACGATACTGTAAATAGTGAGGGATATACTTGTAACTTATCTTGAGCCAACATCTCTCATTATCACCAAAACCAACCTAGATGTGATGTTGTAACTTCTTTGCTTGATTCAGCTCAATCCAAGCGTAACATACATTATAAAGAGCATTGTTTTTATCAGGAACCTAAGTCTTTAATAGTTAGCCAATTGTGGCTATAATAGTCTGAATAATAAAGTCGTTTTATAAAAATTCTGGAACTTTAGCTATTCTGATCCACATTGGAGTAATAAGGTTTTTCATTTTCGGATTGAATGTCGGAGTCCACTTTAGAATTCTTATAGTAAAATTTACAATTGTCCATATATTCTTGACCCATAGCTTGCATATATCATCTGTTAATGAGAATTCCAACATGATATGATGAACATCCCAAGTAGCTACACTGTAATCACCTACAAATTTTCAAGCACTTAGAAATTGTGTTAAAGTTTGTCTATTAGGAATACCTATGGAAATATTTCTAATTAGCGTAAATCTTGATGCAATCATTAGTTGATCTTTATCTTGTTTTGAGAATTGAAGAGATATGTGATCACTTTTTTTCTTGAATTGTAGATGGAATGTATGCATTGGGTTTGTATGAAGCTTTAAACAGTTCAACATATGATTTGGACTTCTTAGATACATCAGCATACTTTGTACGATCATTTTGCGGCTAATTTGCTTGGTGAAATACTAAAAATCAGACTCTATAAATACTTTGTTTTTATTTTTATTCATGAATTCTATGTTTTGTTGATTTGGAACAGATCCATGTTAATCTTTATTTGCAATCTTCCTTGGGGAAACTTTGTGTACTGTTTCTTTTACCATTAAGTATCTGGCAAGCAGCCAGAGTTGCAGAGAAAGCCAAGCAGAAAATAAGAGAAACTTCAAAGTCTTAAAACAAAAGTAGATCCAAATTCTAAAAAAGTACAAAAGTATTATATTAATTATTCACGAGAAATCATATCTTTATTTGTGTAATAATGTTTTTATTTATAACAACATATTACTAAATAATTTATACATACATAAATTTAATCGTTTTTATATATAACTTGAACGTTATAGAATTCAGTTTTTTCCACACTAAATTAATATCCAACCGTTAATTAATATCAACCAAAGTTATTGTTATTGGTGTAAAATAAAATAATATATATATATATATATATATATATATATATATATATATATATATATATATATATATATATAAATAGAAATTGGTAAAAGTTTGTGAAAGAATTTAATCGATTATTAACCATTATGAATCTAGTTGGAACATAAAATATTTTATTAATAATATTCTATATGATCATAAAATTTAGATCACAATATAATTTTTTCACAAAATTTATTTTGGTCTTAATTTTAGTCTAAAAAATGATAATAGTTAATATATATACATATAATAGAATATGAAAAGGTTCAAATAAGTGAGAATACCATAAAACTAAATAAAATTAGAAAAAATAATTATATGAATGATTATTACGTTAATTGTAACACTTTCAAAATAAGTGAAGTGTATTTAGAATCATAAAAATAAATGAGTTTTTATTCATAAATTGTGGTTACAAATAAGATAACTATTGAGGTTAAGAGTATTTCTTCTACTTGCTTATAGAAAAATATAGATCTAATGATTAGTGCACGCAAGCTTAACATACAAAAAATGGATGGTAAGATAAACTTAATGATTACTCTTTCTAACCGATGAAAACATCATTCTCTTCGCGTCTTGTATAACTATCATTATTTTATGTTTCAACGCTTAACTTGGCACATGGTGCAAAGTACAGAAATCACTCATCGGTTACTACTTTTGAAGGGGACAATGTTCATAAAAGTATCGGCGCATACGTGGCTGAAAATTAGGAGAAATTTTTTCATTAAGCTTTCACCATTCAGAACATATTAGATCCAGGTTTTGGAATATAGATAATCCAAAAGGCTCGAATCATATCTTACTCACCCTAGAGAAGCATATGGCCCAAATTTTGGCAGCCATGGCCCTACCATCGGCTAGATTGTGCATTTTTACCAGTTAGGAGGATGTTACTAGGGGGAAGAATCCTTCTGTCAAAGTGTTGGTCCTAAGGTTTAAGACGTTGTTGAAGATAAAACTCTTGTTAGAGAGCACTAAGATCTCATAATCTATTCATGGGATCAGAAGGAGTCAGTGGGAAATGTCATGTCAAAGCCAAGCCTATTAGGATTGATAAAGTCTATTACCTGGTTCTTAGGTATAGGGAGACTGCCAAAAGTTTTCTCATTAACATTATCGAGAGTGGGTTAGTTGATGGTTGAGCCTGATAAATTTACCTAAGATTTAGGGTGAATGTTTCGTTTTTTACTTCCGTATAGTTAGAAAAAGTCTGACACTATTTTTTACAATGACTTGGATTTTATTTTGCAGATGATGAGTAATATTTTTGGTGATATCCCAACTGCTGAGAAAAACAATATGGTTTTTCCTAACTTCGCTAGTTTACTCAAGACTCATCTGAAGGGGCCCAGAGATATAATTCAGACTGATGTTGCACTTACCAAAGTTAAAACCAAACTGGTCGCTTCTAAGAACCGATATCAAACTAGGAGACAAGAACGACACGAGGCTACCAACCAAATGAAGAAGATTCGCGAGAAGGAGGTCATGATTTTGGAGGATAAGAAAGAACAACTGAAGCTGAGGTTACCTTTTTAGGAATAAGTTAAAATAGGCTAAAGACTGTAAAAATAAGGTTGCTAAGGGGGGCCAAGACTTTACCATGGGGATAGCTCGTGATAAGCTTCTGGAGATCAGGAAGCAAAATGGTCTAAGACTTGCATGATTGGTTTCCCAACTTAGATTTGGGTCAGTCTTGGAGCTTAGTTCATAACGAAGGTTAGCCAAAATAGATGATATTGAACTAACCAGACGACGAAAAAATAAAATAGGCAGAGGATCAAAGAAGGTTATTTACGCCAATCCCTAGAATAGTCCACTAGACACTATGGTCTTGGCTCTTCATGTCAATCATTTTGTTGTCGAACTAGAATTCATGAGTTCTCTGAACAAGGCTCATGCTAGAAAACATGGTCAAAATATTGTTGATGAAGAAGCTGAAGTAGTTGATAACGTTGGGAAGGACGGTGAAACCAATGTTGATCGAATCATATTTTTTTTTCCACTTAACTTATATCTTATTCTTTTTTTAACCAAAGTTCTTCGTAGTTGACGATAATATTTTCATGTGTTACAGTTAACTTTTTTAACATCAAGTCCTCCAAGTAGGCCAATTCATGGATTGTATGACTAATATTTTTTGTATGCTTATAGCTTTTGTGGTCTGGCGTGTCGAATATTTTTGTTACATACTTTGGCTTTGCTATGAGGTTCCAGATTCCCATACAGATGATCAATCTCTGCATGGGAAGTCATACCTCAAATATTTACTTGATGTTTTCATTAAGGATGGTTCATGACCTATATGATATTTAACATAAGGTTTATTTTGTCGAGGATATCCCTCTATTGATCTCTCTTTGTGCTTTGATTCTCTGAGTTTTTGCTTAAACATTAATTTTTTTTACAATTCTTTGAACACTCGGGGAGGTTCATACTTTCGACCTCCTTTTAGAGATTTGTTGACTCATATCATTTATACTTCTATATACGGAAATAAAGTAGTGTTGCGCTGTACATTTTTGGGCCTTTCCAACAAGGGATAAGCTTTATTCCCATTAGTTTTGAAATATATTGGTTTCAGTTAGTGAATTTCTTGAAGCAAAAGTTTTTAAGAATCTAGCTATGTAGGTGCCTCAATAAAATTTTAATAACCTACCATTGTAAGAAAGAGTGTACCACTAGAAAATACAAATATTTACAAAGAGTTATATTTACAAAGAATGTGGATAATATTCAGTTATATATAGCTTCAAATTCTCTACGTTGCAAGGTTGTAGAAGTGACATGCCTTCTTTATCACCTAACTTGTATGTTCATTCCCTAACCTTTTTCTACCATCGTATATGGACCTTCCTAGTTAGGGTCAAGATTTTCATCTTCGGGGTCCATAATTTGTTGAAAGGCCTTTTTTAATACTTGGTCGCCCATTTGGAAGCTACAGATATGCACATTTGGGTTGTATATGCTTATCATTAATGTCAGATAATATTTTACCCTTAGATATGCTATAGTATTTTTTATCATATTTATACATGTTCTTATTCCCTTGATACTATAGTCTTCGATATCGGTTGCTACCGTATATAAATGGAGCATTATCTCTATTGGGATCACTGTGTTCATATCATAGATCAAATAAAAAAATGTCTCTTTAGTGATTACTCGAGGGGTGATTCTGTAAGCCTGTAGTACTTCTTGAAAGAATTCGAGGTATTTGGCAATTGAGTTTATAATGTTTTTTCAATCCATGTATTATACAATAATTCATTATCTCAACCCGTCCATTAGCTTGGAGATGAGAATAATTTGAAAGTTTTTCTTGATCTTTGTGGCGAGTGAAACCCATGGTAATAAACCTTGACATATGAACCTGTAGAAAATGTTATTTTTAATAAATTTGATTACCTTTGGTTGTGATTTTATCTAGAGGTTTTGCCTCGACCCTCTTGGAGATGTATTTCACCCAATAACAATATACTTTCTACCTCTTGATGGCTGCACAAATGGGTGACCAAGTTGAGTTTTCATCAGTTAAATGAAAGAGGTTAAGATATGGTTTCAAGTAGAATCATCGACAAAACACAAATATGTATCGCACCTCTTGATTATTTCTTTCGTTTTGGTGATGAAAATTGACTAAAATTATATTTCAATGAGGGATCTTCTTTTCAATGTTTGATAACTACAATAAAATAATCTTACACCATTATGAAATTCATCCAACACATAAAAATATTCACCCGGATTTAGGAATTGTAAGACGGGTTTTGAAAACCCTTGACGATATATTTTTCCTCATATCAAGATGTATATATTTGTTTTATACTTTAGTTTACGAGCCTCGGCCTTATTAGTTAAGAGGTCGCTAGATTATGAGGTATTATGAATTAAAATCCTTTAGTATTTCTTAGTGTCAATGATATTAATTTCAATTTTGAAGAAGGATAAGAGTCTTTTAGAATCGATTGTTGCTCTTATTGTATTACCCAAGATGCCGAATCATAACTAGTTGTCAAGGCTAGGGAATCGACCACATAATTTAGCCCTCAAAACCTGCTGAAAATATATTTTATCAAACTCACTTACTAATTCAAATCCTCTACATACCATATGAGAGTATCATTTCTTGATTTTACTTATCCGAGGTTTTGGTTTATGATGACTTGTGAATCATTCGGTAAACTTACCCTCTTGGCACTACAAATTTACACTAGACAAAGTCCTGAGATCACAATTTCATACTCGGATTTATTATTGGTATGTTAGAATCTGAAACATATGGCCTAATACATATTCTCCTTAGCATTGGTCAAATAGATATCGGTTCTGCAACCTGATAACATGACCCTCTATATGTCCGGACTATACAAGATGGTGGTAGACACTCATCATTATACTAAGGCATTTCAAAGTGAAATTTGGTTAAAATATTAGCCAGTGTCTGGACTTTTGTGGTCATTTTTAGTTTAAAACTAATATCATAATCTTTCATCTATACAGGCCAACAAGTATACTATAATTCACATAGGATATCGGCTTCAGATTTTTATCCACCTCTCAAATACTAATGATGTAGTCGGATACTACAAGGTAAATGCAAAGTATTTCTCCCATCAAACACTTTGATAGTACCTTTAGAGAAGACAAATAGACTTTACGAAGTAAAAAGTTTGGTCTTACTTCTCATTCCATCGGAAGTGATGAGATTTTTTCAATGCATAGAAAAAATGAGAATATTTGTTTGAGAAATAAGATATAAACCTATTTAGGGCTTCCAACCTACCAATCGAGACTTGGACCTCATTTAGTGATCTAGAAAGGTGCATCAATGTTAAAACTTCAATTGTGATGGATTTGTTTTCTATGTATTTTCACTTATTAAATAATCCAAGCATCCATGGTCAAACCATAAAAGAATTATTTTTGTTCAACTTCAGATTTATGGCCCTTTGGTTCTTAAACATTTCGTCCATATATTTTATATAGTCGACATATTTGAGATTCTTAAGGAGTATATCATCAATGTATATTTCTATATTCTGACCTACTTGACTTGCAAAATCCTTGTGTATAAGCCTCTGGTAAGTATCATATATGTTCTTTAACCTAAAGGGCACGAGTTTATAGTAATGAAGAACTCGATCAACAATGAAAGTAATGAATTCTTGGTTTGTCTGATGCATTTATATATAGTCGTACATTAAATATACATCCATGAATGATAACAACTTATTACCAAAGTAAAATCTATCAACTTATCTATAATTGAATTTGTAAATGGGTCTTATGACATGCTATATTCAAGTAAGTAAAATGCACACACATGCACCAATTTACGGTCTTCTTTTGGAGTAATACTAGATTGGTAGTCCATAATAGGTATGTAGTCTCTTAAATATGTCCAACCTATGATAATCGGTCTACTTTACCAGTATAACCTATAATTTTTCAATAGAGAATTTTTTTATCATTTACATAATGGGTTGAATATTTGGATTTACTGATAGGTAATGACATATGAAATCTAAAGGTACTCGTGTTACATTATATGATTTCCAAGCAAACACATCTATATTGTTAGTAAAAACGATAAAAAGACTAATTGATGACTACATGAGAGGGCATTACCAATTTTTAAACTCTTACCCATAATAAGTTCTAGTATTTATGTAGTCTCATTGGGGACTGACAGGCTTGGGACCTCTCAAGGGTCATCAACTCTCTCAAAATCAAGCGATACCCCCAATGATTGCTATTTCATTTTTAGAGTAAATGAGGTAGCCTAACACTCCCGAATGGTTTTCTGATCTCCTTGTATACCTCATACTTTACCATCCACTATATAGCGAAGATAATATTGTATGTTTGAAGCAATTTGATGCATATTGATCGTCCATAATCATCCCAGAATCTCATTATAGATATTAGATCTATCAACTACCATAAATAAATTATTGAATTTTTTTATATTATTTTTTGCTTAAATAAAAAATAGTCTTCCATTTCACTTAAGAGTTTGGTGTTTTCTATGTAAAACCCACTATAGTCATATCAAAATTTTATAAAGTTATTGGATCCTTCAATCTATCAAGTGTACTTTTAAAAATTATATTAGCAGAACTATTAATGTCTTTCAAAAGCCTTATAACCTCTACCTCAAAAATTTATGTGGTGATTAATATATTGTCATGATAAGGTTCTTCCACTCCTAGAATGTCATCTTCAATGAATATTATTGGCATAAATAGGGCCCGATACAAATGAGTTAATGTATACTTTTAGTACTAATATTTAAACTCAAATGCAAGGCCAATAGTTCTAAAAAAGACAAAACTTTCTTCTTCATCATACCTTCTACCATTGTTTCTAGAAAATTCTATATATGATAGAAGCAAAGCCTCATAAAAGTCCATTCAGGCTATTCTTTGTCTCCACGAATCAATGAGTATAATCTCTTAACATTTCAATCAAATCCTACTTAGAATACATGATATAATCTCCAACAACTTGTATGATTTTACTTCCAAAAAACTGGTCAATTAATAAATATAATAGTTCTTCGAAACTTTAGACTAATATCAAGAGTAATTAATTGAACCAGGTCATGACACTTACTAGAAAGGTCATAGAAAAAATATTGCACAATAAATGATTGCCACCGCCAAAGCTAAGCATCATATTCTTAAACTTTTAGACATATTGATCAAGATATCCTTATCTATTGTACTTCTCCATATTATAGTTTTCAAGTTTATGAGGTAGTTCTCTAGCCAAAAAACCTGATGCTAGAAGGAACCTATTTGTGTTATACCTTAGCTGGTATGAATAACCCTCGCTCATGTCGTTTCATCCTAAATATTGAGTCGAACCTTGGTAACCTTTTGATGTGACTAATTAAGACTACGATGATATGAGTCTGGGTAGTAAATAGGTTATCCAAATGGATTCGTATTATTGACCAAGTTTTGGTGATGCACCATATATTGGATTAGGAATTGGAGGATGGGGCTGGAAGGCTGCTAGCTAGGACGTACAAGAGGAGGGGGTGGACATCATGCTTCTAATATTACGGATGAGGTAACACGGGTTGAAAATGATGCGATATATGCTATCGCGGGGGATGCACTAACTTATATTTAACAAGATTTCGATGTGAGACCTATCGCGGAACCACCGTATTTGGACCTTGAAGAGGCTCAGCCTCAGACCTGTGAGTAGAAGCCCTAAGATGGGTGGTAAATATTTTATCTACCTTGGCACTTGGTACGAGATCGACAATGCCTCATATGTTATATATACTCTAAATTTCATCCAATGAACCAATCACTTGATGAAGATGATGAGTACCAACGATTTCTAGCCCTTCGTACCTTTTTATGTACATTTTTTCAGATCGCTCGACTCGGTACCAATGGAATGACTCTGACGTCCTATCATAAACCTTTGGAAAGTCTTAATCTTTATAGATTTTTCTGACTTCGACTCTCAACCTCGAAGGTCATGAACTCATATTCTCCACCTGACTACGAATGATTATTACCTCTGCTGCATAGGTTCAATGCATTGAGCTTAAAAAATTGCAGTATCCATCAGGTCCGTGCTGGAACTTCAGCTTCAACAATATTTGCTATGGTCGACATAAAAAATACTAGTAACTAGTGACTCTATGTAGACGATTTTGAAAATATAATATCCAAATACCAATCGATTTCTGATAAACGACGTCCCAGATGATAATTGTGCTCATTTGTTTGTTATTACGAAGGAGGATGGAATATGCATTTATAACTATACACGTTTACATTTACACATAAAACGCATCTACAAATAAAACAAATAAAACTACCATTAGACCGAGATATATGCGGTGTTATAATTAAATATTAATCAATTAGACGATTCACTCAATTTCAACGGTCCAGTTTGCAATTGTTATCTATTTATAACCATACACGTAATTTTTATATAAAATTTAATTACGAATAAAATCACTTAATACACCGTCTTTTTTAACTAAATAATAATCAAGTTACCAGTTCCCTCAATTTCAATCGTTCGACTTCCAATATTCCTTTTATATGAAACACTTCCAAACCATACACTAATATTAAAATGATTTTTGTTAAAAGATAACATAATTATAAATAAAATTATTTAATATATTTCTATCATTAAAATTAGATGGGATATAAAAGACAATACAGATCATGTTAAGGACACACGTCCGAATTCCATAGTCCGATTTTCTATTTTACAAGTTAGTGCGGAAGGGTCGGCGAGCCAAATGATTGTAAATTTACCTTAACACTTACTTTTAACAACTGTTTCACTGTATATTGATGATTGTAAATATAGTTCGACACTCTTACAAATCACAAGTGTTTCATTATATTTTGACATTTGTTTCACTATATCTTACATTTCTATGACTGTGCATGCTCCTACCTAAATTATATTCGCTAAAAGTAATAAAATTATACATTTGTTTTTAGCCCACCGCTTGATGCTCACGAGTCACTAGTTTGTAGTATTGGTTTACCACGTAGACTAATATTCTGATTACGAAGATTATCCAAAAGTAATATCGGTAGAATACGCAGAATAAAAACAAACATTCAAAGTAGTAGGGCGTGATTTTGAACTTTGACGTGTCAATCAACATCTTACGACTAAATGCGCTACGAGGATAAGGATGAGGGAGGTTGTCCAAGTCGTCGCGTTAATTTTATTTTATATTTTAGTGTAGTTATACCGCTATTAATTTTATGTTACACATGAAGTTAACCAAATATGTGTAAAATAAATCATATTTATCTAAAAATTGTTATTAGGTTTTATATTGTATTATTTAACTTTAGAGGTTAAGAGTTCTTTTTTAATATAAAAAAACCAACTCCCTTCAAAACTATCAAAATATTTTTAGACTAAAATATTTTACATGATTATATCTTACATCGTTTTTCTTTTTTTCATTGAAAGCGTATAAAAAATTCGATCATTCTATTAATTTTTGTTTGAAAAATGTCGACTAACACTTTAAGAAAATCAGTTTACAATGTTTTTATGTTTGTTTCGCATATCTGATCTTACAAATTTGATAAAAGAAAGTTACTTTTGAATATTCAATTTTATATATTTTATTTGAGGGAATCTGCAGCTACTACTCAACGAGTGCGCGAGTGCGTACATAGTAAACCCTCGATCTGACGCAATAGCCTGTAAACCAACACTAGAAGGTAAACCACATAAAGTAACATGCTCAGTCCAGAAAGCGTTTGTAAAGGGATTCGAACTCATCACCTTTGGTCACAAGCGTCATGAGAGGAGTTTAAATCTAGATTGGTTTATTATTCTTATTCTTATTATTATTATTATTAAACTGTCAAAAGTTTTTATTTTGCTTGACTTTGTTACTTCATGATATTTAAACTAAATATAATATCGAGGATGAGTCGAATAAGTTAATAATATATAGTGTTGTAATGTGTTCGCCGGTACAGTTTTGTGTCGTTGACAGTATATTTTGTATTAATTTTTGTAATGAGCTTATGAGGACCATTATCTAGTAAGTTATATTTATTTCCCATGACTATATGAAAAAATATTTGAAAATCTGTAGTCCTTTTTATCATAGTGAAGCATTGTTTTTGCGGCATCTGTGGACGTAGATATTTTCCGAACCACATCAAGATCATTTGTTCTTTTCTTTTATGTTCTTTATTTATTTTTGTGTTTGATCTATTTGTGATACATTACATAGTGATTCATAAAAAATTGGTATAAGAGCTTCGGTTGTGAAATTAGGTTTTGCAATTAGAGTTTACAATGACGTCTACATCAAACAAATACAATATCCAAAGATTTATTATGGGGTCCAGCTTTGCATTATGGAAGATTAAGTTGAAATCCACATTAGTAATAAGGTTGTGGGAGGATGTGGAGAATAAGTTACCAGAAGAGATGAAAAAAGAGGAAAAACGAGATCTTCAAGAAAGGGCTTTATGATGGATTCTAATAAGTTTAAATGATCTTGTTTTTGGTGAGATTAGTGCTGAGAAGACGGCTGCATGCGCATGGAAGAATTTTGGAGAACTTTACTCAAACAAAACCAACGGTGAACCAGTTATACTTTAAGAAACACTTGTACAATTTCAGATTGAAAAAAGGTATATCCATAACTGAATACCTAGATAATTTCAAATCACTTATGGACTTTGAGAACATTAATATCATTATTTTAGGATGAAGTTCAAGCTTTGTTTGTCTTGAGATCGTTACCAACTACATTTTTAAAATTTTGTATATACCACAATATATGGTAAAGATAAGTTATCACTAGCGGATGTCAAAGAGGTGTTGCAATCAAAGGAGTTGAGACAATTATAGCCAGATAATCAGGTGGAAGGGAAATGTCTTATGACTAGGGGAAGATCTAGAAACTAGGTGAGAATTTCAAATAAAAAGAACTAGAGGTCAAAATCAAGAGACGAGAACTCAAAATGTTATCAATGTGGTCAGCATGGTCATTATATAAGAAATATTTCGAAACCAAAAGGTAAGACGGGAAATTGAAAGGAAAATGTTGTAAACCTAGTGGAAGGTGTGAACGATTCTGACGATAATGAAAATAGTGCTAGATAAGATATGTTGTATGTCAGTTCTTTTTACGGAAAAAACTCTCGAGTACTCGATACTGGTTATCAATACTTATATGCCGATGTAGGGAACTGTTTATTTATGGAACAATCATTTCATTTCTTGTTGGTGGTATCGATAATGTTATGGACAGATGTTTGATGCGGTTTTTAGAATTGTGACGTGGTGGCATTTTCTTGGGTTAAAAAAACCCTAATATCTCTTGGGACACTAGACTCTCAGGGTTACAAGTATCGTGCAAACGATGGTGTAATGAAAGTGACAAACGGCTCAATGGTGTGAATGAAATGCAATTTATAAAAGGGGCTTTACATTCTGTAGGGAAGTGTTGTTATGGGAGATGCTGCAGTAGCATCATCAGATAATAATAGCCAAAGTCGACATGATCATAATTAATTATGGAATTGGTGTCTTAGTTACATGAGTGAAAAATGATTAGCTATTTTGGAAAATAGTAATTTTTTAAAAGGGTATAAAACAGAATCATTGGATTTTGTAAAGACTTTGTATGGTAACAAACTAGAGTCAAATTAAACAAGTCGACTGTAAGAAATATTAAAGGGACAATGGACTACATTCACTCATATATTTAAGGCCCAAACAGAATTCCATATAAGAGCGGAGTTAAATACTACATAAATTTGATCGATGATTATTCAAGGATGACGGGAGTTTACTTTATTAAAACGAAATATGAGGAATATTCAACCTTTATCAAATGGAAGATAATGATTAAGAAACTAGATAAGAATAAATATCCAGTATATTAAGATAGATAATGGGTTAGAATTTTGCAATCGTGAGTTCAACGAGTTATGTGAAACTAAAAGAATAGTGCGTCATCGCACTTGTCTAATAATACCACAACATAATAGGACCGTAGAAATAATAAAAGGAACACATTGTGACACGACATGAAGCATGCTCTCGCATTCCGGTATGGGAAAATATTTTTAGGCTGAAGGTATCAATACAACATGTGAACCGGTCTCCAACAACGGTTATCAATTGTAAAACTTTGAGATTTGGTCTGGATCGTAAGCTGATTACGAATAGTTTAGAGTGTTCGATTTTTGTACCTACGCTAATTTGAGAGATGGTAAACCCAAGTCGAGGTTAACGAGGTGCATATTTCTAGGATATGTTATTGGATAAAGGGATAAAGGTTATGGTGTACCTTTCCAAACTCTCTAGGTTTTATCATCAATGGAGACATGACTTTTAACGAGTCTGCTTTGCTAGATAGTGAGAAGAAAGTATGGGTAATTGTCTGATCATGATCAATTGTGAGTAAAAATGTGAAGCTTGAAGCAGAATCGGTACCTAGTAGGTCCAATAATTCAAATGGTTTCAAGGTGGATCCAGAATCAGGAGATGAAGTATCATCATCAGATGATTGTAACAATGATGTGCTTGAACTAGAACAAAAACCTTATAGCATAACATTGGGCAGAGAAAGAAGAGAGATTAACCACCAAAACGATATGGAAATGTAGTTTCATATATTATGTCAATTGCAGAAGAATTTGTGATGCATGAACCTAGTAGCTATAGGGAAGCTATAACGAGTTCAGAAGCAGACCGGTGAATTGGTGCTATGTGAAAATATATTGAATCTCTTTATAAGAATTAAACATGGAAGCTTGTTGACTTGCCTAAAAGACATAAGGTAGTAGACATCAAATGGGTGTTCAAGAAAAAGAAAGCTAATCCAGGGGTTGAGGCATCTTGATCAAGGCAAGACTGGTTGCTAACGGTTTTACTCAAAGGGAAGGAATCGAATTCAGTGAAGTATTTTATCCAATGGTGAAACATAGTTTGGTTCGAGTTTTGTTGGACATGGTACAATATTTAGAACTTAAGCAGTTGGATGTGAAGACTGTTGCGTTTCTACATGGTGAATTGGAGGAGCGAGTCTATATGAGACAAATAGAGGGATTTATCAAACCTAATATGGAAAACAAGGTTTATCTGCTGAAAAAGTTACCGTATGGTTTGAAAAAGTCACCTAAGTATTAGTACAAACGTTTTGATGCATTCATTGTGTCAAAAGGGTTCACGAAGAGTCTATATGGCAGTTGTGTGTATTATTAGAAGATGACATATGATTCTCATGTTTACTTATTGTTGTATGTGGATGATATACTTATTGCTGTTTGTAGTATGTCACAGATTGTGCAAATAAAGAAGTAGCTTAGTGTCGAGTTTGAGATGAAAGTTCTGGGTAGAGCAACGAAGATTCCTAGTATGGAGATTATCAGGAACAGAAGTGTATGATCATTATACATATCTTAACAAATTTACATTGGGAAAATGTTACAATGATTCAACATGTTTGATACTAAGGCAGTTAGCATCCCGTTCGCTACTCCTTTCACACTGTCTGCAATATGATCGGCCAAAGACGATGTTGAGTTGGAACAAATTTTGAAAGTTTCATATTCTAATGTAGTTGGTAGTATCATGTATGCTATGGTATGCACATGTATGGATAATTTATATACGGTTAGTATGGTCAACATGTACATGGAATGTCTTGAGAAAGAACAACAGGTACATGAGATGTCTTGGGAAAGAACACTAGCAGGCAGTGAAATGGTTAATTTGGTATCTTATGAATACTGCAACTGTTGGGTTAACTTTCAACAAGACTGGTATTGGTAGATCGCTTGATGATATTGCAGGATCAGTGGTTGGTTTTTTTTATTCTGATTTTGCAGATGATATGGATAAATAGAGATCTCTGACAAGATTTATGTGTTTGCTCTAGCTCGGATTGTGATCAGTTGGAAATAAACATTACAACCTACTTTATCTTTGTCTATGACAAAGTGAGAGTACATGGTGTTAATAGAATCAATTAAAAATAAAATATGGTTACCAAGGTTTGGTGGCAGATTTGGGCTTGGATAGGACTATTAAAAAAGGTATTTTGTGAAAGTCAAATTGGCACACACCTTACAGGGAATCGGATGTACCACAAGCATATAAATCACATAAATTTAAGTTATCATTTTATTTGTTATATAATATCAAAGAGAATTGATAATGTAAAAAAATGTATATACACGATAATCCAACAGATATGAAGGCCAAGACAATATTAGTTCGACAGTTTAGGTAATGCCTAAACTGAGTGGTGTTCACAACATAGAGTGAATGTCTTAAGGGCATTTGGTGAGTCAGAATAAGAGAAGTTTCTTTGTTGATAGTGAAGATATTATATTTTCCTCAAGGGGAAGATTTGTTGATGATGAATCGAATAAGTTAACAATGTATACTATTGCAATGTGTTTCCTAGTACAGTCTTGTGTCATTGATGATGTACCTACACAAAAAGACATCTAAGACTTTGTAACCATTTCTATCATCATGACACACTTTTCTCTTGCGGCGCCCGTGGACGTAAACATTTGTTGAACCACGTTAAAATCATGTGTTCTTTTCTATTATGTTGGTATATGATCATTTTCATGGTATGATTTTACCTATTGTTTTAGTTTCAATATTTTATTTATTATTTTTATTTCACTAATAGTTGAATAATTTATAAAATACATATAAATAAATAAAAATTATTATATTTGTATTGTTAGAAATATACGGATCACTATATGTTTAATAATGTATTGGTTATTATTGATAGGTGGTCTAATTAATAAATAATCAGATAAATAAAATTATACTAATAGATGAAAACTATTTATAAAGATACAATATCAAATTCGGTTTGTATGAAAGATTGAACCTGAATGTTGGCACTTAAGTTTATACATATAGTTTAGGGGTATTTGTAAATTAAAATACGAACGAGCTTATTGTGTTTTATCACCACAACAAAAATCGAGGATATGATTGCATTTTGCTTTAAGTTAAAATTCAAATTTCAAATCATATATAAATAGGAAGATAAACATAATTTCCCTTTAAATCACTTATAAATAGATTTCAATCGTGCTGCTGGTTAAAAACCTAAATTTAAAATCAAATATTTCATCAAGATTTCAATCAAGAGCAGAAAATACAACGAATCAAGAACCAAAAGTAAAGGCGATATTGCTAGAGATTTCAATCGCTTAAATCCCTAATTTGAATTAATCTCCAACAAAAACGATTAATCTTAATGTTGGAATATAAATATTTATTGGATAACATAGCCATCCTCCTAACTGCCTCTCGTAGTGTTGCTCTTTTTGTTTCATGTACGTTGTAGAAATAACACTAGATATCCTCATCTTGATTGATGAAGAAGATGCTAGGTCTTTGGATCTTTAAAGTACGTGTTTTCTAACCCGTATAACGATGGATTTACTTTAAATTTAAATATCAAATGTAATTTATTAAATATCCACTATATATAAGTTCAAAGTATGGTTATATTTTAAGTACAATTAAACTCATACCTCTAAATTATGTTATATATTCATGAACACCTCACTAATTAGTTTCTCTTAGTTAGTTATTAAATATTATGTTTAGTCGTAATTGTCATAATATGGGTAAAAGCCTCCACAAAACCTAAATTTTACTCAAATTTATCCAATTACATCGATAACTATCTTTCATCTATTAGTCTAATTCTTAATAATTTTATTTATTTATTACTTATTAATTGGACCACTTATCAATAATAGCCAAGTATATCATTAAGTATTGACCAATCCATAAATTTTCAACAATCTTCCACTTGGATCGTCATATGTACCAAAAGATTAATTTACCTAATGAAGCTTCTATAATTCATTTCTTTATAGAGGAACTCAAAAATTTGGTACATGACGATGAAAAAGAAAAAAAAAGACATATTCAATGCAATATGAGCAAATGAACGCTAAGATATTCACGGTATCGTCATCAGTCAACTACAAAGATCTATTATTGCATGTTGGTGTGGATAAAAGTAGCCTGAGGGTAGGCTGGTAATTTCAAGTGGAGTTTTAAGGCGGTGTAAGGGTGTTTCACGGTGGTATGGTGGTGTTTAAAGGTGTTTCAAAGTGTTTCAGGGAGTTTCAAGGTGTTTTAAGGGTGGAGAGAGAATTAAGCAGCCTGGCAGCAGTTAATTTTTCTTACCCATAGTTAATGCTGGTGGTTGGGTATTTATAGTGTGAAATTTGGACCCTTATGGGCTTTCGGGTCAAGTTTAATGGACCCGGGTCATGTTTAAAGACCCACAAGTTTTAAGCAGATGTGCAGGTAGCTTAGTCAGATAGTGTTTAGGTTTTTTAGTACTTTAGTCATAGTTCGAACTGCCTTAGGTTTATAGTGTTCGAATTTATCTGTCCGGTGGAAAAGTCCTGTTCGAACTAATATGCTTGGAGTCTGTCCGAATTTTACGGGGAGATTTACCTTGGACTACCCATCCGGGGAGCGCTTCGAATTCGGACTCATCACATGTAGCATAAGAATAATATGACAGATAATCGTACATACATATTTTTAAGTGGTCCTACATATGTGAATATATATATAATGAGCTAAATAAGTCAATAAAACATAAATAAGCATTATATATTTGAAAAAATATGAAGTGTTTACAACCTAATAGAAATTATTTCTCATGACCTATCACAAAAACTTGGCGTGTTCTTGAAAGACCGAATACCATAAAGTTTTTACCAATGTGTTTTATACTTGTGAAGTATGGTTCTGACTTAGAAACTGTTTAAACATCACTGATTGAAGCTTTATTAGTTTGAAGCATCAGTAGAGTCATCCAAGGCATCAGCTGTATCGACCATGGTATATTAGCCAATCCGAGCGACTGCAGCTACCAAAAACCATCAGCCATGGTGTCGGTTGTGTCGGCTAGGAGGTCAGCAGCCAACGGCTTAGGCTGTTTGGTTTGAGTGTTGGTATAAGGTTTCAGTTATGATGGTTAGATTAACTCTTCAATTAGAAATAGAATTAGTTACTTCTTGTTATAACATAAATGGTTATTTCTGTTATAAGTTTCTTTATTCTGTTTTGGAGAGAGAGATTTGTATCTAGTTCTCTTGGGGTTTTACATAAATGTGGGACTTTTGTGAGTGTGTAATAGAGGGAAAAATATTAAAAGAAAGAGTACTCATTAGATTTCTTCTCGGAAAAATAAAGAGATATCCGGAGAGAGCATTGTGTAAGCCTTCGGACTTAGAGTTTCCCTAAACACTGATTCTTGGGTACTAATCTTGTATATATTTGAACATGAATAATAACATTGTTCTGGTAGCGGACATAGCCAGAATGTACCAAGTCACTATAAATGTTTTGTGTTCGACTCTCTCTTTATTTGTTATTTGTTTTTCGCTAGGTTATCATAAGTCGAACTACTGATTATATGTATATGATTTAGAAGATTTATTTCTTGATTGATAAATTGTCATAATAATGATTTAATGACTTTGTACTCCCTCTTTAACAAATATAAACTCAATATCTATGTGCTTCGATTTAACCAAATGTATATTACTTAATTATCTAAATTATTATCATATTATAGCCTTATAAGACTCTATATACCTTTTACAATTACTAAATTCAGGAACCATAATGACTAGTTTGACACCTTAAAGCATTCAATAAATTGTACTACCATATTGGATGATCCAAGTAGTGATGCTTTAACTGTTTCCATAATCTTGTACCTTTAGATAATTGGAATATGTTTCCCGAATGGCTACAAAATATGTTCCACACATCCTACCAAAATTTTAGTTGTTATACTTGATGGTCTTTGAATATCTAACTTCCTTTTGCGTTATTTTATTTACTGCTTTACTTACATACATTTCTAACAACCCGAAAACAAATGCAACATCCGAACTTTTACAAAGTTTAGTATACATCAAACTCCCGACTACTAAAGTGTATTGAATGTTTTAGATTTCCTCAATATGAAAGTTCATCTTTGGATGTTGACTTACGATTAATTTGTCTATTTTCAATAGTAGTATTCACTAGCGCACTAAATACTAACCTAATCCTATTGAACCTTTGATACATATAGTCCTCAACCAAGTCCATCTCAAAACCAAATAAGACTATTACTTCAATAAACTTAGGGTACCGTCATCGATAAGCCTATTTGAGCGCATATATGGATTTCTTATGTCTACATACCATTGAGTTTGAATTACTCATCATAAATTTCTCAGAACTCACCGTATATAATGTTTTCTCAATGTCATCATTTAGATAAATAGTGTTAATATCCATCTGATGTAGTTGTAGGTAAAAGTGTGCAACCGGTGTCATTAATATCCTTCGTTAAACTTGAGAGAATTTCTATTTAAAATTAATTTCTTCACACTGAGTATAATCTAGTGTCACAAGTCATGCTTTATGTTTCTCTATATTACTCTTAAAATCCTGTTTGGTTTTGTAAATTCACTTACGACCAATTGACTCTCTTTCTTTAGGTGATGAGATATGCTCCCAAATTGAATTCTCTTGCATTGAATTATACTCTTCCTTTATAGCTTTGATCCAAAAGTGGAAATCATAACTCTAAATGGATTTATAGAAATACTATTAATCGTTTACCCTTACATCACATGAATCTTTATGTTTTTAAATGTACACTATGATCCAAAGATATAGTGTTCTTCATATCTCTAGTGGAACTTTTTAATGAAACTATTTATTGAGTTTTTACTTCTTGAGGAGGTAGATTTTGATCTTCTTGAAGAAATTTTTTTCTCTATGTAGAAGAAACATAGCATCTTAAGTATCTTCATATTCTAACGAGACTTAAATAAATTGCATAAAAACCAAAACTTCTGATACTTGAGTATCAATTCACAAACATAGGTCACTACGACATAAAATGATGGCTGCACAACCTACTTATCTTTGAGCATCCATTCACAAAAAAGGATCAGTTTGGGGATATGTTGGCTTCATAACCTACATATCTTTGTTGCAACCTTCTTGAATATCTATATTATTGTTCAAAATAAATATTTGTTTCTAAATTACTCTCTTAAAACTCAACTTCTTTAAAGAACTTGTATGCTCTTGTCTCGAAATATTTATAATGGAAGAACTATAAAACTTAAATATATTTTAATGTTTTAATATCCAATGAAATAAAAACTAATACTTATAGTGTCTATTTTTTTAAATTCGGAATATAAGACTTTACTTCATATGGACATCCTCAACCAACCATATGTTTTAAGTTTGACTTTCGTCCAATCCAAAGTTTATACGAGGTCTTAATAATTTCTTTTGTAGGATATATATTGAGTATATATAAACTAAATTTGATGGTATTTTCTCATTGTGATAATAATTGAGTTGAATGGTGGATTATACTTCTCGCCCTTTTTATAATAAAAATGAATTTTTATTATAAATAAAGCTACAGTAGTAGTAGAAGATACAGAAGAAAGGTGCCAAAACCAAATTTGAGCGCTACAATGAAAATTAAATTTTTCAGAACAGCTCCAATCAGGCTCTTCTCTTACGCTTTCCTTTGCTTCATATCTTTGCTAAAAAACTATACCTATTTTATTTTTCCAGACATCTTCTTCTTTAGACAACTGGATTTTCAGTTCTCTCAAAGCGAAACCAAACCACCTAGAGGTTCACACTGAATCCACCATGTTTATGTAGCCTTAAGCCAGGTTCAAACTCTTTTAATTCTCACAAGAACATCAAAATTTACCATCTTCTTCTAGCGAGATTTTTGAATGCTATTCTGTATAACTTAATGGCAGGATCGATGAAATCCCAAATTCTAGTAATCTGAATTCCTCAACTGCAATGAATCTATATTCTTTTAGAAAAGGGACAGAGGAAACACAAGATGCTTAGATAATATTCATGTTCTGCTACACAGGTTAATCATCCCCATTCATTTAGTCATCCTTAAGCTTTACCCGTGTCTAAAGATAGTCAGAGAAAATCTCTGCTAATTCGAGGACTTTCTATTATACTTCTTACCTTATCCTTAAGCATACAGTTTTGTCTCTTAGGTACGTCTTTTATGTCGGGCGAACCCAACATTATATTCTCAAAAACTATATCTCACTCATCTAGGTAATTTGCAAAATATGTGTGTTATTTTCACTTAAATGGACATATCTACCATAGTATTCACCATCATTGCAATATTTGATGCACTAATAGATTTAAATCTGTAAATTTATTAACAAATCTGCATATTAGTTAACAAGTATGTATAATACCAAATAATATCTACTAAAAAATTTAAGTAAATATTAAAATTTAAATAGTAAATATGTTTTATCAATTTCCTACTAAAGCTTTGTTTCCAAAATTATAAATTTGTTGCTAAATTTTAAGAATTTATATCTAATATATTTTTTTTAATGAATTTTATTATTCTATTTTATTAAATTATTTTTTATGGATTTTTTCATAGATAAATAAATGATTACTATATATATATAGACGGGTATCCGAATCCAACAGATTCGAAAAAATATATTTTTTTCTAGAATATCTAGATACCCGAACTTGAAAAATTTAAGAAAATAATAACAAGATAAATTACAGTTTTAATTATAACCACATTATTTCAACCCATTACCAACTCTAACTATATATAATTGTTCGCATATGTAATCTTACAAATTTGATAAAAGAAAGTTACTTTTGAAAATTCAATTTTATATCTTTTTTTAGTGAATCCGCAGCCGTTATTCAACGAGTGCGCGCAGGGTAAAACCTCGATCTGACGTAATAGTTTGTAAACCAACGCCAGAAGGTAAACCACACAAAGTGACATGCTCAGTCCAGAAAGCGTTAGTAGACGGACTCGAACTCATGACCTTTGGTCACAAGCATCATGAGAAAATTTTAAATCTAGATTGGTTTATTATTATTATTATTAAACTGTCGAAAGTTTTTATTTTGCTTGACTTTGTTAATTTATAATATTTAAACTAAATATAATATCGAGGATGAGTCGAATAAGTTAATAATATATAGTGTTGCAATGTGTCCGCTAGTACAGTTTTGTGTCGTTAACAGTATATTTTGTATTATTTTTGTAATGAGCTTATGAGGCCCATTATTTAGTAAGTTATGTTTATTTCCCATGACTATATGAAAATATATTTGAAAATCTGTAGTCCTTTTTATCATAGTGAAGCTTTTTCTTTGCGTCGTCTGTGGACGTAGACATTTTTCGAACCACATTAAGATCATTTGTTCTTTTCTTTTATGTTCTTTATTTTGTTTTGTGTTTTATCTAGTTGTGATACATTACATAGTGATTCATAACAAATTGGTATTAGAGCTTGGGTTGTGAAATTAGGTTTTGCAATTAGAGTTTACAACGACGTCTACATCAACATACAATATCAAAATATTTATTAAGGGGTCCAGATTTGCGTTATGGAAGATTATGTTGAAATCTACATTAGTACTATAAGGTTGTGGGAGGATGTGGAGAATAAGTTACCAGAAGAAATAAAAAAAGAGAAGAAGCAAGATCTTCAAGAAAGGGCTTTATGATGGATTCTAATAAGTGTAAAGGATGACGTTTTTCGCGAGATTAGTGGTGAGAAGACGGTTGCATACGCATGGAGGAAGTTGGGAGAACTTTAATCAAAGAAACCAACGGTGAACCAGTTATACTTGAAGAAACGCTTGTACAATTTCAGATTGAAAAAAGGTATATCCATAACTGAATACTTAGATAATTTCAAATCAGTTATGGACTTTGAGAACATTAATATCATTATTTTAGGATGAAGTTTAAGCTTTGTTTGTCTTGAGATCGTTACCAACTACATTTTTAAAATTTTGTATATACCATAATGTATGGTAAAGATAAGTTATCACTAGCGGATGTCAAAGAGGGGTTGCAATCAAAGGATTTGAGACAATTGTAGCCAGATAATGAGGTGAAGGGAAATGTCTTATGACTAGGAGAATATCTAGAAACTAGGTGAGTTTTTCAAAGAAGAAGAACTAGAGGTCCAAATGAAGAGACAATAACTCAAACTGTTATCAATGTGGTGAGCATGGTCATTATAGAAGAAATATTTCGAAACCAAAAAGCAAGACGGGAAATTGAAAGGAAAATGTTGTAAACCTAGTGGAAGGTGTAAACGATCCTGACGATAGTGAAAACAGTGATAGATAAGATATACTGTATGTCAGTTCTGCTAATGGGAAAAACTCTTGAGTACTTGATACTGGCGCTACATATGGCATGTGTCAGTTCAAGAAAAGCTTCGATACTTATATGCCGATGTAGGGAACTGTTTATTTAGGGAATAATCATTTCATTTTCTATTGGTGGTATCGATAATGTTAGGGTCAGATGTTTGATGGGGTTGTTAGAATTGTGACGCGGTGGTATTTTCTTGGGTTAAAGAAAACCCGAATATCTCTTGGGACACTAGACTCTCGGGGTTACAAATATTGTGCAGACGATAGTGTAATTAGAGTGACAAATGGCTCAATGGTGTGTATGAAATGCAGTTTATAGAAGGAGCTTTACATTCTATAGGGAAGTGTTGTTATGGGAGATGCTGCAGTAGCATCATCAGATAATAATAGCCAAAGTCGATATCATAATCAGTTATGGCATTGGCGTCTTAGTTACATGAGTGAAAAATGATTAACTATTTTGGAAAATAGAGATTTTTTGAAAGGGTATAAAACAGAATCATTGGATTTTGTGAAGACTGTGTATGGTAAACAAACTAGAGTCAAATTCAACAAGTCGGTTGTAAGAAATATTAAAGGGACAATGGACTACATTCACTCATATATTTAGGGCCCAAACAGAATTCCATATAAGAGCGGAGTTAAATACTATATAAATTTGATCGATATTTATTCAAGGATGACGGGAGTTTACTTTGTTAAAACGAAAAAGGAGGCATATTCAACCTTTATCAAATGGAAGACAATGATTAAGAAACTAGATAAGAATAAATATCCAGTATATAAAGATAAATAATGGGTTAGAATTTTGCAGTCGTGAGTTCAACGAGTTATGTGAAGCTGAGGGAATAGTGCGTCATCAGACTTGTCTAATAATACCACAACAGAATAGGACTGTAGAAAAAATAAATGGAACACATTGTGACACGACATGAAGAAGTTGAGATGCATTAACCTAGTAGCTATAGGGAAGCTATAACGAGTTCAGAAGCAGACCGGTGGATTGGTGTTTTGTGAAAATATATTGAATCTGTTTATAAGAATTAAACATGGAAGCTTGTTGACTTGCCTAAAGGACATAAGGTATTAGACATCAAATGGGTGTTCAAGAAAAAGAAAGATAATCCAGGGGTTGAGGCATCTCGATGCAAGGCAAGACTGGTCGCTAACGGTTTTACTCAAAGGGAAGAATCGAATCTAGTAAAGTATTTTATCCAATGGTGAAACATATTTGATTCGAGTTTTGTTAGCCATGGTAGTTTTACAATATTTAGAACCTGAGCAGTTGGATGTGAAGATTGTTGCGTTTCCACATCGTGAAGTGAAGGAGCGAGTCTACATGAGACAAACATAGGGAATTATCAAACCTAATATGGAAAACAAGGTTTATCCGCTGAAAAGGTTATCGTATGGTTTGAAACAGTCACCTTAATATTGGTACAAACGTTTGATACATTCATAGTGTCAAAAGGGTTCACGAGGAGTCCATATCGCAGTTGTGTGTATCATCAGAAAATGTCAGGTAATTCTCATGTTTACTTATTGTTGTATGTGGATGATATGCTTATTGCTGCTTATAGTATGTCACACATTGTGCAAATAAAGAAGTAGCTTAGTGTCGAGTTTGAGATGAAGGTTCTGGGTAGAGCAACGAAAATTCCTGGTATGGAGATTATTAGGAACAGAAGTGTATGATCATTATACATATCTTAACAAATTTACATTGGGAAAGTATACAATGATTCAACATGTTTGATGCTAAGGCGGTTAGCATCCCGTTTGCTACTCCTTTCACACTGTCTGCAGTATGATCGGCCAAGGGCGATGCTGAGTTGGAACAAATGTCGAAAGTTTCATATTTAAATGTAGTTGGTAGTATCATGTATGATATCCTATGCACACGGCTGGATAATTTACATACGGTTAGTATAGTCAACAAGTACATGGAATGTCTTGGGAAAGAACAACAGGTATATGGGATGTCTTGTGAAACAACACTGGCAGGAAATGAAATTGATAATTTCGTATCTTATGAATATTGCGACTGTTTGGTTAACTTTCAACAAGACTAGTATTGGTAGATCGCTCGATGATATTGCAGGATTAGTGGTTGGTTTCTTTTATTCTGATTTTACAGATGATATGGATAAATAGAGATCTCTAACAAGATTTATGTGTTTACTCTAGCTGGGAGTGTGATCAGTTGGAAATAAATGTTGCAAGCTACCGTAGCTTAGTCTACGACATAGTGAGAGTACAAGGTGATAATAGAATCAGTTAAAAAGGAAATATGGTTATAAGGTTTGGTGGCAGACGTTGGCTTGGATAAGACTATTAAAAAAGGTATTTTGTGAAAGTCAAATTGACATACACCTTACAGAGAATTGGATGTACCACAAGCATATAAATCACATAAATTTAAGGTATCATTTTATTTGTTATATAATATCAAAGAGAATTGATAATGTGAAAAAAGTGTCTATACACGATAATCCAACAGATATAAAGACCAATACAGTATTAGTTCGACAGTTTAGAGAGTGCCTAAACTGAGTGGTTTTCACAACATAGAGTGAATGTCTTAAGGGCATTTGGTGAGTCATAACAAGAGAAGTTTCTTTGTTGATACTGAAGATATTATATTTTCCTCAACGAGAAGATTTATTGATGATGAATCGAATAAGTTAACAATGTATACTATTGCATTGTGTTCCCTGGTACAGTCTTGTGTCATTGATGATGTGCCTTGTATAGACTACTAGGACTACACAAAAAGACATCTAAAACTTTGTAACCCTTTCTATCATCATGACACACTTTTCTCATGCGGCGCCCGTGGACGTAAACATTTGTTGAACCACGTTAAAATCATGTGTTCTTTTCTAATTATGTTTTCTTTCCTATATTTTAGCCACTTGTGATATGCATAGTGATTCATAACATATTATTTGTATATGATCATTTTCATGGTATGATTTTACCTATTGTTTTAATTTCAATATTTTATTTATTATTTTATTTCACTAATGGTTGAATAATTTATAAAATCATATTAATAAAAACTTTTATTATGTTTGTATTGTTAGAAATATATGGATCACTATATGTTTAATGGTGTATTGGTTATTATTGATAGGTGGTCTAATTAATAAATAATCAGATAAATAAAATTACACTAATAGATGAAAACTATTTATAAATATACCATATCAAATTCGGTTTGTATGAAAGATTGAACCTGAATACTGGCACTTAAATTTATACATAGAGTTTAGGGGTATTTGTGAATTAAAAAACCAGCGAACTTATTGTGTTTTATCACAACAACAAAAATTGAGGATATGATTGCATTTTTCTTTAAGTTAAAATTCAAAATTCAAATCATATATAAATAGGAAGATAAACATAATTTTCCTTCAATTCACTTATAAATAGATTTCAGTCGTGCTACTGGTTAAAAACCTAAATTTAAAATCAAATATTTCATCAAGAGTTCAATCAGGAGCAGAAAATACAACGAATCAAGAACCAAAAGTAAAGACGATATTGTTAGAGATTTCAATCGTTTAAATCTCTAATCTGAATTAATCTCCAACAAAAACGATTAATCTTAATGTTGGAATATAAATACTTACTGGATAACATAGCCATCCTCCTAAGTGCCTCTCGTAGTGTTGCTCTTTTTGTTTCATGTACGTTGTCGAAATAACACTAGATATCCTTATCTTGATTGATGAAGAAGATACTAGGTCTTTGGATCTTTAAAGTAATTATCTTCTAACCAGTATAACGATGGATTTACTTTAAATTTAAATATCAAATGTAATTTATTAAATATCCACTATATATATATATGAGTTCAAAGTATGATTCTATTTTAAGCACAATTAAACTCATACCTCTAAATTATGTTATATATTCATGAATACTTGACTAATTAGTTTCTCTTAATTAGTTCTTAAATATTATGTTTAGTCGTAATTGTCATAATATGGGTAAAATCCTCCACAAAACCTGAATTTTACTCAAATTTACACAATTACATTGATAATTATCTTTCATCTATTAGCCTAATTCTTAATTATTTTATTTATTTGATTACTCATTAATTGGACCACTTATCAATAATAGCCAAGTATATCATTAAGCATTGACCGATTCAGAAATGTTTAACAATCTTCTATTTGGATCGTCACATGTTATCAACAAATTAATTTACCTAATGAAGCTTCTATAATTCATTTCTTTATAGAGGAACTCAAAAATTTCGTACATGACGATGACAAATAAAAAAAATAAAGACATATTCAATGCAATATGAGCAAATGGACGCTAAGATATTCACGTTATCGTCATCAATCAACTACATAGATCTATTATTGCGTGTAGCATAAGAATAATATGAAAAATAATCGTACATACATATTTTTAAGTGGCCCTACATATGTGAAGATATATATAATGAGCTAAATAAGTCAATAAAACAAAAATAAGCATTATATATTTGAAATAATATGGAGTGTTTACAACCTAATAGAAATTATTTCTCATGACCTATCACAAAAACTTGGTGTGTTCTTGAAAGACTAAATAGCATAGAGTTTTTAACCATGTGTTTTATACTTGTGAAGTATGAATTCTGACTTAGAAACAGTTTAAATATCATTGATTGAAGCTTTATTAATTTGATGCATCAGAAGAGTCATTCAAGGCATCAGCTGTATCGATCATGATATATCAGCTGTGTCGGGTAGGAGGTCATCAGCCAAAGGCTTAGGCTATTTAGTCTGGTTGCTGGTATAAGGTTTCAGTTATGATGGTTAGATTAACTCTTCAACTAGAAATATAATTAGTTACTTCTTGTTGTAACATAAATGGTTATTTCTGTTATAAGTTTCTTTATTCTGTTTTGGAAAGAGAGATTTGTATCTAGTTCTCTTTGTGTTTCACATAAATGTGAGACTTTGGTGAGTGTGCAACAGAGGAAAACATATTAAATGAAAAAGTACTCATTAGATTTCTTCTCGGAAAAATAAAGAGATATCCCAAGAGAGTATTGTGTGAGCCTTGGGAGTTAGAGTTTCCCTAAACACTGATTTTCAGGTACTAATCTTGTATATATTTGAACATGAATAATAAAATTGTTCTGGTAGTGGACGTAGGCGGAATGTACCAAATTTCTATAAATGTTTTGTGTTCGACTCTCTCTTTATTTGTTATTTGTTTTTCGTTAGGTTATCATCAGTCGAACTACTGATTATATGTATATGATTTAGAAGATTTGTTTCTTGATTGATAAATTAACATAATAATGATTTAATAACTTTGTACTCTCTCTTTAACAAACATAAACTCAATATCTATGTGCTTGGACTTAACCAAATGTATATTACTTAATTATCAGAATTATTATCACATTATAGCCTTATAAGACTCTATATACCTTTTACAATTACTAAAATCCTGAACCATAATGATTGGTTTGACACCTTAAAACATTCAATAAATTGTACTACCCTAATGGATGCTCCAAGTAGTGATGCTTTAACTGTTTCCATAATCTTGTACCTTTAGATAATTGGAATATGTTTCCCAAATGGCTACAAAATATGTTCCACACATCCTACCAAAATTTAAGTTGGTATACTTGATGATCTCTGAATATCTAACTTCCTTTTACGTTATTTTATTTATTGCTTTACTTATATACATTTCGAACAACCCGAAAACAAATGCAACGTTCGACTTTTTACAAATTTTAGTATCATCAAACTCCCGACTACTAAAGCGTATTAAATGTTTTAGATTTCCTCAATATGAAAGTTCATCTTTGGACATTGACTTACAATTAATTTGTCTATTTTCAATAGTAGTATTCATTAACGCACTAAAATACTAACCTAATCCTATTAAACCTTTGATACATATAGTCCTCAACCAAGTCCATCTCAAAACCAAATAAGACTATTACTTTAATTAACTTAGGGTACCATCATCGATAAGCCTATTTGAGCGCATACATGGATTTCTTATGTTTACATACCACTGAGTTTGAATTACTGATCATAAATTTCTCATAATTCACCGTATGTAATTTTTTCTTAATGTCATCATTAAGATAAATAGTCTTAATAACCATTTGATGTAGTTGTAGGTCAAAGTGTGAAACTAGTGTTATGAATGTCCTCCGTTAAACTTGACAGAATGTCTATTTAAAATTAATTTCTTCACAACACTCAGTATAATCTAGTGTCACAAGTCATACTTCATGTCTCTCTATATAACTCTTAGAATCATGTTTGGTTTTGTAAATTCACTTACGACCAATTGGATTTCTTTCTTTAGGTAATGAGATAAGCTCCCAAATTGAATTCTCTTGCATTGAATTATACTCTTCCTTCATAGTTTTGATCCAAAAGTGGAAATCATAACTATGAATGGATTTATAAATAATACCATTAATCGTTTACCCTTACATCACATGAATCTTTTTGTTTTTAAATATACACTATGATCCAAAGATATAGTGTTCTTCATATCTCTAGCGGACATTTTTAACGAAACTAGTTATTGAGTTTTTACTTCTTGAGGAGGTAGATTTTGATCTTCTTGAAGAATTTTATTTTGTTCTCTATGTAGAAGAAACATATCATCTTAAGTATCTTCATATTCTAACGAGACTTAAATAAATTTCATAAAAACCAACATCGTTGTTGCCACCTTCTTATCTTTAAAATGATGGCTTCACAACCTACTTATCTTTAAGCATTCATTCACAAAAATGGATCACTTTGGGGATATGTTGGCTTCATAACCTACATATCTTTGTTGCAACCTTCAGGAATATCTATAGATTCTTGTTCAAAATAAATATTTGTTTCTAAATTACTCTCTTTAAACTCAACATCTTTAAAGAACCTTTATGCTCTCGTCTCAAAATATTTATAATGGAAGAACTATAAAACTTAAATCTATTTTAATGTTTTAATATACAATGAAATAAAAACTAATCCTTATAGTGTCTATTTTTTTATATAGACATCCTCAACAAACATATGTTTTAAGTTTGACTTTCGTCCAATCCAAAGTTTATGTGAGGTCTTAATAATTGCTTTTGTAGGATATGTATTGAGTATATATAAACTAAATTTGATGGTCTTTTCTTATAGTGATAATGATATAATTGAATGACGAATTATGCTTCTCCCCATTTTTTATAATAAAAAATGAATTTTTATTAGAAATAAAGCTACAGTAGTAGTAGAAGATATAGAGGAAATGTGCCAAAACCAAATTTGAGTGCTACAATGAAAATTAAATTTTCCAGAATAGCTCCAATCAGGCTCTTCTCTTACGCTTTCTTTTGCTTGATATCTTTGCTAAAAAACTATACCTATTTTCTTTTTCCTGACACCTTCTTCTTTAAAGACAACTGGATTTTCAGCTCTCTCAAAACGAAGCCAAACCACCTAGAGGTTCATACTGAATCCACCATGTTTATGTAGCCTTAAGCCAGGTTCAAACTCTTCTAATTCTCACAACAACGTCAAAATTTACCATCTTCTTCTAGCAAGATTTTTGAAAGCTATTTTGTACAAATTAATTGCAGGATCGATGAAATCCCAAATTCTAGTAATCTGAATTCCTCAACTGCAATGAATCGATATTCTTTTAGAAAAGGGACAGAGAAAACACAAGATGCTTAGATAATCTTCATGTGCTGCTACACAGGTTAATCATCCTCATTCATTTATTCATCCTTAAGCTTTACATGTGTCTAAAGATAGTCAGAGAAAATCTCTACTAATTTGAGGACATTCTATTATACTTCTCACCTTATCCTTAAGCATACAGTTTTGTCTCTTAGGTACGTCTTTTATGTTGGGCGAACCCAACATTTTATTCTAAAAAACAATAGCGCACTTATCTAGGTAATTTACAAAATATGTGTATATATTTTTTTTCTAGAACATCTAGATACCTGAACCTGACAAATTTAAGAAAATAATAAGAAGATGAATTACAGTTTTAATTATACTTATTTCAACCCATTATTAACTCTAACTATATATGTAGTGTTGGTATATGATAAGTATGTAAATAGTCTACTTCGTCTTTTCCCATGAGCAATTTAAGTAGTTAAAGTCTAGAAAACTTAGTCAAATATATGCTAATATATAATATATAAATATAATTAGTTAGAATAAGATAGTTTGGAATCTTCCTAATATATTAGAAATATTTTTTCTAACTATGAACTTTATAAATAAAGATCTAAGAACCACCGATAGAATACCATATATTTATTTTTAATATCTTTAAGCAATATTGTTATTTATTTATCTTCAAACTAGTTATAAATCTGATCCGACCGTGATTGAATAATTGAAGATGGAGCATCCTGATATAAATTCTCTGTCCTCGGCGGTTCCCGCAGATTTTTCCGCGGAACTTGAGTGATTGGCTCAGCCGTTAATAGAGGAACAAACTAATTGTTTTTGGTTGTTACAGAAACAGTTAGTCTTCCAAGACTCCATAGTAAAATTTATTGTGTAGTATCTAATAGGATCAAAGAAGGAGATGAGGAAAGTTCTCAAAGGATAAAGGAAGGTTTGCATAAATAAATTCAGAGGAGGAACCTTCCCTTCAAAGCGTTTCTCAAAGAGAGTGGATATAACTCAGACGAAGAGGCATGAAGCCAAAAAAGAATGTGACGACAATATTGGTGAAACAAAAGAAGAAGATGAAACCACATTTTAAGGTATAACCGAAGAGAGGATGAGGCTAAGGAACCTCAGGTAGATCCTGAGGAGAAAAATAAGGAACTACTAATTCCTCCAACTTTAATGACTAAAGCACCATTAAAAACATGAGCACAGCCGAGATACCCGCTGCCAAAATTGAGGAACCAACAATTCTATGGACTTTATTTAAAATTCCATAAGGCTTAAGTTGTCCCACTGGGGATTCTGCCAAATCAACATGTCCCCACCTCCAGTGCAACCATCTTACTCGCCAAACCTTTCACGTTAACAATAATAATAGTCGAATGGTGTCCAAAATTAGACTCATTGGTCTCTATTGTACCCGTCATGATATATTCAGCCCAATCTACAAGTGCAGAACCAAGTGCGAACAAACCAGCACTTCTTAGGATATCAGTCAACTATGTTGAAGTAAAATGAAAATCTGTCAAGAAAAAAGTGGAAATGACTGGGATTCCAGCACGGATACCCATTCACGGATATCTTGAATAGTTTCTATGAGGATGAGAACTCTTAGTCTAATGAAGAGTATTCGTTAGGTCCAAAATTATTATATAGAATTATATCACCGTTATTCGACAACCACAAGATGGATAAGAACTATGAAAATGAGATCTAGAGCATCAAATCTAATAGTTTAATAGTGAGATGCTGCATTATGGATCTGATAATAAGATAAATTACAGATCATTTGCAATGGCACTCTAAGAAAACTTCATAAAATGGTTTAATAGTCTCTCAAAAGGTTGCATAAACAACTAGAAGATGCTTTATACGATATTCATGAACCATTTGGTAGGTTCAAATGAGATCAATGAAGATGGAGATTACATAATTAGCTGCAAGAAAATGCATAATGAAAGTTTAAGAGAGTACACCAAGTGTTTTGTGGACATAAAATCGAAACTCAAAGATTATCATGATCTGGTGGCCGTAGCTGTATTCAGGAAGGGAGTGAGAGAATGATCATTTTTTTATGTTATAATGAAGAATAAAACTTTGAACTTTGGAGATCTACTACCTCAGGTTGAGTGATATATTAAAGTAGATGCTTTTTCAAAGAAAAAAAAAGATATATGATATTAAGACTCCAACCATATACCCTTCGTCCAGTAAGGTAGACACAATGGCTCAAATCAACACAAAAAACCGATATGTGAAGGAAACATTATGCTTTAACCGCGACCTAATCAGACTCAAGTTTACAAGAGGAGATCTAAAAATGTTTGCGAAACTAGTAGTAGGAAGAGAAGCGATTACCCCCTCCCCCCAAGAGTGTCATTTACCAAACTGACAGAAAATTTGGAGGCAATTTATGAAAAATCAAATGATACCATCAAATAAAATCTAATTCATTTACATGGAGCAAGCGACACAAAATAAAAATAAATATTTTAAGTTCCATGGTGATATTATTCATTTTACTACAGATTTTTTGGCTTTGCATGATCAAGTCTAGAGTTTACTTGATGAAAGAAAACTCAATGATTTTATGAAAAAGAAAAAAAGAGATGAACCAGGGAAAGGTTCCACAGAAATTATGAAACAAAATTTGGCCACAATAGAAGAACAAAGAGCATACGAGACGAATATTGTCATGGCAACCAAAGAAAATTAGCAGAAAAGATACTTTGACTAGATCCAAATAGACAAATTATTAGTATTATTTCCGAAGGAGATCCATACCTTAGAGTTTTGAAAACAAGTCGAGATACAAATGAGAAATAAAGATGGTGTGAGGATGCCAATTGGTGCAGTCAAAGGAGGTGAAAAAGACGTAATAATGGAAGTATGAAAGACCTTGAAGATTGGTCGAGATATGCCAACCGATATTAGGTATAATTTTTTTTTTATTTTTTTTTAAAAATAACCTAGATACATTTAAATGGAGTAGCCATGACGATACATGATTACCAACATAAGAGATCTTCCATCATTTATGCATCAACTACAACTATAAATTATTACGTGGGGGAGGGGGGGGGGTTCTAACCCCCACGGATTTCTTTATTATTACGCCATTGGGGCAACCCCCATACAACCAAACCTATCATACTTAAAAGAAAACATTACTTCCAATTATACACAAAGGAGATCATTGAAGAAGTAGATAGGCTGACTGATGTAGGACACATACAAGAGTCTCATTATCCAATGTGGACAACTAATCATGTCTTGGTCAAGAAATAGAACGACAAATGGATGGTATTTATGGACTTCATAGACTTAAACAAAGCATATCTGAAGGACCCATTGACCAAATTGTAGTTGCAAAATATGGGAATAAAATATTATCTTCATGGATGTGTTTGTTTGATACAATCAGATTCAAATGTGTGAGGTGAAACGAGAACTTATAACATTCATGACCAAAAGAGGGCTATATTACTACAAAATAATTCCCTTCAGATTGGATAACATGAGAGAAACTACCAAAGACTAATAAATAATATCTGCACAACTTAATTGAGCCATATAATATAAGAATACATTAATAATATGTTAGTTACAAGCCTTCATAAAGAAGATCACCTAGCATACTTATCTGAGATGTTTTCCAACCTTAGGTGAGTGAAGCTTAAGTTGAATTCAGAATAGTGCACCTTTAGCATAAGATCTGAAAAATTCTTAGGCTACATGGTGAGTAAAAATGGATTCGAAGTAGATTTAACATAGCTTGCAAATCTAACAATGATAGAGCCACCAAGGAATGTAAAAAAAAGTCAAAATCCTAACAAAATAGACAAGCAGTACTGAACATGTTTTTGTCAAGATCCTCAAACAAATGTCAAAACATTAACAAGTCTTGAGATGAGCGGGAAAGTTTGAATGGACTCCAACATGTGATGAAGTATTCAACAATATCAAAACGTTATTAGCTTCCCTTGAAGTGCTAACTAAACCTCGACAGGAGAAAACCTGCTTGAGTAACTTGTAGTTTCGGACTATTCGGTCATCGTAATACTAATCACAGAAGAATGATGGATTCTAAAGAAGTTTATTATGAAAGTAAATCTATATTACAAGCTGAAACTAGGTATATTCATATAGAGACACTTATTTTAACACTAGTAGTGCAGCTATGAAAATGGGGCCATGTTTCTAAGAAATATTATGGTTGTTAGAACTTATTTTCCTTTGAAAAATGTGCTGCAAAAACCTAATATATTAAGAAGATTTACCAATTTATCAGTAGAATTATAGAATTTTGATATCTATTCCAAGCCAAGCACAATAATCAAAGCCCATGCATGGATAAAGTTTTTGTTATAAATCCAATATGAGAGACCAATTTCTCAAAAGGATGAGTCTGAATATATTTGGAGAATTAGAAATGACGGAGGAAGAAATAACCCAAACCCATAAGCATAAATATATCCCATATCTCTAATAGGGGATATCTTGAATCAATTTATCAATTTTAGATTTCTAACATCTAATAATGAAACCGAGTATGAAGCTGCAATTGTCGAACTTTGGCTGGAAACGATTTGTGCAACAAGGAGGCTACAACTTCTTACAAACTCTCAAATAGTTATCAACCATAATAAAGGACAAGTCAAATCAAAAGGGAGAACATAATCTAATACCTGAATAAATTACATCGACTAACTACTGAGCTCAAGCATGTGCAATTCAAACAAGTCCCGAGAGCTGAGGACTAATCAGCTGATGCACTTGGATATTCAGCCTCTACAAGTTTGGCACCATAAGTAATTCTTCAGCAAAAAAACCCTATATTACATTACCGAACCGCATCTGATCGACACTCATGGCTACATGAGTAATAAAAATAGAAGGACAAAGAGAAAAAAAAAGAAAAAAAAGATTGGAGAACTCTAATCCAGAAGTATCTGATAGAAGAGGTAATTCGGAGATATAAAAGGTAAGCACGAAAGATAATTAGGAAGTCACCAAGATTCTTCTGAATTTTTAATACATTGTATAAAATAGGGATAACTTTATCACTGCTCTGGTGTTTAAGCACAGATGAAGCAATATTTAGTGTGGAAGAACTACATGATGGAGAAGGAAGCGCTCATAGTGGATATAAGGAACATTACCGAGGAATCCTCCTTCAGGGTTACTATTGGACAAAGATAATGGCTGATGTAAAAAAAAAGTTAAGCAGTTCAAACATGCCACCAATTTGTGAATTCCATTAAAAATCCAGATAATATTACTGGATACAATAACCGAAGCAATCACATTTGACAGATGGGGTTTAGATGTTGTGAGACCTTTACCAACAACTTCGAAAGAGAGAAAGTACGTACTTGGTTTCGTAGATTACTTCTCAAAGTGGGTGGAAGAAAAAGACTAATGAATATAATGGAAAAGAGGGAATATATTTCTTACAAGTACATATATGTTATAGAATTGAAATTTTGAGGGTTATTACAACAAATAATAGAAATCATTTCCGAAGTGATGAAGTCACAAGGTTTTTCTCTAATGAGAGAATAAAACAAAAAAAAATTATTTTTTTATCCTCAAGTCAATGGTCAAGTTGAAAGTGTCTAACAAGACAATGGCAGAGGGCATTAAAAATATTTTGGAACAAAAATCTAGAATTGGCTAGAGCATCTACAAGAAGTTTTAAGGCCATACAAAATAATATCTAGAAGTGAAACATAAGAAACCCCATTTCTATGATATATGAAATGGAGGATAATAAAGGCTGAAATTTGTATGCCGTCTTATAGGATTACAACATATGATGAATAAACTAATATATATGTCTGAACTAATGAGCTAGATTTAATTGAAGAAAGAAGAGTCAAAGCCCATCTTCGGTCGATTATTATAAGACATTAATGAGAAATATATACAATTTGAAAGTTTGGTTCAAGAGTTTTGAACTAAGAGATAAAGCATTACGAAGAGATTTTCTTCACACCAAAGAAACGAAGCTCGCCAAATTGGCTGTAATTGGGAGGATCCTTTCACGGTCAAAGCCAAGGGGAAGCCATGAGTGTATAAAATACTATATGAAGAAGGAAACCAAGTTTGGCACCCTTAGAACATAGAGCATTGGAAGCTCTATCATAGTCCTTAAGACTAAAGCTTGTGATTTACTACTATTTATCAGATGTATTTATTAAAACATATAAGTGTACTATTTTCTCCCTCGGTGGTGCGAGAATATTATTATAGGATAATCGACATTAATAAAATATTTTCATATAAAAAATTATTATTTCATACTCAGAAACAAAAACATACATTGAAAAGCAAGAGGCCAACATGCTGAAGCAAGGGATTTCACCAGGAAGACTAAAAGCTTTGAAAAGTTAATTGCAAGTCTCAGAAGATAAACTTGTCCTTGAATAATAATGTTCTCTTGCAACAAAACTAAAAATCCATAGATTTTATAAGTAATAAATCTCGGATGGTCATGAATCAATTCTTAGAAAATAAAATTCTCCACTGAGAACATAAGGCTTGAAAATAATAGTAATAATAATAAGTATCGGATGAGCAATAATCAATCCTTAGAAAAAAAAACAAGCTTCATCTGCTTCAAAACTAAAAGACAGATGGTAAACCCTAACCGGATTCATGTACCCTAATCATGTTTGGAAAATTTTATAAAACTTCAAACAAAGAAAATACGTTTTCATTAATAAAGTCTTGACATATTGAGATTGTAAATACTTTCTACACGATGTTGGAATTGGCTCATAATGGTCAAACATCTCAACAACTTTCATGTTCACATAACAGTTCTAGTGGCAGTCAAGCTGCCATTATGTATATATCATATGCACTAGGCCAGGAACCAAAGTTCAAAGAAGTTGTAATAGGTAAGCAACATGTGATAATATTTCTCCCACTTTAGTGAAGCAAGGGCACTCAGGCGACAAAACTTCCTTTACCCAGTTCATGTCTTTTGGGAGACAAACAAGAATATCATGTAGATAGGCGCAAGATTTAAAAGTTATGTACTCATATGATTACACCAATAACAAAAAAGTTAGAATAACTTGCTGGTATAGCCCCAACCTTTGGGTATAAATGCTCGCTTGTGAGGTTTTGTAGTCTCTTTCACATCACTACTAAATAAAAATATTCCTTTACAATGTCCATCGACATCCGGAAGATCTTTGACTACCTTGTACTCGCTTGGAATAGATAGATAATAGCATGGGAAATTATTTGGATACTAGATACTCACAATAGCCAATAATATTTCCATAAAAAACGAAAGCTTAACCCAGTTTACAAACATGACAAAGACCATTAATAGTCTTCAATTGTTTGACATCAGTTGGTTTGGAAATTTTCTAGCTAGCAAAAATAAATTACTTCATCGTCCTTATAAAAGTTTTCTCACTCCTATTATTTCAATTTATTTTGTCGTATGATACATAAATGTGGATAACATCATTACAAAATTTATTAACCGAAATATTTAGAGGAGGCGGTAGGCGTTAACGCACTATACAATGATTTTATTTTGCAATTAATCTATTAAATTAATAACCATTGTTTGAAAATATATTTTACCATCACTAAATTTTGGCAATTTTAATGTATCCCCTTAATGAAGATCAAAGAATTCTAAAAGTTGTAAGACAACAATAAATTATTATATATGTAAAGATATTTTACCATCACTTGATTTATAAATTTAATGTATCTTATGAATGAATAAAAATTATGATAGTTGTATCGTTCTATCAAAGATCTATAAGAACTAAATATAAATTCAAATGTCTACAAAGCCTACTTAAGCTATAAACTGTGTGCAATAAAAAATTATCATTATTATATAATGTATTTTATTATGAGGAATTTAACTTTTAAGAATATTTATTGTTTAATATTGATTCATAATTATTCTATATTATTGTTTAACCTTTTAATGCTAATTGTACTTAATAATCTCATCACAACTCAACCAAGATTAGAAAAAATAAAGTATGTACTTACTCTCAAGAGTCGATCAAATATTAAATCTGAAAAAGGTGACCCTATAAATTGACTTATAATTATTTTCTTTATATGTTACCATTGTCCTTATCTGTAATGAAATATTATTTTGTATCATATCATATTCAACCAAGTTGGGAAAACTAAAAATTGAAGCATTAAAAAAGAATTGAATTTTGGCAGTGAAATTTATAAGGATTATAATATTTTGTTTATACGATTACAATGATATGTTTAAAGAATATATTCTAAAGTATAATCACTATATATGGTTGGATTCATAACCTGTATAATGAAAAGTGGTTCATTACCACACTCTGATAGATATCAAAGTGTTTGTATATATTAATCATATCATGTTTTTCATTTTATAGGAATAATATACATTTGGTTATCTAAGGCATAACTATATTCTATATTTTTACAACATTTTATATGGAATGTATAAAAGGACACTTGGGAACTCTTTTCATAGAGGTTGTACCAGACTAATTCATGGTAACAAAAAAAATATTCCAACACTCAAAAACTAGTTATGCATGAGTATAATGCGTGTAAAAGAAGCAACTGCATCATGCAACCGATTTTCACCATTATATGTGAGATAGTCTTTCGTCGGGGTCGACCTACATGCACAACAACCATTCCTTAAGTTATGAGACCCTAAAATCCTTTACTTTCATGAATAGCCCGATATTTCCCACGCAAGTGGGAAACAAAGTATGCCAATCAGTTCCATAGAATGTGCATCTGAAGTGCTTGCATTGTAATCATACAAAGGCTACTGAATCTTCTGTTTATAATAGACCAGACCTTAATGCGTTATATTTCAATACACTTTGAGAATCTAAAAAAGTTTAGGGATGTGAAATATCTCGTCAACTGCTCAGATACCAGAGAGGGGGATTAATATAATCAAATCCATGTGCCTAAAATAAAAATGCATGTGCATGCATGATATCACCAAGTATATCTAGAATGCAAGTCCAAATAAATACGAGTAATCACATCTCATCCCAAAGACCATATATTCTCAACACTATATGATTCTCAATGCACACATAATGGATATACATAACTTTAAACTCTTAAATCATATAACAATACACTAAACATGACATCAAACAAGAAAAACCAAAAAAAATATGCTTGTTCAAAACATGTTATATATACGAAAAAAGAAAAAACATACAAATAATGATCGAAAATTAATAACAACTAAATCGGTTTGCTGTCCTAAAACCTTATGAAATAAAATGAAATATACTATCCAAACCATTATTAAAAATATGAATTGGATTTCTTAAATTTGGAACAACAAACACACTTTCATATAAACCAAATTACTAGGACTTCATTACTCGGTTATTCAAAATTCTAGTTGAATGATTATTTATATCTCTGAATTTTATATTAAATCAAACAAATAATTTCCTAATTTGGATAACTGAGCCCCAATATATGATCTTTCAAAATTAGCAACTCATGCTATATTTCATACTTGCTATGAACACCTAAAATTGAAAAATACATGTTCTGAATTATAGAATATTTTTTGAATTTCAGGTTTGAAACTTTAGTCATGCAATGAAATTACATACAACACATATTCAATTACATTCTCTTGATCGTACCATCCAATCCTAAACATGCGATTTAAAGTTTTCTATCACGTAATCATACTTAGGTATGAGAATCAAAACATACAAAAATTTGAACCTTTTCTCTAAAACTAATAAAATCACAAGATTAAAGCTTTATGAGAATCAATCATATGTTTAATCATGCATCTCATATCTGAAAGCAATCAGACTCGCTCTGATACCAATTGTAGCATGAAAAATACATGTGATGGGATTATAAACCCAGTGTCTCAACGTCCTTAGAATTGACTTTCGAGATTACGAGATATATATGAAAAGAAGTAGTAAAATTACATGTTTGTATCTTGTCTCTTGTGATTGATGAAGTATAATATAGTAATGGATCTCGGTTTGTGAGACACATATTGTGCTCTTCTTCCATGCACGCTAGAAGCAATGAATCTCACTTCCAAATAATATGAAACGAGTACTACTAGATATGATAACCTGCAAAAAGAAGAAAATAGAAAAAGAAAATAGAAAATGAGGTAAATCTAATGCATCTTAAAAATGATCTTACATGTGGTTTGAATAAGAGAATAAGTAGTTTCATAATCCACTATAATCTGATATACTAGCCGCTGCAGGAGATCAAAATCATGATTGAGTTTTAAATACCAATACAAAACTATTGAACTAATAAATCTTCTCTCAATACACATATTGATTCAATTCATATCTATATTTTTTTTATGATTTTATCGGACTAAATAATATAATTATATTATCATTATTTAATTATATTTGTAAGCCTAATATTTTCAATATAATTTAAATTCCACATGTGAAATATTCCAATTCAATTTTTTTTTTTCATTCAATTGTCAAAGTTGAGATACTTTATTCTATTAATCTTAATATCATTTTACATGGCATATTTATTTTAATAAGAAAGTTATAATAATAAAAAGATCAATTTTATTTTATTATTTAAATTCTAAAACTCAGCTTTATAATATATATTAAAAGTATTCTGCATCTAAGGAAAAAAATTACTATCATAAATTTATCATTTGAAAAATAGATCACTAAAAGCCTACAACGTTTATACTAATTAAATTTTAAGAAAGTTAGTCGTTAAAAAAAAAACAACTCAACACCTTAATCTCTCATGATTTTGTACTGACGCCCAAAATGACTTTTGAGTTCGTGAAGAAAAAGTATGAACTTAATTATAATTTTATTTTACGGTGTATATATTAAAAGATTAACTTCCTTTATAAATATCTCGGGTGCAAGCCGCACCAGTATACCCCCGAACCGTGAGATAATAGCGTGGGGTAACCAACTGCATACGTGGACTGATCGAGGTTTTTTTACTTTCGATGACCGTTACGGCTAATGAGAATTGAGTCTCTGTCACAGCATATGATGCTCACAGCCAAATCAAATATCGACACGTTATTAAATTTGTCCTGGGACCCGCATCTAACTTCCTGATAGCTCATCCTTACAAAGCGTCACCCATGACATAAACATGCCTTGACTATAGAATTTGTTGAAACGTGTCTTGACAAGTGCACCGCATCACACACAAATGATTGCTTAAAGTTAAGTGATTGTCTATTTCCTTTGTAGGATTAACAAGAATCCGTGACTGCAAGAAGAATTTGATATGAGATTTAAATGACGAGTTAAAATTGTGTACAATTTAACTCCATTTAAAATACATTGGGAAATAAATAAATAAAAATTGTTTAGCTCATTGTGATTTTTTTTTTTTCTAAGTAAATCAAATTTTATTAGAATTTAAAGCCCATTAACCCGTTAATTAATAAACTAAAAGTTAGACGCTCATCCAAATAATAAGAAATATGAACCCCAATCTAAAATTTAAATTCATTTTTTCCTTTGTTAGGATGAGAATGAATTCGGTTCTTAGGTATCAAATCTCCTACAATCTTCTTTACTCAAATTAAACGAAGTAATTCGATATTCCATAGACATATGAAGATATAATAGAGATCTTCAAAGTCCCTAAATTTAATCGATCCTGAATCTCAAAGTTCTCCACTTCTCTTATTCCTATTTTCCTTGCATCTTTTTTCTTTTCAGTATCCTACCTGCAAGTACAAATAAAATTTTGATCGTTTGTCAAGCATTGTTTGCAGCCTGTTAGTAAAATTGATATTGAGCAATAATCATAATACAGGACCTTTAGTTCTCAATGTTAAAATATCATAAATTTAAGATTTTTAAGAATGTTATAGCCTTTAAATGATACGGGCCATCAGATAAAGTAAATTTCATTTTTAACTTGCATTCCACGGTCCATTTAGCAAGCCAATCAGATGTTTGGTTTTGGGCCCTATAAATATGAGAGATAGATATTGATAAAACAAATAAATTTTAGCAGCATTGAAGGGTGAGGTTTAATGGCCAAGGGAATGTACCATTTGAAATCATATTAACCAAACTACGAGAGTCCGTTTCAATTTTGATGTTAGTTCGTCCATACCTTTTACATAGCAGCAAACCATCTAGCAGCGCTCTTGCTTCAGTCATAATGGGAGTTATTTTTCAATAGAGGTAAGTGGTTGCTCGAGTGATTGTTCCTTCATGATCTCTTATAATATTGCTGCCACTTGAGTTGCCATTCCATTGACACAAAGCGTTTGTGTTTAGCTTTAGGAAATCTTGGCTTGGGGGACACCAGTTCAGGTAGCTTGGATTTTTTCCCAACATTGCAGTTAGTGCAACCCAGGTAATTAGCTACTTTAGAATCATTTTTCTAGTGTTTAGTTTTAAGATTGTTATAACAATCAAGATGGACAATAATATTATTTATATATTGAATAGATGAGCTCAAACTTAGGTTATTATTGCTGAATTTCTTATTGTTTATGGCTTTCCAAATTGTCCATAGTATTATAATAGGTAGTATTGTTCTTATATGGACTGATTTGGAAGTAGACCAAAACCAAGTACGAAGAATGTGAAAAATAGTCATAAATTTTTCTATCTTGATGTTGAAAAGAGATGTATAATGACACCAAAGATTCGAGGCAAAATTACAGTTGAGAAATAGATGCTTAGGAGATTCAATGTCAAGGCAGAATTGACATTTTGAAACTATGTATAAATTATTTTTTGAAGTATAGTATCTACGGAGATGTAGTTATGCAGCAGTTTCCAAGCTAAAAAAATCAGGATTACAGAATTCCACAACTTACCAAACAAGTTTGATTTGTTATGCTTTTGCCTCAGGTGATTTCAGGTTAGCTTAGTGTTGAATTTATAATCTTTAGACAGTTTCCATTACATGTTATCTTCTTTGTTGTTCTTAATGGAAGCCTTTTTTATGTTGTCAATATTAGTTTGGTCCGGGAAGATTCTCAATGTAATATTCCATTCATTATCTTTCTAGTAATCTTTGATTAACTGTTGCAGATAACCTGCATTGTTGCAGTTTTCATTGAGAATTATTAAAGGAGGATAACCATACCAATTTTTAAGCCGCAATCGATTTTATTTTGGTAAGTCTTTTCCATATGTTTGATCCAGCTTTAGTGTAAGATATCTGGAGAGGGTGAAGAGTCTTGCAGTAAATGTTGTTCATCAAATTTGCCCATAAAGTTTTGTTATTTCTGAAATTTAACCAAAGCTTACAGTCATAAGTTTTTTGAAGATCAGCTAGACTTCTAATGTTCAAGTCTCTTTCATTGAATGATGCATAGCTTGTTCCAAGTGGTCCAATGTATCTTGTTTTCAGAAGTGTTAGAATTCCACAAGAATTTATTAAAAAGTTATTCAATCTTGTTAATCACAGATTTAGGGATAAAGCAGCTTTGAACCCAATAGTTAGGAATAGTCATTAGAGCAGAGTTAATCAATGTAATCCTTCCTCTGAATGACAGTTTATTATCTTCTCACTCTTTGATCTTTGTAAAGATTTTGTTGATCAAAGAATCATAGTTCCTTGAGCTATTGTTGTTATTTAAGGTGATGCCAGCCAATGAAGTCTGTAAGAAGAGTACTAGAATTGAATACAGAGAGTTTCACAATAGCTTCAGTTCTTGTTGAAATGATCTTTAATGGAAGAATAATTTTGGTTTTCTCACTGTTAATCAACTGTCCAAATACTCCATAGATTTGTATAAACTGTTAGTGAATAATAGGATGTTATCTGCAAATAAAAGACTACGAATAATAAGACTGCTTCTAGAGTTGAACTTTATTGTATTGTTATCATTATATAGCTTGTAAAGGCCTCTGATCAAAACTTCTCCAGCTAGAATAAAAAGGCTTGGGGACAGAGGGTCACTCTGTCTCAAACCTCTTTTGGTTTCAAAGTAGTAATATACTTTCCCATTAATCAACATAGAAACATGAACATAGCTGATGAGGTTTTTGATCAGTTTTGCAAAGTTATCTGAGAAGCCAAATAATTTAAGAACTTTGTATATAAAATTGTGGGATAGAATGCTTTCGACACATCAACTTGAATCATCAGGTTACAGTCCTTCTTATTCTTGTTCAGATCATATATGACCTCTTTAGCAATCAAAACATTGTCATGTATAGAGGTATTAGGGACATAGGCTCCTTGCACTTTAGAAATAACTTTAGGAATGATAACAGATAGTCTATTGTTCACAAATTTTAAACATAATTCCATTTAGCATGCTGCATAAATTAATTGATGTGAAGTTTTTCCAACTAGTAGAGTTTAAAGACTTAGGAATGAGACATATACCAATTCCTAGAACTCCTTTAGGAATTTTTTATCCTTTGATGAAGTCTCTCATGGCCAAGCAAAGATCTTGCCTACAACTCTTAAAGAAACAACCATTGAATCTATTCATTCCTGCAACACTAGATGAATTAATGTGATATGATTTCATAATTTTCCAAATCACTAGGCACACAAAGAAGCATGTTTTTATCATATTCATTTATGATCTTAGGAATTATGTTAAAGATAAGATCATTAAGAAGGTTTCCTCCCCAGCTTTACTAGAGTAAAGTGACTCAATTAGAAGCTGTTTAAAATAATTTGCTGTAGATTGACCAATTTCTTCTCAGTCAGTTAGCCATTGATCACCTTCCTTGATACTGCTTATGATATTCCTCTTTCTTTTTTTCTTAACAAAATTGTGGAACAACTTAGTGTTCTTATCACCATAACTCAACCAAGTTGTATAACACTTTTGCATCCAGTATTTTTCCTCCATCTTTAGAGCAAGGATAAGCTCAATATTGGCTTTAGATAAGAGAATTTTAGAATCATTATTGTTAGATTGCTCGTGATCGATCTCACTCTTCTTGACCTGTAATTATGCATCAAGAACCTTGTCAAATATGTTTCCAAAATAAGACTTTTTCCATTCCTTTAATCCTTGTTTCAATCTATGAAGTTTTTGCCAGAATCTGAAAAGAGGTTTTGTTGTTACCGACAGTGATGCATAGAGGGCTATGATCAGAACATGTTATGGTCATAGGCATCACATTAGTATTCTGAAAATGGTTAGACCAAGTAGAGTTAGTTAGCACTATATCTAGTCTTTTCTATTTAGCATTTTTATTCCAAGTATACTTTGGACCTTGGTAGCTAGCATCTTCTAGACCACTATCAATCATCATATCCTTGAATTCCTCGCTACTTTCAAAAGAGTAAGTTAGAAATCCTATATGTTCATCTGAAGACAGAATTGCGTTAAAATCTCCCATAGTTATCCAAGCCTTGTTGTTAGTTGCTGCAATGTTTTTAGGCAATTCCATAATTCTCTTATATTTTGGAGCTGACATTTGGCATAAACAATAGTGAGACTAAAACTAAAATTAGAGATTATGTCAGTAATTTCTAAGTGTAGACATTGAATATGGTTAAGAATAACTTTAACAGAGTAGTCATTGTTCCAGAAAGCCTATATATTGTTGGAACTTAGAAGTGAAGTTTTCTAAACTAATTTTTTTAGATATCGATTGGATGTTGTTCACATTAGCAAGAGGCTCTTGAATTGAAGTAAAGTTGATGTGCTCTTTAATAATTATAGCCTTCAGTCTTCTAGTAGTTTGCTTGTTATTGACACGTCTCAGATTACAGTTAAGGAACTTCATCATCTTGAGTTGGATTTGGTAAGATATTTGGTCCCTGAGAATCTAAGGGATTTAGTAGCCATACTTGATATTTTCTTCAGTCTTCTTGCTTCTCTTAGTTTTTTGTTTAGGAACTCTTGAAATTCATTATTCTCATCCCTGATGTTTACATTGTGCTTGATCTTGGAGTAATCTGCAAGCTTTCCATGTTTTCTTCATCAGTAGAGGAAGCTTTAAAACTCTTTTTCTCGTAGTCGAAGGAGTATCAGTTCTCAAGTGATTGAGTTGCCTCGATAATTTCACTATCTTTTAGAGTATTTTGCCCATTTTCTTGCGAGTCAATTAAAATGTTGTTGGAGTTATTTATGTGTGGTATAGTTTCTTGAGATGGTATAAATATGATCAGTTTCAGAGACTTATTGTGTATTCCCATCTCTTTTTCTTTTATATTCTATTCATGGTCCTCCTTGTTGATACCGTCATTACTGCCCATAACATTATTTTGTTTACTTATGATTTTTTTGCAAGAGGCTGGATTATGACCTATGTAAAAGCAGTGGTTACAGTATCTTGGAAGATTTTTGTATAAAATCTTTATCCAGCATCCCTGATTTTCTCCAAAACCAACCCAGAGATTATAGTTTATCTTTAGTGATAGGTCTAATTCAATCAATGTCAGGCATGAGTTATGGTATGCTCTGTTTTTCCTGGAATTGTGAATTTTAAAGGTTTCCCAAGAGATTTTGCTATCGAATGTATAATCTTTTCATCAAACATATCTCCGGAAACGTTTCAAACTTTTTCTAGACAGGATTTACATGACATTCCTATTTTACATTGAATTCTGGGGTCCATTTCAGTAACCCTATAGCATGATTTTCCAGGTACCATATGTTCTTTGTCCATACTTTGCAAAGATCGTGGAGTTAAATTCAAGAAGCAAATGCGTGGAATCCCATATACTAATGTTGCATTCATTGGATAGCTTTGTCTTGTGAATGAGTTCTTCAACTAATTGTTTCTTTGGTATACCTTGGTTGAACTTTCCTACCACCATATATATATTTTTTCGTTCCATCAAGGCTTCTTTGACACATAAGGGAAACTTTATATATACACGATCTACTTTGAACTGATGAATAATTGGGTGAAATTCCTCTGTTTTTATGCATATGATTTTTCTCTTATGTTGGTGTAGTTGTAATTTACTTCTCTGTTTTGGATACCTTGTTGAAAACTTCTTTTAATGGTGGGTAATCTTCCATTACTGATGAAAAGAATTGATTTAGAAATCTGGAAAGGGTAAGGATTCTTTAGTCGAAGAATAAAAAAGAAAACAAAGCAGAGAAATCATGGATGAATAACGAGATGATCTTGATGAGAGCACATCAATCTTGATCTTGGAGCATAGCCCAAAATATTTCTCAATTAATTTTTTGATTTGGTTTCCAAAGTTTAGTCCGCCGTCTGTGGAAATTGAACAAAACATTTTTTTTTAAATATAAATATAAATTTTCGATTCATATTAATTTAAAGTACAATATTATAGATAGAACAGTTAGTTTTGAGATCGTAAAATATAGTTATGTATTTATTGAAGATTAGATTATACCTCATCACATTTTTATTTATTTTTTCTTTAAATTTTATCGGAAATTTGTTTAATTTTTCAGTCAATTTAAATAATTTTATTATTTTCTAAAAATAATAATAACATATAAGTCATTTTTGTTAAGTTTCTTATTATAAACTCCAAATTGTCTTTCTATCTATTTTAAGGTTTTCAAATTTATTTATTTTTTGAGTTAGTTTCCTTTTGTAAATCACTGTTTACGGTTACATTAAGATAGATCGATATGTTTAATTTATTATATATATATTATCTTCATGCTTCTATATAGTATTATATGTCGTACGATGCCCTATCGACGACCTGAATAGCCAGAATTTGGTTAGAGTTGAAGTTACGTGGACACTCTTCATCAATTGTATTTGGTATTTGGTATTGGTCTAATAATATCCATCTAGTTGAGGTATTCGTCAAACAATGGGACAAAGATGCACTACGGTTCCATTTCAGTTTTGATGAGATCATGGTGACACTGGACGAAGTCCATGTGATTACAGGTCTTCCTCTTGAGGGTGATTTTTTCGTGCTTCTTGAGTTTGATAATGATGTTGACGGGGTTCAGTATCTTGCATACATGATCTATATACAAAAGGACACATTTGAAGTGTAACTTCATTCAAAAACTATGAGTCCAAACATTGTGTGTCTGACGTAGGATACCTTTACTTGTAGTAGTTTTCAGGATAGTACGCGTATCATGGATAGACGTGTCACTATATCCACATGACTATATCGCATCTACATATTTTTCAACAAGAGGAACATCGTTGTTTCCCTTGATTATTTTCAATTTATAGCGCATCCAATATTGATAGGGATGCAACTAGGTAAGATAATATTGGCAACCATGCACTTTGGAGAGTTCATTTTATGAGAATTAGAGGTTTTTACAACTTTATCAGGTTGTTGGAGGCATTGATATTTGATCATTTTTTAAGTTTAGAGCATCTCCGTTATAGGATTAGTATGCTATCACATCACTACACATGTGTATATATGCACTAATGAATCTTCAGGTGTAAGGATGTACTCTGGAATCGCTTCGACACATCATTATTATGTTTCTAAAGCTCGATGTAAATTCAGATTAATTCTTGATATTTTTTATTTTATTTTGTTACAAATTAAAAAATACTATCATTTTTCTTATATATTTTCGGGTTAGCTTCCACCTGTATATGTATCCATAAGCAGTTGATCAACCTTTTTGTGATAATCCTCGGATAAATGCGAATTTGAAGGCGTTCGATATTGTCATAACTTCTTGTCCAGTTTGCATGGACAAATGGGGTATTTATACATAATACCAATATGATTACGAGCTATTTCCCCTATGACTGGTATAAGTATCGAAGTGAGGTTTCCTCGGATGAGGACATGTGAATTAACTAGTCACATCATGATTTTATCCTGACGCGAGAGGTCTTGAAAAATAAAGGTGGACTTAATGGTACGAACGATGGTAATCCAAATTTTCTCAAGTGTAAGTTATGGTACGTAATGGTTGATCGATTCAAATATTTTCGTGAGTGAAAATTGGATTTAAATATTTTTATAGACTGAGTAAAGAATTTATAGAGAGAGAAAGTAACGAGTGCATCTTTTAGAGAGAGAAAGTTGTCAAGTGTCAATTCACAAAGTTCAAAGTTGTATTTATTCTTCCAAGAAAAGTACACTTATTTATAACCTTTGATATCTCAACCCACTTTAATACTTAATGTAAACACACTTACCACATATTACACTTCCAGTCATATACACTTATATTTTACAAAATCCCACCTTGCATATTTTTTATTTATTGTTTTATCCAGATAAAATAATAATTCTTATTGTATATTTACTTATCCTTATTATCAACCCACTTAGTCATTGCGAAGAAATATGAGGAAGGACTAGAACTAGTGAAATTGAGTTAGATCCCTCGTAAGAGATAAACCGAGCATACCGCCTTTCGAAACAATATGCGGTATGACTAAAACTGATGCTCTTGAGTTAGATCCCTCCTTGGAGACAAACCGAGCATACACTTTCCTTGAGGTTGGAGTCATTGTGAATTCATATCTTTTAGAAAACTTATGAAAGTTAATCTTTGAGTAATATTAATTATTCGAAATCATATGGAAAGTAATAGAAGGTAGTAGAAGATTCTATCATTTGCTCTGACACACCTTACACCTATCTAACTACACAGGTCTTCATCAATAGGTATTCGTTCGATTTGTCGAATCATTGTTAGCCAATGGATATTTTGTTTAACTCTTTAGCTTCTCTTTGAGAAATTGCATTAACTATCGTTCTAACATTTTCCTATAAATTCATTTTCATATCACTTAGCACATAACTCAAACTAAATCTAGAGATAGAAACAGAAAGTTATTTGTTCAAATCCCTCCTCCATAAAAATTAATTCTCCACATTCTTCTTCATCAGAAACCAACGCTGTATTTTATCCTCGTGCTCTATCCGATCCAATTTGGCTCTCAATCTAGTATTTTTATTCTGTTTATGTTCGGTTTAAAAAAATACTTGAAATTGGTTTACTATCGCGAAAATGGATACTGAGAGAGAAGTTGTAGGGATAGTTTATGATCAACCTCATCAACTTGTACAAACGTTTACTTACGTGCCCTATCAACCGACGAAGAAACAATCACAATCTATTGACCTCATGTCATTTTTTAACAACATTTTTTCCCTAACCCCCGCAACCTGTTCTAAAAACTCTCCTCGAAAATATCAATTTCATATCGTGGGTGAATTCGTGGAATGAAGTGTCTTAAAGAAACAACATCACTGATTGAATCCTAAGCAAAACTACAACCACCAAAATACAAGGTAACCCAAAACCTCCTCCCGTGAAGAAGCAAATGTGATAAAAAAGTTCACATATCATTCTTTCGGTCAAAGAAAAAAACAATGCTTTAAAGGAACCTCCCTAGCTTCAATATGAACCCTTCAAGGAACAATAAATCTTTGAATCGAGGGCGCTTAGTGATTCAGAAATTCAAATAGTCAACAATACTCCAACTCTCCACTTCGAGGATAAAAATATGAAAAATAAGTCTGAAGAAAAGAAGAAGAAAACCAAATAATCTGTTACATTGCCTGTAGAAATGGCTGCCAATCGTGGTAAAACTTTCAAGGATGTGCTCCCCGAGCATCATATTGCACTTAAAAAATGGCAATATCAATACTTTGGTCAATCAAAAACACATGCGCTACGTAAACAATGAGGAATTCCATAAACCATTTCATTTCGCATACCCTTTATAGCGAGGACTCCTCTCTCATGGGGTGCAAATGAGTTAGTTGTCTACCCAAATATCTTAAATTGGGGTCTTCGATTCCCACTGGATCCGATCATTATCCAATTCAAAATCATTAATCTATGTTTGAGCCAGACAAGTCCCAACTTATGGTTTACATTGTTATCTTGCATTTTTAATCAAAATGACTTCTTATATTGATTGAAGGTGAAAACATGGCCCACCACTAGCCTTACAAAGTCCAAGGATGGGTGACTCTTTCATAAGAAAGAAGACATTATTTTTACAAAAGAATTCAAATGAAAACCGGGAAAGACCCACTCAAATCAAATTAAAAACATAAGCCCTAGAATAGCTTAGAGTTGGAAAGACCAATAATAGTGGCTACCAGAACCCTTGAATCAACTGCTGCCTTCCTCACATCTTCAGCACGAAACTTCAGCCACCCATCTTAATCAGCAAGTCTCTTTTTTCTAGACCAACACCAATAA